>OZ024741.1:220738064-220748064 GCA_964016885.1 Eledone cirrhosa
ATTCTATCATGGCATTTTGTGGAAGGAAGGGGTATCTGAACCTGCCAGTAGAAGAAAGAGGGAGAGGGAGTGGAGGTACCCAGTCGTGCGTTGATAGTGCCAACTACAGCAGAATCCTAAGGGTAAGAGGTCAAGAGAAGTATACTAGGGAGGGGACGGGGGAGGAAGTCGAAACAATAAGTAAATCAATGTGGAGTAAATATATAGAAGAATAATAAGAATGTTAAAAATATTTTTTAAAAAACAATTTCTGGTTACTATTCCCCTACCACAATCATCAAGTCTCTCACTGGTACTGCTAAACTATAGAAAAGTTTAATAGGTGGGACGGAATACTAAATACGAGATTGTAGTGAAAGAATTTTATGAGTTAGTAGTAATCGTTCAAATCTATCTTACAGTGACAGATAGATATGTAGGGGTCGGAGAAATGGGAGAGAGTGGTTTGAAGAATACAGATAGTTTAATCTAAATGTTGTGATAGGGGTCCAACAAGTGGTTTTATTATACTGCTTATTCTCAAAGTGACAACTTAGGCATTGTGTTGATATTGTCAAGTTTTGAATTATTTATTGCCACAGAGAGCAGGTTGATAGATGTGGAGAAGTAGGGAGATAGACAGAGGGCGAGAGAGAGAAAGAGAGAAAGGGAGAGAGAGAAAGAGAAAGAGAGAGAGGAGGGACAGAAAAAAGGTAAGAGAAGGGGAGGGAAAGGCGATATACACCGAGTTCGTAGTTGTAGTTTGCTGATAGCACTTAAGTATCCATTTATTACGATAAGCAAGGTACTGGCTTGTAGTGTGTGTGTGGGGGGGGGGGGGGGGTAATATAGTTAGGAAGTAGATATTGAGTGAAATTAGTTAACGAGAAAGTGGTGTAGTAGTCTCGGGTTCATATTATGTTAAGTTACTTTTATAGTGAGAAAATTTAGCCTTCAGTTTGTGGTTGCAGTATAACGATCGTTCGATTCTGTCATTTAGTAAGTTGTTTTTAGATTTCAGGATATAAAAGAGTTCAAGGTTGCATAATCTGCAGTACTTCAATCCACTCCGATATGCACTAGCGCTGGATAATTTTTCTCAATTTAAGGTGAACTGCCGGTTGTATTCACGGAGTTGCCAGGTCTTGTTGGCGAGCGTGGTTACATAAAGGTGTTCAGGATGTTTAATCGAAAATCGATGACGTTACCAGCGTGATTTAAAGGAGGTAGTGGTAGACCCGACGTAATACCATTTCTGGTCATTTGATTCAACAGTGCATTGATAAACAATGTTGGACTCTAGGCATTTATTCTTCAATGGGCATCTTTCGGGTCGGTGGCAGTTGCATTTTTTTTTATGGGTAACAGCTGTACCATGGATAGGTTGGGATAACAGTTCAGATGGGTTGTGTAATACCCGTCTTCCATTTGGTTGTTGGGAGGCTGATATTACGTTATGCTCATATGTTTCTAAAATATTTTGTTTTGTAGTGTAGTTTAATAATCGCTTTAAGTTAAGTTTTTTATGTATGCTTCTAGATTTGGTGCAGTGGAGTATGATAGCTTAATAGTCTTAGAGTTTAGAATCTTACTGTATTTATGGGAACTATGGAAATGCTTGTTAATTAACTTAAAGAATGAAAGAGATAGTTTCGTACTAATCGAATCATTAAAAATGGGATTATAGCAGATATACTTTCTACAACGTAATTTATTTGAGTTTGGTGATGATTTTCTATTATTAGTATGTCTGGTGGTACTGCGTGTGTGCGCTTGTATTTCTGTACCCCGGTTACATATTCTTCGATTTCGTGTGTTGCTATGTGTGCTCTGATGATTCTTATCAATGTATTCTATTTTATCTCGGTGGTCCGCATTCCGTAATGCGTTATTATAGTATTCTGCATGTTCACTGAAAATCTGAGAGTTAGACGATGGGCGAGAGATTCTGAGAGAAATACTACGAGGAACCGATTTGATCACGGAAAGTGGGTGATTCGAATTAAAATTAAGATAGGTAAGGTTCTCGTTTATCTTGTGGATGGGTCGTATCAGCCTTGTATTCAAATTAAGAGTTACGTCTAGAAAATTCACTACTTTAAGATTGTATTCGTACGTTATTTTCAGACCCAGTTCGCTAAAATATTTTCTAATGTTTTTCCGTAGCCTTTCAAAATTTTGGTTATTTAAGTTATTAACTAATAGAAGCGCGTCGTCTCTATATATCCCCCCCCTGTAGATTATTAAATTTTCCATGTAGTATGTGGACTATGTAAATTCCCACAAGATTCGTGACCTCCGCTGAATCATTGGAGCCCATGGTGATGTCGAAGTTAGTGGGTCTATCCTTACGCTCCCAGTAGCATGTATCAAACTTGATAATAGTTTTCCTAGCCTCCAGAATAATATTAATTTCGTCATCCGTTAGGTCGGAATTAACCTTGGCAAACGATAGGGCCTTACGTAAATTACTGGGTGAGATTGAAGAGTAGTATTCGTCTATGTCAAATTGTATAAACTTAGACTTATTCTGTTCTTAACGTTATTAAACCAGCGAATTGCTTCGCGAGTGTTGCCCCATAATTTAATTTCTATTTTCTTTTTCAATTGAGTTATTACCCTGTCAAGTATATGTTTGCTAATTTGTCCTATGTCTGATTTAGAAGGGCATATAAGTCTAATCTTAGGGTTAGAGTCAACATTTACCTTATGGTCCTTCAGGTTAAAAGTGGGAGTTGCGGGTATAATCGGCTCGGTTCTATCGTCTATCTTGAGATTTTTCACTATTTTATATGCTTCGCTGTTAATGTTCGTTAGTGTAGTTTCGCATATATATATATATATATATATATATATATATATATATATATATATACTGTGTCATTTGCTTTGTTATTTCCTGTTTACCCTTTGCATTTATATATAGAAAAAGAAAACAGATAAACAACAGAGAGCAACATTACAGTCCCTGTACTGTATGTATGTGTATGTATGTATGTCTGTATGTCTGTATGTCTGTATGTGTATGTCTGTATGTGTGTGTGTGTATGTGTGTGTGTATGTATGTATGTATGAACGTGTGTGTATGTGTATGTATGTATGTATGTATGTGTGTTCTTCTGGTTTTATAATTTCACAACTTTTTGCCAATAGAGAGAGTGTGCATGTATGTATGTGTGTGTATGTATGTATGTGTGTGTATGTATGTATGTATGTATGTATGTATGTATGTATGTATGTATGTATGTGTATGTATGTATGTGTGTATGTGTGTATGTATGTATGTGTGTATGTATCTATGTAAGTAGGTAGGTATGATTCAATGCTTGATACAGTACTGAAAATGTCTTAACGTTTCGGGCGATATTCCTACGATAGAAGATAGAATAGAAAAATGACGAGAGTAAGTATTGGAAGAAAGGGAAAAAAAGTTTGAGAGAAAGCACGTATGTTTAGTCACCCATTTTGGGAAGTGTGTGTATGTGTGTATATATATATATATGTATGTGTGGAGAGAGAGAAAGAGAGACAGAAAGACAGAAATATATTTGTACACACATACACGTATATTTGTGTGTGTGTGTATATATATATACGTATATATATATACGCATGTGTGTGTGTATATATATATATATATATATATTTGAAAATAGGGAGAAAAAAACGATTATTAGGAAGAAATATATATTTTTTTTCTTTAAGTATATATATACACATAAGTATATATATATATATATACACATATGTGCATGTATATGTATATACGCATGTGTATATATATATATATACTTATGTGTATGTATATATATATATATATATATATATATATATATATATATATATAAACTTATGTGTATGTATATATATATATATATACTTATGTGTATGTACATATATATATATATATATATATATTTATGTCTGTATATATATATATATATATATATATAACGAAGGAAATGTGGTAAGGAACCAGGTGGACCATAATATATATATATATATATATATATATATTTATGTGTATGTATATATATATATATATATATATATATATATATATATATATATATATATATATACTTATGTGTATGTAAATATATATATATATATATATATATATATATAAACTTATGTGTATGTATATATATATATACTTATGTGTATGTACATATATATATATATATATATATTTATGTCTGTATATATATATATATATATATATATATATATTTATGTGTATGTATATATATATATATATATATATATATATATATATATATATATATATATATATATATATACTTATGTGTATGTAAATATATATATATATATATATATATATAAACTTATGTGTATGTATATATATATATACTTATGTGTATGTACATATATATATATATATATATATATTTGTGTGTCTGTATATATATATATATATATATATTTATGTGTATGTATATATATATATATATATATATATATATATATATATATATATATATATATATATATATATATATATATACTTATGTGTATGTATATATATATATACGTATGTGTATATATATATATATGTATGTGTATATATATATATATACGTATGTGTGTATGCATATATACCTATGTGTATATATATATACGTATGTGTATATATACGCACGTGTACATATTTATATATATGTCTGCATATATATATATATATATATATATATATATATATATATATATATATATATATATATAGAGAGAGAGAGAGAGAGAGAGAGAGAGAGAGAGAGAGAGATTGTTATTATTTGGGAGCGTCAAATTTGTGTAATATTGCCAGAATTAATAACAGAAGACACTCACTGTTTGGTTGGTTTTCGCTTTTCGCTTCTGTGTCTTTTATATCGGTAATCTAATTTATTCGGTCCTCAATGTTGCCATTGACTGACCAACGGTCAAAAATAATACAGATACACTATAGACACAAACACATATATATAGTCTATCAAAGTTCTTTCGTTGCACATCTGCAACTTCGTCAGTGGTGCTATTGTTTCCTCCCGTTGCATTGTATTTTCAACGCCATTTTTATTTAGTCTGTTTATATATTTATTGATTTGTTTATTTTATTTTGTTTTCTTTGCGCATGCGTTTGCGTGTGTGTATAGTGTTTTGTTTGATGTGTGTTCGTGATTGGGTGATTGTGTATTGGTTAATGTATTCTATCTTTATTAGTGTGTGTTTATGTGTTTGTTGTTATTGTGCTTGTGTATGTATTTATTTATTTATTTATCTATTTATTTATACTTCTCTTAGGTCAGTGTTGTTTGTTTGGGTGTTGTTGTTATTCCATTCATTCTTTCTGTTTAGCCTTGGCCTTCTAAGTTCTATTTCACTGGCCTCTCTGATTTGCCTATCTGCTGGATCATTTCTATGTTTAGATATTATTCTAATTTCTATGTTGTCTATGTTACCGTCGTGTTGTTTTCTGGCATGTACTGAATCGTTTTTTCGTCCTTTTAGTTCCCCCCAGTGTTGGTCTATTCTTTCACCTATGCTACGAGCTGTCTTGCCTATGTATGTTGTTGTCATGTTTCTGCAAGTACCCTCTGTACATCTCATGCTATAGACTACGTTTCTAGTTTTACAGTTTATCCGGGGGTTCACCTTACATATGATACATTTCTTATTAGTACATGGGATCAGCAAAACCTACCGTTTTAAGAAAACCCACTATTATAATAGGAAACTGACCTAAGAGAAGTATAAATAAATAGATAAATAAATAAATAAATACATACACAAGCACAATAACAACAAACACATATAAACACACACTAATAAAGATAGAATACATTAACCAATACAGAGTCACCCAATCACGAACACACATCAAACAAAACACTATACACACACGCAAACGCATGCGCAAAGAAGTCAAAATAAAATAAACAAATAAATAAATATATAAACAGACTAAATAAAGATGACGTAGAAAATACAATGCAACGGGAGGAAACAATAGCATCACTGACGATGTTGCAGATGTGCAACGAAAGAACTTTGATAGACTATATATATGTGTTTGTGTCTATAGTGTATCTGTATTATTTTTGACCGTTGGTCAGTCAATGGCAACATTGAGGACCGAATAAATTAGATTACCGATATAAAAGACACAGAAGCGAAAAGCGAAAACCAACCAAACAGTGAGTGTGTTCTGTTATTAATTCTGGCAATTTTACACAAATATGACCCTCCCCAAGTATAACAATATTTGTTTCGACACACGATTTCATATCAAAAACCTCGCAAAACTATATATATATTTATATATATATATATACGTATGTGTACATATATACGTATATATGTATATATATATATATGTGTGTTTGTATATATATATATAAAAGAGAGAGAGAGAGAGAGAGAGGGGGAGAGAGAGAGAGAGAGAGAGAGAGAGAGGGAGAGAGTGAGAGAGAGAGAGAGAGAGAGCGAAGCGAGAGAGATCATATGATCAATGCTTATTTTGTCTTACTGACATTTCTACTTAATTCTTGTTATTTATTACAATATATCATTAGTTATTTATTTCTTAATGTATCTACACTGTTATTGTCTGTGTCACTCTATAACTCAATCTACGTGAATCCCCTACAGCGTCTGCCCTGCATACTCTGCCCAAATGCCCAAATAACCTATTTGCCCTTGTGCCCAATATAGACATTTATCAACCTAGTTCTTTGATTTTTAAGGGCCAACCATTGGCAGCAATCGGCAAAGCGTCATACATCATGCTTTGTGATATATAGCTACGGATCTTTACGTTCTGGTCTGATTTCGAATCCCGTCGAGGTTAGCTTTGCCTTTCATTCACGCGATGTCGATAAAATAAAGTACCAGTAATGCAGTGTGTGTGTGTGTGTGTGTGTGTGTGTGTGTGTGTGTGTGTGTGTGTGTGTGTGGTGTGTGTGTGTGTGACAGCTCACACCTATCAGGTTCAGCTGGCCTCCTCCAAGGTATATCTCGCTGGAGGTGTCTTGGGTAATTTAATGATAGGGACCCCAGTCCTATCATCTCATTTCTACAGCTGAGTAAACTGGAGCAACGTGAAATAAAGTGTTTTGCTCAAGGAAACAACACATCAGCCGGTCCGAGAATTGAACTCACAACCTTTCGATTGCAAGCCTAATGTTCTAACCACTAAGCCATGCGCCATGCATTAGGGTCGATTTATTCGACTTTCCTCTCCACTAAAATTGTTGGCCTTGTGCCTAAATCAGAAATCATCATTAAGGGTGAACGAGTGGCAGTAATTGGTAGAGCGTCGGAAGACTTGCTCTGCGACATGGCTACAGCCTTTTACATGCTGAGTTCAAATCCCACCGAAGCTAACTTTCATTCTTGCGAGGTCGATAACATAAAGTACCAGTAATGCACTGGCTAATTACTGGCCTGGTGCCAAAAAGTAGAAACAATTATTAAAGGCGAATGATTGTCAGACATCACGCTTAGCAGCATTTAGTTATGGCCCTTTATGTTCTGAGTAGAAATCCCGCGAAGTTAGCTTAACGGGTCGATAAATAAAGTACCAGTAATGCACTGGTTTGATTTAATCGACTTTACTTTCTCTTCATATTGCTGGCCTTGTGCCAAATGTTGAGACAATTGTTGTATTTATTGCCGATGCATTATTTTGTTTGTGTTTTCATTATCTGTTGTTGTTGTTATTGTTGATCTCGTTCTTGTTGTTATTGTTGTTCTCGTTCTTGTTGTTATTGTTGTTCTCGTTCTTGTTGTTATTGTTGATCTCGTTCTTGTTGTTATTGTTGTTCTCGTTCTTGTTGTTATTGTTGTTCTCGTTCTTGTTGTTATTGTTGTTCTCGTTCTTGTTGTTATTGTTGATCTCGTTCTTGTTGTTATTGTTGTTCTCGTTCTTGTTGTTATTGTTGTTCTCGTTCTTGTTGTTATTGTTGATCTCGTTCTTGTTGTTATTGTTGTTCTCGTTCTTGTTGTTATTGTTGTTCTCGTTGTTGTTGTTATTGTTGATCTCGTTCTTGTTGTTATTGTTGTTCTCGTTCTTGTTGTTATTGTTGTTCTCGTTGTTGTTGTTATTGTTGATCTCGTTCTTGTTGTTATTGTTGTTCTCGTTCTTGTTGTTATTGTTGTTCTCGTTCTTGTTGTTATTGTTGATCTCGTTCTTGTTGTTATTGTTGTTCTCGTTCTTGTTGTTATTGTTGTTCTCGTTCTTGTTGTTATTGTTGATCTCGTTCTTGTTGTTATTGTTGTTCTCGTTCTTGTTGTTATTGTTGTTCTCGTTCTTGTTGTTATTGTTGATCTCGTTCTTGTTGTTATTGTTGTTCTCGTTCTTGTTGTTATTGTTGTTCTCGTTCTTGTTGTTATTGTTGATCTCGTTCTTGTTGTTATTGTTGTTCTCGTTCTTGTTGTTGTTGTACTCGTTCTTGTTGTTATTGTTGTTCTCGTTCTTGTTGTTATTGTTGTTCTCGTTCTTGTTGTTATTGTTGTTCTCGTTCTTGTTGTTATTGCTGTTCTCGTTCTTGTTGTTGTTGTTCTCGTTCTTGTTGTTATTGTTGTTCTCGTTCTTGTTGTTATTGTTCTCGTTCTTGTTGTTATTGTGCTCGTTCTTGTTGTTATTGTTGTTCTCGTTCTTGTTGTTATTGTTCTCGTTCTTGTTGTTGTTGTACTCGTTCTTGTTGTTATTGTTGTTCTCGTTCTTGTTGTTATTGTTGTTCTCGTTCTTGTTGTTATTGTTGTTCTCGTTCTTGTTGTTGTTGTTCTCGTTCTTGTTGTTATTGTTGTTCTCGTTCTTGTTGTTATTGTTCTCGTTCTTGTTGTTATTGTGCTCGTTCTTGTTGTTATTGTTGTTCTCGTTCTTGTTGTTATTGTTGTTCTCGTTCTTGTTGTTGTTGTTCTCGTTCTTGTTGTTATTGTTGTTCTCGTTCTTGTTGTTGTTGTACTCGTTCTTGTTGTTATTGTTGTTCTCGCTCTTGTTGTTATTGTTGTTCTCGTTCTTGTTGTTATTGTTGTTCTCGTTCTTGTTATTGTTCTCGTTCTTGTTGTTATTGTTGTTCTCGTTCTTGTTGTTGTTGTACTCGTTCTTGTTGTTATTGTTGTTCTCGTTCTTGTTGTTATTGTTGTTCTCGTTCTTGTTGTTATTGTTGTTCTCGTTCTTGTTATTGTTCTCGTTCTTGTTGTTATTGTTGTTCTCGTTCTTGTTGTTGTTGTACTCGTTCTTGTTGTTATTGTTGATCTCGTCCTTGTTGTTATTGTTGTTCTCGTTCTTGTTGTTGTTGTACTCGTTCTTGTTGTTATTGTTGTTCTCGTTCTTGTTGTTATTGTTGTTCTCGTTCTTGTTGTTATTGTTGTTCTCGTTCTTGTTGTTATTGTTGTTCTCGTTCTTGTTGTTATTGTTGATCTCGTTCTTGTTGTTATTGTTGTTCTCGTTCTTGTTGTTATTGTTGTTCTCGTTCTTGTTGTTGTTGTTCTCGTTCTTGTTGTTATTGTTGTTCTCGTTCTTGTTGTTGTTGTTTTCGTTCTTGTTGTTATTGTTGTTCTCGTTCTTGTTGTTATTGTTGTTCTCGTTCTTGTTGTTATTGTTGTTCTCGTTCTTGTTGTTATTGTTGTTCTCGTTCTTGTTATTATTGTTGTTCTCGTTCTTGTTGTTGTTCTCGTTCTTGTTGTTATTGGTGTTCTCGTTCTTGTTCTCGTTCTTGTTGTTATTGTTGTTCTCGTTCTTGTTGTTATTGTTGATCTCGTTCTTGTTGTTGTTCTCGTTCTTGTTGTTATTGTTGTTCTCGTTCTTGTTGTTGTTGTTCTCGTTGTTGTTGTTATTGTTGTTCTCGTTCTTGTTGTTATTGTTGTTCTCCTTCTTGTGTTATTGTTGTTCTCGTTCTTGTTGTTATTGCTGTTCTCGTTCTTGTTGTTGTTGTTCTCGTTCTTGTTGTTATTGTTGTTCTCGTTCTTGTTGTTGTTGTTGTTGTTTTCGTTGTTTTTGTTGTTGTTGTCGTCG
>OZ024741.1:220753064-220775564 GCA_964016885.1 Eledone cirrhosa
CCTGTCTAGAGAGCGTTAATATATTGGGTGATTTGATCGTCACAACAGGGGAGGCAACTCTTGCTATATTATCCCCCGCCAGATTTTAAAAACATAAAAATCGAATGAACCATGTATGAAGTAAGATGGCGAGCATGTTGTAACACCAAAGTCCAGGCATGAAAATTACTAAAAAAATAATGTTTGCAATAAAAGGAAAACAGCAAAATATATGCATGCAAAAATCAATGATTGATATCAAGGTAGCCAACCGCTCTTGGCCAGAGAACGACTGGACATCTATCTATCCATCACTCAAAGATACAATGTAATCAAAGTAAAAGAAGAGGTCAAAGTTCAAATGTTCAAAATACAGTTCACAGGTGTGCAATCACATGACAGCAGGAAAGAAAGTGTGTTCCAGAGAATGTATGCAGGTGGTTTCTGGTCTGTGACATAACGTGAAATTTCCAACCTCCGAAGGGATTTTCTCACAGGCAGAGTGCTGCAAAAATAAATTCTCTGGCTTGTTCTGCTGGTTTTAGTTGTTGATGAAGCTGTGTTGTTGTTGTTGATGTTGTTGTCTCGCGGAGTGAGCGTATTCGATGGTTAAATTCACAGTAAAACTTTTCCCAGAAAAATGAGTTGCGCAAAGTGCTAGAAATAACAGCCAAAGTTGATGGTCGATGTTGAGAATGCGTTGACCTGGAAGGGTCCAGAGGCCAGCGACCAAAGAAATAAGCATTCTGAATAAATGCGCAGTTTTCAACGGCAAATTTACGTGTTAAATTTTTAAACCGGCAAATAGGAGAATATAGCTTAAGGCTGGAGAATCCTTGGCAAGAAACATTATCTATGGCGTGTGGTATCTCAGTGAGTCGAGATGTGTGCTGCCCACACGTGCCAAAACAAGGTTGTTGGCAGCCATTTTGAAAAACTCGCGTGTGAACGTGATAATATCATGAAACAGAAAGAAAGGCTTCACTTGGTATAACAAATATGGCGAGTTCAACTTTTTTGCGAACGATGAAAAAAGCTTGGCGGAAATAATAAGCAATAGTTGAGATTCAGCGTCAATAAATGTTCATGTTGAAATGTGTAAAAAAAAAAATCAAATTTCCCTTTTATTTTTTTAAATGTTCGTTGTAAGAAGAAACGAAAAACATATATATACATCCAGAGAAATGCGACACAGTTGATGTGCGACACGTGCGTGAAAGGCAAAATGTTCTGTTTATTTTGCTTGCTGAGAAAAAATTTATTTTCTGATGTGTTCGTTATAAGACAGTGTATGCAGAGAGAAATCCTTGTCTAAGGAGGTCGGAGGGATTTCTTAGTCCGAAAAAAAAGTATCACGTTAGGTGAGAGAAGAAGAGTCTGTCTGAACGAGAATTTCACATGTGCGTGTATTTGTTTCTGTGTCTGAGTATTTTTCCTAGTTCGTTAATAAAGTTTGCTGCGTATTCGAAATGTTGTCCGACACATTCCAACGAAAATGGGGTACTGCTAATTAATTTTCTTTTTTCCATACTCACCCAACACCAGATTCTGTTACTTTTTCTTTTCTATTCGGGGTCACCACTTATAACAAAATACTGGTGTGTATCACTAGGTTGTGTATATAAAGTTTAATTAACAAGTTGAAGTTATGTAGTATAGAATTGTTGACATGTCAAGAGTAGATGAAATATGAAGTAAAGTTATTTGTTACCGTTTTGAAGTTAGCTCGCAAGAGACCATCTTAGGGTTGCCAGGGAGTAGAGACTCGGCGAAAGCGCTTGGCCGAAGGCCAGCAGCCGAAAAGGCAAGTGAGAGAGAGATCGCTCTGAGTATCCCTTTTATAGGGTCTCAAGACGGAAGTGACAAAAAGGGTTCTGCCACCCCAACGGGAAGTAACTCCAGCTACTTCCTGTCTAGAGAGCGTTAATCTATTGGTGATGTGATCGTCACAACAAGGGAGGCAACTCTTGCTACAGATGTAAGGTGTTAAACTGCGGTACAAAATGTGTTAATCTGCGGTACCAGATGTGCTAAACTGCGGTACAAGATGTGTTAATCTGCGGTACAAGATGTGTTAATCTGCGGTTCAAGATGTGTTAATCTGCTGTACAAGATCTAAGGTGTGAAACTTAATTATATGATAATATTTTTCTTTTAAACTGTTTATTCCAATTTGACTTGTAAATTATCTCACTTGATTGGATATCTAATTTGGTAATCGATCTGAAACTCTTGATTTGATACCTAATATGGTAATCGATCTGAAATACTTCAGCAATTGCACCTGGAATGGAATGGGCATACGTCGGTTTCGACTGAGAGTGTTCTAGTACGATCAACGGAACAACCTGTTGAAATCAACGTGTAAGTGCCCTACCATTCAACAGACACGTGTACCCTTAATGCAGTTCTCAGATTCAATCTTCCACTGGTACAGCCCATCCGAAGGGGTCCCAAACAATTTTCGCCTAACCAGTTACATTTACAGGCCATGGGTTGATCTCAGACAATGATAAATGAAACTTGCTCGCATTTACATGGATTAGGACCGAATTTAGGACTTAATGATTGCTAGGTTAACTTCTTAACCATTAGGCCATGCTAGGTTCACGCAACTGCATACACGTAACAAGAGAAAGATGTTTGCTTTGGTCACGCCCGAACTCTCGACATTAACTCTTGTGATACCAACCTACTCCAAACCACCTCTGCTTTTATGAAACAATGTCATCCATTTAAAAGTATTCCTACTGAAATTTACATCTTTCAACATAATTTTATATAAAAAAATAATAAGTTTGTATTTTACTAACGAAATAACTAATAATTTGATTAGATTACTACAAAATTATTCATTACATATACATTATATATATACATATACATATATATATATATATATATATATACTATATACATATATATATACATATACATATATACATACATATACACACACACACACATATATATATATATATATATATATATTCTCTTCTAAATAATATACACTTTAACTTTATTATATACTTTTTATGATATTTCCTGTACCATGAAGAAGTCGAAATTCTTATCGACTGAAACCGGTACTATAAATTGATTTTTGAAAACAGTTTTTGTTTTTCTATGAGAAATTCCTATTTGCATTTTCTACATTTTTTCTTATTTTCCTAATATAATATAATATAATATATATATATATATATATATATATATATATATATATATATATATATATATATATATAAATGAAAAGTATAGAAATTATTGTAGCAAGAAGCCAACAGTATTCCATATATATATATATATATATATATTAGTTTAGCGATTGTAACATAAAGTTACTGATAGTGACCATTCTGTGCGTAGTGTCTAGGATGTAATTTGGTGTTGTACTGAGGAGCGCAATATTAATCATACGTATGGACGAGGTGTCAAATTTTCATCAACTTTATTCAGGTGTGACGTGCGTTGTGCGATTAATCAGCTCATGGTTCGATCTGTATCGATCGGGCCTAACTCTGTATGTAATCAAAAGCTCATCGGACTTCTATGTGCTTAATTATGAGTTTATGTGTATATATTTCTAGATATTTTGTCTATGTATTTTCTTTTGGTGGTTAGTTTGGTGAAGTTTATAGTTAACATACGTAAGGAGAAGGTTGAACAAGGCTTATTAGGTAATATGGTTGTAGTCGCCCCAAATAATAGTTTTATTATACAGAAACTATGTAATATGACTCTTGGTGGAGTTGTAGGGGTGTCGTTGGAACATAAAGCGTGTTGTGTGCGTTTGAAACTTAGTTGATCTCTATACTATCTCCAGGTCAGAACAGAGCTGATTGCTCCTGAGAATAAGAGAGATAGAAAGAAAATGCTAAAGAAGTATAGATGAACAATCGACTCCCAGTACTGGACTGTACTGGATACGACTGGTCATTATTTTATCGACCTCGAAAGATGAATGTTGCCCTTGTCGGGAATAGAACTCAGAACGCAGAGTGTCTCGGAACGAGTGCAAGCATGCATTCGTGCGCTATAAACAGCCGGTGCTTCTCTCAGTTTCACGGCGTGAAGCGACTGAGAGTACAAGACTCCCCCTGGACAGGACGCCGATCCATCGCAGGGTTAAAGCCCCAGTTATAGCTGGTACTCATTTTCAGCTGAGTATACTGGAACAACGTAAAATGAAGTGTTTCGCTCAAGAACACAACACGCAACTCAGCCCAGGAATCGAACTCACGACATTACGATCGTAAGTCTAACACCCTTACCACTAGGCCACGTCCCTTCACGAGTACCGATAAAATTTCCACTCTCCTACTATCCCACGACTTTCCTAAAGTTCTTCTACTTCATTGCTCTGTGGTATAGGAGAAATATTTTGATGCCAGTATCGAGACTATTTGGTCTTCTTAACTAGTGTAAAATCAATAACAATGTGGCTATTAACCTCACATTTTCCATTAGTCATCATTATTATAGTGGTGCTCATCATTATTCCTATTATTATCTGCACTGATATAACAAGCCTGAAGAGACAGTTTCTAGAGTCTACTATACTATATGTTAGTAGAGTGTTGAGTTGTGAGATGGAGCAGACACTAATTAATGTGGCAGGGTCCTTGGACAGAACTTTGTCTTACTTTCTACTTCTCTCTACTTCATGTCACTTTAAATAAGTAGACCTCGTTTCTGCTGTTATTACCACCAACCAGACTAATATTTGATTACCAGATACCATCTACAGAATATAACCTATCTTTAAATATGGGATGTATGTATATGTATTCATTGTACATGTATGTTATGTATATATATGAATGTATATATGTATATATATATATATATATATATATATATATATATATATATAAAACCTATATATTTGCTAGCATAGGTATGCATCTGTATATATATGTTGGTAGATATACTAATTCTTTATATATATATATATATATATATATACATATATATATATATATATATATATATATATATATATATACATATATATATATACATATATATATATATATATATATATATATATATATATATATATATATATATATATATATATATATATATATATATATATATATATATATATATATATATATATATATATATATATATATATGAAAGTATACATATGTATGTTATGTAGGTATATATGAATGTATATATATATGTATATATATATATGTATATATATATGAATGTATATATATATATAAATACATATGTATGTATATGTATGTTATGTATATGTATATGTATGTTGTGTATGTATATATATATATATATGTTATGTATGTATATATGTATGCATATGTATGTATACATATATATGTATATGTGTATGTATATATATATATGTATATGTATTATATATATATGTATATGTATTATATATATATGTGTGTATATATATATATATATGAACGTATATGTATTAATACATATATATGTATGTATATGTATTTATATATATGCATATATATGTATATATATATATATATATATATATGGATATGTATTTATATATATATTATGTGTATGTATATATATACGCATATATGTGTATAGGTGTGTGTAAGTATGGAGGGGGGGGTCAAACTACCAATAACTTTAACACATAAATAGGGTTTCATTTCAGTTTTATTAGTGTAACGGCAACTAATTCATTGGTCGGTTAGATTGCTAAACGAATGGTTGTTTGATATTTAATTATCGTAACACTTTCGTGACCTTCTCAATGACTCTTCCTACTCCTCTCCTTGATACATGGAAAATGCTGAGTGGGTATATTAGTGGAAATAGTTTCGGCTAGTTACGTCTTCTAGCCTTCATCAGTGTAGAAGATGTAACTAACTGAAATCACCCAGCTCGCGGTAGATGCTCTTCCTTCACTAATATATATATATATATATATATATATATTTACTATAGAAAGGCTTCTACAAGACAAGAACTGTTTCATTCGGAAGAAATCATGAGGTTTCCTGATGATTTCTCCCGAATGAAACAGTTCTAGTCCGGTAGAAGCTCTTCTATCTATATATATAAAACAGAGAATGTCTGCCTGTCTGTGTGTGTGTGTGGGGGGGGGGGGGTGCAGGTAATTCCGAAGGAAAAGCATAGGAAAAAAAAAAATATATATATATATATATATCTTTTTTCCTTTGCTTTTCCTTCGCTTTATATATTCCTTTGCCTTATATATATATATATATATATTTTTTTTTCCTTTGCTTTTCCTTCGGAATTTTTTATTTTTGACTTTATATTTTTTGTTCTTATTCATTTATTTATTTATTCTTATTACTTCATGTATATGTATGGGTATGTATTTTGTCCATGTATGTAGATACATATACGTTTATGTGATAATGTATACGTCTACGTACTTTTGAAGTATATGCGCGTGGCTGAGTGTGTGTATGTTTATATATTTATTGTTTATATATATATGTATTCTTTTTCTTCTTTTTTTTCGCCCGTTGTTTCCTCAGCCTCACTTTCATATTTCTTATATTTTGTTTTCAAATCCATATTTAATAAAAACACCATGTGTTATTCAGTCTGACGACTGAAAACAGATATATTTGCTTTCAAGAAACCACTGGTAAATGAAATAATTATCTTATGTTGTTTATTATATAACTAATAAGCTCTGTAGCCTACATAGAGCACTCTTTTTTCCTGTACCTTTCCGACGGAATTACTTCATTCATTTATATATATTTATATATATATATATACAATAAAGTGTGTCCATAAAATCATTTGATAAAATATATACACCATCTCCTCTCCCAATCAGCATAATCAACCACACAAAAAAACAATTAAACCAGGCTATAAGATTAAAAGGCAACTATGAAGAAATAATTGTTTCTACTTTTGGCACAAGGCCAGCAATTATCCGAGTGTATTACTGGTACTTTATTTATCGACCCTGTAAGAATGAAAGGCAAAATTAACCTCGGCGGCATTTGAACTCAGATCATAAAGGGAGGTAACTCTATGCTTCAAAGCATGGCGTCCGACCCTCTACCGATACTGCCAATCCACCTATGAAGAAATAATAGATAAATAAACGACAGCCATCTATTCGCGATCAACAGCTATGGAATAATTACCCACCATT
Organism: Eledone cirrhosa; assembly: GCA_964016885.1. Taxonomy (NCBI): domain Eukaryota; kingdom Metazoa; phylum Mollusca; class Cephalopoda; order Octopoda; family Eledonidae; genus Eledone; species Eledone cirrhosa. The sequence goes on from OZ024741.1 coordinate 220,760,200, forward strand.
ACAATAGCACGTGGAAATCGATTAAATATATCGTCAACCATACACAATTAGGTATAAAATCAAAGTTAGTTTAAAAAATGTATATAAACATACCAAGATTATGTTTCTACCCCATGGGAATTCATTCGCTTTTGGAAATAACCGATCAAGGATAAATTCACGAGCTTCGAAATCATCAGGAAACAAACTCACTTGGACGAAGAATTTTCTTAAATGATCCCCGCCAGAAACGAATTCAAAATGGCTAAGAACTGTGACGTGGCAGTGGTCAAGTCAGAAAGAATGTGATTTGTGCGAACCATTCACGATGTGGCTCAATGACGAATTAATTAATTAAATAATCAACAATATATATATATATATATATATATATATATACGTATATATATATATATAAAGATATATATATATATATATATTTCTTTATTAGCCACAGGGGCACAAAAGAAGGGGACAAATACAAAGGGGGAAGTTTACATACAATAAAAACGTGTAAAATGTTATCACAAATGCAATTTAAAGAATTAGTCGATTTTCCCCAATAGAGGGAGACGGTTTATATGGGTAACACATACACCCGAAAAAAAATGTGCAACCCTCATCTCCAGGAGTACGAAGAGCTTGTACTCCTTTCCTCTCCTCCTCCTTTTCCTCAACCTACAGGCTGATATAGAGAGAAGGCCCATTCACTCGGGCCATTCTCGCCACTTTCACCCACCTTTCATAAAACTTGCTGGGGTACAGCACCTCTCTCTCCATCCTGATTCTTCTTCCAAAGTGGTATTTGAAAAAAAGAATCAGTTGTTGGCCGGAGAGAAAGGTGTCTGACCTCAGCCCTTTCAAACAATATATATATATATATATATATATATATATATATATATATATATATATATATATATATATATATATATATATCTTTATATATATATATATATATATCTTTATATATAAATATATATATATATATATATATATATATATATATATATATATATATATATATATATATATATATATATATATATATAAAGATATATATATATATATATAAAGATATATATATATATATATATATAAAGATATATATATATATATATATATATATATATATATATATATATATATATATATATATATATATATGTATATATATATATTGTTATACTTTGGGAGGGTCATGTTGCCAATAAGAAACGCACGCACCAGAAACTGGTGCGTGTGTTTCTTATTGGCAACATGACCCTCCCAAAGTATAACAATATCGTTTTCAACACACGATTTCAGATAAAGAATCTTGCTAAACAAATTCAGAAACGAAATATATATATATATATATATATATATATATATATATATATATATATATATATATATATATATATATATATATATATATATATATAAATATATATATATATATATGTATAAATAAAGATATATATATGAAGATATATATATAAATATATATATATATATATTTTTTTCTAGTCGATTGACTTTTAGTCAAATCGGACCGAGGAAACTATGTTTCCGTTGGTCTTTCCAATTGCTAATACTATCTATCGGTCGCAACTCCAGGTAGAAGGAGCAACGTGAAATAAAGTGTCTTGCTCAAGGACATAACGCATCGCCTGGTTCAGGAATCGAACTCACAACCTCAATATATATATATTCCTGGTTCAGGAATCGAACTCACAACCTCAATTTATATATATATATATATATAAATATATATATATATATATATATTAAAATACAAATATTAATAAAATAGATGTTCTTTTTATCAATTACATTTTATTATACATATTTCAGATGTACAACAGTTAAATGGTTAAGATTTAATCAAGGTAGGACTACCTTGATTAAATCTTAAACATTTAACATCTCAGGGTATGTCATGTATCATTATATTTTGTCTGATGAGGACGTACTATTGTACATCTGAAATATGTATAATAAAATGTAATTGATAAAAAGAACATCTATTTTATTAATATTTGTATTTTAATATTAATAACTCTGGAAAATTATTTTTCTATAGAGTGCTTCCAATCTACTGTAAAACCCATTCTTTGATGTACTCATTGAATATTGTTTAACTCTTTAATATATATATACATATATATATATATATCACCTTCATCACCTTGACCGACCAGTCTGTCGGGGGCGAATCGGCGCCGCTGGTCACAGCACGTCGTGCTGTTTTAGCCATAAGATAACGCCATCCCACTGGCTGGGCGGTACTCATTTCTACAGCTGAGTAAACTGGAGCAGCGTGAAATAAAGTGTCTTGCTCAAGAAAACAACGCATCACCCGGTTCGAGAATTGAACTCACAACCTTTCGATTGCAAGCCCAATGCTCTAACCACTAAGCCATGCGCCTTCACACATATATATATATATGTGTGTGTGTGTGTGTGTGTGTGTGTGTGTGTGTGTGTACACATGAATGTATGCACTCTTGTGTTTATATATATATATATATATATATATATATATATATATATATATTGGGTCGGCTGCAATTCAGTTGATGGAAAACATTTTCGATTATGGTTGAAATTCAAGTCAGGAACAATGAAAATCGTTTAACGTGAATGGGCGGACATTAAACCACGATTTAAATACAATTTATACAAGAACAATGTAGAAGAAATTATACAAACATACAAAGAAAATAATCACAAAAAGATCTTTACATCAGACACAACATCGACAGCGTTAAACAGAAACAATAATAACATTTTCACTAACAACATCATGAATATTATATTAGCAAACAATAAAAAATATATATTAAACAAAACTCAGAAATAAAACAATATGAATTCTTGTACTAAATATTTGACAAAATACGATAATTGTATACAGTACGAGGGTCTTACGTCGGCTGCGAGGACGGCCATTCTTGTTATTAGATCTACGGGAATAACTTGTTTGGATAATTGTATACACCACGAGGGGCTTCCGTCGGTTGCGACGATGACTGTTACAGTTATTAGAGCAACGAGAATAACTTGCTTGGATAATTGTATACACTACGAGGGGCTTCCGTCGATGCGACGACGACCGTTCTAGTTATTAGATCAATGGTAATAGCTTGTTTGGATAATTGTCTACAATACGAGGGGCTTCCGTTGGTTGCGACGACGACTGTTCTAGTTATTAGATCAAGAATAATAGCTTGTTTTTGAAATGGATAAAATACGATAATTGATAATTGGGTCTTGTAATATCGACGATAGAAAAACATCATCGATAATGAACGAGTAACAACAACAACAACAACATTAGCAGCAATGGAAGAACACCAACTTCAACACTACAAAGCAACAACAACAACATCATCATCATCATCAATAACATTATCAACATCATCATCTTCATCATCATCATCATCAACAACATTATCAACAGCATCATCAACAATGAAACTACATCATCATCAACGTCAACAACAATGGAAGAACATCAACAGCATCCGCAACAATGAAACATCATCATCAACGCCATCATCATCATCATCATCATCATCATCATCAAAATCACCATCATCAACGACATTATCGTCATCATCAACATCACCATCAACGACAATGTCATCACCATCATCAACATTATCATTATCATCATCATCACCATCAACATCATCATCATCATCGCCATCGCCATCATCATCATCATCATCAAAATCAACATCCTCATCATCATCTCCATCATCATCATCATCATCATCAACATCATCATTATCATCATCATCAAAAACAACAACCCCATCCGCAACCACCACACCAACGACAGTAAGAATTGTTTCTACGTTTGGCACAAGGCCAGCAATTAATCCAGTGTATTACTGGTACTTTATTTTATCGATCCCGTAAGGATGTAAGGCAGAGTTAACCTTGGCGGGGTTTGAACTCAGACCATAAAGTGCCGTAACTCTATGCGTCACAGCATGGCGTCCGACCCTCTACCGATACTGCCAATCCACCACCCTTTTAAGAATTGTTTCTACTTTTGGCACAAGGCCAGCAATTATCCCAGTGTATTACTGGTACTTTATTTTATCGATCCCGTAAGGATGTAAGGCAGAGTTAACCTTGGCGGGATTTGAACTCAGACCATAAAGTGCCGTAACTCTATGCGTCACAGCATGGCGTCCGACCCTCCACCGATACTGCCAATCCACCACCCTTTTAAGAATTGTTTCTACTTTTGGCACAAGGCCAGCAATTATCCCAGTGTATTACTGGAACTTTATTTTATCGATCCCGTAAGGATGTAAGGCAGAGTTAACCTTGGCGGGATTTGAACTCAGACCATAAAGTGCCGTAACTCTATGCGTCACAGCATGGCGTCCGACCCTCCACCGATACTGCCAATCCACCACCCTTTTAAGAATTGTTTCTACTTTTGGCACAAGGCCAGCAATTATCCCAGTGTATTACTGGTACTTTATTTTATCGATCCCGTAAGGATGTATGGCAGAGATAACCTCGGCGGGATTTGAACTCAGACCATAAAGGGACGTAACTATGCTGGAAAGCATGGCGTCCGACCCTCTACCGATACTGCCAATTCACCGTCTTTGACTATAATATCTAGTAAGTTAGCTTCGATCTCCGTGTCTGTGTGTATTGACATATCCCAGAGTAGGGTTGCTTTGTTTCTTCTCCATCTCCACATATTCTGGAGTTACCTATTGTGTTCTGCTTTAATATTTACTTCGGGTGTTCTTTGTGGGGAAGATTTGACTTTGTGCTGCAGTTATTACTGCGATCACCAGAGTATTGATGCCAATCACATTCTTTAGAGTTAGTTGCGTCTTCCGTAATAATCTAATCTGTCTAGAGTATTTCCTTATTTTATCGATACGTAAGGATGTAAGGCAGAGTTAACCTCGGCGGGATTTGAACTCAGACCATAAAGGGCCGTAACTCTTTACTGCAAAGCATGGCGTCCGACCCTCTACCGATACTGCCAATCTACCAAGACCAAGCTGGTAGATGACCGTAAAAGATATTTAACTCTACCAGTGGACCATATTTCTTGATTGTTAACCAAGTTAAATTCTGAGTATTTCGAATTCTTCAAACAGTAGGGAATAGAATATCCTCTCTTTGCCGTATGACATTATTTTGACGTCGGGAGAAGTGGACATATACATACACACAACATTACACCACACCACACACCACACCACCAAACTACACTATATACACACCACATTACATCACACCACACACCACACACCACACACCACACACCACACTACCACACTACACTACACCACACTACACCACACTACACTACACCACACTACACTACGACCACCACTACACCACACCACACTACACCACACTACACAACACCACACTACACCACACTACACTACACCACACTACACTACACCACACTACACCACACCACATTACACCACACCACACTACACAACACCACACTACACAACACCACACTACACCACACTACACTACAACACACTACACTACACCACACTACACCAGACCACACTACACCACACCACACTACACCACACTACACTACACCACACTACACTTCACCACACTACACCACACCACACTACACCACACTACACCACACCACACCACATTACACCACACCACACTACACAACACCACACTACACAACACCACACTACACCACACTACACTACAACACACTACACTACACCACACTACACCAGACCACACTACACCACACCACACTACACCACACTACACTACACCACACTACACTTCACCACACTACACCACACCACACTACACCACACTACACCACACCACACCACATTACACCACACCACACTACACAACACCACACTACACAACACCACACTACACCACACTACACTACACCACACTACACTACACCACACTACACCACACCACACTACACCACACCACACTACACCACACTACACTACACCACACCACATTACACCACACTACACTACACCACACTACACAACACCACACCACACCACACTACACCACACTACACTACAGCACACCACACTACACCACACCACACTACACTACACCACACCACACCACACCACACCACGCCACACTACACCACACCATACTACACTCGACCACACCACACTACACCACACAACACTAAACTACACCACACCACACCACACCACATTACACCACACCACACCACACTACACTACACCACACCACACTACGCCACACTACACCACACCATACTACACTAGACCACACCACACCACACTACACCACACCACACCACACTACACCACACCACACTACACTACACCACACCACACCACATTACACCACACCACACTACACCCCACCACACCACACCACACTACACCACACCACATTACACCACACCACACCACACTACACCACACCACACCACACCACATTACACCACACCACACTACACCACACCACATTAAACCACACCACACTGCACTACACCACACCACACCACATTACACCACACCACACTACACCACACTACACTACACCACACCAAACCACACCACATTACACCACACCACATTACACCACACCACACCACACCAAACTACACCACATTACACCACACCACAACACACCACACCACACCACACCACACCACACTACACCACACTACACCACACCACACTACACCACACCACACCACACTACACCACACTACACCACACTACACCACACCACACCACACTACACCACAGCACAGCACAGCACACCACACGACACCACACTACACCACACAACACTACACTACACCACACCACATCATAATACACCACACCACACCACATTACACCACACCACACCACACCACACCACATTACACCACACCACTCCACACTACACCTCACCACATTACACCACACCACACTACACCACACCACACCACATTACATCACACCACATCACACCACACCACACCACGCCACATTACACCACACCACACCACACCACATTACACCACACCACACCACACTACACCACGCTACACCACACCACACTACACCCCACTAACCACACCACACCACACCACACCACATTACACCACACCACTCCACAATACACCTCACCACATTACACCACACTACACCATACCACACTACACCACACCACACCACTCCACACTACACCTCACCACACCACACCACACCACACTTCACCATACCACACTACACCACACCACACCACATTACATCACACCACACCACGCCACATTACACCACACCACACCACACACACCACATTGCACCACACCACACTACACCACGCTACACCACAGCACACTACACCACACTAACCACACCACACCACACTACATTACACTGCACTACACCACACCACACCACACCACACCACGCCACATTACACCACACCACACCACACACACCACATTACACCACACCATACTACACCACGCTACACCACAGCACACTACACCACACTAACCACACCACACCACACTACATTACACTGCACTACACCACACCACACCACACTACTCCACACCACACCACACCACACCACACTACAACACACCACACCACACTACACCACACCACACCACACCACATTACACCAAACTACAACACACCACACCACACTACACCACACTACACTACACCACACCACACCACATTACACCACACCACACTACACTACACCACATCACACTACACCACATTACACCACACCACACTACACCACACCACACCACACTACACCACACCAAACCACACCACACCACATTACACCACACCACACTACAACACACCACACCACACCACACCACACTAGACCACACCATCCCACACCACATTACACCACACCAAACTAAACCACACCATACTACACCACACCACATTACACCACACCACACCACACCACACTACACTACACCACACTACACCACACTACACCACACTACACCACACCACACCACATTACACCACACCACACCACACCACACCACACCACACTACATCACACCACACCACACCACATTACACCACACCACACCACACTACACCACACTACACCACATTACACCACACCACACCACACCACACCACACCACACCACACCACACTACACCACACCACACTACACCACACCACACTACATCACACCACACCACACCACACTACACCACACTACACCACATTACACCACACCACACCACACCACACCACACCACACCACACTACACCGCACCACACTACACCATACCACACCACACTACACCACATTACACCACACCACACTACACTACACCACACTACACCGCACCACACCACACACGCACATGAATAATATCGCTTAGGATATAACTGAGACAACCTTATAGATATAAATATAGAACCATGTGAAACAAGGCTCAGAATTGACTAAGGGGAAGATCACATTAGAGAAACTTAAACTAAAGAACCCTACTAGAGCATCGCCAGGGAGTTAAACATCGTGTCGAGCAATCCTTAGAGCTTAACTGATTATTTTGTTGCCTGACTGCAGTTTCACAAGTTAAAATAACAGAATCAGTCCCTCCCATCTCTCTCTCATTCTCTCTCTTTCTCTTTCTCTCTCTCTCTCTCTATATATATATATAGAGAGAGAGTTGCTAAAACAATCTCTCTCTATATATATATATACAACAATCTCTCTCTCTATATATATATATACAACCACACACACACATATATACATAAAACAATCTCTCTCTCTCTATATATATAGAGAGTTGCTAAAACAATCTCTATACGTCTCATTTATATATATATATATATATATATATATATATATATATAATGGAAAATTTGAACAGGAACAAAACAGAGAGGCAGTACAACGAATGTTTATTAATTTCACGCTCTGGAGAGTGGGGTGGTGGTGGGGAACGACGTTTCGGGCATAAGCCCTTCTTCAGGTGAAAAGTGTGTGGGAAGAGAGTTCAAAGGGTGTGTAGGGGAGTGGTGGAGAGACATATGGCGAAAAGGGGGTGGGAGGAAACTGTGCGAATGAAATTAAAAATAAAAGCATGATCAAAATAAAATTAAATTAAAATGGGGTAAAACAGGTGGTGGAAGGGTGTGGGGTGTGTAGGGGTGGTGGCGGGTGGAGTGGGGAGAGGGAGACGGGGTGTCCGAGCGGGGAGGGCTGAAGGCGGTGTGTATGTGTAGGTGTACGTGTGTGTGTGTGTGTGTGTATGTGAAAGCAAGGGTTGGGGAAGAACGGGGTTGCATGTTCAGGAAGAGGTGTGTGTGGGGTGGGGTGTAGGTCGGAGTGTGTGTGCGTGTGTGGATAGAGGTGGGGGGGAGAGGAATCCGGAGGCTGAAGGTGTAAATATGTGGTGGAAAGCACGTGTGTGTGGGGTTTAAGCGTGTTGTGGGTGTAGGTGGCGTGTGGGAAAAAAATTTTGTTGGGGTGTTGTGTGGGTGAGTTATAAAGGTGATATATATATATATATATATACATATATATATATATATATATTTATGTGATTATATATATATATATATTTATGTGATTATATATATATACATATATATATATTTATGTGATTATATATATATACATATATATATATATATTTATGTGATTATATATATATATATATATAATATTTTTTTTTTTGTTCATGTGATTATACTTACATATATATATATATATATTTTCTTCTTCGCCCACTTATTCCTGAGAGGTGTCGTAGGGACAGACTGCTCAAATACTCCTTCCAGTGGTTCTGTCCTGGGACATTCTAACCACATGCCCATAGTATCGGAGCTGTGATCTCTCAATTCAGAGAAGTAGCGGCTCTACCTGGAGTGACTCTCTGAACTCCGAGTAACATCACTCCAAAGACCCTTTCGGCCGATCGTATTTTTTCCGTCATTACCCAAGATTCATGACCATAGTTAATGGTTGGCATGAACTGAAGATAGCGAGTTTGGCTTTTACACCAACTTGTCGTCTTCTGATTACTGAATGCTGAAGCTGGCGAATTACTGTATCACCTCTTGCAATAGTTGCACTTAATTCAGCCTGCTGCTTTCCATGACTCGTGAACACTAATCTCTCAGAGGCAGAGGTCACAGAAACACCCCGGAAAAAAACCCCAGTTGATGGATGTGAATCCGAAATATATAGGGACTATTAAATCTCTCCCAAGGTAACTCTCTCTTGTGTTGTTATTTTTATTTTTATCCTTTATACTCTTCCCTTCATTCTACACATCTCACACATCTTATACACACCACGCATCTCAACGTACACCCACTTACATCTCTCTCTCCACCACCGGACCTTGTTACCCGGAGATTTACCCATTTGCATTGTCGAGGCTTCCAAACGACTTAAAGATATATATATATATATATATATATATAATATATAAGATCAAAAGATGGTTAAAAGAGTTCCATGTATTTTATTATGCACATTTCAAAAATAAATATCATCATGCAATAAGATTTGCGTTTTCGTCAGATAAAATAGGGAGACATGATATGAAGGTTAAAACACACTTGTGAATAGTGCAGTTTTAAATCAACATATGAAAAGTAGTTTTAGATTGATGTGTGATATTGCTAAAAAAAAAATGTGAGGGGGGGGGGGGGGATGAAAAAGAGGAGGAGATGAGAGTAAAAAGTGGAGGGGGAGGAGTATAATGACGAAAACGCAAATGTTATTGCATAATGATATTTGTTTTTGAAATGGGCATATTAAAATACATGGAACTCTGTTAACCATCTTTTGATCTTATATATTATTTATACTCCAGTCCTACAAACTGTAGAGTGCTACTTATCCGATATCTGCATTGCTTTATTGTACTACAATAAAACTCACCTCCTACATATATATATATATATATATAATTTGAGCCCGGGTTCAATCGGGGGTAACCACAGTACGTAAGGTACTCAATACAAAACAGAGTATAAATATTTAATATAGAAAACCTTCTACAGGACTAGAACTGTCTCATTCGTAAGAAATCATCAGGAAGCTCACTGTCCAAGTAATATGGTGTTATTTATATATTTTCTGGTGATAGTAGGGGGTGGTGATTGGGATGGGTGGAAGTCATTGGTTGATGGGTTTAAATAAGGTGTGACACCCCCAGTAAGAGCTTGTTTATAGAATTCTTTCTGCCTTTGTTACTCTAAATATAGCTTTTAAAGAATTCCCTTTACATTAAACCCATCAACCAATGACCTCCACCCATCCCAATCCCCACCCTCTCCTACCACTAGAAAAGATATAAATACCACCATATTACTTGGACAGTCAGCTTCCTGATGATTTCTCACGAATAAAACAGTTCTAGTCCTGTAGAAGCTTTTCTATATTAAATATATATTTATATATATATATCCACTAAGTTCCTGGGATACATGCCATGTGCCGTTATGGCGCTCTGTTTAGTTGTGGGTATCTTTAATTACATATTTATCTATTTATCTATTTATTTTTTATTTAAATATTTACTTAATTATTTATTGATGAGAGATTTCTACTGTTTCATTTTATTGTTTGAACAATGACTCATCAATTGCTGAAAATTGTATTGATTATAATTTAGTTTTAATATATAGGAAATCCATATGAAGGTGATTGTGATTTTGTTGGTGCTGCTAGGATTGTGTGGTCCATGTAGCGTAGAGATATGACTGTGGCGATGGCGCGGTGAGGTGGTTTGTATATATTATGAGGTCTATATGAGGTCTATATATTTTACGAGGTCTATATATATTATGAGGTCTATATATATTACGAGGTCTATATATATTATGCGGTCTATATATATTACGAGGTCTATATGTATTATGAGGTCTATATATATTACGAGGTCTATATATATTATGAGGTCTATATATATTTTGGGGTCTATATATATTATGAGGTCTATATGTATTATGAGGTCTATATATATTATGCGGTCTATATATATTACGAGGTCTATATATATTATAAGGTCTATATATATTACGAGGTCTATATATATTACGAGGTCTATATATATTATGAGGTCTATATATATTACGAGGTCTATATATATTATGCGGTCTATATATATTACGAGGTCTATATGTATTATGAGGTCTATATATATTACGAGGTCTATATATATTATGAGGTCTATATATATTACGAGGTCTATATATATTATGAGGTCTATATATATTATGAGGTCTACATATATTAAGAGGTCTATATATATTACGAGGTCTATATATATTATGAGGTCTATATATATTACGAGGTCTATATATATTATGAGGTCTATATATATTATGAGGTCTACATATATTAAGAGGTCTATATATATTACGAGGTCTATATATATTATGAGGTCTATATATATTATAAGGTCTATATATATTATGAGGTCTACATATATTAAGAGGTCTATATATATTACGAGGTCTATATATATTATGAGGTCTATATATATATTATGAGGTCTACATATATTATAAGGTCTATATATATTATGGGGTCTATATATATTATGATGTATATATATATTACGAGGTCTACATATATTAAGAGGTCTATATATATTACGAGGTCTATATATATTATGAGGTCTATATATATTATGAGGTCTACATATATTAAGAGGTCTATATATATTACGAGGTCTATATATATTACGAGGTCTATATATATTATGAGGTCTATATATATTATAAGGTCTATATATATTATGAGGTCTATATATATTATGAGGTCTATATATATTATAAGGTCTATATATATTATAAGGTCTATATATATTATAAGGTCTATATATATTACGAGGTCTATATATATTACGAGGTCTATATATATTACGAGGTCTATATATATTACGAGGTCTATATATATTACGAGGTCTATATATATTATAAAGTCTATATATATTATAAGGTCTATATATATTATGAGGTTTATATGAGGTCTATATATATTATAAGGTCTATATATATTATGAGGTCTATATATATTATGAGGTTTATATGAGGTCTATATATATTATAAGGTCTATATATATTATGAGGTCTATATATATTATGGGGTCTATATATATTATGGGGTCTATGTGTATTATGAGATTATGTGGAGGTGCATGTTGTACTTACGGTCATAATGCTGTGGGTTCGATTCCTGGCCTGGGTTGTCTGTGGTATTCTTGAGCAAAACACTTTATTTCCCGTTGCTCCAGTATTCTCAGACCGAGTCACAACAGTAAATAGCTGGACTGATGTCATGTAGTCTTGTGCTCTGTCACTTCACATCACAGACACTGGAAGAACTACTGTCCTGGTGCTCCTCTCCACTGACTTTAGACTTCAGGGTGGCTGAAAAGTTAGCAATGTCCACCTTCAGATCAATAGGGCATTAGTTCCATTTCCATTGCTACCTTGTACATGAGTTGACGAGAATTAGTTGCGCCTGTATTTCAAACGGTCAGCCTTGTCACACATCGTGACACACTGAATCTCCCTGAGAATCTTCCAGATCAATAGTTTCAGGCATTGGGCTCGGATTGATAATTTCAGGAATCTGGCTCGGATCGATAGTTTCAAATATTGGGCTCGGATCGATAGATTCAGGAATCTGGCTCGGATCGATATATTTTCAGGCCTTGAGGAGGTAGGATCGATAGTTGCAGGTATTGGGATTGGATCGATAGTTTCAGGTGTCGATAGTTTCAGCTATTGACTTTGGATCGATAGTTTCAGGTGGTGTCGATAGTTTCAGGTATTTTGCTCGGATCGATAGTTTCAGGTATTTACTGAGGTCATTTAAGGTGACGAGAATAAATAGCAACGAATTTACAAATAAAAGTTATAGTCAATTGAATGGACGGACATCATGGCTGTTCCGATTGACACATCACTAGAGTTATCTCCCTTGATGACTAGACTAGAAAATGTTCAAGACCTATAGATGTAGATTATATCTCCTAATAACATAAATAAGATTAGATACTGTCCTTTTACCAACCCACTAGATTTTCTAGCGTATCATCATTCATGATTCTTTGTTCGTATATTTGGCGACATATCTGAACTTTAGGATAGTTGATATAAAATAGTAAAAACTTTGTTGTAACTACGAAGCCAACCTAGAGAAGAAATTATCACGGGTTGGATGGTTCCTTTAGAAATGAAAATATACGTACGTGCTTCAGACACAATAATCTCTTTAAAATCTGGCAAGCATAAGGTAGAGCATCACTAGCTCCTAACATAAATACCGTTTTATACACACATATATATATATATATATGGTGGCTGCCAACTCGTTTTCGAGTACGGCCACTACTTTATATCCATGTAGGAGAACCCTTACCGATGCACTGAACGAGTGTGACTTTTTAGTCCAGCCAGCGACTTGAAAACTCTGGTACAAACACTACACTTGTGACAGTTACTGACACATAGTGCTGGGCCCATGGTACCATGTGACGACAAGTGCAGAGAGATCTCCAGATATAAAGCAATGCCTGTGCCGTGAAGCTTTTATAGTGAGCAAAGGCACTGCACAAAGCCAGTCCCACTCTCTTAACCAAGATGATATTTACCAAAAAGAAGAACAAGTCAACATCATTGGATACCATCAGGGTAGCAGGTGTTATATCAGAGTTTTCCTTCTCCTAGAATTCTGCCTTGACAAAGGCTAAGGGGTCATCTCTCCCGGGGCTAAGGGGTCATCTCTCCCGGGGCTAAGGGGTCATCTCTCCCGGAGATATATATATATACATACATATACAAGCAGACACACACACACATGTATATATGTGTATATAGTGTATATATATACGTATACATGAATATATATATATATGTATGTATATATGTGTGTGTGTGTATATATATATATATATATGTATATATGTGTGTGTGTGTATATATATATGTATATATATATATATGTGTGGTGTGTGTGTCTGTGTGTATGTGTGTATATTTATATATATGTGTGTGTATATATATATGTGTGTATATATATATATATATATATATATATATATTTATATATATGTGTGTGTGTGTGTGCATATATGTGTGTGTGTATATATATATATATATATATATATATATATAAGTATTGAAATTTCCGTTGGAAACAGAAAAGGTCATAGAAATGAAGAGTGCTCTATTATATATATATATATATATATATATATATATATATATATATATATATATATATATATATATACATACATATATATATATATATATATATATATATATATATATATATATATATATATATATATATATATATATATATATACATACATATAT
>OZ024741.1:220780564-220798064 GCA_964016885.1 Eledone cirrhosa
CTCCAATATAAGCTGATCACCCTCAAACAAGAATTGAGAGCTGTTAGCGAAAAACGCCGATACCTGA
Organism: Eledone cirrhosa; assembly: GCA_964016885.1. Classification (NCBI taxonomy): domain Eukaryota; kingdom Metazoa; phylum Mollusca; class Cephalopoda; order Octopoda; family Eledonidae; genus Eledone; species Eledone cirrhosa. The sequence continues at coordinate 220,780,632 of OZ024741.1, forward strand.
AGAAGGTAGATGAGAGAAAAATGCTTAATAAAAGATTCAGACGAAACCAAACATCAGTCTGTAGAGATATGAAGGGCAAAATAATAAGTGTCACTGAGGCCCCATCCCAGAAAGACATAGATTCCTTTTGGAGAAAAATATGGGGTGAAAAAAAGAATTTCAACCAAGATGCAGTGTGGCTAAGAGAAATCCGAAAGAACTATTGCTCCTACACTACAACAAAAACATACGAAATAAGTGAGGGTACCCTTGAGACTGTGATAGGAAAACTCCAAGATAAGAAAACACCAGGAAGAGACATGATTGTCGGCTACTGGTACAAAACACTAATATTCTATTGGAGGTATCTTACTGACCTCTACCAACATTTCTTAAGGGAGATACACTTATACCAGAATGGTTGACATTAGCACAAACGTTACTGGTCCCCAAGAACAAAGACACCCACTTGGCAAAAAACTACCGACCCATTGCTTGCCAGAACCTAATGTATAAGATGTATACAGCCTGCCTCAACCTATTCCTCCAAGATAACTGTGAAAATCATAACATCATCACAGATGAACAAGCGGCTGGAAAGAAAAGGGTTTGGGGATGTGTTGAACAACTCCTGATCAACAAAACTGCGATGTCGGAGGTGCGACAACTTAGGAGGAATATGACTACAGTCTGGCTGGATTACAAGAAAGCTTTCGATTCTGTTCCCCACTCTTGGATGGTAGAGGCCCTCCAACTTGCTAAAGTCCCAGACATTATTGTCAGAGCCATAGAGAGGCTGTCTTCTTCTTGGGCTACTATCTTAAGGCTAAAGACAGAGAGGGAGGACTCTATTTTCACTGATAAAATAACATATTGCAGGGGTATATTTCAGGGAGACAGTCTCTCTGTCATATTGTTCATCTTGTCATTAAACCCCTTGTCCTTTCTGCTCAAGAAATGTGAGGGATACATCATTGGCTCACAGGAGGACAGAAATACGAACCTAACCCATAACTTCTTTGTGGACGATCTGATATCTATGCCAAGAACATGGATGGGATGAAGAAAAATCTGGACCTGTTTACAACGTTCTCAAAGGATATAGGAATGGAGTTTGGCCAAGATAAATGCTCATACATGATTGTAAAGCGGGGAAAAACAACAACCCAATCTAGCAACATTGTCATCAATGGCCTAACTGTTTCACCGATATCTGATGAGGACTGCTACAGATACCTGGAGATAGATGAGAACATATCCTATAATGGTATCTGTAATAAAGAACGCGTAACCAGGGAATACTACACCCGAGTAAAAAAGATCTGGTCATCGGAACTCTCTGCGCAAAACAAAACAGTGGCTCACAATGTGTTTGCTGTGCCTGTCCTAACACCAATGTTTGGAATACTCAATTGGACGATAGACGAAATCCGAGCAGTTGACGTTGGAACTCGAAAAATACTGAACAACACCGGAAACTTCCACATCAACACTGACATAGACCGCCTTTACTTGAAACGTAGGCAGGGAGGCAGCGGCCTAACATCATTCCAGACAACATTTGAATGTCGCATCATATCTCTCCTACAACATCTACGAACCTCGAGCGTAGGAGCCCGCTTCTCGAGCAAGTCTATCTGCATGAAACAGATAAGATCATGAGAGTTGGGAAGGAACTCCTTGAGAGATATTCCCTGTGTGATAATCAAAAACTCACACCCAGGGATGTCGCTCAGCAGTATCGCAGTGAATCCATGGATGAAAAACTGCATGCCTATCAGCAAAAAATCATGCATGGTTATGTTGCCAGGAAGCTCCAGATTGAGAGTAATATAGATAAGGAAAGTAGTATATCTTGGACCAACAACCGCTATATTGGCTCCCACCTTGAAGGATACGCTTTTGCAATCCAAGAACAGGAGATTAGCACGAAATACCTGATTCACAAAAGAGATAAGGATGCAGGCAAAACACCTAGATGTGATAACAAGTGCAGACTCTGCAGAACTAACATCGAAAATATCACCCATGTCATCAGCAGCTGCCCAAAGATGTCATAGCGGTACTATCTACCTATGAGGCATGATGTAGTGGCCAAAGCACTGTACAATGCAGTTCGTATAAAAGATAGCCCCGATGATAAACACATTAAAAGCTACAACAATGTGGAAGACATCCATGTACATAATATGAAAGAGTACTGGTGGAATGTTCCAGTAAAAACCCCAATAAAATGCAGGCATAACAGACCAGATATTATGATATAGGACAGGGAGAAGAAAACATGCACAGTAGTGGAAATTAGCTGCCCAGCAGATGCCAATATAATATCAAAGATTAGTGAAAAGGAGATTATTTATGCAGAACTGATGAGAAATCTGCAGATACTCCACCCTGATTACACCTTCAGATTTAAACCTGTGATTATTGGGGCACTGGGATATGTTAGTAACTGCCTCAATACAAATCTTGAGAAGCTAGGCATCACAGGAACAGAAAGAACACAACTAGTTAGGAAATTAAAAGTACAATCTATTAATGGAACAGTAAAAATATGTAAAACATTCCAAATATTTTGCATCTAATAACTGCATATACACATGTACAGATACAAAGCATATACACATGCACACATACAACTCAAAACATCCACATCCACACATACAATAACATCCATATCTACACATGCATGCATGCAGACATACATACATATCTACCTAGTTGATGTGTAAATTCCTATTGAGAGAGTCTTGTGTCTATGTTAGAAACCGACTCTCTATTGGTAAAACTTTGTGAAATTATAAAACCAGAAAAACATACATACATACATGATGGCTGCCCCCTCGTTATCGAGTATGGCCATTGCACGATATACCATTATTAATAATTATTAATTAATGCTATCGTGCAATGCCTGTGCGTGAAGATATTTTTTAAAGTGAGGAAAGACTGTGCACTGAGCCAATCCCACTCTCTGAATGACAGTAGCTATAACCCGAAAAGAAAAAAAGATCAACATCATCAGTAACTACTGAGCCGTAGGTTTTATGTTGGAGTTATCCCAGTTTACTGAGTTGCCTTCTCCTAGAAGCATGCTCTGACAAAGGCTAGGGGTCTTTCACTTCCAGTGGTATAACCGCGCAATCGGGTATCCAGCCCGACTATTTCTATGTCCCCGCGCATATACATACACATGCACCCATGTATATACACATGTACATACACATACAAATATACATGTGGATATACATATTTACATACTTTTGGATGGCCGTTGACCCTTATGAGGTCTTCCGCTCTTTGTCAGGTTTTGTTTTTTGTCCTGCAGGGTGTCCAAAATCACCTCCTCACCAAGTAAACATGGTGGGGTTGCCGGTTTAGTCCCGGCGACCCCACCATGCAACAGGTTGCACTGGGTTACATGTTACCAGTAGCACTCAAGAGTGACCCGACATACACACATACATACATACATACATGGTGGCTGCCAACTCGTTTTCGAGTACGGCCACTACTTTATATCCATGCAGGAGAACCCTTACCGATGCGCTGAACGAGTGTGACTTTTAGTCCAGCCAACGACTTGAAAACTCTGGTACAAACACTACACTTGTGACAATTATTGTCACATAATGCTGGGCCCATGGTACCATGTGACGACAAGTGCAGAGAGATCTCCAGATATAAAGCAATGCCTGTGCCCTGAAGCTTTTATAGTGAGCAAAGGCACTGCACAAAGCCAGTCCCACTCTCTTAACCAAGATGATATTTACCAAAAAGAAGAACATGTCAACATCATTGGATACCATCAGGGTTGCAGGTGTTATATCAGAGTTTTCCTTCTCCTAGAATTCTGCCTTGACAAAGGCTAAGGGCTCATCTCTCCCGGTGGATGGCCATTGACTCTTAAGAGCTCCTTTGCCCTTTGACAGGTTTTGTTTATAGTCCTGCAGGATGTCCAAAGTCACCCTCCTCACTAAGAAACCTTGGTGGGGTTGCCAGTTTAGTCGCCAACGACCCGACCATGAGACAGGTTGTACTGGGATACATGTACCAGTAGCAGCAACTGATGACCTGACATACATACATACATACATACATACATACATACATACATACATACATACATACATACATGCAGCCACCCACCCATCCGTCCATACATACATACACACATACATACACACAGATACATACATACATACATACATACATACATACATACATACATACATACATACATACATACATAACTACCACAGCAATCACAAGTAATAGAAACCTATAAATAATTTTTAATTTTCACTGGTCCACACAATATCAACTAAATAAAATCAATGTCCAAGCACAGATTTAATTCAAACTACCATTTAAAAAGTGTTACTGCAGCAAATAATAGTTGAGTTTAATGGCTTCCAGTTTTCAGTTGTACAATGGTGCCATAATTGAGTTTCAGTGACTGATTCAATTTCCGGTCGACTGTGTCACGTTCATTAACATCCAGCCTCGTTCTATTTCCATAGAATATATTGCTTATGGCAGTAAAAAACTGCTTTCAGAATTCAAGGCTGGAAAAAAGATTATTACTGATTCAACCAGCTTAAAAGTTTTTGACTTTGTGTCAGCAATTAGCATACGAGCGTTGTCTGAAAACGTTAATACGTTGACTATGGAGGAGTGAAAAATAAACCTCATTTCGTCATTACATGAGAGTATCTTGGTCAGTCTATGAAGGAGTGATGTTAGCGCTGTGAAATCTTCCATGCATTTATTTCAAATCCTCTTATTAATAACTGCATTGTTTCTTTCCAAGGACTATGTTGAAAAATAAACCTCGTTTGGTCATTCCATGAGAGTATCTTTGTCAGTCTATGAAGGAGTGATGCTAGAGCTGTGAAATCTTGCATGCAGTAATTTCAACTCTTTTTATCAATAACTGCAGTTTCTCTTTCTAGGGAATATTTTGAAAAATAAACCTCATTTGCTCATTTCATGAGAGTATCTTGGTCAGCCTATGGATTTTTCAGCCGATCCTCCTGCATCCCACAAATCTTTCATCGCAATTTTGTCTGGCTATTAATCTAGTAGTTGCTCTATAGTTATAGAATCTACACAACAATTGGTTTGGAGTTTCATAAGTCAGTGTAAAAAAATAGTTAAACCTAATGGAGTCGTAGTGGTGTCTGTTGGGTATTTTAAACCTGACAGAGCCTATCCCTCTACAGGTCAGAACAAAACCGATTTCTTTCAAAAGAAGAAAAGAAAATAGAGAGTAAAAGAACCAACCCTTGTACTAGGAGGGAAATCTGTCTATCGATCCCGAAAGGATAAAAGTCTAAGATGACCGCTGTAGAATTTGAACCCAGGCTGCAGTGAACTGTGACAAATAACTGTTTCTACTTTTGGCACAAGGCCAGCAAATACCCAGTGCATTACTGGTACTTCATTTTATCGACCCTGTAAGGATCAATGGCAAAATTAACCTCGGCTGGATTTGAACTCAGAATGGAAAAAGCCGTAACTCTATGCGTCAAAGCATGGTGTCCGACCTTCTACCGATACGACAAATAATGAGTTATCTTTAATCGGACACCCAAACGATGCTGCCAATTCACCGTTTAATTCAATGTACCAATATGGAATTTTACTACTTGGAACACTCTGAAATTAGTCTTTAAAATATTCATATAAGCCAGTCTTAAGTTCTAAGCCGTCTTCGATACAATCCTCCATTGGGTAACTATGTACTAAGTTCTTGAGAAGAATAAGGTCAGGTTTAGTTGCATTCTTTCTTTCTCGTTCATTTTTCCTTTTTTTTCCTTTTTCTTTCATTTTTCTTGTCTTTCTTTTCTTTCTTTTTCTTCTTTTTTTCTTTTTTTCTTTTTTTCTTTCTTTTTTCTTTTTTTTCTTTCTTTAATTTTTCTTTCTTTCCTTTTTCTTTTTTCTTTCTTTCTTGTTTCTTCTTTCTTTATTTCTTCTTTCTTTCTTTCTTTCTTTCTTTCTTTCTTTCTTTCTTTATTTCTTTATTTATTTATTTATTTCTTACAAAATCATCCTACCAATAAAACAATATTATTTATAAAACCTCAATTTTGACAACCATTCACAAAATTAGATTCTTGTCTTTGGGGTATTAGATTTAATTCATTGAATCACTTCAAAATATCACTTTTATAAACAGAAGAAAAACTTTCCTTTCATTAGTTAACAATTAATTTGAACTTGCTTGATTCAGAATCGGTAGAGCGTCGGTCAACATGCTTAGCGACATAGAGTTACGGTCCTTTAAGTTCTGGGTTCAAATCCCGCCAAGGTTGGTTTTGCCTTTCATCCTTACGGGGTCGATAAATAAAGAACCAGTAATGCACTGGGATCGATATAATCGACTTTCTCCTCACAAAATTGCTGGCCTTGTGCCAAAATGTAGAAACAATTATTATTATTATTATGTATTGCTGTAGGGCGGTGGATTCGCAGTATCGGTAGAGAGTCTGACACCATGCTTTACAGCATAGAGTTACTGTCCTTTACGATCTGAGTTCTAATTCCGCCGAGGTTAACTTTGCCTTTCATCCTTACTGCGTCGATAAAATAAAGTACCAGTAACCTACTGGGGTCGATTTAATCGACTTCCCCCCAAAAAATTACTGGCCTTGTGCCTATACTAGAAATCATTAGGATTAGCAGTATCGGTAGAGGGTCGGACGCCATGCTGTGACGCATAGAGTTACGGCACTTTATGGTCTGAGTTCAAATCCCGCCAAGGTTAACTTTGCCTTTCATCCTTACGGGATCGATAAAATAAAGTACCAGTAATGTACTGGTAAATTGCTGGCCTTGTGCCAAAAGTAGAAACAATTATTTTGTAATACTGGCCTTGTGCCAAAAGTATAAATAATTATCATTCTTTTGTATTTGGTCCATTCAAAGATGACTTGAACTATGAAATAAAAACACTAAGGGTATTTATTCTACCGAGGCCATTCCCTATGGAAAGTCAACGTTCTTCTGTATGTCGTAACAAGGTCTTAATTTCCTCATCATTAGAAAATTATTTTGAAAATCCTGTCTTTAAAATCCTTAGCTTTGATAATATTAATTACTGAATTGCTGAGACTGTCACCCAGGAGCTTTGCCGAACGATATTGTCTGAAACTAATGCAGTGTACAGTTTTTTTTCAATCTTATTATATAATATTTTTGTTTGCTAATCATTTCTCCAGAGTCATCTAAACTAAATTGAATCCAAATTCTCAGTACAATGTGCTTATATCCAGGTACTGTTTCACCTAATTTAAAATAGTTTGTGAAGTCTTGTCGCAAACCTTTCAAGAATAGCTACTCTTCTCGACAAATTCTCTTTTATATAAACCGAACAACGTAATAGCTTGTATGTGATATCGATAAAATAGTATAATTGTCTATAGTATGAGGGGCTTCCGTTGGTTGCGACGATAACCATACTAGTTATTATATCAACGGTAATAGCTTGCCTGGATAATTGTTTACAATACGAGGGGCTTCCGTCTGTTGCGAATATAACCATTCTAGTTATATCAACGGTAATAGCTTGCTTGGATAATTGTATACAATACGAGGGGCTTCTGTCAGTTGCGACGATGACCGTTCTAGTTATTAGATAAACGGTAATAGTTTGCTTGGATAAGTGTATACACTACGAGGGGCTTCCGTCGGTTGCGACGATGACTGTTACAGTTATTAGAGCAACGAGAATAACTTGCTTGGATAATTGTATACACTACGAGGGGCTTCCGTCGGTTGCGACGATGACCGTTCTAGTTATTAGATCAATGGTAATAGCTTGCTTGGATAATTGTCTACAATACGAGGGGCTTCCGTTGGTTGCGACTCTGACCGTTCCAGTTATTAGATCAACGAGAATAATTTGATTGTGAAATCGATAAAATACGATAATTGATAATTGGGTCTAGTAATATCGACGATAGAAAACATCATCGATAATGAACGAGTAACAACAACAACAATATTAGCAGCAATGGAAGAACAACAACTTCAACACTAAAAAAGCAACAACATCATCATCTACAATGAACATCAGCGGTTAAAAATAATCCTAGTAGTAGTAGTAGTAGTAGTAGTAGTAGTAGTAGTAGTAGTAGTAGTAGTAGTAGTAGTAGTAGTAGTAGTAGTAACAGTAGTAGTAGTAGTAGTAGTAGTAGTAGTAGTAGTAGTAGTAGTAGTAGTAGTAGTAGTATCTTTAATTTGTGACAAGAATTTCATTCTCTAAAATCTCTATCAACTCTCCACAGATTCTTCAGTTTGTGTTCGTTTAAGAAATCTTTCTTGAAAATGGAATTGGGTTTCAGACGAAACACAATTTTCTTCTAATGTTCTGCACATTCAAGTATTCCAAGCATTAGAAGTGTCTTGCCAATAAACTAAAGAACACCTGCTTTAATAATAAATTCTTAGTCAAAATAATTCGGCAGGAGTATTTTAGTGTGTGTGGCTTTAACGATTTTAAACAAATCATCGAATTATCTTTAGATATTTTTTCTTAAAATGATCTTTATATTTTCTAACAAATCCATGTCCTCACCTTATGACTTCAGCCAAAATAGAATCAATAATAAATCTCTACGTACGTTTGTTGCTCATTACCTTGCCTAGATTCTGAACATCAATAACAGAGTCTCTTGGTTATGACATCTCGATAAGAGTCCTTGCGACCTCTTTGACTTTTGATAAATGTTGGTTTCCAAAGCACTAAATGCGTGATGTCAATGGCCTGAAAATCTCTCCCCTTTCCTTTGCACAGAGTTTGTTGAAGCTAAAATCTCTGAATGCAAACAGCATCATATAATTACGTCACATGCTGATGATTAGGCTTTAGTAAACGAAAAAAGGGGTAGGACAGAAAGTTCTCCCCGACCCCACATCATCAAAGCAAGCTTTCTGCAAGCACGCAAAGGAAACTGGATCACCACTTTAAATAATTGTCTGGGGAGCCATCTCTTGTCAAAAATGACCTCCAACTAATAACAGTGTCACCTCTATTAGACATCTCATCAGCACATTTTCCTTTAAGTGAAATCAATTTGTAATCAAATTCCTTGAGAACAAGAAATCTCCAGGTCTTCACACTATTCCTAATATGATTGGGAAAGATGCTCACCTGGCCTTAATTCTGTCTATATTTAATGAGACCTTAGGCACACTTTATCTACTTTCAAGTTTCTTTAAAGGGGGCATAATTCCCATTCCTATGAAGGGTGACCCCTCTTCTTCCCTAAAATACAAGGGAATCTCATTGAGCCAATTGCTGCCAAAGTTTACAACTAACTAAATTTAATCGAATATCTGTCTATATGTAATCTTGCTCTACAATCTATACAAATAACCTCTCTCTCACCCACATGTTAGAAGTCCCCCAATAGAAAGTCATCATTCACCTTCTTGCCATCTTCCTTTCTTTCACCCACATGTTAGAAGTCCCCCAATAGAAAGTCATCCTTCACCTTCTTGCCATCTTCCTTTCTTTCACCCACATGTTAGAAGTCCCCCAATAGAAAGTCATCCTTCACCTTCTTGCCATCTTCCTTTCTTTCACCCACATGTTAGAAGTCCCCCAATAGAAAGTCATCCTTCACCTTCTTGCCATCTCCATCTCTTTCACCCACATGTTAGAAGTCCCCCAATAGAAAGTCATCCTTCACCTTCTTGCCATCTCCATCTCTTTCACCCACATGTTAGAAGTCACCAATAGAAATTCCTATTTCATCTTTCTTGCCTTCTCCATCTCTTTCACCCACATGTTAGTCACCCAATAGAAAGTCACCCTTCATCTGTCTTGCCATCTTTCTTTCACCCACATGTTAGAAGTCTCCCAATAGAAAGTCATCCTTCACCTTCTTGCCATCTTCCTCTATTTTACCCATATGCTAGAGGTCACCCAATAGAAAGTCACCCTTCAACCTTCTTGACATCTCCATCTCTCTCACCCACATGTTAGAAGTCACCCAATAGAAAGTCAACCTTCAGCTTTCTTGTTACCACTTTTGATTTCTTTCTAAATACCAGTTATGTTTGAAGGGTAAATATATCAAATTAACAAATTAATTACAAATAAATCAAACCTGATAAATGTGTTATCAATAGGCATACAAATGTTTTCTTAAACATAGAAATATCGCCGTAACCCCTGCAAATTGTGTACGGACTATTTTATTGAGACTATTGCATTAAACGTCTTTTTTAGTTAATTTCTTCTAAATTCCGATGGAAGAAATATAAATTGACATGAAACTTCAGTATCTTGATTCCACATTGAATCTGTTATGGAATTACAAGACAATTCTTGAAACAATAGAACACCTCTTCTTTGTTTGCATATTTGAAATAAAATCATTCTAGTATTTTCATAGAAAAAACAATTGTACTTAGTTTAAGTAAGAGATCATATCTGACGTAACTAAAATTACACGACATAATTAATTGTTAAATAATAAACGTGCCCCTAAAACATTCAACATGGGAGACGAGTTATGTAAGTACTTTCAGAGTAATCTCGCTCGGATTAAAGTAACAGTTTTCCCTTTCCTATATATTGGGTTCTGATCTAGGCACATGGCCAGCAATTTCGAGTGAGGAGAAAGTCGATTAAATCGACCCCAGTGCGTGACTGGTACTTATTTTATCGACCTCGTAAGGATAAAAGGCAACGCTAAATTCAGTGGGATTTGAACTCAGATCGTAAAGAGCCATAACCCTATGCCATAAAGCATGCTGTCCGACGCTCTACTGATACTGCCAATCCAACGCCATTTCTATATAGCATGTCTACGGTTGTAACATTAAGAGTTTTAGACAAGTATGAGCGGAATCTAGCCCGTGTCATTCGTTTTTAGCAATTGGCCTTAGAGAACGGCTTTCAAAGCCCGTTTACTTAACCTGTAACCCGTGAAAAGCTGACCAAACGTACATATACTTGGTATTTGAATGATTAATGTGTCTATGTAGTTACATTATAGACACAGTTATATAAACTCTGTATGAATATACGCCATTGCGTAGAGATGTATCGCTACGCTCTAATATACAGCGATATCTATTTTTACATATGGTATTTATACATATATTTATACATATGGTATTTATATATATATATATATATAAATATATATATATATATATATATATATATATATATATATATATATATATATATATATATATATATATATATATATACAAATATAAATATGTGTGTTTGTGTAAATAGAGGACATAGAAAATATTATATATATATATATGTATATATATATATATATATATATATATATATATGTGTGTGTGTGTATATATATATACATATATATGAGAGAGAGAGAGAGAGAGAGAGAGAGAGAGAGAGAGAGAGAGAGTTCCCTTTCATATACACATATTCCCCTTTCAGCTTCAAAGGTATATATTATAAAAGAAACCATCTTTTGTTCCATTGCCAAAACTGATATTATTCATCAAACGGAGTTATATTACTCTCTATCCCACTTTCCCCCCTCTCCCCCTCTCTCCCTCTCTCTCCCTCTCTCCCACCACTCTCTCTTTCTATATTCCATTCTGCGGCCACTCTCTCTCTATCTCTCCCACTCTCCCACCACACACATTCTCTCTCATATTCTCTGTCTGCCTCTTTGTCCCTCTCCATGTCTCTTTCTGTCTCTCTTTGTCCCTGTCTCTCCCACTCCCTCTGCCTGCCTCTTTGTCTCTCTCTCTCTCTCCCTTTCTGTCTGTCTCTGTCTTTCTTTCTATCTCTCTTTCTATCTCTCCCTCTCTCTGTGTATGTCTCCCCCTCCTTTCTCTCTCTCTCCTGATTTATAGCTTCAGACACATCTAAGAAACGGTACAAACATGACCAAAGCTCAAAATGTTGAAATATTACTATGTAATAAATCAGACATTACCAGGTGCTGACTTCGATATACACTGGAATATCGTGAAATATCCACATAGCAATATGGATAATAATTAGATCATTGGATAGATCATTGGATTCATATTTAATGAAGGGAAAAAGCTGTTTTAATACACCCAGATTTAAGTGTATTAAAATTAACCTAGATACTATAATCAGGCAGATTGTGTCTCTGAATTATTTAGTTTCTACATATTTCTGTTGCTTTCTACCACTCAATGTACAATCTTTTGGTTTATAGCTTGACCAAGATACTCTCATGGAATGGCCAGATGAGATTTATTTTTCAACATAGTTCCTCGAAAGAAACAATGCAGTTATTAATAAGAAGAGTTGAAATTAATGCATGCAACATTTCACAGCTCTAACGTAACTCCTTCATAGCCTGACCAAGATACTCTCATGGAATGACCAAATGAAGTTTATTTTTCAATATAGTTCCTGAAAAGAAACAATGCTGTTATTACGAGGGTCGAATGAATAGTTCATAGACTGACCATGATACTCTCATGGAATGACCAAATGAGGTTTATTTTTCAACATATTCCCTGGAAAAAATACTGCAGTTATTAAGAGTTGAAATTAATGCATGCAAGATTTCACAGCTCTAACATCACTCCTTCATAGCCTGATCAAGATACTCTCATGGAATGACCAAATGAGGTTTATTTGACAACATAGTCCCTGGAAAGAAACAATGCAATTATTAATAAGAATAATTGAATTTGATGCAAGATGTTAAACCCCGAGAAACACTCCATAGTCAGCCTATGAATATTTCAGTCCTCTTCACCAAGTACGAGGGGTGGCTAAAATTCTAACTAGGAGACCGAATGAATCTCCGCTATACATATATATATATATATATATATATATATATATATATATATATATATAATCTGTTGGATAAATCTATATCCTGATTCCTTTTGAATTGAGTCTGAATTATTTTTCCCATATCTTATGTTAACTATTTTCCCATTTTGACGCTATAGTCACATATATGTTATGGAATACTGTTAGCTTCTCGCTACAACAATTTCTATACTTTTCATTTACATATATATATATATATATATATATATATATATATATTGGCTTTTTGTTACAATGTTTTCTATACCTTTCATTTATATATATATATATATATATATATATATATATGTATACACACACACACACACACACACATATATATATATATATATATATATATATATATATATATATATATATATATATATATATATATATATATATATATACATACACATGTATATATATACATATATATATATAGAAGGTGAGTAATATTGTAGAACAATAAAACTATGCATATTTCAGATAAGTACCACTCAACAGTTGGTAGAACTGGAGTATATATAATAAAGGTGAAATAAAAGAAGACAAAAACATAGATTACGAAATTTCTTGTCGTAAAATCCACAACGCATCTCCATACTCCAATGCTTCCATATCTAGTGTTTGCAATTTATGTCTAGTTGAAAAATTTACCATTATCTCGAATTTCAACACAATAGTAAATCGAAGAACCGATTTATTTGGACTTTGTAATCATAAATCCTACAAGACTCTTCATAAAGTATATAGCTGATGTCCTATAACATATTCCACGAGTCACTGTTATCTTTACACATCTTTCATTATATTCTACAATGTATTATTTTGGTTTTCTTATTATATATTCAGCCTTTGATCTTCTTTTCTATAGCCTTAGATTTTCGCTCAAACCTTCGTAGATTTTGTAAACAAATGATGACGTCATATTATAATTAGATTTTCTCTACGTTTTTTCTACGTTTATAAATCATTCTAGCAATTTCCTTTATTTACTTAAAATTAAATAGTATACCTCACATATATATTTTTACTAGAAATTATTAATTTTGACATATATAATTTTATAAAAATCTTTTTATATTTATTTTATTAATACATTTTTACACTTCGTAATCCAATTTTTAGTATTTAAACCCAATATAAAATAATATACCCAGTTTCTATATTTAGACCTCTAATATTTGAATACCTTCTATAATATTCGCACATACACCTCATCAATTTATTTTTTAACCGTTATTTACAGCTGTTTTCATTTTGACAGAGTTCCTGATCAAAAGACTCTCTCTCTCTCTCTCTCTCTCTCTCTCTCTCTCTCTCTCTCTCTCTCTCTCTCACTCTCTTCTTCCTTCTTTTTTTCTTTCTTCTCTTTCTTTTTCCTTTTTCTCTTCTTCTTTCCTTTTCTTCTATTTTCCTCTCTATTTCTTACTATAGTATTAACACATATATTTCTGTCATATGTAGACTTAGCACTTTCCTATAAACAAGTTGCTATTATGCCTCATATCATTGTACCTTATTTTTTATCTGAAGAGAACACAATATCTGTCCCAGCATGGTTTTGTATTCGAAATACGTATAATAAAATATATGGAACTCTTATAACCATCTTTTATTTCATCTTTATTATATATATATACATATATATTTAGAGATAGAATGTGTGTGTGGGCGGGGGGGGGGGGGACATGTATAGATAACGAAAAACGAAAGAGTGTAATGGGATATGTGGAAGAGAGAGCACAACAGAAAACCATACATTGCACAGTTGATAATTGACTATCACGTAGATGACTTTATTTTAAATCAGTAATAAAATTATTATCATTATCTATATTATTATTATTATTACAGTTGCATTTATTATTATTATTATTATTATTACTATTATTATCATTATCATTATTATTTGAATCAGTAAAGAAATGCTTCATTTCCGGTCTATTATTAATCCATACATCCTTTCCCGTCATGCTTGCTTCAACGAAAATTTTAATGTCATCTCACTTTCTGACACCTCTACCGCACGTCTAGAAAGTCTATTTGATGTATCCATAAGATTCTGTCACTTTCTGTATTTTATACACATTATTTTTCAATACATCTTTCCTCCATATTTGTGGTCTGCGTCCTTCCTACAATCCGGCATTTCCGGTTTGACTTTATTTCAGTCATGTCAAAGAAAGAGATGATTTCATTTCTCCTGTTTTACACATTTCTAGGAAAAGAAAGAAATGTCATTCGCATTTCATATGAGTGGATCTCCGTTGGTTGAGACGATGAATGTTCTAGTTCTAGTCATTCAATCGACGGAAAAACAGCATCGTCTGTTCCTGATATGGACGTGTAAGTGGCTAAACATTCCACAGACACGAGTACCCTTAACATAATACGCAGAGAGATTCAACATGATTTTTTTTCCGTGACAAGTTTGATCCTTTTAATTACAGGAGTTATCCATACGTCGGGCTTCCAAACAGTTTCCGTCTACACAATTTCACTCACAAGGCATGGGGCAACAGAGGTCTGTAAAACATTACACTTGTCCAAGACACCACGCAGTGAGATCGAACCCGCAACTTAATGACTGTGGATCGAGCATCTTAACTATCCAGCGAGGCTACATCCACTTCTGTCATAAGTCTTCATGTAAAATATAAATATAATTGAAAAAAAAAAACAGTGCGACTTCTGAAGATTTTGGTGTTGTACAGTTATGTTAGACTTCCATCGCTTTCGACGATGAATATTCCAGTTCTTCAGCACACGGACTAGCCTGCTCAGGAAGTTAATGTACAAATGAGGGGGGGGGGTCAATTCACATAGACGTGTATCCTTTAACGTAAAATTCAGGAATATTTAACGTGACACAGAGTGCAGATTATTATAGAGAAATTACATTATACTAGGGTGGTGGATTGGCAGTGTTGGTAGAGGGTCAGACGCCATGCTTTGCAGCAAAGAGTTACGCCCCTTTACGGTCTGAGTTCAAATCCCGCCGAGGTTAACTTTACCTTTCATCCTTACGGGGTCAATAAAATAAAGTACCAGTCATGCACTGGAATAATTGCTGGCCTTGTACCAAAAGTAGAAACAATTACACTATGGCTGCAGCCTGATGAAATCTGTCACCGCCATACCAGTAATTGGTGTAGCTCTGTGGCTGCTTTACCGAACGGTCGGGGACCTGATTTAGAAAGGGGTGTGTGGTTAATCTTCCTTCCTTGAATGGTTTTGGTCTGGTGAGTTATGTCGAATGTTGTATGGAATATATTTGCTTGACTACGTGGATTGCTTTGGTTTGATTTGGGTGTGTTTACATGCACACACACACACACACACACACACACACACACACACACACACACACACACACACACACACGCACACACATGCACACACGCACACACACACACGCGCACACACACACACACACACGCACGCACACACACACCACACACACACACTCGCGCACACACACACACACACGCGCACACACACACACACACACACACACACAAAACTGGCTGAATGAACAAACACGTGATTTTTCTCGAAATGTATCTGTTCCTTCTTCTCACTCTCTATTTTTATATTTCATCTTTTATTTCACATTGCTTCTATGACGAAGAACTAGTGTCCGAAACGTCAAGATTATTTTCCTTCGATACCAAGTGTTAAACTAATATATGTCTCCATTGTGCTGAGTACTTTTTGTATACATCCGTACACACACATGCATGCACACACACGTGTGTTTGTTTGTATATCTAGCATGTGTTTGTTTGTATATCTAGCGATAAACGGTATGTTTATGAATAAACATTTTGAAAGCCTTCAGCTATGAATGTGGGAACTGACAGGGTACCGCCATCTAGTGGGTTCCAGCAGAATCTAAGGGTAGATAACTAGCGACAGTGACGTCATGGTTTCTGACTCTGCCGCAACGGTTGAACTCTTGCTGTTTCGACAGCATATTCCATGTGGAATTTGTTGTCAGAACGTCAGCTGTCGAAGCGCAAGAGCTCAGCCGTCGGGCTTCGACTGTAATATATTTACCCTCTACTATGCTAAGTATGAAGTATTCTGCTGAATAATGGCTCTGCAAGATTAAAACTGGTAAAATTCTGATTTATATATTTATATATTTTCATATCTTTTATCTATAACATCTCTGTCTGACGACCGATCTAGACGTATATTATTATCGTCTGTGATCCAGAAACCTTTGGTAATGGAGAAGTTATAATTTGTGTTACTCACTTTCTAATTAAATAGCTCTGTTCTATATATAGAGCACTCTTCTTTCTTTTGCTTTTCCTTCGGAATTACCTAACACACACACACACACACACACACACACACACACACACACACACACACACACACACACACACACACACACACACACACACACACATATATATATATATATATATATATATATCACTTATTCAGTTTATTGGAGCCGCAGCTAATGTAGTCAATGAGGTGTTACACTACAAGTTACCTCCCACATCATCACATCATTTAACATCCACTCTCATTATTTGGCAGTATCGGTAGAGGGTCGGACGCCATGCTTTGACTCATAGAGTTACGGTCCTTTCCATTCTGAGTTCAAATGCCGCCGAGGT
>OZ024741.1:220803064-220808064 GCA_964016885.1 Eledone cirrhosa
ACTACTACTACTACTACTACTACAACATCTTTGGCTACTGCTATTTCAAGGAATTTACCTTCTAATACCAGAACAAGAACTCTCCCTCCCACAGTCCACAAAGGTCGTCAAATCCTACTCAAACCATCATCTACACCTCTCACAACACACACACCCACATACCCACCCACTCGAAACCCCATTATTTGCCGCTACTCTCTACGCTATAGAATATGTACGGATAGTGGCTGCAAATTCACCCATTTACCTAGGACAAAACGATCTATCCCCACAAACAGCGACCACCATAATACATACTCTAATTTAACACCAACACAACCACCAATAACTCAAACAAGGAATCCACAAATCTGCCGCTTTTCCCTGCGAGAGAGATTGTGTTTAGACCGGGATTGTCCCTTTACCCATATCCCGGGGACCCGTCGGACAAATGAAAATAAAATTAAAAATAAAAGCAAAAACAAAAACCATAACCTACATAAAAATAACCACTACCACAGTCACCAACAGTCTTCTAAACAGGAAACTTCTTCCTCTTTTTTAGCCATAATGAATCTGGCAAAAGAACTGGAAAAAAACATTCGAGCTATCACCCAGCACCACCCTCCACTATCACCCCACTGCACAAACTCCCATTGCTGCCATTAACAAACAAACAAATTAACAACACACCAAAACAATTAAAACCACCCACTCTCGCCTCTACATTTTTGCTTAACGCCCAAGGCATCAGCCCTTCCACCAATACTCAAAAATGGAAGATCAAATTCCTGGAGGACTGGATTGATGTCCATCCAAACCACATCCCTTTCTTCGTCCTCACTGAAACCCATCTCAGTAACCTCCACTTGGAAGCCGAGGTGAAAGTGAAAAATTTCAAAGCCATCCGTGCTGATCGCGCTGGCAGAAGAAAGGGCGGGACTGCCATTTATGTCCATAATTCTTTCTCAACAGAGGCTATGAACATATTCACTAATGGATACTGTGAAGTAGTCACTGTATTCAGTCAAACCAACAACCTAATAGTAGTTGGGCTCTATAGGCCACCCCAAACGCCTGTACCATGCTTCAAGGAATGCCTCAACAGCATAAAGTGTTTCATCCAAGAGTGTCACCCTGACAACATCTTAATGCTGGGGGACTTCAACCTCCCCGGAGTTGACTGGTCCACAAACAGCCTGCCACCAGGTTCTTCTGCCTCAACCTCTGACAGGGAAGCAGTGGAATCGCTTCTTGACTTCATGGATGATTTCTTCCTATCCCAACTGGTGCTCGAACCAACGAGGTGCCACAAAAACGTCCTAGACTTAATTTTCAGCAATCACACTGACAATATCAACAATATTGCAGTGGAGAAAATTCTACTCTCTGATCATGACATGGTTCTCTGTGATCTGAGATTCCACCGTCCAATATACAAACCCAATGTCATCTCTCCTGTCCATCCGTTTGACGCTATGGATTTCCACAATGCAAACTGGGAAGCGATCAGTCATGATCTTGCACATGTCGACTGGTCCTTCACGCACACTCATACACCCACTAACATCAAAATGTCCTGGCAGACATTTGGGGACACTGTTACAAACATATGTGCAACACACACCCCATTAAGAACTATAAACAAATCTAAGAGCAGAATCCCTAGAAATAGAAAAACACACATCAGAAAAATTAAGAGAACGAACAAAAAAATCAACAAGCTGAAATACTGTCAGCAGCAACACATCAACTTGACTGCCATTTCATCACTAGAGATTAAAAAACATAACCTCCAAAACAACATAATGTCCCTCATCAACAATCAGAGAAGAGCTGAAGAGGCCTGGGCCATTGAGAAGATCAAACTCAATCCCAAAGTGTTCTTTTCATTTGCAAAAAAACACAAAATCACTGGTTCTACTGTTGGCCCTCTAATTGATGAAAATGGCACTCTTCAAGACAATGCTAAAACCATGGGTGAGATACTGCAGAAACAATACTGCTCTGTTTTCAGCAATCCTGATATGGCCGATCTGGGCTGTATCGGCGATGTTACTCCCCATTACACCTTATCGGACATAACGTTTTGGCGCCCCTGATGTCTTAGCGGCAATAAAGGAAATCAAGCATAATTCAGCAGTAGGTCCCGATAGGTTCCCTGCTTGTGTCTTGAAGGCGTGTCAACACCAACTTGCATCTCCTCTTGCCAATCTGTGGCGGAACTCACTGGATGCTGGATATGTGCCAGAAAACCTTCTATCCCAGTCTGTTGTCCCAGTTTTCAAAAAGGGAAACAAATCCCTTGCCGTGAATTACCGTCCAATCTCACTCACCTCTCATATCATTAAGGTATTTGAGAGAGTGGTGAGATCGCGAATGACCCACTTCCTTGAGAGTAACAATATGCTGAACTCCAACCAGCATGGATTCCGTAATGGAAGGGATTGCCTGACGCAGCTACTGCATCACTTTGATGACATTTTGAGAGCCTTGGGAGAGGGTTCCAACACTGATGTTATCTACCTTGATTTCAGCAAGGCCTTTGACAGGGTTGATCATAACATTCTACTGAAAAAGCTATCCAATATTGGTGTCACTGGAAAGCTGCTGCAGTGGATCAAGAGCTTCCTGTCAAATAGAACCCAAGATGTTGTAGTTGAAGGAGTCAAATCCAGCCCAGCCAAAGTCAGTAGTGGGGTCCCACAAGGCACTGTGTTGGGCCCACTTCTCTTCATCATCTATATTAATGACATCACTGACATCATCAAACACAGCAACATTAAAATTTTCGCTGATGATTCCAAGCTCCAAAAGGTCATCAATGGCGTGGATGACCGGATAAGCCTTCAGTCAGACCTACTGGCTGTTACCCAATGGGCGGAAAAGAACAACATGTTACTGAACGAAGACAAATTCGAACTGATCCACTTTGGAAAAGAGGATGCTCTGAAACTCCCGTACTCCCTTCCCTCCGGGGAAACTCTCGTGGCATCTAACAACATCAGAGACTTGAGAGTAACCGTGGACAGCAACATAAGCTGGGCCACGCATATAAGCAGCAAAGTTGACATGGCCCGCAGAATGTGTTCCTGGATCCTCAGAACCTTCCAGTCGAGAGATTCCCACACCATTATCCTTCTCTTCTCTACTTTTGCCCGACCACACCTTGAATACTGTTGTCCACTGTGGTCTCCCCACACGAAACAAAGTATCATGAAACTTGAAGCTCCTCAAAGGGCAATCACGAAAAAGATAGATGGCATGTCAGACCTTGACTACTGGGGTCGACTAGAAAACCTGAAACTTTACTCACTCCAACGTCGCCGTGAGCGTTATATTATCTGCATGATGTGGAAAATGTTCCATCATCACTGCCCAAATGATGTTGGCATCGCCTTCAAGATACACCCAAGGCTTGGGCCCCGTGCTGTCCGTCCCATTCAAAAATCTAAATCGCAACTCATAACAACAATACGGCACAATTATTTCACCTCAATCGGCCCTGCTCTCTTCAACATCACACCAGGACACGTCAAAACAGAAACTGACCACACAAAATTCAAGAAGTCTTTGGACAAATTCCTCCAAGTAATCCCGGACAAACCACCCACACCCGGATATGTCTTCGCAAACAGTAATTCTCTTCTCGAATGGGCCATGGTGCCCAAATCCTGAATTGAAAGACTTCGCCAGGTGGTGCTATTAAGTTAGACATGGCCTGGGCCAATACTGGCCAAAACATTTCAAAGTTATTCAAAGTTATATATATATATATGTATATGTGTGTGTATATGTGTGTGTGTGTGTGTTTATATATATATATGTGTGTATATGTGTATATGTATGTGTATATATATATTTATATATATATGTGTGTGTATATGTGTGTGTGTGTATGTATATATATATATATATATATATATATATATATATATATGTATGTATGTATATATATATATATATAAATATATGTATGTATGGTGTATGTGTGTATATATATGTGTGTGTATGTGTGTATATATGTATATATGTATATATGTGTATATGTGTGTGTGTGTGTGTGTATATATATATATATATACATATGTGTGTATGTATGTGTGTGTATGTATATATATATATATATATATATATATATATATACATATATATACATATATATTTATATGTGTGTGTGTATATATGTGTATATGTGTATGTGTGTGTGTTTATTGGTTCGCGCGAGTGTGTCAGTGAGTGTGTTTTGTGAATGTGTCTGTTGAAATTTGAAGATAATTGTAAGATATGCACTCAATATTTTGAATTTGTCTACAGAATTCTCTAAACCTTTGTCACTTAGTAGAACCTTAAAGAATTTTGCTTTTAAAGAATCTCCCTTTCCTTTAAATCTATCTACCATGACTGACCCCACTGATCTTATAGTCACCTGTTAGCTTAAGAGAAACTTAAAAATAAGGAGTGGCACCCCATCCTGAACCTGTTTATAGAATTCTTTCTGCCTTTGTTACTCTAAAAATAAAAATAAAATATAGCTTTGTAGAATTAGCTTTTAATGAATTCCCTTTTCTATCAACCATTGACCTCTACCCATCCCACTCCCCACCCTCTCCTACCACTTGTAGAGACCTATAAATACCATACTTATTTTTTGATACCCAGATTCCTGATGCTTTCTAAAGAATGAAACAGTTCTAGTCCTATAGAATCTCATCTATATTAAAACTTATATATATATATATATATATATATATATATATATATATATATATATATGTAGGAGGTGAGTTTTATTGTAGTACAATAAAGCAATGCAGATATCGGATAAGAAGCACTCTACAGTTTGTAGGACTGGAGTATACATAATATAAGATCAAAAGATGGTTAAAGGAGTTCCATGTATTTTATTATGTTGATTTTATATGTTGATTTAAAACTGCACTATCCACAAGTGTTTTTTAGCCTTCATATCATGTTCTCCTGTTTTATCTGATGAAAACACAAATATTATTGCATGATGA
>OZ024741.1:220813064-220823064 GCA_964016885.1 Eledone cirrhosa
GTAGAATCTCATCTATATTAAAACTGTTATACTCTGCTATGTATTGAGTACCTTACTTACTGTGGTTACCTCCAATTCAACCCGTAATAACGCACGTATATATATATAGTGCTTCGAACCTGTTATAAATAAATTTGTTGAATAACCAACAAATTAAATATCTCTTTGCTTCGAAGCCCACTACAGGTTTTCTGGAGTATAATATCAACGATATTAATAAATGGAAACTATATTTATAAAACCATATTTATTTTATTATATATATTTCAAGGGTACCAACAATTTCGTACCCTCTAATCAGATAAAATACAAAATTTGTTTTATAAATGTTGATATACCCAAGAAACCAGACCTTATCGGTTCAGGTTCAGCTTAAAAGCTGAGTAAACGCATGGAAACACATATTCGGTATTTTCACATGTCTATGTACACAAATGTATAAATTTATACACACCTTTACGCACCCTGTATATATATATATCTATTCCGTTTACCAATATATATATATATATATATATATATATATATATATATATATATATATATATATATATATATATATATATATATATATATATGTATATATATATATTGACTGTCAATACTGGAATTGAACCATCAAGACAGTTGAGGCATGTCATACATAATTCATGTATTTTATCTGACTAGGACGTACTGAAAAAACAGCACAGTACGTCCGAAATATATATTTTCATTATGTGAACGTCTTCATTTATTAATATTTTGAATAATATATATATATTATATATATATATAATATAATATATATATATATATATATAGAAAAATCGAAGCTTTAGCTGTGAGCAAGCAAAGTCGACCTACAATAGGAATATATATATATATATACATATATATATATTTCAAAGGTACAATGCTTTTTAAGTACGTTTTCATCAGACAAAATATAAGGTTTTGATTATTCAATTCCAGTATTGGTTATATATATATATACAGAGAGAGGGGGGGAGACAGAGAGAGAAGTCTATGATATAATTCGGCTGCTTAACGCCCAAATTCCCATATATCGTAACTACTAACATGATTCTTTGCTAATTAATATCCGTGTCTATGACATTTCCGATAGAATTCCCAGACAATGAGATAACATTTTCAATAAAATTCCTAGACAATTCCAACAGGATTCTAAGACAGTATTTATAGGTGATCTCTATAAAAAATATTTGAGAAAGTAATTACCAGGTATATTTTACTCGAATTTTTCATCGTTCATTTATAATCATCGTTGATTATTATACTTATTTACGTTGTGATGACTACATTTCAAATATATAAGTACGCAATATTTCTTAAGTTAACCGGTTATATATATATATATATATATATATATATATATATATATAGATATATATATATATATATATATTTCGTTTCTGAAACAAAATGGCGTAGGACAGAACAAAGGAGAGGCACAAAAACAAAGAAAGGAATCCCCAGTCACTGAAGAGGTTACAGAGTGTGTGACGAAAGAACTATGATAATATATAAACAACTATCTGGTTGTGGAACCAACCAACCAACCAGAAATTTATAAATTTATAAATTTATTATAAATTTATTATAATAAATTGAAGTGAAAGCAACTGGTGCGTGTGTTTCTTATTGGCAACATGACCCTCCCAAAGTACAACAATATATATATATATATATATATATATATATATCACAGAAAAAAAAGAGAATCAGTGTTGCGACAAATGGAATTTATTGGACATATTACGATCGTTACGATTGTAATATGTCCAATAAATTCCATTCGTTGCAACACTGATTCTCTTTTTTTCTGTGATATCATACTCTGCTCTATAAGAGTATCGAGTGCTCATACGGCCTACCGCATACGGACGCTTTAAGCATCCAACACCAATTTAATATATATATATATATATATATATATATATATATATATATATATATATATATATATATATATATATATATATATACGAAGTACTTCCATAAGAAGGAGACTGCTCTATGTAAGCTTCAGAGATATTTAATTATGTAATAAACAACATAAGACAATTATTCCATTTACCAAAGGTTTCACGAAGACAGACGAGCTCAACAGAGACATCTGAAGTCGCTCATCAGAATGAAAATTTAATCAGATTATGTCTTATGTTGTTTATTACATAATTATATATATATATGTGTGTGAGTGTGTATATGTGTTTATGTGTATATATATGTATGTATATATATGTATATGTATATATATATATACAGTATTTACGTATCGAGAGAGAGAAAAAAAAGGGGGAAGATAGGTGATACATATAGTTATTTGCCAAGTAGCGTATGCCAAAGGTACTCGATACTAGTGCCGGCAGTATTAAATATTCGAAGTGTTAATATTTAGTGGGCTAGAGAATTAGCAGAGCGTAAGCACGTGGGAAAGTAAGAAATCGGAGAATAGACCGTTAAAACATATTTATTTAAAACAGCACCTACGTACGTTTCGCCCGGTTGGTCTTCTCAGGGGCATAAATAATCAAAAGTGTTCCTTACGTTGCTCGGAAAGAGTTTTTCGGGTTAAATCTACGTCAAGGTTCATTGCTCGCAAAAATAGCCTGTTTTGATTTTGCAGCAGGTCAAGGGAGGTAACTCTGGCCGGTGTTAGGGCAGTCTTTCCCGGACACATTTTTTTTATCCGCTACGAGATTAGGTTACAACCTTACCATTGTCGATACGCATGTAATCAACGCTTATTTTGAGAGTTTGTTTTGCTGCATCTGTTTGTCTGAGTCGTTTGAGGCTGGGTCTGATATGCAAGGATAGTTTCCTGGGTGTTCTTTTGCAGCACCTGCCCGCCGGGGTGTTAAGACTTGTTGCAGGGAGATCCGGTGCACGGTTTCACTCCTCATCCTTAACCCATCTGAAGAAGGATATTTTTAAGCGATGTGTACAACTTATCGCTGTTTCAGCTCTGCTGTTGATTAGCTCGTGGGGTGCAGTTATGATGTGGTAGAGCTCCATGAGGCAAAGATCGCATTTCCTCTTGAAGTTGTACGGTGCAGCCCTGCCGACAATATTCCAGTGCGTGGAGAAGCTGATGTTTAAGACCTTTAGTGATGTGATGTAATCCGCGAGCGAAGTGGAGTCTCTTGTTTTTTATTTGTGAAAGAGTGGAGCTGTGTTCGAAACCTAATTTTGAACGGGCCGGAGGTAGCCCCTATATAATGTTTAACGCTATTGTGGCTAGTTATAGTGCATCTATATATAACCCTATCAGTCAAGCAGTATCCTCTAAGGGGGCAGCGTCCTCTGTCACGGTTCCGTCTATTTCCCACGGTAAGGCTATCATTGTTACTGCCTACGTTGTTACCCACGCTACCGCAGCTGTCGTTAGCACCATTACAACCCACAGCACGCGGGGTGGTGCGATTGTTATTCCACACGTCATGTCCTGTATGTTCGCCAGTCATTTCGCGGTTATGCTGGTTACGTCTGCGGATGCCGTTGCCAACACTATTGGATGCTGCCAGGGAGTTGTTAAGACACTCCACTTCGCTCGTGGACTACATCACATCGCTAAAGGACTTAAACATCAGCTTCTCCACGCACTGGGATATTGTCGGCAGGGCTGCACCGTACAACTTCAAGAGGAAATGCGATCTTTGCCTCATGGAGCTCTACCACATCATAACTGCACCCCATGAGCTCATCAACAGAAGAGCTGAAACAGCGATAAATTGTACACATCGCTTAAAAATATCCTTCTTCAGATGGGTTAAGGATGAGGAGTGAAACCGTGCACCGGATCTCCCTGCAACAAGTCTTAACACCCCGGCGGGCAGGCGCTGCAAAAGAACACCCAGGAAACTATCCTTGCATACCAGACCCAGCCTCAAACGACTCAGACAAACAGATGCAGCAAAACAAACTCTCAAAATAAGCGTTGATTACATTCGTATCGACAATGATAAGGTTGTAACCTCATCTCCTGGCGGATAAAAAAAATTTGTCCGTGAAAGACTGCCCTAACACCGGCCAGAGTTATCTCCCTTGACCTGCTGCAAAATCAAAACAAGCTATTTTTGCGAGCAATGAACCTTGACGTAGATTTAACCCAAAAACTCTTTCCGAGCAATGTAAGGAACACTTTGGATTATTTATGCCCTCGAGAAGCCCAACTGGGCGAAACGTACGTAGGTGCTGTTTTAAATAAACATGTTTTAACGGTCTATTCTCCGATTTCTTACTTTCCCACGTATATATATATATATGTATGTATATATATATATATCAATATGTGAATTGGCAGTATCGGTAGAGGGTTGGACGCCATGCTTTCTAGCATAGTTACGTCCCTTTACAGTCTGAGTTCAAATCCCGCCGAGGTTAACTTTGCCTTTCATCCTTACGGGGTCGATAAAATAAAGTACCAGTAATGTACTGGGTAGTTGCTGGCCTTGTGCCTAAAGTAGAAACAATATATATATATATATTTATATATATATATATATATTTATATATGTGTGTGTGTGTGTGTGTGTGTGTGTGTGTGTGTGTGTGTGTGTGTGTGTGTGTGTGTGTGTGTGTGTGTGTGTGTGTGTGTGTGTGTGTGTGTGTGTGTGTGTGTGTGTGTGTGTGTGTGTGTGTGTGTGTGTGTGTGTCCGCGTGCGTGCGTGTGTTGGAAAGTAACTGAATAATCAACACAGCAAAAGGATACATATAGTATAATGAATATATATATATATATATATATAAAATTAAATATGATCATAGTATTGAAAACCCGACCCCTATACAGAGGGTATCAAAAGAGTTAAATCTCACCACAGCAATAATCCTAAAAAAAAACACAGAAAGAAAAATATAGATAAGAAGATACCACACACTAAACAGTAATATGAATAAGAACCATAAGAAGAATAGAAGTAATACATTTTTAATTCTCCGTTCAACTTAAATGTCACAACAAACATACCTAACGATTTCTTCTCTATCCTAGACAAAAACTTCCCAACTAACCATAAATACCACAACCTATTTAACAAAAATGCCATTAAAATCTCCTACTCCACCACACCTAGCATAGCAGACCATATAACCAGCACCAACAAGAAAAAGATTAAAAAGTACTTCAGATTACACCAAAGTAATAATGTCCCGCATAGAAATAACCTGAACAATACGACAGTAGAGGACCATACAGCAAGTCATACTAATAATACCAATAATAATAATACTTACCATAATCATAATACTAGAAGTAGAAACAGAAACAACCACTCAAATGCATACCCCCTTAACCAGTATACTAATTACCAAAACAATTATAATTGTAGACCTAAAAAGACATGCCCATTAAATAAGAACTGCCTTATTAAACACATTATCTACCCCGATACTGTAACCGCTAATCACATCTCGAAAGTATATATAAGCTCAACATCGGATAGCTTTAAGACCAGATATAATTCACACCTTCATTCGTTCAGACACCCTAAACTTAGCAACGTAACCTCACTATCCACATACATACACTCATTACAATCAAGTAATATACCATACACCTTAAAATGGGAAGTGATAGCTAAGGCCCCTTCATATAGACCACCTTACAAATTTTGTAACCTTTGCATCCTCGAGTCTATAAATATTATTCACTCTAATCTTAGCCTGCTAAATAGGAAATCAGAGATCCTCTCCACGTGTCCACATTACCATAGATTCTCTTTCCACTACTTCAAACCTAGTAACTAATAATAAAAATAATAAAAATAAAAACCAATGTCGGAGATAACACTAGACTACCACCTTTTAATTTATCCAATTAGACCTTCATAAATATGGGACTACACGTTAATTAAAAGACCACACTAACCTATATACTGTCAATAAACCCCTTGTTGGATCTCTTACCTTATACAATTAAAATAATTAAATAATATAGACACTCTAACATACTCTCAATATACAACACCAACTAAATAGCAGACAACTGTGTATATAACACCAATTAATCCAGTATATATTATGCAACTCACTATCCTGTCGCAAAACTCTCTGTGCACAATATATATATATATATATATATATATATATATATATATATATATATATATATATATATATATATATATATATATATATACATATTGTGCAGAGAGAGTCTGTATACATATATGTATGTACGTGTACATACTTATATATATATATATATACACATTATATTAGATATACATATACTAACTATATAAAAACTATCTAGTTATAGTAATTTAAAGAGAATGTGTCTAACTCCCTCCACACAAGTTTAAAAGATAACAATTATATAACCAATAATATTTGATATACTCTATAAAGATTAATTTATAACACTACTACAATAATAATAAAACAAACCTTAATTTATCAACAACTTTAATTACCTCCCTGTGTTATTAACCCACTTTACAACTTCCTGTATAAACTCATAAAATTAAGCAACCTAACGGTTTACCAACAGCTTAATAACGGTTAATACAAACCCTAGAAAGGATAATTTGTAGATAAAAAATGCATAAGATAATATATCTACAATAACAACATGGCCAGTAATTTGGTGGAATTACTGGCCATGTTGTTATCACCTATCCAACTCTATCACGTGCTTTGCATTACACCTCACATAACAAATACCTACATTATCACCACATGCCTCTCTAATAAATTGCACGCCATCTTAAACATTTATAACAATTATAACATGCTTTAACACCCCACACAAAATATGTTTATTTCAATTGCACTATAACTCTTTCCGCATACATGCCTTATTGACTGTATTGACTCCTGAATTGTACACCACTTTTCCTTGCTTGTTACTTGTTTGCCTGTACATTTTGCTTATACCTCTTACACTTTCAACAAGTGCTGCCTGTAATTGTGTTCTCTCAAGCATAACATCTTTTTAACTCCTGACTCTCCACACGATGCCTTTGACACTAAAAACAATTATGTACCCTAAATGTTCTGAATGACTAGGATTTTAGTCACATGTTTCGACATTCCCTATGCTCCGATGATACCAGACTTCCCTCTGGAAGAAACAATTGTCAACAAATAAATGTTCTAAACTAAAATTTGATCGTTTTAACACTTTGTATATATATATATATATATATATACATATATATATATATATATATATATATACATATATATATGTGAGAAAATCCACAGACCCTCCATCTCAACTCTACTTTTGAAAGCAGAAGAACTGTGAAACCGGTAAAGGAACCAAATAAATAAATTTTTTTTTTTTAAATAAGACTCCAGTTGCATTTTCGATTTCATTTTCTTTCCTTTATACTTTCACTCGTGTAGGACACCTCGGTTATTTTTCATTTTGTAAGAAAAACCTCACTTTCTAATATATATATATATATATATATATATATATATATATATATATATATATATATATATATATATATATATAGGAAAAAGTATGACCCCCGACGGCTGTTTCTGGACTGAAATAGCCGTCCAGAAATAGCCGTCGAAACGGCTTGAGCTCTGCCGTCGGGGTCATACTTTTTCCTATTTCCCACTCTACTACTCTAAGTATTGAGTACTCTGGTGTGTTATGGTCCATCTGGTTCCTTACCACATTTCATTTGTTACATATATATATATATATATATATATATATATATATATGAGTAAATATGTTTTGAAACAGTGAACAGGTTTGAAATTAGAAAATAGAATAGCTTTCACCGTATTTTTTTACTAAAGAAATTTTAGTCTGATAATGGGGTTTGGAACCCTCAGATAAATGGAAAAAGATGAGTATTGACGTATGTCAATACTCATCTTTTTCCATTTATCTGAGGGTTCTAAACCCCATTATCAGATTAAAATTTCTTTAGTCAAAATATATATATATATATATATATATATATATATATATATATAGTTTAACGTTTGTTTTTGTACGTTTCGGGTGTTAGCCCTTCATCAGAAAATAGCATGATAATTATGAGAATAAGAAAGATTAGCGAGAGTGAAAAGAGGAAGATACGGAAAAATATTTTTTGTCGGGAGAGAAATCACGTGTATGTGTATGTTTAGTTAGAAATGTATGTTTAGAGATGGGTGAGTGTATATATATGTGTGCGTGTGTGTCTGTGTGTGTTTAGAGATATGTGAGTGTATGTATATATCTGTGTGTATGTGTGTGTTTGCAAAATCATTGTTGCAGCATACGAAAATAGTTAAGTTAGAAAATATATCATTGTGAGACGTTAATCGATTGTCGTGCCGTTACACATCAATAAAGTGAAACAGATTTGACTGGATGACACATAAGTTAATTATGTATACACAAAACATATTGTAGATACAATAAATAAATGTTTTATTCTTCTTTTATTATACAATCCATATATATGCCATTAGCCACAACAACTTGTTACTGGCAAAGTATTGAAATCTCTAAAATCTCTCGTTTATTTTATGAATTCTGATAATTGAATATTTCGGTTATTTGCATAATAATTTTAATCACACGGGATTCACATTTAAGAGGAATTAAATTAGTTGCTAGTTGTTTGTGTTATACTTGTTGATGGTGTTTAACCCAAATCATTCCTGGTTTAGCAGACCTAAATCCACACTATTTCATACATTTTCATCAGATTAATAAAAATAATCGTATGCTCATGTGCAGAGATGCTATAAAATAGTTTATAAAATAGCGTGAGGTCCCTTAAAGACAGGAAAAGAAGTTTCTATCGGCCGCTATGAGGAATCGAACCTTGTATCTCTTGGCTATCAGCTGTCTATTTCCAATTCGTAAGGAACGAAGGGCTACATCAGCTAACATTAGTGGAGACTTGACAGCTGTTTCTAACAAATCGATCCATCACACGGATGACTCCTCTTTCGGACGTGTGAATGTAGTATATTTGTAGTAGTAGTAGTTATAATTCATGATGTTATTTAACAGAAATCAGCCTCGAGGGAGATTCTGTTGTTATTTATAGGAGGTCGAGCTACCATGAAGAGGCTCCATTAAGTTCGTATATGCCGCTCACGAGCAGTAGGTATACTAGGTGATCTTACAAGTTTTTAAATGTGGTACTTATGAGAGATAGGCGGGAAAAGTAAAGTAATTTTGGATCATTAGAACATCTGACTGATAAAATAACAAGTCAGTCAATCATATTGGTGGCCTCCCCACAGCCCCGGTGGACAGAATGGAGAAAGTGTTTCCCCGGGGGACGGCAAGGGAGACGCGCTGGAAAAGCCTTTTTCAGCTCGCGTGGCTCACACCTGTGGCTGGCCAGCTCAGTGCCTATGGTGGTGAGTAGGGAGGTAGCCCTAAAACCGAGGACACCAGAAATCTCCACTGCGAAGGGTACGACCGCAAACCTGTCGGAGAGCGACCAGTACTTGGAGAGTTTGGCCTCCTCAGCCCGACGTGCAGAAGAACCTGGGTTAGTCGCAGACTGCACCAGGTTGCGGCTGGAGAAATGTGATTGTCGCAGCATACCATTTCTCCTCCTTACAATACAGGGTGACTTAAAGGAAACTCTTTATTTAAAATAGTTAATAATTTATTAATTATTGGTCGACTTTTATAAAACATTTTGAACAGTATAATGGTAGAAGTACAGTATAGTATTAAAATTGTACATAGGCACCAATGTTTTCCACCTGTGTTTGTAATCGAATGGATGTATCCTCGACTGACTTCATTAGGAACTCAGGTGGTATGTTGGTCAGAGTATGACGAATGCGTTCCTCCAATTGAGTCAAAGAATTGTTTTGAACTATATACTTCTTCCTTCGCCCAGCCCCACAGCAAAAGATCTCCTGGCATTAAGTCAGGGCTTCTTGCTGTCCATTCATGTGGACCTAGATGACTCAACCGATGTCCAGGAAATTGGACACCAAGGCACTTATGGACAGTGCGTGCCAAATGAGGCCATTGATGTTGTTCTATGTGGTCACAGTAAAC
>OZ024741.1:220828064-220848064 GCA_964016885.1 Eledone cirrhosa
TTTGAACTCAGACCATAAAGGGCCGTAACTCTTTGCTGCAATGCATGGCGTCCGACCCTCTACTGATACTGCAACAATGAAAATTGTGTAGAGTGCTCAGGTGCACTACAACTCATCAAAGGTGCATGTATAGTACCAAGAATAATGTTCAAATGTCAGAAAAATGAACACTGTATGAGTCATGAAATACACACAGGTACATGCATGCGTGTGTATAGAGGGGGAATATCAGGTGTAGTGTTGGCGAATTTCGGGAAGCTTGGAGGCTTTGAAGGATGCAGTGTCCCGACAGCTAACAAGGGTCAGTCCGTCTCCTAGGGCCGACCGACAGTATCTATTTATTAATTTAGTTGAGAAATTAGTTATATCGCTTTATGTTCTAATTTCACACCCCGCCTTCATCAACTGGACATTTCATCTTTCTAAGGTCGTGGGTCGATATAAACAACCCCGTCCCCCTCTCCACGCCATAAAAAAGAATGTGTCACTCGGACTCTATGCTACAAATCGTTAATATATTTTGATGTTAGTTTAAATCTCTAATAATTAATCTCAGATGTCTGACCGTAATCGATTAATCAATATCACATATAGAAAACTAGATGGTCTTCTAGGGCTCACACTCCTCCCAAGTTCTTCGTTTACATATAATCTGTAGGGACAGTTCGCAGTTGAAATATACTTCACTGATGATGACCTGTACGTGGTCGTTTAGTCTGTTAAAAATAGCAACCAGGTCTCCCTCAGTTATTATTATTTTGGGGGATCTTTAAAATAAAGCACCAGTAATACACTGGAATCGATTTAATCGACTTTCCCCTCTCCCCAAACTTCTGGCCTTGTGCCTATAGTAGAAACCATTATATTATTATTATTAGGGCGGTGGATTGGCAGTAGCGGTAGAGCGTCAGATACCATGCTTTGTGGCATAGAGTTACGGCCCTTTACATTCTGACTTCAAATCCCACCGAGGTTAGCTTTGCCTTTCATGCTTACGGAGTCGATAAAATAAAGTACCAGTAACACACTGGGCTCGATTCAATTCGGAGAAGTAGTGGCTCTATCTGGAATGACTTTCTGATTTCCAAGCTGTGCACACTATTGAGTAAAGTTAACCCTGTATAGTGTTTATATCTGGTCTATCAAGTGAATCCATATTTTGGAGAGGACTTTAAGGTGAAATTTTCGTCTTATAGGCCGACACATAGCATAAACCTTTTTGTACCGTATTTCTAATGTAATACGTATGTCGGCGGAAAGGTTCATAGGTTGACTGTGAAGGAATGATGTTAGAGCTGGGAAATCTTGCATGCATTAATTTCAACTAGTCTTATTAGTAACTGCATTGTTTCTTTCTAGGGACTATATTGAAAAATAAACCTCATTTGGTCATTCCATGAGAGTATCTTGGTCAGCATATGAACCTTTCAGCCGACCCTCATACACTGCCTGTGTTTCAATTAGTTTTGAAAATAATCAAATATTTGGAGAGGAATTTAATAAAATAACCAACTCTTTCATAATGAAGATGATATTCAAAACATTTCTTAACAAACATTTCATAAATAAGATTATAATGGAAAGATTTAATATAAGTATAAGCATGAAGGCGCTTGGCTTAGTGGTTAGAGAGTTCGATTAGCAACCGTGAGGCGGCGAGTTCAATTCTCGGACCGCGTGATGCGTTGTGTCCGTGAGCAAGACACTTTATTTCACGTTCCTCCTTCTGTCAGGAGTTGCGACCGGTAGATAGTATCAGCAATGGAAAGACTAATGGAAACATTGTTTCTTTGGTTTGACTTGATGAGTTCCACTCAACTCGTTAAGTGAATAAGTTGTGAGATCTTGTCTATCGCTTCCTTTAATTATCTTGATCTGTCAGGAGTTGTAACCTGTAGATAGTACCAACAATAGAAAGAGCAATGGAAAAATTGTTCCTTGGTTCGATTTGACGAGTTCCTGACCACAAACAAATGAGGTTTGGGATCTTGTCGATCGATTGATCGACACAACTGAAGAGTCCTCTCAAACAATTTTGGCCTGATTTCCACAGCTGTATGCATCTATCGACACTGTAAGGATGAAAGGCAAAGCTAAGCTGGCGGAATTTAAACTCAAAACGTAAATATATGTAACTATACGGCACATTGTCACAGCTTCTCACAACTCTACTGGCTTTTACACTTACAACTCTACGAATCCGTCTGAGTATCCACGTACTTCTTATGAAACCACAATACACAGACGATGACAAAATGTTTAAACTGCTGACCACTTAGAAGTTTGCTGAGATCGATTCAGTCGTTGTGATATCGATACTATCTTTATGCTGAAATCAATGCGACCATAGATTTTTTTTATCGATCAAAATATTCTTTTGGTCTAAATCAGGCAGATATTATTGGAACATTGATTAAAGTACGTTGACCATTAGCAGTATTGGTGATACAGTCCCTCGTTAGTCATCCAGTAGCCGTGATGTATATTGGCTACTACTGTAGGGTCGACAACGACATGATGATGATGATGATGATGATGATGATGATGGTGGTGGTGGTGGTGGTGGTGGTGGTGGTGGTGGTGTTGATGATGATGAGGATGGTGGTGGTGGTGGTGGTGGTAGTGGTGGTGGTGGTGGTGTTGGTGGTGATGAGGATGGTGGTGGTGGTGGTGGTGGTGGTGGTGGTAGTGTTGATGATGATGATGATGGTGGTGGTGGTGGTGTTGATGATGATGAGGATGGTGGTGGTGGTGGTGGTGGTGGTGGTAGTGGTGGTGGTGGTGGTGTTGGTGGTGATGAGGATGGTGGTGGTGGTGGTGGTGGTGGTGGTGGTGGTGTTGATGATGATGAGGATGGTGGTGGTGGTGGTGGTGGTGGTGTTGATGATGATGAGGATGGTGGTGGTGGTGGTGGTGGTGGTGGTGGTGGTGGTGGTGATGATGAGGATGGTGGTGGTGGTGGTGGTGGTGGTGGTGGTGGTGGTGGTGGTGGTGGTGGTGATGATGAGGATGGTGGTGGTGGTGGTGGTGGTGGTGGTGGCCGTGGCGGTGGTGGTCGCGTCGTCGTCACGATTGTGCTACTGCTGGTGTTGATGCTGTTACTGATTATGATGATGGTTCTGCTGGTGGTGGTGGTGGTGGTGGTGGTGGTGCTGCTGTTAATGATGTTGGTCATGGTGGTGGTGCTGCTGCTGCTGTTGGTGCTGATGGTGATAATGCTACTGCTGCTTCTGCTGCTGATGGTGATGGTCATGATTACCATGACGAAGAGAGAAACGATAATGTATGTTTTATGTTTTATCTCAATGACGATAACAAGCATAATGAAGGGCGTGATGATGATGATGGTGGTGGTGGTGGTGGTGGTGATGGTGGTGGTGGTGGTGGTGGTGATGATGATGATGGTGGTGGTGGTGGTGGTGGTGATGAGGATGATGGTGGTGGCTGTGATGGTGGTGATGATGATGGTGGTGGTGGTGGTGGTGGTTGTGTTGATGATGATGGTGGTTGTGGTGGTGATAGCGATGATGATGGTGGTGGCTGTGATGGTGGTGATGATGACGGTGGTGGCGGTGGTTGTGGTGGCGGTGATGATTATGATGATGGTGGTGGTACTGGTGGTGGTGGTGGTGGGGATCATGATGATGGTGGTGGTGGTGGTGGTGGTGGTGGTGGTGGTGGTGGTGGTGGTGGTGGTGGTGGTTGTGGTGATGATGGCGATGGCGGCGATGGCGATGGGGTGGTGATGATTATGATGATGATGATGATGGTGGCGGTGGCGGTGGCGGCGGAAGCAGCAGCATTTAATGTCCATCGTACTACACAGTAGAGGTACCATTTCCTGAAGTAGTTTCTAAAACTACATCACAGCAAAGCCATAGAACAGTTGATTTAAATTACCGTGTCTGTCTGACTGTCTGTCTGTCTGTCGGTCCTATTTATTGGTTCTTACTACCACCACTCTCTCTCTCTCTTCACATATATATATATATATGAGACACGCTAGGTTCTGATGCCATGTGCGTTATTTTATATAAATATAAAATTGCGAAACAGCATTACCAAAAGCTGTCTGGGTGTTAGGGAGTTGCCCGTATTTGGTTTGTATTTCTTTTTTTTAATTTATTATTTTAAATTGAGTCTCGCCGAGGTTGACTTTGCCTTTTATCCTTACGGAGTCGATAAAATAAAGTACCAGTAATGCACTGGTTAATTGCTGGCCTTGTGCCTAAAGTAGAAACAATTATTTTAAATTGAATCTAGCAAACCCTATTATTCATAGTATTTTTTTCACCCTAGCGAATCTGGTCCCATACGATTTGAACACATATATGTTTATATCTGTGTTTATCCTTCTTTTATATTCCACGGCTCAGAAAAACCTCTTTCTTTGAGCTATTTAATTGTAAGGGACTATTTTGAGTTTCTAACTCAATATATACCTTTGATATGTATATATATATATATATATATATATATATATATATATATATATATATATGTGTGTGTGTGTGTATATATATATTTATATATATATATATGAGGCATAATAAAATATCGTTATAGGTAATCCAGTTAAAGGTTGTGCATACTTCGTATTATGGTACGCCCTCATCAGATAAAATACAAAGTTTGTTTTATAAATAGTGATATACCCGATAAACCAGACCTTATCGGTTCAGGTTCCATTTGGAAAAATTTCAAATCATTTAGGATGGATATGCAAATGAAGTAAAAGCGTAGACTGAAAGAATCGTTATATTTAGACGCTAGGTAAATTTAAATAATTATTAGGATACTTTATAAAAGAAGATGAAGAAGAAGGAAGAAAGATAGACTAATATTATTATTAGGGTGCAAGTAGATTTAAAAATTAAAAATTAAAAATGTGTTGAAGCGGTAGAATACTAATCCAAAAATGTTTAAATATATAACCAAATCATGAGTTATAATATTATATATAAAGTATATAATTAGATTTTATGAGGAATTAAGGTTGTAAGTACACTTTAGCTTATTATATTACAACCAGTCAATTATATACATATTTATATAGATAGATAAAAATATAAATATTATTGGTGATTATACATGCTATTATTAATTCAAATATAATTTAAGGGTTCCGAAGGATATTTTGTTTACATTTTCAATATATAGTTAAGAAAAGGACATAGTTCGAATGTTATTATAGAAAAACTTTTTGTACCTTCAAATAGTTCAATCAAGATAGAAAACATTAAGTCAACGAAAATTATATTTATGTTGTTAAGAAGAGAAGATGCTTTATGCGTGCTAGATCATAAAAGAGCATAAAAGAAAAGGAAAAGGAAAAAGAAAAGGAAAAGATAACTCTAATGTTTATTAGTTACACTCTTTACGTTAGATTTGTCATTTATTTTAGAATTTACTTAAAATGTATACTCTTTTACCTGTTTCAGCCATCCGGCTGAGGCCATGCTGGGGAAAATTTTATATATTATTTTATGTATGATTATAAGGTATTTTATATTACATGTTTTCAAAGGTGAGAATTTCTTTTATATATGTATTTAGATATTATCTATATAGTCAATTAGGAAGAACATATTATTAGAGACCTCATGAGTGTATTTAGAAAACTATCACGAAAAAGGATATATTTCAATATATCAATTAAGAAATATCAATTAAAAAAATATAAAAAAATATAAAAAATATCAATTAAGAAACCTAAGAAGTATATCAATTGGAAAAGAATATCATTTGTAAAAATAATTTGTAAAAATATTACATAAAAAGAAAAATATAATTTAAAAATCACATTAAAATCACATCGACAGAAGAATAGTGAAGACATATAGAATGAGAATAAGTGAATTATATACTATAGATTATAAATACTTCGGAAAGTCAATTTTTGGCGATGTCTGCAGGAACTAAATATTTCTTTTTTTAGGTTGATAGAGTGAGTATATAAAAAATGTCTTCAATACACAAATGACAGATTCTTGAGAGAGCCATATTTCGGTATGCGGGTGCTTTCGAAATCGTTCCCCAAGAGATTGAATAGTCAATATTATTGTCTTTTAAGTGCCAAATTAGATGTGAAAGTGATATAGAAAGTTTTTATCAGACCTATTAAATGTATGGTTATGATTATACCAGCGGTCTTTAAATTTTGTAGAAGTGGCTCCTATATAGTTATTTTATTTTATGTCTAGTTTTAACTGTGCATTTGTATACTAAGTTTTTATCTAGGCAATTATTCTGTAAAGGGCGATTAGGTTCATTTCTACAGTTACATTTACGAGAGTTAGTGTTACTAGGAACGGTTCTATTATTACTAGTATTAATAGTGTTGTTAGTAATATTAATATTGTTATCTTGGTTTAATTGGTTTAGGTTTAAATTTAAGTTTCTATTAGTAATTCTATTTATATTTTGTGCTTTCATGGTAGTAGAGTAAGATAGTTTTATAGTATGTCTGATAAAAATAGAGTGATATCTGTGGGATTTAGGAAAACATTTATCTAATGCTTTGAAAAATAGTTTTGCTACAGGTCTTTTAACCCCTAATGAGAATAGGGGAGAGTACCATATAATATGGTTCTTTTGTTTGGTTTACTATTTAAGTTAAATTGTTTATTACTATTATTATAGTGAATTTTAGGAAGATTTTGCATGTTATTGTTATATATGTATTTAATGTTATTCATATAGCCAGCTCTATGTAAAGCATCATTGTAATATTCTGTCTTCTTATCAAAAATATTTTTATTAGCTGAAATGCGTGAAATTCGTTGCTAGACACTATTGACAATAGTATTTTTTATATTACTAGGATGGTTAGAATGGAAGCTTACGTAATTTAGGTTTTCATTAATTTTATGGAAAGGATAATATAGTCCTGAGCTAAGGTTTAAAGTTACATCTAAGAAGTTAACAGTTTTATTATTATTCTCGATTTCTAATTTAAGGTTGTAATTATTGAAAAATTCTATGATAGATTTCTTTTTCCTGTTAAGTTCACTACTGCTATGGTTTTCGAATAAAAGTAACAGATCGTTGTGATATAAACATCCGGTCATTTCTGGCATTTTCCTGTGTAGTACATTAAGAATAAATAATCCAACGAGGTCTGTTACTTGAGCTGAGTTCGATGATCCCATAGTGATATAAAAGTTATTCTGTCTATCAGCCCTTGTCCAGAGGTGGTTATTAAATTCGATTAGGGTTTCACGTGCTGTTAGAATTATATTTATTTCATCACTAGATAGGTCTGTATATTTATAAAGTATCCTAATAATTATTTATATTTACCTAGCGTCTAAATATAACGATTCTTTCAGTCTACGCTTCTACTTCATTTGCATATCCATCCTAAAGATTTGAAATTGTTCTCTTTTTCTTTCACTATCCTTATGGAACCGATAAGGTCTGGTTTATCGGGTATATCACTATTTATAAAACAAATTTTGTATTTTATCTGATGAGAGCGTACCAAAGTTTTTTGGTACCCTTGAAATATATATAATAAAATAAATGTGGTTTTATAAATATAGTTTCCATTTATTAATATCATTGATATTATACTCCAGCAAACCTGTACAGTGCTTCGAATCTGTTATAATAAATCATTTTGTTGAATTACCAGCAAATTAAATATCTCTTTGCTTATATATATATATATACATAGAGAGGGAAAGATAGGTAGCATCCCGACCACGGCACCAAATGGTCGGTATTTTAACTATCTCTATGCCTACTCTACATCATTCCATGCATTGAGTACTACCATGATTATTGTCCTTCCCGGTCCCATATATATATATATATATATATATACATATATACATATATAAATATATATATATATATATATACATATATATATATATATATATATATATATATATATAACGGAGGAAATGTGGTAAGGAACCAGGTGGACCATAACGCACCAAAGTACTCAATACTTAGGGTAGTAGAGTGGGTAATAGGAACGAGTAGGACCCCGACGGCTGAGCTCAAGCTGTTTCGACGGCTAATTCTGGACTAAATGAAAATTTTTATCCTGGTATTTGAATAGCCGAGCTTCTCAAGGGGTAATTCCATATATGGTAAAAGTGATTGTCACAAGGATTGGTAAAAAGTTTGTTGTTGAGACATAATAATTCTATCATGGCAATTTGTGGAGGGAGGGGGTAGCTGAACCTGCCAGTAGATGAAGGTGGGAGAGGGGGTGGAGGAGACCCAGTCATGCGTTGATAGTGCCAACTTCAGCTGGGCAGAGGTCAAAGAAGATACTAGGGAGGGGGGGAAGTATCACTTTTACCATATATGGAATTACCCCTTGAGAAGCTCGGCTATTCAAATACCAGGATAAAAATTTTCATTTAGTCCAGAATTAGCCGTCGAAACGGCTTGAGCTCAGCTGTCGGGGTCCTACTCGTTCCTATATATATATATATATATATATATATATATATATATATATATAAAGTAAATATGTTTTGAAACAGTGAGCAGGTTTGAAATTAAAAAAATAGAATAGCTTTCACCGTATTTTCTTTACTAAAGAAATGTTAGTCTGATAATGGGGTTTAGAACCCTCAGATAAATGGAAAAAGATGAGTATTGTACGTCAATACTCATCTTTTTCCATTTATCTGAGGGTTCTAAACCCCATTATCAGACTAACATTTCTTTAGTAAAGAAAATACGGTGAAAGCTATTCTATTTTTTTAATTTCAAACCTGCTCACTGTTTCAAAACATATTTACTTTATATATATATATATATATATATATATATACACACAGAGAAAGAGTTATATATTATTGGGGGCAGATGTAGGAGTTGTGGTGGATATATGATAGGTCTCTGACATTGGATTAACGTTCCAATGTCAATCGATAATGTATATATATATATATATATTCATGTATGCGTGTTTCTGTGTATGTATAATGTATGTATGTATATATATATGTGTGTGTGTGTGTGTGTGTGTGTGTGTGTGTGTGTGTGTGTGTGTGTGTGTGTGTGTGTGTGTGTGTGTGTGTGTAAGTACGTATATTAAAAGAAAAAAATAAGCCTGCCGCGTCTGAACTTGACATATGAGACGCAGAAATCAAAACATAATAACTCTATACAGTTACTCCATTCCCTTCCATCCCCTTCGCTTCCCTTCCCTTACCATTTCAACTTCTTCCATCCCCATCCCTTCCCTACCATCGCAACCTCTTCCCTTCCCCTCCTTACCATTCCATCCCCTTCCCCACCATTCCAACATCTTCCCTTCTTTACCATCTCCTCCCCTTCCCTTCCTTACCATTCCCTTCCTTACCATTCCAACATCTTCCTTTCCTTACCATTCCAACCTCTTCCCTTCCTTACCATCCCCTTCCCTTCCCTACCATTCCAACCTCATCCCTTCCTTACCATCCTCTTCCCTTCCTTACCATTCCAACATCTTCCCTTCCTTACCATTCCAACATCTTCTCTTCCTTACCATTCCAGCCTCTTCCCTTCCTTACCATCCCCTTCCCTTCCCTACCATACCAACCTCATCCCTTCCTTACCATCCCCTCCCCTTCCTTACCATTCCAACCACTTCCCTTCCTTACCATTCCAACATCTTCTCTTCCTTACCATCCCAACCTCTTCCCTTCCTTACCAGCCCCTCCCCTTCCTTACCATTCCAGCCTCTTCCCTTCCTTACCATTCCAGCCTCTTCCCTTCCTTACCATTCCAGCCTCTTCCCTTCCTTACCATCCCCTTCCCTTCCCTACCATTCCAACCTCATCCCTTCCTTACCATCCTCTTCCCTTCCTTACCATTCCAACCTCTTCCCTTCCTTACCATTCCAACATCTTCCCTTCCTTACCATTCCAACATCTTCTCTTCCTTACCATTCCAGCCTCTTCCCTTCCTTACCATCCCCTTCCCTTCCCTACCATACCAACCTCATCCCTTCCTTACCATCCCCTCCCCTTCCTTACCATTCCAACCACTTCCCTTCCTTACCATTCCAACATCTTCTCTTCCTTACCATCCCAACCTCTTCCCTTCCTTACCAGCCCCTCCCCTTCCTTACCATTCCAGCCTCTTCCCTTCCTTACCATTCCAGCCTCTTCCCTTCCTTACCATTCCAGCCTCTTCCCTTCCTTACCATCCCCTTCCCTTCCCTACCATTCCAACCTCATCCCTTCCTTACCATCCTCTTCCCTTCCTTACCATTCCAACCTCTTCCCTTCCTTACCATTCCAACATCTTCTCTTCCTTACCATTCCAGCCTCTTCCCTTCCTTACCATCCCCTTCCCTTCCCTACCATACCAACCTCATCCCTTCCTTACCATCCCCTCCCCTTCCTTACCATTCCAACCACTTCCCTTCCTTACCATTCCAACATCTTCTCTTCCTTACCATCCCAACCTCTTCCCTTCCTTACCAGCCCCTCCCCTTCCTTACCATTCCAGCCTCTTCCCTTCCTTACCATTCCAGCCTCTTCCCTTCCTTACCATCCCCTTCCCTTCCCTACCATTCCAACCTCATCCCTTCCTTACCATCCTCTTCCCTTCCTTACCATTCCAACCTCTTCCCTTCCTTACCATTCCAGCCTCTTCCCTTCCTTACCATTCCAACATCTTCTCTTCCTTACCATTCCAGCCTCTTCTCTTCCTTACCATTCCAGCCTCTTCCCTTCCTTACCATTCCAACATCTTCTCTTCCTTACCATTCCAGCCTCTTCCCTTCCTTACCATTCCAGCCTCTTCCCTTCCTTACCATTCCAGCCTCTTCCCTTCCTTACCATTCCAACATCTTCCCTTCCTTACCATTCCAACATCTTCCCTTCCTTACCATTCCAACATCTTCTCTTCCTTACCATTCCAGCCTCTTCCCTTCCTTACCATTCCAACCTCTTCCCTTCCTTACCATCCCATTCCCTCCTCTTTCTCACCATTCCAACCTCTTCCCTTCCCCACCATTCCAACCTCTT
This sequence comes from Eledone cirrhosa, assembly GCA_964016885.1. NCBI lineage: Eukaryota > Metazoa > Mollusca > Cephalopoda > Octopoda > Eledonidae > Eledone > Eledone cirrhosa. The sequence goes on from OZ024741.1 coordinate 220,839,050, forward strand.
CCCTTCCCCACCATTCCAACCTCTTCCCTTCCCCACCATTCCAACCTCTTCCCTTCCCTACCATTCCATCCCCTTCCCCTCCCTACCATTCCGTCATCTTCCCTTCCCTACCATTCCATCCCCTTACCCTCCCCACCATTCCAACCTATTCCCTTCCCCACCATTCCAACCCCTTCCCCTCCCTACCATTCCGTCATCTTCCCTTCCCTTCCCACCATTCTCTTCCCCTCCCTACCATTCCAGCCGCCTCCCAACCATTCCGTCCACCACCATTCAGCCCTGCAAGCTATCAGTATCTCTCTGTTGACAGTTGGATCAATTACATATTAATATATAATATATACGTTCATCACAATCCCCTTACAAGTTCCACTTCTAACCTCGCCATTTAAAGAAAAAGAGAAAAATATAAACGATGGATGTACAAAATACAGTTACTTACATACTTATTTCTTTTTCTTTTATCTCTCCCCCCCCCCTCTCTATATCTCTTTCTCTCTCTTTCTTTCGCTCTTTCTTTCGCTCTTTCTTTCTCTCTTCCCCTCTCTTCCCCTCTCTCCCCTCTCCCTCTATACACATAATATATATATATATATGTGTGTGTGTGTGTGTGTGTGTGTATGTGTGTAATATACATATTTATATATGTAGGAATATATAAATAAGTATATGTATATATATATGATATACACATTTATATATATATAGATATATAATATACACATTTATATATATATAGGAATATATATATATATATATATATATATATATATATATATATATATATATATATATATATATGTAGGAGGTGAGTTTTATTGTAGTACAATAAAGCAATGCAGATATCGGATAAGAAGCACTCTACAGTTTGTAGGACTGGAGTATACATAATATAAGATCAAAAGATGGTTAAAGGAGTTCCATGTATTTTATTATGCGCATTTCAAAAACAAACATCATCATGCAATAATATTTGTGTTTTCATCAGATAAAACAGGAGAACATGATATGAAGGCTAAAAAACACTTGTGGATAGTGCAGTTTAAAGATATGTTGATTTAAAACTGCACTATCCACAAGTGTTTTTTAGCCTTCATATCATGTTCTCCTGTTTTATCTGATGAAAACACAAATATTATTGCATGATGATGTTTGTTTTTGAAATGCGCATAATAAAATACATGGAACTCCTTTAACCATCTTTTGATCTTATATTATATATATATATATATATATATATATATATATATATATATATATATATATATATATATATATATATATATATATATATATATATATATTTATTTATATTTATATATATATATATATATATATATATATATATATTTATATTTATATTTATATATATATATATATATATATATATGTATATATATATATATATATATATATATATATATATATATATATATATATATATATATATATATATATATATATATATATATATATATATATATATATATATATAATGTATAATAAACAATACAATATATTTATATAATTACCTCATTACCAGAGGTTTCCCGAATAAGACGAATACGAAAAACGTCCTCATTCGTTCATCGGACAAGGCAATTTAAAACAGTGAGATATTTGAAAAGCCTCCTCAAGAAATGCAAGAGTTTAACGGGCAAAAAATATATAAATAAAAGTAATGCAAGAGATATATAAAAAAAAAGGAAATATAGTTAGGGTATGTGTATATGTATGTATATACACTCACAAATGTACATATGTGTGTATGTACAAATGCATGTGTATGGTGAAAATGTGTGCGTAAGTACACATATGAGGGCAAGTATATTTGTGTATGTGACCACAAATACGTATATAATATGAGTTGAAAAAGAAATTGTAAGATAATATAGTTAACACGCATCCAGATACAGGTATTAAATACACATACGAGTATGAAAGCACGCGTATAAACACACGCACACGCGCGGTCACTTATATGCGGAAGATAAAGAGGGAAGGGAGTGTAATAGTAAAAAGAAGTGTCATTCTCGATATATGTATAAAAATGAAACAATATATGAGAATGAAAAAAATGTTAAATCAAAGAGAAAGTAATCAATTAACACTAGAGAAAAGAAAACAAACATAGGTACGCACGTACACACACATACATATATATATAAATATTTATACACACAAATACGTACAGACAAAGGCGCATGCATGCGTACATACATACACACGGGGCACGTATATATATATATATATATCGCCACATGTATATCTAATCAAACGTACGTACGCGACTATATACATATATACATATATACACACGCACCCATACATACGTATACATATACACACATATACATACACATACACATACATTCACCCACATACACACACACATATAAATAAGTATGTAAAAAACATAGATATAAAAAAACATAGATATAAAAACACACATACACACACATATATATACGTACGCACGCACACATACGGAGGCGTTCGTATACATATACAGAACGTATACACACATATGCACGCTCAGACGCATAGATACAAATTTTAAACCAGCCGTATGAATAAATGAGTACAAATATAAATTCGGCTGCGAAACAACAGAATATATCTGGAGTGGAAAACACAAGTGACAAGTATTATCAGGTAGTGAAAGAAAATGGGGAAGTAAAATGTGGAATGTGAAGATATTAGGTAAGTGAATCGAAAAGTAGGGGGGGGGGGGGAGTTACTGGTGGATGTGAAATAAAAATAAAAATAAAGTTAAAAATAAAGTTAAAAATGAAAGTAAATCAAAAAGAGAAGTCTGTAAAGAGGATAATTTAAGGAAAGTGAAGAAGAAGAGTTTATGGAGGATAAGTATCTGAAAGTGAGTTAAGTTTATATGAGCTGGAAAGCAAGTGTGATTTCATGTGGGGGCAACTGGTGAAAATTTCTTGTTCTTCACTTTCCTTAAATTATCCTCTTTACAGACTTCTCTTTCTGATTTACTTTCATTTTTAACTTTATTTTTAACTTTATTTTTAACTTTATTTTTAACTTTATTTTTAACTTTATTTTTATTTTTACTTGACATCCCCAGAACCCTCCCCCCCCCCCACCCCCACCCACCACCACGACCCTACTTTTCGATTCACTTACCTAATATCTTCACATTCCACATTTTACTTCCCCATTTTCTTTCACTACCTGATAGTAATTGTCACTTGCGTTTTCTACTCCAGATATATTCTGTTGTTTCGCAGCCGATTTTATATTTGTACTCATTTATTCATACGGCTGGTTTAAAATTTGTATCTATGCGTCTGAGCGTGCATATGTGTGTATACGTTCTGTATATGTATACGAACGCCTCCGTATGTGTGCGTGCGTACGTATATATATATGTGTATGTGTGTTTTTATATCTATGTTTTTTTATATCTATGTTTTTTACATACTTATTTATATGTGTGTGTGTATGTGGGTGAATGTATGTGTATGTGTATGTATATGTGTGTATATGTATACGTATGTATGGGTGTGTGTGTATACATGTATATATGTATATAGTCGCGTACGTACGTGTGATTAGATATACATGTGGCGATAAATATATATATATACGTGCCCCGTGTGTATGTATGTACGCATGCATGCGCTTTTGTCTGTACGTATTTGTGTGTATAAATATTTATATAAATGTATGTGTGTGTTTTCTTTTCTCTTTTTTCTAGTGTTAATTGATTACTTTCTCTTTGATTTAAAAATTTTTTTCATTCTCATATATTGTTTCATTTTTATACATATATCGAGAATGACACTTCTTTTTACTATTACACTCCCTTCCCTCTTTATCTTCCACGTATAAGTGACCGCGCGTGTGCGTGTGTTTATACGCGTGCTTTCATACTCGTATGTGTATTTAATTTCTGTATCTGGATGCGTGTTAACTATATTATCTTACAATTTCTTTTTCAACTCATATTATATACGTATTTGTGGTCACATACACAAATATACTTGCCCTTATATATGTACTTACGCACACATTTTCACCATACACACACATATGTACATTTGTGAGTGTATATACATACATATACACATACCCTAACTATATTTCCTTATTTTTTTATACATCTCTTGCATTACTTTTATTTATATATTTTTTGCCCGTTAAACTCTTGCCTTTCTTGAGGAGATTTTCAAATATTTCACTACGTTTTAAATTGCCTTGTCCGATGAACGAATGAGGACGTTTTTCGTATTCGTCTTATTCGGGAAACCTCTGGTAATGAGGTAATTATATTGTATTGTTTATTATACATTAAATTTAGCTCTGGTACTTATATAGAGCACTCTTCACTCCTATGACTTTTTCAATTTTCAACGGAAACTTCAATACACATATATATATATATATATATATATATATATATATATATATATATATATATATATATATATTTATATATATATATAGGAATATATATATAGGAATATATATATATAATCATTTATTTACTGTTGGTTTCTGTGTTATTCAATTCTATTTATCTCCTTAAGAAATTATCGAGTTGTTTATTATCTCATTACCTTAGTCGAGTGCATGTCACTCTCCATCTACAAACATTCAGTCACGTGGTTCATATAAAACCTATCTCTCTCTTTCATGTTCCCTATACATAGTTCTAGGTTGTACGGAGGCTGAGAACTGACAGAGTCGTTTGAGCGTCAGATAGAATGTTTTGTACTCTGGATTGAAGTCACGCTGGGTTCACATATATTGGAAATTGTAGGGAGAAGAGTGTGGACCTATGAAGGTGGAGGGAGTGGACTAGTGAGGGAGGGAGAAGAGAGGTGAGTGGACTAATGAGGGAGGGGGTAGAGAGAGAGAGAGAGAGAGAGAGAGAGAGTGGATCAGTGAGGGAGCGAGTAGAGAGGGAGCGACAGGAGTGGACCAGTGAGGGAGGGGGGTAGTGAGGTGAGTGGACCAATGAGAGAGGGAGTAGAGAGAGAGGAGAAATGACGGAGGAAGAGAGAGTGGACCAATAAGGGAGGGAGTATCACAGTATCTGCTAGTAACTGGAATAAATCAATGAGAGAGAGGTAGTGGACCAATGAGGGAGGGGGAGAGAGAGAGGTTGAACAATGAGAGAGAGGTAGTGGACCAATGAGGGGGTAAGAGAGAGAGAGAGAGCGAGAGGTAGTAGACCAATAAGAGAGGAAGTATAACAGTATCTGCTAGTAGAATAAATCAATGAGAGAGAGAGTTGACCAATGAGGGAGGAAGTAGAGAGAGGGAGGTAGTGGACCAATGAGGGGGAAGTGAGAGATAGTGGACCAATAAGGGAGGGAGTGAGAGAGATAGTGGTTCAATAAGGGAGGGAGTATCTCAGTATCTGCTAGTGGAATAAATCAATGAGATATTGTAATAATTACTGATTCCAGAAATACTGAGACTTGATTACAAATATTGAACCTACTGGAAAATCAATGTTATAATAGTGGTTATATAGTGGTAGGGTGGTGGTGGTGGTGGTGGTGGTGGTGGTGGTGGTGGTGGTGGTGGTGGTGGTGGGGTAGTGGTGGTGGTGGTGGTCTAATGGTGGTGGTGGTGGTGGTGGTGGTGGTGTAGTGGTGGTGGTGGTGGTAATGGTAGTGGTAGTGGTGGTGGTGTAGTGGTGGTGGTGGTGGTGGTGGTGGTGGTGGTGGTGGTGGTGTAATGGTGGTGTTGGTGGTGGTGGTGGTGTAGTGGTGGTGGTGGTGGTGGTGGTAATGGTAGTGGTAGTGGTAGTGGTGGTGGTGGTGGTGGTGGTGTAGTGGTGGTGGTGGTAGTGGTGGTGGTAGTGGTAGTGGTAGTGGTAGTGGTGGTGGTGGTGGTATACTGTGATGTAAAGGTGGAGATGCTGGTGTATTGTGGTATAGCTGTGGTGGTGGTGGTGGTGGTGGTGGTGTATGCACTGATATAGTGATGGTGGTGGTGGTAGTGTATACACTGAAAGGGTGGAGGTGGTATACACTGATATAGTGTTGATGGTGGTGTATACATTGACATAGAGGTGGTGGTATACCGTGGTATATTGGAGGTGGTGGTATACTGTGGTATATTGGAGGTGGTTGTGATGTTGGGTAAGGTGGAGATTCATAATTAAATATAGGTGTATGTATGTCTGTGTGTGTACATGTTTGTCTATATGTGTTCGTGTCAGTGTGTGTGCGTGTGTGTGTGTGTATGTATGCCTGTGTCTGTCTGCATGTGTGTGTCCGTGTGGGCTTCTGTCTGAGTACGTTCGTGCTTTTTGTGTATGTGTGTCTTTGAATCTAAGTGTTTCTGCAGACATTATTGTTCATATAAATATGTATAATTACAACATACACACAGAAACGAACATGAATACATATATATACACATGCGGGCGCGCACACACATACGCACGCATATATATATATATGTGTGTGTGTGTGTGTGTGTGTGTGTTAGCGTTTTTACGTCCTCTTTTCCATGCTAGCATGGGTTGGAGGGTCCTCTTCAGCATAGCATCGTTTCAGTTTTCGCGTTCATTCGTCATCTCCTCTCTGAGCTTCAACAATAGAAGAGGGCTTATGAACACATACCTGTTCATTGAATTCCTCACTGAATTCCTTTACTACCGTCTCTTTACTAACAGCTCCACTTTACATAGCATGCACTGCTCACACAAACCATTATTCAACCCTAATTTTTTAAGGACAGCCAGATGACAGCTAGAAATAGCTGTTAAAGTGTTTTTCTAGATCAACAAAATTTTAATATAGTGGCTTAATTTTGGCCAAGAAATTCTCTTGTAGTTATCTCACTACAAAGATGGCGTGTGCATACTTCTCTGAGACAGAAAACTGAACTACATCTCACTTAATTTGACTCATTTTCTAATAAGATGGGCTGTAACCGCCACTTTTACAACTTGGTCCATTAATTAATCCTTTCAAGAGCATCACTTTTTCCTTTATATATATATATATATATATATATATATATATATATATATATATATATATATATATATATATATTCTTTTACTCTTTTACTCTTTTATCTGTTCCAGCCGTCTAGCTGAGGCCATGCTGGGGCACCGCCCTTGTTGCTACACATTTTATCTCCAGCCTGTATTGGTTGTCCACTGGTGCAAGAGGGAGTTCGTTGCTGATGCCCTTAGGTTTCCCTCGTGCTTTAGTGTGGGCTCATCTGGGATCCTGGATAGCAAGTTGTCGAGATGTTTCTTGAAAACATCCACCTCCACACCGTGCAGATCTCCCAGATCCCTCGGCAGCTTGTTGAAGATATATATATGTAATATATATTGCATAAAAGACTATTAAATACACAACCTAGTACACTGTCTAACACATCCATCGTGACAAATTTATGTTAACCGGTAATGATGATGATGATATGTGTGTGTGTTTATACCGAAAATATCAATAAATACGAAGATGATTTTTATGTAAAGACATTTTTTCCAATTCCAGCCTACCCGTCCCCTCAATTTATCTTATTTCTCATTCTTTCTTCTGATGAAGGATTAGTGTCCGAAACGTTAAGACCTTCCTCCTGATATTTCAAGCGTTAACCTAATATATTCCTTCCATATACTGTATCGATTGTGTTGTTATTTCTGTTTACCTTTTACATACACATATATATATATATATATATATATATATAGGAAGTGTTATTGGGGGAAAGACAGAAAAAAGTATATATTTTGTTAAAACAAAAAGTGAAACATAATTATCATCTATTGAAGTTGAACAACATAGCTTTTCTATACAAGTAAATACACCAGGAAAGAAGTGTGTAATTATAGGTGTCACGAAATCAGCCAAGTCTGAGAAACAGAGGCAGTTTTATGGTCCGTACACAGGATATTTCATCCACAACAAATAGTTATATGAGATATGGCTGTTAGTCGTACCTTCAGGCAAATGCTTATAAAATGGTTTCAAATATTTGCTTGAAGATATGGCTTTAAACCAGAGCTTGCAGTTTCTTGAAGCTTTAACTCATAAAACCATTTGTCGGAGATGGAATATCTTGTGTACGTATCACACACACACACACACACACACACACACACACACACACACACACGCGCACACACACACACACACACACACACACACACACACACACACACACACACACACACGCGCACACACACACACACACACACACACACACACACGCGCGCGCGCGCGCGCGCGCACACACACATATATATATATATATGGCTGAGTTCTTGTCGTTTCGACAGCTAGATCCGGAGTCCTAGTTCCGAAACTAGCTGTCGAAACGACAAGAATTGAGCAATCGGGTCCCGACTCTTTACCATATAACAATACACTACTACCCCAAATATCGAGTGCTCTGTTGAATAATGGCCTAACTATTTTTAAACTGGTTCTATGGTGATATATATATAAGTTTATCCCGGATTCAAACGGAGGTAACCACAGTAAGGTACTCAATACATAGCAGAGTATAAATATTTGATATAGAAATGGCTTCTACAGGACTAGAACTGTTTTATTCGGGAGAAATCATCAGCAAGCCCTGATGATTTCTCCCGAATGAAACCGTTCTAGTCCTGTAGAAGCCATTTCTTTCTCTCTCTCTCTCTATATATATATATATATATATATATATATATATATAGTATATTGTATATATATTGCTATTGTATATATATATATATATATATATATATATACAAACATACATTTAGAAATGTGATTTAAACTTAAGAAACAGTCGCTGTTTGACATAAATATTTTGTAAGGTTTGAATAGAATTTCCTCACTGATTGGAGGAGTATAATATTAGGAAATAGCTAGAAAATATTAATGAGCGCTACCTGCCACACACACACACACACACACACAGACACACACATACACATACATACAGAACACACGCATACAAGTGTACAAATACATTGTACACACATACACACGTATACATTCACTGCATGCACATACATGC
>OZ024741.1:220850564-220855564 GCA_964016885.1 Eledone cirrhosa
ACTTCAGTTATACCATTTACGTGGTTTTGTCTTTGCGTGCAATTGTTCTCCACGCTCCACATATGACGTATTTTCTTCGTTTTTTCCGTTCATTGCCAGAGAACGTCTCTATGAACCACCTAATAGAATAATAGTCTACGACTTCTTTTATACCATAAACGTGGTTTTGTCTTTGCGTGTAATTGTTTTTCACCGCTCCAAATAATTACGTATTATATTCGTTTTTTTCCGTTCTTTGCCAGGGAACGTTTCCACGAACCAAAGTATCGTCTTCCTGTCTTCCTCCGGTTGCAACGTTTTTTTAAATATTCACTTCTGCGTTCACAGATTGACTTTGTTAGTTTCAGACGATCCCGTTAAGGGTGAAAGCAGCGATTCTTTGCTTAAAGTTTAATCTGTTATTTTAATAAATATATATATATATATATATATGCAAAAGTTCTATTTAAATTGTTGGGATACAATAAGCAAATATTTTTATAACTGATATAAAGCACTCAACAAATAATTGGAGTAAAAATACGATATTGACAAATATCCGGGAGCTTCCAACAGTAATGGTTGCATTTTTTAAGGGTATGTCAATATTTATTTATAAAACTGCTCTATATTTTATTTTATCTGATGAAAGCACACCATAATTTAACTTGGTGTCCTTGAAATATGTATAATGAAATAAATATGGTTTTATAAATATAGTTTCCATTTGTCAATATCGTATATATATATATATATATATATATATATATATATATATATATATATATATATATATATATATATATAGTATTAAGGATACTATTTATGGTTATGTATATACTAAAACTTTTTATAGTTATATATATTTTAAACCCTAAACAGTAAAAGACAGTAATTTATTACTACCTTATTACCAGTAAGATAAATAGCTCAATGTAATAACATCAGTTGTTCTACAGAGCAGTTATATAGAAATCACATGAATCAAAGTTCTGTTCAAACCATTTGAACAGAACTTTGATTCATGTGATTTATATATGTATATATATCTGTATATATATATATGTGTGTGTGTGTGTGTATTGTATATATATATATATATATATAAACACATACATATATATATATATATACATGTATATACATACATATATATATATATATATATATATATATATATGACCAAAGATTAATATGGTTCATTGATTACTCAATGAATATAGTTTTACAATAGATTAAAAGCACTCTACAATAAAGTTTTCTGGAGTTAATATTATTCAGAATATTAATAAATGAAGAGATTCACATAATCAAAATATAGGTTTTATTATATATATTTCGAAGGTACTGTGCTGTTTTTTCAGTACGTTCTCGTCAGATAAAATACATGAATTGATGTATGACATACCTCAACGGTCTTGATAGTTCAATTCCAGTATTGCCAGTACCGGAATGTATATATTAAAAACAAAACTGGGTTTCACATTCAGGTCTTTACTGATTATACACAGTTACAACCATGTCACAGATGGCTGGTTCAGGATCTATGTAAATGCTACAGACTCCAGCCCGATCTGCTCAGCAGACTTGTTAATCAAGCAAAACCAATATCTCATCTGAGGGGCTGACCTGGCTGGAGTCGGTTCTACAGCATTTACATGAATTATATATATATATATATTACGGCCCTTTATGATCTGAGTTCAAATCCCGCCGAGGTTAACTTTGCCTTTAATCCTCACGGGGTCGATAAAATAAAGTACCAGTCACGCACTGGGGTCGATTTAATTGACTTTCCCCTCCCCCAAAATCACTGGCCTTGTGCCTATATAAGAAACCTATATATATATATATAGACACACACACAAACACACACATATATATATATATATATATGTATATATATATATATATATATGTATATATATATATATGTATAACGAAGGGAGTGTGGTAAGGAACCAGATGGACCATAACGCACCAGAGTACTCAATACTTAGGGTAGTAGAGTGGGTAATAGGAAAATGTTTAACCCCGACGGCACAACTCAAGCCGTTTCGACGGCTATTTCAGCACTAAATTAGAATTTTTAGCGTGGTAATAAATAGCCGAACTTTTCAGAGGGTAATTCCTTATATGGGAAGATTGTAGTTGTCAAAAGGATTGGTCAAAAGTGTTTGTAAATTGCTGAGGAACACCAACAGTGTGAATCAGAATCTGTCAGCTTCTCTCCCTTCCTTTGCTGGAAAAAAAAGTAAGTGACATAGTCACTGCTTTAAAATAATAGCACAAGGTCTTCAAAATGTTTTTAATTAAACATATAGTATATTACCAAATATACTATACATACTTTCATGTATACATCGCTATTTCAGAGCACCAATCCTAATTTATATATATATATATATAAATATAAACGAAATTTTTATAAATACAAAATGTAGACACCAACCCGAGGCCGAGGTATTCCGTACTTCTCTGTACTGTTATTTATATATTCGTGTACAGATATTTTTGCATACACAATAACAAAATATAAACAAACGTATTTACTTCACGAGGCTCGAGAAGGATAAATATATATCAAATATATAAGAACACTAGAGCAAATCCCGAGCAACGCCGGGCCATTCTGCTAGTATATATTAAATTTGGCCTGCAACCTAACTCTCTCTCTCTCTCTCTCTCTCTCTCTCTCTCTCTCTCTCTCTCTCTCTCTCTCTCATATATATATATATATAACGAAGGAAGTGTGGGTAAGGAACCAGATGGACTAGAAATAGCCGTCGAAACGGCTTGAGCTCTGCCGTCGGGGTTAAACATTTTCCTATATATATATATATATATATAGTAGTGAAAGAGTGAAGAAAAACATGGTCGGCAGTACAAAAATGATTTTATTTACAATATTAACAATTGTTTCATTGAATATATATATATATATATATATATATATATATATATATATATTCTCTCTCTCTCTCATGTATATATATAGAGAGAGATATATATAGATATATATATATATATATATATATAGAGAGAGAGAGAGAGAGAAAGAGAGAGTTAGGTTGCAGGCCAAATTTAATAGCTTAGTATTAATTCTCAGTCTGTTATAGCCGGCATAAGAGATGAACATCGGTGACACATACATTAATTCATCACTGATTACCTCTAGCACATATAAATATATTTAAACTGGAACTTGCTAGCTTGTACGAAAGTTTATTATTCTACACAAAATATGTCTTAATTTTATTGGAAAATGAAAAGGAAATGAGATTAGAAATGGCCAGATAATAAAATAAAATATAACCAAAAAATAATATATAATACGGAATAAAATACTATTCCTGGGGATTTTATTGCTATTGTCATATATCTATGATTAATCTAAGATTAATATTTATCAATAATTCTTCGACAGCTGCAGCTAGTTTTAACCTTCACTTACAGACATGTTTAGAAAGATGATAATGATTTGTAGTATAGGCACAAGGCCAGTGATTTAGGGGAGGGGAAAGTCGATTAAATCGATCCCAGTATGTTACTGGTGCTTTATTTTATCGACCCCCGTAAGTATGAAAGACAAAGTTAACCTCGGAGGGATTTGAACTCAGATCATAGTGGGCCGTAACTCTATGCTGCAAAGCATAGCGATTCTGCCAATAATAATTGTTTCTACTTTTTGGCACAAGGCCAGCAATTATCCCAGTGCATTACTGGTACTTTATTTTATCGACCCCGTACGGATGAAAGGCAAAGTTAACCTCGGCAAGATTTGATCTCAGAATAGCAAGGGCCGTAACTCTATGCATCAAAGCATGGCGTCCGACCCTCTACCGATACTGCCAATCCACCGCCCTAATGATAATAAATAATAATAATTTCTACTTTGGTCACCAGGCCAGGCGGGGAGGGGAAAGTCGATTAAATCAAACCCTAGTGTTTTACTGGTACTTCACTTTATCGACCCCAGAAAACTAAATAATTGTTTCTACATTTGGGTCAAGCCCAGCAATTATCCCAGTACGTTACTGATACTTTATTTTATCGATCCGACCCCGTAAGGATAAAATACAAAGTTAACCGTGGCAGGTTTGTACTCAGGCCGTAAAGGAACGTAACTCTATGCTGCAAAGCATGGCGTCCCATCCTCTACCGATACTGCCAATCCACCGCCTGTGGCTAAATAATTGTTTCTACTTTTGGCACAAGGCCAGCAATTAACCCAGTGTATTACTGGTACTTTATTTTATCGACCCCGTAAGGATGAAAGGCAAAGTCAACCTCGGCGGGATTTGAACTCAGAACGTAAAGGGCCGCAACAATATGCCGCAAAGCATTTTGGCCGACGCTCTGCCGATTACTGCTAATTCACAGCCCTAGAGATGATAATAATAATTATTATTTCTTTATTGGCCACAATAATAATAATAATAATAATAATAATAATAATAATAATAATAATAATAATAATAAGGATTTCTACTATAGGCTCAAGGCCAGGAATTTGGCGGGGGAGCGGAAAATCGATTAAATCGTCCCCTGTGCATTAATGATGCTATATTTTACGACCCCACAAGGATGAAAGGCAAATCTGAGATCGGCGGGAGTTAAAATCAGCAAGTAAAGGGCCGTAACTATATGCCACAATGCATGTTGTCTGACACTCTACTGATTCTGCCAATAATAATGATTTCTAGTAGCACAAGGCCAGTAATTTGGAGGAGGGGAAAGTCGATTAAATCGACCCCTGTGCGTGACTGGTACTTTATTTTATCGACCCCGTAAGGATGAAAGGCAAAGTTAACCTCGGAGGGATTTGAACTCAGATCATAATGGGCCATAACTCTATGCTGCAAAGCATGGCGATTCTGCCAATAATAATAATAATTGTTTTATTTGGGGACAATTCCGTTATAGAGCGTACATTTTCTTTTTTAACTTTCATTTTTCATGTCTTCTAAAACACAGATTTCAGCGGGGTTTTTAAAGTTAAGGCTCATTTACCCAATACT
>OZ024741.1:220860564-220873064 GCA_964016885.1 Eledone cirrhosa
TTATACTCCAGAATACCTCTCGCGAGCTTCGAATGAGTTATAAACATTTATATTTGTTGAATTACCAACAAATTAAATATTCCTTAAAGTCGGTGATTAATTTCGACGACTCTATTTGGATTAAAACATCTAATAGTACCCCATTCGACGTGAGTAGGGGCGCCAGCGATTCTGCGGATGTTACTGATCTTATCGGCCTTTTCCTTCTTTTCTCTATCAAGGAAGAATTCCCCAACGTGGGCGGTGGTTTGTACAGTGATGACGGTCTTTTGACCATGACAAAGTGCGGCCCACACACTTGCGACAGGTTCAAAAAAGAACTCACAACATTCTTTAAAGGCTTCAACATCTCCATACTGGTTGAGGCCAACCTCTTGGTCGTTAATTACCTCGACGTTACCCTCAATTTGTCGCCGAATGGCTTGCATTACCCGTATGGAAAGCCGAATGATACGCTTAATTACATAAGTAAGCAGTTTAACCATCCTGCCAGCATAACCAAGAACCTGGTAAGAAATGTTTCTTTGAGACTTTCCCGTCTATCTACAAACGAGCATATTTTCACCGACCATTCCACATATTACAATGAAGCTCTTGCTCGGAGTGGATTTGTCGATAAGGTAGCATATACCGAGTATGAGAATAGACTAGGAAAAATAGATCCCGGCGCATTATATGGTATAACCCACCATATAATATGGAGGTGTCCACACCATTAGCTAAGATCTTTCTCTCCCTTATTGTGAAGCATTTCCCCCAGCACATAAATATAGTAATTTTTTTTAATAGAAATACCACTAAAATTTCTTACTTTACGATTCCTAACCTTGCACAGAACATCACTGCTTCAAATTTAGCTAAATTACCTAGCCATGGGAACACGTGCAACCCTGGAGCTAGTACTAACTGTAATTGTAGGATTCGGGTTGACTGCCCCCTATCCGGGAAATGCCTCTCTAGTAACATTGTCTACAAATATAAGGTTGAAACACCCACGTCCCGTGGGGCCTACATAGGGTTAACTGCCAATAGATTCAAGCAGCGTCTTTACATGCATACCCATTCTTTTCTTAACCCTTTAAGAAGGAATATGACGTCACTTTCAGCTTATATCTGGAGTCTAAAAGACAACCACACCCAATATAGGTTAAACTGGGTGATCCTAGCTAAGGCTAGATCGTATAACGGAAATAAAAGACCATGTAACCTCTGCGCCGCCGAAGTCCTGGAAATACTCTACGCCAATGACCACATCTTAAACAAGAAATCTGAGGCAATTTCGGCTTGTAAACATTAATTGCACAAAACTTTCCTGTATTACAGCCCCACATTATACCCTAACGGATAGTACGAACTATACGCCGATAATTTACGTCTGGATGTGGTAGCTAAGTATATTTATGTTTATACCATTACTTATTTGTATAGGTAAGTATATATTACCTGTATGTTTTGTGAAGGTACGTATACTTTCTCGTACATATATTTGCTTGTATTTGTTGTAGGCGTATATATTATATTATATATACTGGTACATGTGTATATGGTTATATGTATACGTGAGTTTTGCGTTTGCGTGAGTATGTGGGTTCGCACATATGTAGGGTGTGTGCATATGTGTACTTTGCATTTTGGTTGACGTATATTTAGCGAACATATGTGTATTTACATGTAGGTATGTGTGTGCGCGCGTTATATACGTATTTCTGTGTGTATATTTATATACGTTTTTTATTATATGTATACACGCACACACACACACACATATATATTTATGTGTATTTGGTGTATATGTTCGTATGTGTGCGGGTACAGGCGTGGTGTGGGTTCTGTATGTACGCGCGTGTTTTTGTGTACGTGCTTCTATTTGCATACCCATGGCGGGTATTTTCGCGTATGCATGTGTATGTACGAATATGGATGCGTGCATGTATATATTTAATTATTGTTGATTTCAATAACCGCTGTAATCTCTCTATATATAAAACGGAAGATGTCTGTCTGTGTGTGTGTATGATGTTTATGCATTTCCACATTTCTCTACTGATTTTGATGATTTTTTTTCCAATGTGCTCCAAATTTACCAACGATGATCAACGTGTAATAAACTTTGCCAAAGATTTCCTGCTTCTATGAAAATATCGATAAAACTAAATACATGCTGTAACCCTCTCTCTACTACCCTCAACAATCTATGAAACTACATACATGTTGCAACTCTCTTTAAAAGGTTCATCCCTCCCTCTACTTCCCTCTCAATCTCCTCTGCAACTCTCTTTAAAAGGGTAATGCCTCCCTCTACTACCCTATCACCATTACAGTTTGCAACAGCGACAAAACTTCCTTCAGGAACGAGACAAAAAGTTTGAAAACTAAGCAACACATCAATTTATACAACAACAAACATAGCTTTACTCTCTTCGTCGCTCTTCCCTCTCTCTATAATAGATTATTCCCCCTCTCTATAATTTAACTGCTTTACTCTCTTCATGCTTTGATGTTTAACACACTTCCCTATAGTTTCTTAGTTTTACTCTCTCCGTCGCTCTTCCCTCTCTCTATAATAGATCATTCCCCCTCTCTATAATTTAACTGCTTTACTCTCTCCGTCGCTCTTCACTCTCTATATGACAAAACTATTTTACACACCTCCCTATAGTTTCTTAGCTTTACACTCTCCGTCGCTCTTCCCTCTCTCTCTAATAGATTATTCCCCCTCTCTATAATTTAACTGCTGGGAGAGTCATTGGAGTTCCGTATTGACATACGGCTTTTCTGGGGCATTTTAAATCGGCGAATCGGAATGTTTAAATTATTTATTTTTTACGACTTTAATTGGTTAAATATTAATATGACAACACCCATAGTGTTGTACTTCTGGCAATTCTGCTGAATACACTGCCAAGGATGAACCTTTTCCCCTCGGCGTCAGATATCCCGTACGATTTCCGGCGATCCCAATTCCTGGTGAGACCATGTTTTGCCATGTCCATTAACAAGTCACAAGGCCAAACATTGTCGGTGGCGGGCATCCATTTGGGTGAGCCATGCTTCTCCCATGGCCAACTTTATGTTGCCTGTTCCCGCGTAGGGAGCAGGAATGGACTTTTTGCTTACACTCCACAAGGTATGACACGCAATATCGTCTACAAAGAGGTGCTATAGATGTTGGTGCAGGTGTTGGAGATGTTGGAGCTATGCCGTCTGGAAAACTATTTCCTGGTAGGGTCACCCATGGCGGACAGATCTGACACCCAGCAGCATCAGGGCCACCATCTTGCAACTTTGGTCTGCTAAATTCGCTATTGAAAGATTATTAACCCATCATTGATTGTCCAAAATGCTAATTGGTTCGTAACTTTTAATAACCGGTTCAACTGCTTTATGCACTTAATTGATAAGCTTATTCGCTTTCAAGCCACGTTTACATGTATGTAAACCCGAGCAACGCCGAGCTAAACTGCTAGTTTATTTATATTATTCTTAACTCTGAGCCGAGAATCATTCGGTTTCCTAAATAGAATTTTAGTCAGGGAACATTTGCCAGGGAACGTTTCCACGAACCAAAGTATCGTCTTCCTGTCTTCCTTCGGTTGCAACGTTTTTCGAAATATTTACTTCTGCGTTCACAGATTGATTTTTTTAGTTTCAGAAGATCCCGTTCAGGATGAAAGCAGCGATTCTTTGCTTAAACTTTAATCTGTTATTTTAATAAATATTTGCTCTACGGTTCTTATATATTTGATATATATTTATCCATATCGAGCCCTCTTTAGATTTTAGTCTTCAAATGTATTACTATATATATATATATATATATATATATATATATATATATATATATATATATATATATATATATAGGCACGAAAGAAGGGACCCGCAAATTAATACGGGAAAGAACAAACACAGATCGTCATGTTCGCTCATCAGGCGTCAAACTGGAATGAACACAATGTGATTTCAAACTCAATTAAAGACAGCTGGAAGGAATGTATGTAAGATAGTAAACAATACAAAACGACATGGTTGACGTAAGAAAAGTATAAAGAGAGGAACAGAATAGAACGTAGGTGAACGAGCTGAATGTCTCTCAACAATACAATAAGGTAATAAGATGAATTAAACATTGAAATTAAAAGTGCAAAATGGATTTATACGAACAGAGTACATGAACAGGTACAATGACCAGTGCAAGTGAGTGTCATTAGGACGAAATATTGAAGGCTTTAGTCTGAATACGATTGCACAATAGAAAAGAGCGTGTGGCCCATGTAGCGTACGTAGAAGGTAAGACAGAAAGGAGACAGATGGAAGTTAAGGGAGCTATAGTATTGAGAATTATGGACTAGCGGTAATAGAGAGGGTAAGGAAAAAGCGAGTCGGAAAGAAAGGAAACATGAAGTTGGCTCAAATGTTTTTATGAGTGGTTGGTAGACTCACCAAATACCGACCTTCACCTTTGTTTTTCCTTGTATGGGAACTACTGAAAAGAATGTTAAGATGTAGTAGAAACAGCAGGAACGTTTATTTAGGTCGAAAGAGGTAATCGATTTAATCATAGTATTTCAATATATCTAGAAATTTAGAAGTTGTAATATATAAACCTTGGAAAGTCATGGATAGAGCAACAACAGACTACACTCTACAACTACGATCACCACTAACACCACCACCACCACCACCACCACCACTATTCTCCCCATCACTATCCCAACACCACCATTCCAACACCCCAATCCCATCACTACCACCAGCACCATCCCACCACTATTCTCCCCACCATCATCACCATCACCACCATCCCAACACCACCATTCCAACACCACCATCCCACCACCAACTCCACTATCCCCGCCATCTTCACCACCATCCCACCACCACCACCATCACACCATCACCTCCATCACACCATCACCACCATACCACTATTCTCCCCCACCATCATCACCAACACTACCATCCCAGACTACAAAAAAGTGTTCATCATAACACAACACAGAGATCTTTGAATAGAAAGTCCTAGATTCCCACATTCTATCGCTACAAGACGAACTTTTTCTGTCACCGTTCAAAATCCAGGTTTAATTGCTTCAACATCCCGACAGAGTAGCCTTTAGTTTAATGGGGCCCTCTTCGTAGCAGGTCATTCAGTCACTGTCACTCTCCTTGCTATAGAGAGGACAAAACTCACGTAATTACTACCAAGTACTGAATGCCTCTCCAACTGTATACCACAGGCTCTAGCCTCACCGATTTCGACCAATAAAAACCAACGTTATCGGTGGATTGGCAGTATCGGTAGAGGGTCGGACGCCATGCTTTGCAGCAAAGAGTTACGGCCCTTTATGGTCTGAGTTCAAATCCCGCCGAAGTTAACTTTACCTTTCATCCTTACGGGGTCGATAAAAGAAAGTACCAGTAATGCACTGGAATTATTGCTGGCCTTGTGACAAAAGCAGAAATACTTATTAGTGTTTGTCTTTCAGATATGCTACATCACCTCCTTTATCTGTCTATTGCCTAAACGATCGTTTGTGGCGAGACATTGCGTTAAGTACAGCGTGAATCATCAGATTCTTCTGAATAAACTCTAACTACATTTATTGTCTAATCACCTCCCGTATACAAATTTGAAACGTGAAAAACACACATAGATGTATGCATACCTTTTCACATACACACACACATAAATGCATAACTTTTCACATACACACACACATACATACATACATTTTCACATACACACACACAAATCTCACACACATATATACATGCACATACACATTTACACATATAATCATTATTTCGCTTTCTTTCTTCTCCGTTTTCTCGGTCTGCCTCTCACTTTCTCTATCTCTCTCTCTCTCTATATATATATATATATATATATATATACACACATATATATATATATATATATTTCTCTCTTTCTCCCTCTCTCTGTCACAATATATATACATACACACACACATGCACACACACACACACACACACACACACACACACGCACAGACACACATATATATATATATATAAATATATATGCATATATATATATACAAGCATATATATATATATATATATAACGAAGGAAATGTGGTAAGGAACCAGGTGGACCATAACGCACCAAAGTACTCAATACTTGAGGTAGTAGAGTGGGTAATAGGAACCAGTAAGACCCCAAAGGGGTCTTACTGGTTCCTATATATATATATATATATACATATATATATATATATGCATATATATATATATATATATATATATATATATATATATGCATATATATATGCATGTCTGCATATATATATATATATATATATATACTGTATATATATATATATATATGCATATATATATATATTTATGCAGATATATATGCATGTCTGCATATATATATATATATATATATATATATATATATAATATATAAGATCAAAAGATACAAACTGTAGAGTGCTTCTTATCCGATATCTGCATTGCTTTATTGTACTACAATAAAACTCACCTCCTACATATATATATATATATAAAAAGATATATACACAAGTCGAAACGGCTTGAGCTCAGCCGTCGGGGTCTTACTCGTTCCTATATATATATATTATATAACAGAAACCTTGATGCGATGAATTCCACAACAGTGAATATCCCAAAGCGATGCATATCGGGAATGTCGGGAGAGGAAATATATGCTTTGATGAGTATCGATTTCATTGGCCATTTGCGGTACAATTGCCTTATTGTCGCATTTTCAAATATTTCGGCCTGTATAAACTAGTGACTCATTAGCTATTTAACCTCACAACTTAATTGTAATTAATGACCAGTTAATTATCTAACAGGGCATTAATTAGGTAATCCCCAATATATAACAACCTATCGCTTATCAGCACCCCCCCCCCCCTTCGCCTCCTCATCATCTTTGCTGACCAGCCTGACCACTACCACTACTACCACTACTACCACTACCATCCCCACCTCCACCATTATTCTCACCATCACCACCACCGCCATCATCCACATCATAACGCTACCACCACCACCCCCACCACCACTACCATCACCACCTCCACTATTATTCCCACCATCACCGCCACCACCACCACCATCACCGCCATCACCATCACACCACTACCATCACCACCTCCACCACCACCATCACCTCCACCGCCACTATCATCCCCATCATATCACCACCACCACCACCACCACCACCACCATCCCCATCACGCCACTACCACCACCACTACCATCACCACCTCCACTATTATTCCCACCATCACCACCACCACCACCATCACCACCACCACCATCACCACCACCACTACCATCACCACCTCCACTATTATTCCCACCATCACCACCATCACCACCACCACCACCACCATCACCACCACCACTACCATCACCACCTCCACTATTATTCCCACCATCACCACCAACACCACAACCACCACCACCACTACCATCCCCATCACGCCACTACCACCACCACTACCATCACCACCTCCACTATTATTCCCACCATCACCGCCACCCCCACCACCACCACCATCACCGCCATCACCATCACACCACTACCATCACCACCTCCACCACCACCATCACCTCCACCGCCACTATCATCCCCATCATATCACCACCACCACCACCACCACCACCACCATCCCCATCACGCCACTACCACCACCACTACCATCACCACCTCCACTATTATTCCCACCATCACCACCACCACCACTACCACCACCATCACCACCACCACTACCATCACCACCTCCACTATTATTCCCACCATCACCACCATCACCACCAGCACCACCACCACCATCACCACCACCACTACCATCACCACCTCCAACAGCAGCATCAATATCACCATCACTATCATCACCACCACCACCAGCACCACCACCACCACCAACAACAACAACAACAACGCCATCACTATCACAACCAACAACACCACCAACAACAAGAACATCATCACTATCACAGCCAACACCACAACCAACAACAACAACACCATCACTATCACAAACAACCAGCACCGCCACCACTATCAATATCACAACCAACACAACCTACACTATCACAATCAACACCACCAACACCACCTACATTATCACAACCAACACCACCAACACAACCTACACTATCACAACCAACACCACCAACACCACCTACATTATCACAACCAACACAACCAACACCACCACCTACACTATCACCACCAACACCACCTACACTATCACAACCGTCACCACTAACACCACCTACATTATCACAACCAACACCAACACCACCACCACCTACACTATCACAACCAACATAAACAACACCACCAACACCACCAACACAACCTACACTATCACAACCAACACCACCAACACCACCTACATTATCACAACCAACACAACCAACACCACCACCTACACTATCACCACCAACACCACCTACACTATCACAACCAACACCACCAACACCACCTACATTACCACAACCAACACCACCACCTACACTATCACCACCAACACAACCTACACTATCACAACCAACACCACCAACACCACCTACATTATCACAACCAACACAACCAACACCACCACCTAAACTATCACCACCAACACCACCTACACTATCACAACCGTCACCACTAATAGCACCTACACTATCACAACCAACACCAACACCACCACCACCTACACTATCACAACCAACACCAACACCACCACCACTTACACTATCACAAACAACACCAACTACACTATCACAACCAACACCACCAACACCACCTACACTATCACAACCAACACCAACACCACCACCTACACTATCACAACCAACACCACCACCTACACTAACACAACCAACACCACCTACACTATCACAACCAACACCACCAACACCACCTACACTATCACAACCAACACCACCACCTACACTAACACAACCAACACCACCAACACAACCTACACTATCACAACCAACACCACCAACACCACCTACATTATCACAACCAACGCAACCAACACCATCACCACCATCACCACCACCTACACTATCACCACCAACACCACCACCACCTACACTATCACAACCAACACCACCACCACCTACACTATCACAACCAACACCACCACCACCTACACTATCACAACCAACACCAACACCACCTACACTATCACAACCAACACCAACACCACCTACACTATCACAACCAACACCACCACCACCACCACCTACACTATCACAACCAACACCACCACCACCACCTACTCTATCACAACCAACACTACCACCACCACCTACACTATCACAACCACCACCAACACAACCACCACCACCACCTACACTATCCCAACCAACACCACCACCACCACCTACACTATCACAACCAACACCACCAACACCACCACCCACTCTATCACAACCAACACCACCAACACCACCACCTACACTATCACAACCAACACCAACACCACCACCTACACTATCACAACCAACACCAGCACCACCTACACTATCACAACCAACACCACCACCACCACCTACTCTATCACAACCAAGACCACCAACACCACCACCCACTCTATCACAACCAACACCACCAACACCACCACCCACTGTATCACAACCAACACCACCAACACCACCACCCACTCTATCACAACCAACACCACCAACACCACCACCCACTCTATCACAACCAACACCACCACTATCAACAACACTATATAAGCCCCCCCTCCCTAAATATTACTAATGACACAAGAAACCGAGTTGTTGAACTTTTATTATAATATGTGTATGTATGTATGTGTGTGGGTGTGTGTATGTGTGAGTGTGCATATGTGTGTATGTATGGGTGTGTGGATTGTGTCTGTATGAGTGTGAATGTGTGTGTATGTATGTGTGTGGATGTGTGGATGTATCTGACTGTGTATGTGTGTGTATGTGTGTGTGGGTGTGTGTATGTGTGAGTGTGTATATGTGTGAATGTATGGGTGTGTGGCTTGTGTCTGTGTGAGTGTGTATTTGTGTGTATGTTTGTGTGTGTATGTGTCTGAGTGTGTATGTGTGTGTATGTATGTGTGTGTGTGTATGTACGTGTGTGTATGTACGTGTGTATACCATACACCTTCATATACACCTGTCTTATGTTAGTGCTACAACTAATTAACGCTAGCCAGTCAATCTCATTATATGCAAATGAACGTCGGACTAGATGCTTTACAGCATAGAGTTACAACCCTTTACGTTCTGAGTTCAAATCCTACCGAGGTTAGCTTTGCCTTTCATCTTTACGGGGTTGATAATACAAAGTACCAGTAATGCACTGGGGTCAATTTAATGGCCTTGTGCCTAGAGTAGAAACAATTATATGCAAATGTGCAACTCCAGCCTATTTTTCATGTGCAAAGAAGTATATAAGCTATAGCTTATTCATGTCACAGTACCGAGAGAGAAGATGTCACCAATGACTGATAAATATCTAGATACATGTTTCTGGCGTTCATACATATCAACTGAGGTAGCTGTGACATGATCACGGCTTAAAATATTCAGAACAAGATATTGTATTGTTTCCAATTGTTACAGGCTGCTCTTTGCGAACCCTCTTGGGGTTTCTGAACAAACTGGACAGTATGGGAAAAACTAGACGCAGGAGACCGAGGGGTAGATCCCGAGCAAGATGGTTGGATAACATCCATGTGTTTGATTGGTCTCGTTTGGGGATCCAGTCGGATCAGTTGGAGACAGTTGCTTCTGACAGTGTCCACTGGAAGTAGGGTATCAGGACTCTGCTTCCCCCACGATCCCCACATAAATAATTGGGTGAAGTATTATTTTTATTAGGCGACAGATCGGTAGAGCGTCAGACACTATGCTTTGCAGCATAGTTATGGCCCTTTACGTTCTGGGTTCAAATCCCGCCGAGGTTAACTTGGCCTTTCATCCTTACAGGGTCGATAAAATAAAGTACCAGTAATGTACTGGGATCGATTAAATCGACTTTCCCCTCCCCCAGAATTGCTGGCCTTGTGCCTATATAAGAAACCATTATTATATTAGGCGGCAGTATCGGAAGAGCGTCAGACGCCATGCTTTGCAGCATAGTTATGGCCCTTTACGTTCTGTGTTCAAATCCCGCCGAGGTTAACTTTGCCTTTCATCCTTACAGGGTTGATAAAAAATGTACCAGTCTAGTACTGGAGCCAGTTCTTCTTCTATAACACTTTCTCTCTTCCTTTCTCTCTCACTCTCTCTATCGTTCTCTTGGAGAAGTCTGCTGTATTCAGAGCTGGAGAGGTGATGGACTCCTCCACCAGGTTTTAAAATGCCCCAAGAAACGCCGTCAATACGTCACCCCTACAACTCCCTCAGTATTTACATTCCATGCCTGCGTATTGAAATATGATCAAACATAAGCCTATCGTGTCTGCGTCCAAATATACATCTATTATGTAACATACTATGGTAATGACATAACTAATTATCATAAAACAGCAATAAGTAGTGATTCTTCTACACACCTTACATACGTGAACATCCATTAAGCTGTTATTAAAGTCACATCTTTTATATAACAAGATCGTAACGACAACCTCACCTACGAATAGATAAACAACTATGGTAATCTCGTTAAATTTATAATATTACACCGGTCTACCTTTGCTGATGAAATTAATGATTTTCTTATGGTGTTTGATGTGTTTTGAACGGATCTAACCTTCAAGAGAGCCTGAAATTATGTTTTTTCCTATGATTTTCATGTGATTTCAACGGCATTCAAATGCATACGATATAAACATCTCAAAGCTAAACCCTTTAAACATCAAACTATAAACCATATATATATATATACTGACATTAAATCATAAACCACACATATATATATATATTGACATTAAATATATATATATGTATATTTACATATATACTGACATTAAATCATAAACTACACATATTTATATTGACATTAAATATATACATATATACATATATATATATATATATATATATATATATATATATACATATATATATATATATATATATATATATATATATATATATATATATATATATACTGACATTAAATCATAAACCATATATATACTGACAATACATAAACCATAGATAATATGTATACACATATGTATATATACGTATATATATATACATACATATATTTATATATATATATATATATATATATATAAATGTAAGTATGTATGTATACGTACATACATATATGTATACAGACGTACAGTAGCATGCATATATATACATATATATATATATACATATATACACATACATATACATATATACATACAGGTACACATACATATATGCACGCTACAGTTTAGCGGACGCTTATTATAACGCCGCTTTGTTCGTTTGTAAACAAACTGAACAGCCTGAATTTATGCCATACGGTGTTATGGCATAAATGTGAGAAAAACCACAGACCCTCCATCTCAACT
>OZ024741.1:220878064-220910564 GCA_964016885.1 Eledone cirrhosa
GGTATATCAATCATAAGGATTAGTTGCCACGCAGTGTAGTTGAACATAAAATTACGTAGTTTTGTTGCCAACCACTTAACCATACAGCCACAGCTGCGCCCATAACTAGCATTCAAAAAATATACAATACACACTCACACACACACACACACACACACACACACACATAATACAATACAGACACACACATACACTCATACTGTGAACACATACACACATACACACATATATATATACAATATAATAAAAACACACACCTCACACATCAGGCACAACACACACACACCGCAGTACACTCATATACATACCACAGTACACTGACACACACAACACAGAACACTCACACACACACCACAGTAAACTCACACACACACACACCACACACATCATATACAACACAGTACACTCATACACACAACACAGTAAACTCACACACATCACATACACATTACACTGATAACACACAACACAGTACACTCACACACCACACACCACACACATATTACACTCATACATACAACACAGACAACACACCACACACATCACACACACCACACAACACCACACAACACAGTACACACACAGCACACACACAACATTACACTCATACACACAGCACAGTACACTCAAACATACAATACACACCACACACACCACACACAAAACACACCACACAACACACACACAACATTACACTCATACACACAGCACAGTACACTCAAACATACAATACACACCACACACACCACACACACCACACACCACACAACACACACACAACATTACACTCATACACACAGCACATTACACTCAAACATACAATACACACCACACACACCACACACACCACACACCACACAACACACACACAACATTACACTCATACACACAGCACAGTACACTCAAACATACAATACACACCACACACACCACACACAAAACACACCACACAGCACACACACACAACATTACACTCATACACACAGCACAGTACACTCAAACACACAATACACACCACACACACATCACACACAACACACACACACAACATTACACTCATACACACAGCATATTAGATTATAATTCGAATATAATCAGCAGAATTTTAAGTGAGTATTTGGTCAATTCTATTGAACAGGAAGAAAAAATTAGAGTAGTTGCCACAAGGAAAAAACCCACATGACTACGAAATGTATGCACCCCAACATAAATGATTATAATAATAGTTGATCTCTATAAATTATAGTTGAGAAAATCGTGTAAATTACCCCACATTTTCCGTCTAGGGGTAACATTGCCATATTTTTCTCTTAAATATTGTTTACAGTAATTCGATAGCGATTGGCAGAGATGTGAACTCACAACCTTACAATTGTCAGCTTAACTTTCTCTCCACTAAGTCACGCGCCTATGTGTGACAGTTCACACCTATGCAGGTTTACCTGGCCTCCTCCGAGGTATATCTCGTTGGAGGTGTCTTGGGTAATTTAACGATAGGGACTCCAGTCCGATCATCTCATTTCTACAGCTGAGTAAACTGGAGCAATGTGAAATAAAGTGTCTTGCTCAAGGAAACAACACATCACCCGGTCCGAAAATTGAACTCACAACCTTTCGATTGCAAGCCCAATACTCTAACCACTAAGCCATGCGCCTTCAATTGTCAGCTTATCTTTCTCTCCACTAAGTCACGCGCCTATATACATGAAATATCACACTTTTCCCGATTTGTCCCACAGTTTATAAACAAATGTATAATTTATTGCGCATTTGTAAGATATGCTCCCAAAAATACAGTTTCCAATAATTTAAAAAAAACATTTATCCCAAAATGTCATGATAAAATGATTATGTTCGACTAATTAATATGCATAAATAAAATATCTGTAATTATATTTTTTACATGTGTTAGACTGTATCCTTTGGAACAATAACCAATTCAATATCTAATTAAATATGCAAATCAGCTAATAATATATTCAAATCTGAAATATGCAATTTAAGTACAATAATTTTTTTTTAAATTTCCATTCGGGTTACATCCTTTTATAAATCTGTCATATATTTTAACATGTTTCAATAGAATTTATATAGAATTTATATTGTAGCTAGCAAAAGAAACGCAACTAGTACTGCAGCTCTCTCTCTCTCTCTCTCTCTCTCTCTCTCTCTCTCTCTCTCTCTCTCTCTCTCTCTCTCTCTCTCTCTCTCTCTCTCTCTCTCTCTCTCCCCCCTCTATCTCTTTATATATATATATAAACGAAGGAAGTGTAGTAAGGAACCAGGTGGACCATAACACACCAGAGTGCTCGATACTATGGATAGTAGAATGGGTAATAGGAAAAGAGTTCGGACCCCGACAGCTGAGCTTCGGCCGTTTCAACAGGGGGTTCAGAACTAGCTGTCGAAACGGCATATTCACTCTCTGTTTCTCCCCTTCTCACTTCCTCCCGTTTGGCTTGTGTGGGTCTCTTCTTGCTCACATCTCACACACATCAACACGGTCTGTACTTCTCTCGCTCATGAAATCCACCCAGCTTATGCTGACCAGGACTACCATGTTGCTTGTTTATTTCCTTTCTTTAGTTTGTTTTTATCCTTCTATGTTGTTCACTTGTCCCCCTCGCCTTACGCGAATTCTGGTCCCAATAACTTTTTTTAGATTATTGCTCGCACCAACCTGAGGTATCTGATTTTTAATGCGATGAAATACCAATGATGGTTGGAAAATCACTGACGAAGGACTATTTTTATCATATGTGCAAACCACGCAGTATTCTTCTTTCTTCTCATGTTATATATATATATATATATATATATATATATATATATATATATATATATATATATATATATATATATATATATATATATATATATTGTAGTTTTTCCAAATTGAAGGATGAGTATTTTAAACTTTATTTTATTCTGAGTTAAGGCTCGATTGATTTTTCCCTCGATTTCACCAAATTCTGTGTATGAATCTATATCCTGATTCTTTTTGAATTGAGTTTGAATTATTTTCCCACATCTTACGTTAATTATTTTTCCATTTATATATTATGGAATACTGTTGGCTTCTTGCTACAATAATTTCTATACTTTTCATATATATATATATATATATATATATTTATATATATATATATATATATATATATATATATATATATATATATATATATATATATATATATATATATATCAACTAGAAATAGATTGACACATATATATATAAAATAAACACATGAAACAATCTCAGTGAATAATTTGTACAAATTATTCCTTGAGATTGTTTCATGTGTTTATTTTATATATATATGTCAATCTATTTCTAGTTGTTATAAAATGCTCGGATCTATTCATTGGAATCTTTGAGCTTATTCTGCAGTGTATATGGTGCATGTCTCTCAGACATGACAACTTTAATTTAATTTTGGATATATATATATATATATATATTATATATATATATATATATATATATATGTGTGTAGTAAGAAACACAGTAAATCGTGTGTCTAATATTAGGAGGGTTGAAAGACCACTTTTGTTTGAAATATTTAACCATGAAGCAGACAGAATGATAAAATAAAATTAAATTATATTATACAAACCGTCTCAATAACAATTATATCTCTCGGACATATATATTATTATTATAATGCTCGGTATTTATGCTTTGAGCTTATTGATTACAGGGTTTCAGTAAGAGTTATTAACTCTAACTTTCATTTATATATATATTAATATATATATATATATATATATATATATATATATATATATATATATATATATATATATATATAAGGAAAAGAAATCAAAATCGAAAATGCAACTGGAGTCTTTTTAAGAATATTTATTTATTTCCTTTACCGGTTTCGCAGTTCTAATGTTTTTCAAAAGTAAAATTGAGATGTAGGGTTTGTGGTTTGTCTCGGAAAGGAATGGGCCTCCACCAGGCTTAAAATTCATAAGAAACGCGTATAAAACAATACGGCGCCCCTATGACTCTATCAGAAGCTACGGGACTAAAAGAAAAAAAGACCTACTTGTCGTAAAACATATACACAATTGTTAGAGACTAGCAGAAAAACCATCCATCGGGTGGTTTTCTGCTAGCATGTATAGTGTGCATATTGATATGCACAAGTATATATGCATGTAGATATGATACATCAAATAAAACCACAATTGACAATATACACAGAAATTGAACGAAGACTGTGTTACACTCTCTTATGTAATCAGTAACGTAATCCATGATACATTAAAAAAGAGGATATTATATATAAATTGCATTAGGAGAAAATTAGTGACGGAATATATGAATGTTTATTTAAGCGATCGCTAACCGGAAGTGTTGACATTTGAAAATGTTAATGAAGTGAATCTTTAAATAAGTAATAAAATATATTTAATGAACAGCCACGAAATTTAGTAGATAAATTATGTAGATAAATTTAGTAGATAAATTATTCATTCATTATTTATTCAATGTAATCCAACTTATTTTACAAAAGGGATAAAATAATATATTCTGGATGCAGTCCCGCACTCCTTACTTTATTATAGTTTAGATAGAACGGAATTGGCGAACCAGACTAAGACATCATTTGTAGAATTATGTGTTACCTGCAGCCACCGGGACAACGGTCGAGGAGGCAATCCCGAACAACATGCCAGACTGTCTGTTCAGAGTCCTCAGTCATATACTCTACCATAAGTACCAGTAATGCAATGAGGTCGATTTAATAGACTTCCCCCTCCCCCAAAATCGCTGGCCTTGTGCTTATAGTAGAAATCATTATTGGCAGTATCGGTAGAGCGTCGGACAACATGCTTAGCTGCATAGAGCTATGGCCCTTTACGTTCTGAGGTTCACTTTGCCTTTCATCCTTACGAGATTGATAAAATAAAGTACCAGTAACACACTGTATCGATACACTGTTGTTACCCACCCTTTACTACTACTGGGGAGGTAAGTGGGAGTGTACACTGTTGTTACCTCCCTTTACTACTACTGGGGTGGTAGGGGGAGTGTACACTGTTGTTACCTACCTTTACTACTATTGGAGTGATAGGGGGAGTGTTACCTCACTTTACTACAACTGGGGTGGTAGGGGGAGTGTACACTGTTGTTACCTCCCTTTACTACTATTGGAGTGGTAGGGGAAGTGTTTCCTCACTTTACTACTAATGGGGTGATGGGGGAGTGTACACTGTTGTTACCTCCCTTTACTACTATTGGAATGGTAGGGGGAGTGTTACCTCACTTTACTACTAATGGGGTGGTAGGGGGAGTGTACACTGTTGTTACCTCCCTTTACTACTACTGGCAGTAAACTAAATTGAATCCCTTCTTGGACGTCTTTTCATTGCAATTAGTTCTTTTCATGGTTAAAAAAACCAATACATACACACATATATACACATACACACGCACATATATATACACGCACATACACACTCACTTATACACATATACACACACATACAAACACACATACACACACATACATACATATACACACATATACACACATATACACACATATACACACATATACACACGCACTTATATATACACACACATACACACACATATACACATATACATACACACACTTACACACACACATAAACACATATACACATGCATATATATATATACACATAGACGCACCCACATATACACATATACACTCTCACGAATACACACACATACACACACGTCACTCATACACAAATATACACCCCCAACACACACACAAACACACCACGCACAGTACACACAGAAATACACACTCACACTACACACACCACACACCACATACACACACCACACACACCTACACCTCCGACACCCACACACACACAAATCCCACACACTCACACCTACACCTCCGACACCTAACCTTAACCCTAACCCACACACACCACACACACCTACACCCCCGACACCCACACACCACACACACCATACACACCTACACCCCCGATACCCACACACCACACACACCATACACACCTACACCCCCGACACCCACACACCACACACACCATACACACCTACACCCCCGACACCCACACACCACACACACCACACACACCTACACCCCCGACACCCACACACCACACACACCATACACACCTACACCCCCGACACCCACACACCACACACACCATACACACCTACACCCCCGACACCCACACACCACACACCCCACACACACCTACACCCCCGACACCCACACACCACACACACCACACACACCTACACCCCCGACACCCACACACCACACACACCATACACACCTACACCCCCGACACCCACACACCACACACACCATACACACCTACACCCCCGACACCCACACACCACACACCCCACACACACATACACCCCCGACACCCACACACCACACACACCACACACACCTACACCCCCGACACCCACACACCACACACACCATACACACCTACACCTCCGACACCCACATACCACACACCCCACACACACCTACACCTCCGACACCCACACCCCACACACCCCACACACACCTACACTCCCGACACCCACACACCACAAACTACACACACACCACACACCACACACTCCATACGTACCCTACACATACCTACACCTCCGACACCCACACACCACACACCACACACCCCATATACCACACACCACACACACCTAAATCTCCGAGACCCACACACCCTCCACACACACCCACACACACCTACATCTCCGAGACCCACACACCACACACACCTACACCTCCGAGACCCACACACCACACACAGTACACACACACCTACATCTCCGAGACCCACACACACACACAGTACACACACACCTACACCTCCGAGACCCACACACCACACACAGTACACACACACCTACACCTCCGAGACCCACACACCACACACAGTACACACACACCTACACCTCCGAGACCCACACACCACACACAGTACACACACACCTACACCTCCGAGACCCACACACCACACACAGTACACACACACCTACACCTCCGAGACCCACACACCACACAGAGTACACACACACCTACACCTCCGAGACCCACACACCACACACAGTACACACACACACCTACACCTCCGAGACCCACACACCACACACAGTACACACACACCTACACCTCCGAGACCCACACACCACACAGAGTACACACACACCTACACCTCCGAGACCCACACACCACACACAGTACACACACACACCTACACCTCCGAGACCCACACACCACACACAGTACACACACACCTACACCTCCGAGACCCACACACCACACACAGTACACACACAGGAGTATCTGTTGAAGGTAAAGAGCAATGTGCAAGTGCGAGGTGGCAACTGGCTCAGTCAACTAGGTCAAACTAAATGTTTATCGATACCATTAACTATTATATTGTTATATTGATCAGATCGATAATACATAGACCAGAGTAAACAACTCTATACACTCACCATTGTTTCTTCTTAATAGAACATAATTATTCAACATATTGGATTTGGAGAAAGGTCTGTATGTATATATACATGTGTGTGTGTGTGTGTATATATATATATATATGGGTGTTTGTGTGTATATAGATATATGTGTGTCTGTGTGTGC
The DNA here is from genome assembly GCA_964016885.1 of Eledone cirrhosa. Lineage (NCBI taxonomy): Eukaryota > Metazoa > Mollusca > Cephalopoda > Octopoda > Eledonidae > Eledone > Eledone cirrhosa. Next base: position 220,885,720 of record OZ024741.1, read on the forward strand.
GTATGTGAGTGTGTATATGTGAGTGTGTATATGTATATGTGAGTGTGTATATATGTGCGTACGTGAGTGTGTATATGTATGTGTATATATAGTTATAGGAATAACCAAAGAGTGCTTAGAAATACATTGTTTTATTACCTAACAGTATTTCATCCATAGACCATGGCAGGAATCATCAGAGCCTATAAACATGAGTATATCAGTAGTTGCATGCTCCATCGAGCTGCGTCACCAGAACAAGGTTAAAGGACCAGCAAGGGGGTCCCGAGGCCAGCGCTATATGGAAAAAGACAATACATGATGCACATAATGTCATAAAATGTCTTTAAAATTTATAAATTACACCAAAAATGTATCACTTAAATGGTGCAATAGATGATAAAGAGGTTGGGAGAGGGTAACAAGGGATGAGTGAGGGTATTACTCAGCATGATCAGAAACAATCAGAAAATAATAAAAAACAATAATAATAAAAAAGTACAAAAATACAGGGATAAGAAAAGAGATAAATATAAAAATACAAATCAATAAAGGAACAAAAAGCCCGGAAACCCCCAAAAGTATAAGACAAAACAAAGCATAGACACATCAAAGTACAAGCAGTGCAAAAAGAGGGTGTACAGACAGATCAAGAGATTTTGCAAGCATGAGTCTGTGAAAAGAATAGTTGGTTAGCAGTGGTGCAGCCTTACATGTATGATAGTCCATATGAGGGATGGTGTATTCCAATTATATCGCCTTGTAATAGGTCGATTCTCCTTATCATATCCGCACCCTACGAACCACATCGATATGTTCCAGTTCCGAACGTTAAGTGAGATAACACTATTTTTTCTAAACCTATACCCAGGGGATTTATCACCATAGGCGGTCTGGGATATACACCTAAAATCTAAAATAAAAAATAAAAGAAAGTACGACGAGTTAAAGAAATGTATGGTACATATACAACCGGCACAGATGTGAGGAAATGGAAAATATTCGGTCACTCAATCCAACGTGCCAGGTGAAATTCACTGTATGTCCAAGTTGGCGTTCAACCAATGTTTCGCACCGCATACAACTATACCACAGTAAATACAAATCGTGGTAGCTATCCCGTTACATATAGAGAAAAAGTGTATATAGGAAACTCCGCTTTCAGAATCACATATGGCAGAATGAGCAGATAATGTTATAAAAATAGGCGGGTTTATTATAGTGAGTGCACATTTCTGTAGAATATATAGATATATATTGAAGAGAGAACTCACAACCAAACCTGTCAATGACGGCTATGTTATTTATATGTCCGCCACGTGGTTTTCGTTTAGATTATTGACTCCGGAGGTTGCAATCCATTCACAGTCGGGTGTGACCCCTCCTGGGTCGGCGGGAGTTCAATATCCAGTGCTGCACTTTGCCTTGAGTGTGGTTCTATAATTCATCAAAGCTGGATCACAATTCATATTCAACTAACTCCAACTTTCAAAGATTAGTCTCTCGCTAGTAACAGATAACGCTAGTCCGAATATAAACACAGGAAGTCGTAGTGTACCCATGAAAGGTATGGGAGGCAATTCGCGTCATAAAGGGCGGATTCATTAGATATCCAACGGGATGCTAGGGGCGAGTCTTTTGTTTGATTCGAAGCTCTCAGCGATCAACCACCCCTTCCCCCTGGGGCTTCATCGATTCAGCGGCGCCTAGCCCACACGATTTGCTACCATAGTTCACTATACTAGGTTAGATCTATTACACACTTTAGGGTTAAGGTTAACTAGACCCCGGGTACCCAATTCACCCGCTTTATAGCTGCGGCGGGGTTTTCTGGGCTTTCGACAGACTATTGTGTTGTGCTATCAGTTAGCGCACAATGGGTGTGTTTATAAACCATACTAACATGGTTAGTGTGGGTATGTGCCTATATAGGGTCAAACTAAGCTAGGTATAGTGTAAAGCCTTAAGTAGGTTCTACCACATGGTTCTTGGCTTGTGGTCCAATAAGATGAACTAGGGGAGAGAGGAAGAAAAGTAAGAGAAGGAGGAGAAGAGAAGAGGTATTAGAGTAGTCTATATACACCTGAAGGGCAGTTAACGTCACAAAGGAACCAGGATGCAGTGCGGCGTGGTTTTACGTAGGCCTGACAGGACGGAGATATGCAGGTCCTACAGCGTTAGGTAATTGGTCTAAAATAATATAAGGAGCTAAGATTTATGTGCGGGCAAGAAGAGAATATATCCGACTTCCTATTTAGCAGGTTCAGTTTGGAGTGTATTATGGCGTGTGATTCAGAGAGACAAAGGTCACAGGTCTTGTTAGGGGGTCTGTACTGCGATGATTTAGTGATGATTCTCCAATTAAGCGTGTATTGAATATCAGTGTTCTTCTGGAGGGATATGTAACTAGCTAGGGATGTAGTATTCTTAAGGCTATCATGCCTAAATGTATAGCGATGGGAGTTGTATCTAGTCTTAAAGGGGTCGATGTAGACCCTATATATGTTTTGGAGGAGGTCCGAGTTGTAACATCACATGCGTAGACAATATTGTTTATAAGGCATTGTCCCTTTAGGGGGACTCCGCCTTTCGTCTGCAGTTACATTTGCGGTGCATGTGAGTCTGCGGCACAGGAGATGTTTGATTTTCCGTGCGTTCCAGATTTGGCAACTGTACATCAGATGTGTGGGTAGTATTGCTGGGTGACGCCGCATCAGGTCCATCTAGTGGTTGCGGGTGTGCCGCAGCTGCAATGGTATCGAAACCCTTTCTAATTTTTTTGTTGTTCGTTATGGCTAGGTGACGAGCTAGATTTGGAGTAGTGGAGAATGATAGCTTGATTGTGTTTTTATTAATGATACTATGGTATTTACTACTTGGGGGGGGGGGTCCAAGATCGAGAAGAATGCCTTTGGTATATTGGTTGATACCTCCGAGTTGTAAGGTGGATTAAAGTAGGAATTAGATCTTCGTCTATTTTTCCTATTTTTCGTACTAGGGGAAGAGTTGGCCCTGGACATAGCTAACCCATCTTCCGTGGTAGAGAGAACCTGGGGTGGTAACCGTACCCGGAGGGGTTCACAGGCTTCCCTGTCTTTCCTATTGCACTTCAATTTTCTAGCTTTTATCCTAGTGTTAGTATTATTGCCATACCGATGAGGCGTGTTAAATGGAGTCCCTTGGGATTGGTCAGAGCCGCCTACAGTACCCGTGTAGTTCCTATTTTTGTGTCGGCTTCTATTAGGCAATGCCATATTGTGTGTGATTACATTATATTGTCCGGCCCTGGTGGTTTGGGCGTTGTTATATATGTAGTATATTTTTTCTCTAAAACCGGACTTTGCTAGTGCTTTATTATAGTACTTTGCATTAGACTTAAATGCATGCTCATTATGTGATAGTCTGCTAATCCTGTTAGATACCCCTTTAATTATGGCATTTAGGACGGGTCTAGGGTGGTTGGAATTTGCATTCACGTATGTTAGTGTTTCATCTGGCTTGTGATAGGGTGAGAAGTATTTATTTTCCAAGTCCAAGTCCAGCTCGTCTTTATAATCATCATTCGTCTTTTAAATACCAACTTAAAAGAACCAACACGGCACTCTCAGAACTCATATGGTCCTTGAAAGACAAAAATATTAAATATAACATCTCTTGGAAAAAGGTTTCTTCTGCTTCTCCATACTTGAACAGTTCTCTATCCAAGACTTGCAATCTCTGTTTAAATGAAAAATTTACCATTATATCTAATTTAGATTCTATAATAAATAGACGCACTGACTTGTTTTCTCTCTGCTTGCATAAATTCCACAGAACATTCCATAAAGTATACAGCTAATATCTAATACTTTATCAATTTAAAATCCTTTTCTCAAAGGCACTTATTTATATATACCTCTTTAAAAATATACCCATCTTTCTACCTTATTTCAAAGTTATTTATTATACATTATATAATACTAGTTACTCATTCTATATCACTCCTATTTATCACTTCCCTTTCTCCCTTTTCCTTTTCTTTTCCTTTTTCTTTTAATTTCTAACCCCTAATCTGTACCTTTTCTCATTGTGCCTAACATAGAAACAATTATTACACAGTACAATATATTCTTACTTTATATCACCTTGAAAAAAATCCTTCGTAAACATAAACATTTTTTTGACGTTAGATTATTCATCCTCAATTCATTATTTTTCTCCCTTTCATCTAACTTATTCATCCTATCTTCTACTTCTTTCACAATATATCCTTACTTACATTACTATTGCTTTTTTTAATAATACATATCAACATTTACTTTCCATCGCACATATTATTAAACCCTTAGATATTATTCTTAATACATATTAACATTTTCTTTCCATCGCACATATTATTAAACCCTTAAATATTATGCTTAATACATATTAACAATTTCTTTTCATCGCACATACAATTAAACCCTTCAATATACAAACCTTAACTTAACATTATTTTTCTCTTCGTTAATTTTCAAATTCTTTTAATTTATATATTATCTTCCAACGGTTTTTCAACCTCTCTATGTAAAACAAAATATTTTTCTCAGTTATAAAAGCTATCTCTCTCTCTCTCTATCACCCATCTCTCCTCCTATCTCATCCTTCCTCATTATACTCCTCCCTCTCCACTTTTTACTCTCATCTCCTCCTCTTTTTCAGCCTTTCCACCCCCCCCCCCTCAAAAAATCTGTTTCCCAATATCACACATCAATCTAAGACTACTTTTCATATGTTGATTTAAAACTGCACTATTCACAAGTGTTTTTTAACCTTCATATCCTGTCTTCCTATTTTATCTGATGAAAACACAAATGTTATTGCATGATGATATTTATTTTTGAAATGCGCATAATAAAATACATGGAACTCTTTTAACTATCTTTTGATCTTATATGTTATGTATATATATATATATATATACATATACATATATATATGTATATATATATATACATATACATATATATATATATGTATATATATATATATATATTGTTATACTTTGGGAGGGTCATGTTGCCAATAAGTAACACACGCACCAGTTGCTTTCACTTCAATTTATTATAATAAATTTATGAATTTATGAATTTCTGGTTGGTTGGTTGGTTCCACAACCAGATAGTTGTTTATATATAGTCATAGTTCTTTCGTCACACACTCTGTGACCTCTTCAGTGACTGGGGATTCCTTTCTTTGTTTCTGTGCCTCTCCTATATTCTGTCCTACGGCGTAGGATAGAACAAAGGAGAGGCACAGAATGTATATATATATATATGTATATATGTGTATATATATATATATATACATATATATATACATACATATATATATATATATATATATATATATATATATATATATATATATATATATATATATATATATATACATATATATATATACATATACATATATATATATGTCTATATATATATATATATGTATATATATGCATATATATATATATATATGTATATATATATATGTATATATATATATATATGTATATATATATATATATATATGTATATATATATATATATATATATATATATATGTATATATATATGTATATATATATATATATATAAATATATATGTATATATATATATATATATAAATATATATGTATATATATATATGTATATATATACATATATATATATATATATATATATATATATACATATATATATATATATATGTAAGGAAAATATTTACTTACACATATATCACCAGCTGGTAATATACATGTAGGTATATATTTTCCTTATCTGATATTTTGTAACTAACCTTACATAGTTCGATAACGATGTATAGTTACGATGTATTATCATCACCTAGAAACGACCGTAAAGCAGTGAAGTATATTTCTAAAGACTTGAATTTTTATTTCATTTTTTTAACTTTTATATATATATATATATATATATATATATTTATATATATATATATATATATATATATATATATATATATAAATACATTATCGAAGAAAGCTAATAGCGATACTCAGGCTAAATCCCAACTCACTCATCAAACATTACGAAATAAGTGAGCATATTCCTAATTAAACGTTGGGATACATATACATATATATATATATATATATTGTTATATTTGGGGAGGGTCATATTTGCGTAATATTGCCAGAATTAATAACAGAACACACTCACTGTTTGGTTGGTTTTCGCTTCTCGCTGTCTTTTATATATATATATCTGCGATCTAACTTACTCGGTCCTCAATGTTGCCATTGACTGACCGGCGGTCAAAAATAATACAGATACAATATAGACACAAACACATATATATAGTTTACATAATTTACATAAATCTTTCGTTGCACATCTGCAACATCGTCAGTGGTGTTATATTCATTGTTCCTCCTGTTGTGTTGTATGTCTACGCCATTTTTTTTTTGTTCAGTCTGTCTATATATTTATTTATTTATTTGCTTGTTTGTTTATCTTATTTTATTTTGTCTTCTTTGCGCATGCGTTTGCGTGTGTGTATAGTGTGATGTGTGACTAGTGTGTATAGTGTTGTGTCTGCTGGGTGACTAGTGTGTGTTTATGTGCTTGTGTATGTATTTATTTATCTTATTTTATTTAATTTTATTTACTTATTTATACTTCTCTTAGGTCAGTGTTGTTTGTTTGGGTGTTGTTGTTGTTCCACTCATTCTTTCTGTTTAGCTTTGGTCTTCTAATTTCTATGTTGTCTATGTTACCGTCATGTTGTTGTCTAGCATGTTCGTATAGTACTGACCCGTTTTTTCGTCCTTTTAGTTCCCCCCAGTGTTGGTCTATCCTTTCACCTATGCTACGAGCTGTCTCACCTATGTATGTTGTTGTCATATTTCTGCAAGTACCCTCTGTACATCTTATGCTATAGACTACGTTTCTAGTTTTACAGTTTATCCGGGGGTTCACCTTACAAATGATACATTTCCTATTGGTACAGTGGGTTTTCTTAAAAGGGTAGGTTTTGCTGATCAGGGATTTTATGGTGGTTCCTGGCTTTTCTACCACCTTTATTTTTAAGTGGGTCTTTCTCAGGGCCTTTCTACACTGGTTAGCTAATTTCCCTCCAGGGGTGGCGTCCACAAACATGACACTCTGATATCTCTGGTTGTCGTACCATGATGTGGCCTTCCCTATCTTATGTCTAGCCCTATCTAAGCTATTCCATGATTTGCTCCTGTATAGTGGGCAAATTCCTTTCATGTCCAGTTCTATGAGGGTCTTATACTTTTCCATGGCTCCTTCGTATACTCTGACTCTGTCTCTTTGGTTGTAGCCAGAGAACTGCATGCGGTTGATGAAGTGTTGGATGTGTCCTTCCATTTCTGTTGGGTCGCACATGCTGGACACATTCTTCATCACTCGTACCAAATCTGCGATCAGAATATTAAACTTAGCACTACTGGACATTGCTGAGTTTTTGAGTATCAGGTATTTGGAGGCCATGGGTTTAGCATAGTGTGAGTGGAGAATTTGGGCTCTCTCGTCTATAGTGTTAATCCAGAGTTCTGTGTCTAATACAGGTAGTCTATTGTTAGGGTGTTTGGAAGGGAAGTCTATAGTTACAGTTATACTCTGGTGTATGGAATTAGCTATCTGCTGGATGCTTTCCATCGTGCTACGTTCTAAATCAAACTTGTTAGTGCTCTCTAGTGGGGGTGTTCTTATAACTATATTGATATCGTCTACATAACGAGAGTACATGATGAGGTCTATGGAGCTTTCATTAAGGAGATCTTTAAGTCTCCTTTCCCACCATACCATGAAAAGGTTGGCAACATCACCAGCTATGCTGACGCCGATGGCTGCTCCCTCATTTTGGGTGTAGATTTTCTCATTGAACTTAAATATGTGGCCCTTTAGGGTAGTTTTGATACTAGCCCCTATTGCATGTGCGACCATTTTTCTTACCTGATCAGTGTTTTGGGGGGTCCGTATAGCTTTGGTCCACCCAATCCACCTTCCTATGGGAGTCTTTTTAGCCATTGAGGTTATGGTGGGGGGGTCTACCTCTTATAGGTCTACTAGGGCAGAAACATCTAAGGTCATGGCTGTCTAGGTAGTCAGTGTCGTAGGTAAGTCTAAGTAGGAGGCCCAGTTCGTCTGTGTCGACGTCGCAGAACTCCACCTCACTCTCAATGATCATCTCCACACATCTTTTCACAGCAAAATCAATGTTAATGGATGGGTACAGTGGCACCACATCCATGCTGCCTATTATGCAGTTGGATAGGCTCCTGTTTTTGTTGCACTCACTGATTCTGCTGAGGAGGTCCTCTGTACTTTCACATACATCTGGGGACATCTTGATTATGGGGCGTATAACCATTGAGAGGAAGTAGGAGATCCTGTAGTTGCTAGCTATATTAACTCCGCATACGGGTCTTGTTGGTGGTCCTGTTGTCGGGTCGTCGACTGTCTTGTGGTCCTTGCGGAGCCCATACAAGGGTGGTATGCCATTGTTAGACGCCTGGAAGTTGTTGGCAGTGCGTCTGCTTGGCTTTAGGATGTCAGTCCACATCATCATGTGAGCGTTGAGGATTTTTTCTCTCCCATCGTGTGTTAGTTGTGCAACTTCGCTCGTGTTGGTGATGTGGGGTTGCATTGCCTCGATGTAGTTCGGCATGCTATCTATTGACATCCTACCAGACTTATCTGTGGGTAGACACACTACCTCACCATCCCTTGTGCGCTGCTTGAGGCTAACCAAGCCTTCTACAGGTTTTATCCCAAGTTGTTGGGCCTCTGGTCTGCTCTGTCTCATAGTGTACCTGTCTACTACTTGTCTAATCTTATTTCTAGCTATGGTGAACTGTGCCTCCGTCTCGTCATCTATTTGCTGTGGTATGCAAACTCTTTTATTAAAGGGTAACCTCGTAGGATAGATATTACCCATCTTATATGTTTTGTCAGCTGGGTTGAAAAATAGTTTCTCTAAGGGGTTGTCGTTATTTCTATCGTCATAGTTGTGTGTGTTGCTATTATTGTTATCATGGTGGTTGTTGTTGTTTCTATCATTAGCATTAATATTATTATTGTTATGATTGCTAGATGTATTGTTGTTTACTTCACCGTTATTGTTGTTGTTGTTACTGCTATTTCTACCATTGTGGTTGTTACTATTATTATGTTTCTTGTTTTTGTTGATGTTGCTACATGTACTATTTCCATTATTACCACTGTGGTTATTGTTGTTGTTGTTGTTCGTATTGTTACCGTTATTACTACTGTGGTCACTGTTGCTGTGTCTGTGGTTAACGTTTCTATTATTATTATTATTGTGGTTGTTGTTGTTCTGTCTATCGCTAGTATTATTGCCATTATCACTATTTCTCACTTTCCTGCCATTGTTATGGTTATGGCTGTTATTTCTGTACCCAGAGTTATTGTTTATATTACTACTACCGTTATTATTGTTGTTGTTGTTTACCTTTGCATTCCAACGTATTTTTGTGAAACACTTTTCCAGCTTCGTTTTGCATTCCATAGGGTTAATCTTTTTGTAGATGGCAAATTTTGGTGGTAACTTTAGGATTTGTTGTTCTTGTTCACTGATTAAAGTGTTCCCATAGATATTTACTGTGTGGTCATTGGTAAATTCTTCCGGTAGTTTTACATCACTCATACGGATGTTGTCGATGTTATCTGGGTATTTTTGAGAATATTCGATTTTCCTTTCTTGTAGTTTTTTCTTATTCATCCATTCTAATTTCTTCTTGAAATGCCTACAGCATTCGTTTTGAGCATATTTCGTTTCGCGTCGGATGACGCTCATGAAGTCATCTCTCTCGTTTGCTGTGATGAGATTTCGGATTTCCTTACCGTTGATGCGTTTTTGTCTGTAGAGTGCGTTGACTTTTGTGTATGTTGTTCTTTTCATATTAACTGTTATTGTGTGTTTTAGCCGTTCAGCTTGTGTTTTGTTCAATAATAAATTATTTACTTGTTTTGATATGTTTGTTGTGTATGTTTTGGAGGAAACACAGTGTTTTAAGAAGCGGATTTGTTCTGTTGTTATTGTAGTTTTTATATAACAGAAAACAGTGTCTTTCAATAACCTTTCAGCTTGGCACAAGCTAATGCCATAGCGGCGAGGAATTAGTTTTGCGAGGTTTTTTATATGAAATCGTGTGTCGAAACAGATATTGTTATATTTGGGGAGGGTCATATTTGCGTAATATTGCCAGAATTAATAACAGAACACACTCACTGTTTGGTTGGTTTTCGCTTCTCGCTGTCTTTTATATATATATATCTGCGATCTAACTTACTCGGTCCTCAATGTTGCCATTGACTGACCGGCGGTCAAAAATAATACAGATACAATATAGACACAAACACATATATATAGTTTACATAATTTACATAAATCTTTCGTTGCACATCTGCAACATCGTCAGTGGTGTTATATTCATTGTTCCTCCTGTTGTGTTGTATGTCTACGCCATTTTTTTTTTGTTCAGTCTGTCTATATATTTATTTATTTATTTGCTTGTTTGTTTATCTTATTTTATTTTGTCTTCTTTGCGCATGCGTTTGCGTGTGTGTATAGTGTGATGTGTGACTAGTGTGTATAGTGTTGTGTCTGCTGGGTGACTAGTGTGTGTTTATGTGCTTGTGTATGTATTTATTTATCTTATTTTATTTAATTTTATTTACTTATTTATACTTCTCTTAGGTCAGTGTTGTTTGTTTGGGTGTTGTTGTTGTTCCACTCATTCTTTCTGTTTAGCTTTGGTCTTCTAATTTCTATTTCACTGGCCTCTCTGATTTGCCTATCTGCTGGGTCATTCCTATGTTTAGATATTATTCTAATTTCTATGTTGTCTATGTTACCGTCATGTTGTTGTCTAGCATGTTCGTATAGTACTGACCCGTTTTTTCGTCCTTTTAGTTCCCCCCAGTGTTGGTCTATCCTTTCACCTATGCTACGAGCTGTCTCACCTATGTATGTTGTTGTCATATTTCTGCAAGTACGCTCTGTACATCTTATGCTATAGACTACGTTTCTAGTTTTACAGTTTATCCGGGGGTTCACCTTACAAATGATACATTTCCTATTGGTACAGTGGGTTTTCTTAAAAGGGTAGGTTTTGCTGATCAGGGATTTTATGGTGGTTCCTGGCTTTTCTACCACCTTTATTTTTTTTTTATTTATTTTTTTTTTTTTAATATATACATATATATATATATATATGTATACATATATATATATATACATATATATATATATAAATATATATACTTATATATATATATATACATATATACATATATATATATATATATATATTTGTTTTGCAATATTATTACATGGATTGGCAGTATCGGTAGAGTGTCGGACGCCCTGTTTGACGCATAGAGTTACAGCCCTTTCCATTCTGAGTTCAAATTCCGCCGAGGTCAACTTTTCCTTTCACCCTTACGGGGTCGATAAAATAAAGTACCAGTAATGTACTGGGTAATTGCTGGCCGTGTGCCAAAAGTAGAAACAATTATTACAACAATATGACCCTCCCCAAATATAACAATATATATATATATATATATATATATATATATATAAACTAACTAAACTACCCGTCCTCCGGACGGTTCAAGTAGCTTTCGATGTAGCTCATTAAACTAAACAAAGTAAATTTGAATACATAGAAGAGAAACGTACTTTATGTAAACATGAAAACCTTAGGCACTATTCCAGCGAAATAATTAATATGTGAGCTCGGTGTCATCCGTTATACCTTATAACAATAGAAATCCATTCTAAGTATAAATTGTTTTGGCAACAGTAAAAGCGCATCCTGAAATAGAGAAGCGAAGTGAATAATAGACACTATTATGTACAAAGCATAATATTGTAAAAGTTATGACATCATTTAATGTATGAACGAGAAATTATACAATGTCAAATCTATAACTTAAATTAGTAATCTGTTAGAAATTGCTGGTTGTGAAATATACAAAATGATATTGTTAGTCTCAAGGAAGCGTACCTTTTGTTTCAAGTACAAAGAGTAAATTAATATCCGAATGAGCCGAATTACGAAAGATAACTCTTGTCTTACTTAAAGATAACTCTTTTCTTACTTAATCACACAAATTGACACAAATAACCGAAACTTTTTTAATGTCTCCAAAGGCCCCAATATCGATTTTTTAAAGCCTTTGTAGATCATGTACAGGTTTTGTTCAAGGTGAAGCCCTGTAAAAAATGTCAAAGAAATCGCCTGAATGGTTTAGAATATATAAGCCCTCATTAAAAATTGTCCACACACACATACACACACATACAGAAAACTTCGTCTTTATATATATACAGATTACAGAATAATCAAAACTATGTTCAAAACATTTCATTGCTGACAATCGTTTCTTCCAAACTTTCGTTTGGAATCATCGGAGCACTAGCAAAGTTTAGACATATAATTAACCTCCTATTCCACAGAACAATTCTAAAGATAAGTAAATATTACTGTTGTCATTAACAATGTCATATTTAAAGAGTAAAGATGATGTGGTCAGTATCAGTGGATGCGACAAAGATTATAAAAGAATAATACAACAATTATAGAAGAATTAAAGAAGAAAGTTACTCGCAAACTGAAGACATTAGCGGTACATATGCAAACGTATAGAAAGGGTGCAGAGGTATTAGGCATGTACAGAATACCAAGGTAAAAAACAAGCAATGATACTAAGCATATATATCACAGCGTGTCACATAATACAATACAGGTATAAAAGCATATTAAGCAGGCAGAGATGCCTGGGTATGAAAAGCCGTTTCTATGATAGTTTATGGTGGATGCAATGTGATAATTGTTCTGGTAATGTTCAAATGTGCATGTGTTGTGAGTATTGATATCAAGGTTTTCCTTTCCATTACATTGGTTATATTTTAGTAAATGTTTATTAGTAGCTACAACTATGGATTGTATATTGGTCCTATTACAATCTTGTCAAGGGTTCTAGTGGTTCTGGAGTGATCTGTCTAACAGTTTAATTTCAGGAAGTGATTAGCAATCTACACTAAGGGGAGCTAATGGGAAAGGAGAGGTAATTGGCGATTAATTTGTGTATAAGAGAAAAATGTATAGTTGTTTACAACTCCAATTAGTTAAATTCTATGTGTTAATATACAATATATTATGTTATAAGTGAATCCTTGTGTGTGTGTAAGTATATGTGTGTATGTATGTGTGTGACTGTGTGTGTGTGTGTGTATATCTATCAGTTTTACCTGTGACTGTGTCTGTGTATGTGTGTGTGTATATGTCTATCACTTTTACCTGTGACTGTGTCTGTGTGTGTGTATATCTGTGTGTGTGTATGTATATCAGTTTTACCTGTGACTGTGTGTGTGAGAGTGAGGCTGTGTTGAATATATGTACTGAAATGGGCGAGACACGAGAGCTTTCAGCAAATGTAGGAAGTCATATGTATGTGAAGTCACGTGGGCACCTGCATGGATGTGTGCCTGTGTATGTATGTATGTATGTGTTAGTGTTTGGATGTTTCACTACAATGGTGATGATGATGTCGATTACACCTTCCCCCCATATATATATATATATATATATCAAGTAAGAATATTTTCGAAACAGCGAGTGGTTCTGAAATTATTAGAAATATAAGCTATCGCCGTATTTTGACTAAAGAAATTAAAGAAATTATTTAGCCTGATAGTGGGGTTTAGAACCCTCGGAGAAATGAAAAAAGACGAGTATTGACGTACATTATATATATATATAATGTATATATGTGTGTGTAAGTATGCGATTGTGTGTGTGTTTCACAATTGTTTTTCGTGTTTACAGCGAGGCTTATAAACTATACTTAAATAACTAACTAAATTAATTTGATCTAGAATTTTCTTATATACGCTGTAATGTATATATATATATATATGTGTGTGCGTGTGTGTGTGGGTGAGTGAGTGTGTGCGTGTATATATATATATATAAATATATATAAATATATATGGAGGCACATGGCTTAGTGGTTAGAGTATTGGCCTTGCAATCGAAAGGTTGTGAGTTCAATTCTCAGACCGGGAGATGTGTTGTTTCCTTGAGCAAGACACTTTATTTCACATTGCGCCAGTTTACTCAGCTATAGAAATGAGATGATAGGGACTGGGGTCCATATCATTCCACTGTAAATGGGTCGTGGAGGTGCCACGGCAAAAAAGCACCCAGCACTCACTGTAAATGAGGTTGGAGTTAGGAAGGGCATTCAGCTGTAGAAATCAAGCCAGAATCAGTTCCCGTCCCACCCTTGCAAGCGGACGTAAAATGAAATGATAAAATGATGATATATATATATGTGTGTGTGTGTATATATATATATATATATATATATACAATTTCAGCGAGATCGTATATACATATATATTTAGTAATAATAATAAATGTGAATACTAAAATCCAAAGAGTGAAAGCAGCGATATTGTTTGCTTAAACTTTAATCTGATATTTTCATATATATATATATACAAGTATGTGTGTAGGTTATTTTATTTTGGGCAAAGTGTGTGAATTCTAATAAATATTGCCAGCACAGGTAATGAAAGTGTGTATACAATTTTGGGGATACCTTGTATATATATATATATATACATATATATATATGTATATATATATATGTAAATATATATATATGTATATATATATATATATATACAAGGTGTCCCCAAAAATGTATACACACTTTCATTACCTGTACTGCATATTTATTAGAATGCACAGACTTTCCCCAAAATAAAATAATCTACAGACATAATTGTATGTAAACACCTAAAACTGTTTACAGAATTTATTTTAATGCATTGTTTTTTTCTGTTGAAGTGTGTATACATTTTTGGAGGACACTCTGTATATACATATGCATAAATATATATCGTATTGTATTCCCCGCCAGACTATTGAGGCGAGTATGTGTGTTACTATACGCTTCAAAATCAGGGTATTCCATTACGACGAATGAAATACATTGATATATAAATAACCAGACCAACCCATAGAAACATTAGCAGCTACATACAAATAACAGGGTCACGTGATTATTGCTATTATTTATAACAAAGTATCTCTAATTATTTGTAAAATGTATCTCTATTTTTTTGCAAAAAAGGATGTTGCATGAGCTGTATGTTTACGTTGGTCCAGCTGTGTTATTTATACATACATATATATATATATATATATATATATATATATATATATATATATATATATATATGTACATATATATATATATACATATATATATATACATATATAAATATACATATATATATATATATATATATATATATATATATATATATATATATATATATATATATATATATATATACATATATATATACATATATATATATATATATATATATATATATGTATATATATATATATGCATATATATATATATATGTATATATATATATTATATATATATATATATATATATATATATATAATATATATATAGAGAGAGAGAGAGAGAGAGAGAGAGAGAGAGAGAGAGAGAGAGAGAGAGAGAGAGCTGAGGTATGTTTACAGGCTGATTGCTAAGGGTCTGCCTTTTTTTTTCTAGTTAGATCGCAAGCAACGGTAACAAAATAGAGAGACGGAGAGACTCTTTGTAATCCGCCATTTTGCTGGTCATAAACATGTCCGATCTGTCTCTCTAGTTTCTTCACTCCTCAAAATACTGAAAATGAAATATTATCTGGACATGCCATAATACAGTTTGATGAATGTTGATTTGGGGTTAAACAATAACATTGACCATAACAACTACCCCCACCATCACTTCCACCATCACTGGTGTAAGTACGATTAACGCCATTGCTGTCACCACAAACCATCTACATACAAACCATCAACGTGTCAAAAATAACATTCAAATCTCTCTCAAACCAACTTTTATTGACTTTAAAATAAGACGGGACATATTGGACAATGTATTTATGTATTTAATCAATGGAAATGTCCGCTAAAGCTCCTAACCCATGACAGACTGGTGCAAATGTTTATTACTCCGTATATTTATGAAACAAAAACAAGACAGAGAGATAAAAAAAAAACATGCAGGAAGGCTTACGGGAGACAAAAGAAGGATGAAGAAGATTTTTTAAAAGTGAAAAATAAGGGCAGCTATAATGCAGCTAACATTTTCTGTTGTTGAATCTCTTTATAACCTCCAAGATCAGAAAGATCTTGTCTATAGTTGGTAGATATTTGACAATATATTTTACTTCTCATCCTGGTAGGTTAGAAAAATATATTTTACTCATCCTGGTAGGGTAGAAAAATATATTTTACTCATCCTGGTAGGTTAGAAAAATATATTTTACTCATCCTGGTAGGTTAGAAAAAAAAAACAGCTTCAACATGTCCTCCCTCTCTCTCTCTCTCTCTCTCTCTCTCTCTCTCTCTCTCTCTCTCTCTCTCTCTCTCTCTCTCTCTCTCTCTCTCTCTCTCCCTCTCTCTCTCTGACTGATACTTTCTGCATTGGAGCAAATAGTGGCAAATATTTTCTGAGCAATCACCACAAGAACATAGAAGCATCGCAACAAGAAGATAAAGGCGATGCTGTACGATCAGCTCATGATAAAATATAGTTCAATACTATATGTCCTGTAATCCTGATTATACAGAAAAAATGGCAGAGACCAGAATAAATCTCTGATGAATAGCGTTCCAGGCCTGCTGAATTCTATACATGTGAACTGATGTGGAGTTAAGAGAAAATAAAACCCATAACTACTACTCCTTCTTACTATTAAAACCACTACAATTATCGTCACCATTATAACTGTGACCCTTATTGCTATTATTATCACCACCATGGTGGATTGGCAGTATCGGTAGGGCGTCGGACTCCATTCTCTGCAACATAGAGTTACGTCCCTTTACGGACTGAGTTCAAATCCCACCGAGGTTAACTTTCCCTTTCATCCTTACGGGGTCGATAAAATAAAGTACCAGTAATGCACTGGGTATTTGGTGGCCTTGTGCCTAAAGTAGAAACAATTATCATCACCACCATTATAATTGTGACCCTTATTGCTACTACTATTAATACCACCACCAATACCACTACCATCATAATTACTACCACTACTACTATTAATACCACCACCAATACCACTACCATCATAATTACTACCACTACTACTATTAATACCACCACCAATACCACTACCTTCATAATTACTACCACTACTACTATTAATACCACCACCAATACCACTACCTTCATAATTACTACCACTACTGCTATTAATACCACCACCAATACCACTACCATCATAATTACTTCCACTACTACTATTAATACCACCACCAATACCACTACCATCATAATTACTACCACTACTACTATTAATACCACCACCAATACCACTACCATCATAATTACTACCACTACTACTATTAATACCACCACCAATACCACTACCATCATAATTACTACCACTACTACTATTAATACCACCACCAATACCACTACCTTCCTAATTACTACCACTACTACTATTAATACCACCACCAATACCACTACCTTCCTAATTACTACCACTACTGCTATTAATACCACCACCAATACCACTATCATCATAATTACTACCATTACTACTATTAATACCACCACCAATACCACTACCTTCATAATTACTACCACTACTACTATTAATACCACCACCAATACCACTACCATCATAATTACTACCACTACTACTATTAATACCACCACCAATACAACTACCATCATAATTACTACCACTACTACTATTAATACCACCACCAATACAACTACCTTCATAATTACTACCACTACTACTATTAATACCACCACCAATACCACTACCTTCCTAATTACTACCACTACTACTATTAATACCACCACCAATACCACTACCTTCCTAATTACTACCACTACTACTATTAATACCACCACCAATACCACTATCATCATAATTACTACCACTACTACTATTAATACCACCACCAATACAACTACCATCATAATTACTACCACTACTACTATTAATACCACCACCAATACCACTACCTTCATAATTACTACCACTACTACTATTAATACCACCACCAATACCACTACCTTCCTAATTACTACCACTACTACTATTAATACCACCACCAATACCACTACCTTCATAATTACTACCACTACTACTATTAATACCACCACCAATACCACTACCTTCCTAATTACTACCACTACTACTATTAATACCACCACCAATACCACTATCATCATAATTACTACCACTACTACTATTAATACCACCACCAATACCACTACCTTCCTAATTACTACCACTACTACTATTAATACCACCACCAATACCACTACCTTCCTAATTACTACCTCTACTACTATTAATACCAGCATCTTCATAATTACTACCACTACTACTATTAATACCACCACCAATACAACTACCATCATAATTACTACCACTACTACTATTAATACCACCACCAATACCACTACCTTCATAATTACTACCACTACTACTATTAATACCACCACCAATACCACTACCTTCCTAATTACTACCACTACTACTATTAATACCAGCATCTTCATAATTACTACCACTACTACTATTAATACCACCACCAATACAACTACCATCATAATTACTACCACTACTACTATTAATACCACCACCAATACCACTACCTTCATAATTACTACCACTACTACTATTAATACCACCACCAATACCACTACCTTCATAATTACTACCACTACTGCTATTAATACCACCACCAATACCACTACCATCATAATTACTACCACTACTACTATTAATACCACCACCAATACCACTACCATCATAATTACTACCACTACTGCTATTAATACCACCACCAATACCACTACCATCATAATTACTACCACTACTACTATTAATACCACCACCAATACCACTACCATCATAATTACTACCACTACTACTATTAATACCACCACCAATACCACTACCATCATAATTACTACCACTACTGCTATTAATACCACCACCAATACCACTACCATCATAATTACTACCACTACTACTATTAATACCAGCATCTTCATAATTACTACCACTACTACTATTAATACCACCACCAATACCACTACCATCATAATTACTACCACTACTACTATTAATACCACCACCAATACCACTACCTTCCTAATTACTACCACTACTACTATTAATACCACCACCAATACCACTACCTTCATAATTACTACCACTACTACTATTAATACCACCACCAATACCACTGCCATCATAATTACTACCACTACTACTATTAATACCACCACCAATACCACTACCTTCATAATTACTACCACTACTACTATTAATACCACCACCAATACCACTACCTTCCTAATTACTACCACTACTGCTATTAATACCACCATCTTCATAATTACTACCACTACTACTATTAATACCACCACCAATACCACTACCTTCCTAATTACTACCACTACTACTATTAATACCACCACCAATACCACTACCATCCTAATTACTACCACTACTACTATTAATACCACCACCAATACCACTGCCATCATAATTACTACCACTACTACTATTAATACCACCACCAATACCACTACCTTCATAATTACTACCACTACTACTATTAATACCACCACCAATACCACTACCTTCATAATTACTACCACTACTACTATTAATACCACCACCAATACCACTACCTTCCTAATTACTACCACTACTACTATTAATACCACCACCAATACCACTACCTTCATAATTACTACCACTACTACTATTAATACCACCACCAATACCACTACCTTCATAATTACTACCACTACTACTATTAATACCACCACCAATACAACTACCTTCATAATTACTACCACTACTACTATTAATACCACCACCAATACCACTACCTTCATAATTACTACCACTACTACTATTAATACCACCACCAATACCACTACCTTCATAATTACTACCACTACTGCTATTAATACCACCACCAATACCACTACCTTCATAATTACTACCACTACTACTATTAATACCACCACCAATACCACTACCTTCCTAATTACTACCACTACTACTATTAATACCACCACCAATACCACTACCTTCATAATTACTACCACTACTACTATTAATACCACCACCAATACCACTACCTTCATAATTACTACCACTACTACTATTAATACCACCACCAATACAACTACCTTCATAATTACTACCACTACTACTATTAATACCACCACCAATACCACTACCATCCTAATTACTACCACTACTACTATTAATACCACCACCAATACCACTGCCATCATAATTACTACCACTACTACTATTAATACCACCACCAATACCACTACCTTCATAATTACTACCACTACTACTATTAATACCACCACCAATACCACTGCCATCATAATTACTACCACTACTACTATTAATACCACCACCAATACCACTACCTTCATAATTACTACCACTACTACTATTAATACCACCACCAATACAACTACCTTCATAATTACTACCACTACTACTATTAATACCACCACCAATACCACTACCTTCATAATTACTACCACTACTATTATTAATACCACCACCAATACCACTACCATCATAATTACTACCACTACTACTATTAATACCACCACCAATACCACTACCATCATAATTACTACCACTACTACTATTAATACCACCACCAATACCACTACCTTCATAATTACTACCACTACTATTATTAATACCACCACCAATACCACTACCATCATAATTACTACCACTACTACTATTAATACCACCACCAATACCACTACCATCATAATTACTACCACTACTACTATTAATACCACCACCAATACCACTACCATTATAATTACTACCACTACTACTATTAATACCACCACCAATACCACTACCTTCATAATTACTACCACTACTACTATTAATACCACCACCAATACCACAACCTTCATAATTACTTCCACTACTACTATTAATACCACCACCAATACCACCACCATCATAATTACTACCATAAACTGTAAAACTAGAAACGTAGTCTATAGCATAAGATGTACAGGGGGTACTTGCAGAAACCTGACAACAACATACATAGGCGAGACAGCTCGTAGCATAGGTGAAAGGATAGACCAACACTGGGGGGAACTAAAAGGACGAAAAAACGGTTCAGTACTATACGAACACGCCAGACAACAACATGACGGTAACATAGACAACATAGAAAGTAGAATAATATCTAAACATAGAAATGACCCAGCAGATAGGCAAATCAGAGAGGCCAGTGAATAGAACTTAGAAGGCCAAGGCTAAACAGAAAGAATGAATGGAATAACAACAATACCCAAACAAACAACACTGACCTAAGAGAAGTATAAATAAATAAATAAATAAATAAATACACAAGCACAATAACAACAAACACATATAAACACACACTAGTAAACTAAGATAGAATGCAATCACCAATACACAGTCAGCCAAACACGAACACACATCAAACACTATACACACACGCAAACGCATGCGCAGAGAAGACAAAAAAATAAATATATAAATAAATAAACAGACTAAATAAAGATGGCGTAGGCATACAATATAACAGGAGGAAACATAATAGCACCACTAACGATGTTGCAGATGTGCAACGAAAGAACTTTGTTAGACTATATATATGTGTTTGTGTCTGTATTGTATCTGTATTTTTGACCGTTGCTCAGTCAATGGTAACATTGAGGACCGAATAAATTAAATTAACCGATATAAAAGACACAGAAGCGAAAACCAACCAAACAGTGAGTATTAATTCTGGCAATATTATTACACAAATATGACCCTCCCCAGGTATAACTATATTTGTTTCGACACACGATTTCATATCAAAAACCTCGCAAAACTATGAATATATATATATATATATATATATATATATATATATATATATAATATATAGTAAGAAACACAGTAAACCGTGTGTCTAAAATTACAAGGGTTGAAAAACCACATTTGTTTGAAATATTTAACCAAGAAGCAGACAGAATGATAAAATATACAAACCGCCTCAATAACCATTATATCTCTCGGACAGATTATCCCTAATCTGTTTCGCCCTGAGTGTGTTTGTAACAGATAATCCTGGACTTCATCAGCGAGAGAATCTGATTAAATGCCACAAACACTATTTGCCAACGTTCTCACAGAAAGATGAATTTGTCACCTCGTGCGCCGCTAGTCAAACGTGGTAAGCGTGTATTGAATAGAAATAACAGTCCAACACACACAACTTAATAAGCTCAACTTGTGAGGGAGCAGAAATATATATGAAAATTAGAGTTAAAACTCAATTAGAACCCTGTAACTATTAGGCTCAAAGTATAAATACTGAGCCGATTAATAATATATAGTAAGAAACACAGTAAACCGTGTGTCTAAAATTACAAGGGTTGAAAAACCACATTTGTTTGAAATATTTAACCAAGAAGCAGACAGAATGATAAAATATACAAACCGCCTCAATAACCATTATATCTCTCGGACAGATTATCCCTAATCTGTTTCGCCATTCTGTCTGCTTCTTGGTTAAATATTTCAAACAAATGTGGTTTTTCAACCCTTGTAATTTTAGACACACGGTTTACTGTGTTTCTTACTATATATTATTAATCGGCTCAGTATTTATACTTTGAGCCTAATAGTTACAGGGTTCTAATTGAGTTTTAACTCTAATTTTCATATATATATATATATATATATATATATTTATTAAAATAACAGATTAAAGTTAAAGCAAAGAATCGCTGCTTTCACCTTTAACGGGATCTTCTGAAGATCCCGTTAAGGGTGAAAGCAGCGATTCTTTGCTTAAACTTTAATCTGTTATTTTAATAAATATTTGCTCTACGGTTCTTATATATTTGATATATATTTATCCTTATCGAGCCCTCTTTGGATTTTAGTCTTCAAATTTATTATTATTACTATATATATATATATATATATATATATATATATATATATATATGTATATAATGTATATATATATATCTATATATATAAATGAATTAAAAAGTTCCCATGTTAAGTTGTCTTATAATCGTTTAAAAGCTTCAATAATCCTCTTAAGAGAATGTATGAAATGGACAGAATTTCGCACCCTATGTGTTATAAATGTGGAGAGTCTGTGTGTGACTGTATATATGCGTGTGTGTATGTATGCATGTGTCAGTGTGTGTGTGTGTGTGTGTACGCGTCTGTGTGCGTGTGTCTCTGTGTGTCTGTGTGTGTAAGTGTGTGTGTGTATGTCTCCGTGTATGTGTGTATGTGTCTGTGTCTATTTGTGTGTGTGTGTCTGTATATGTGTCTGTGTGTGTGTGTCTGTGTTTGTCTCCATGTGTGTGTGTGTGAGAGCGTGTGTCTCTGTGTGTGTCTCCATGTGTGTGCGTTTGAGCGTGTGTCTCTGTGTGTGTCTCCATGTGCGTGTGTGTGTGTGTGTCTGTGTGTGTCTCCATGTGTGTGTGTGTGTGTGTGTGTGTGAAAGTGGAAGAGATTGAGAATTAATCTTCTCCTCTCACCAAACATTGTATTTCATTTGTTGTTCGTAAAGTGAAAGTTTCCAAAATCTTTCCTGCTTCAACTGAAGAAGGTCGACTGTGTAATGACACAGATGAGGTAGTAGAACTAGAGCTTCGGTTGAGACTGAGATGAGGGAGAGAGGGGGGGGGGATGAGGAGAGGGGAGAAACAGAGAGAGAGAGAGAGAGGGGGTGAGAGAGATGGAGAGGGAAAGAGAGAGCGGGAGGAGAGAGAGAGAGAGGGGGAAGAGAGTGAGAGTGAGAAACAGGGAAAGAGAGAGCCAGTCAAACAAAAAGGCAGGAGAGAGAGAAGGGGAAAGAGAGAGGGGGAGAGAGAGAGTCGGAGAGAGAGGGGAGAGAGAATGAGAGAGAGAAACATGAAGAGAGAGCCATACAGACAGACAGACAAAAATATAGCAGAGAGAGGGGGAGTGGGGAGAGAGAGGGGGAGAGAGATGAGGAGAGAGAAACAGTGAGAGAGAGCCAGACAGACAGACAAACAAAAAGACAGTGGAGAGAGGGGGAGGGAGAGAGAGAGAGAGGGGGTGGAGAGAGGGAGGGGGAAAGAGATAGAGTGAGAGTGAGAAACAGGGAGAGAGAGCCAGACAAACAAAAAGACAGGAGAGAGAGAGAGAGACAGTGAGACAGACAGACAGACAGACATAAAAGATAAAGAGAAGGAAAGAGAGTGGGTAGAGAGAGAGAGAGAGAGAGAGACAGACAGACTGACAAAAAGGCTTGAAACAGGTCGGCAGACAGAATGGCGGAGAGGGGAAGGACATCAAGAGTTTATTTCTGATTTCTGCTTGAATGTACTTACACAACCTTTGCCGTTGGGTGAAGGATAAACGCCACAACTTCACATTTTTATTTCTCTCCAGAAAATATATTTTGCACCAATTCTTTTATTTTCTCTGTATGAATATGTGTGTGTCTAGTCAATACATAATTTCAAAGAATGATTTAACGACATCATCAGTTGACTGGTTAAATGACAAGTCAGTCAATCATATTGGTGGCCTCCCCACAGCCCCGGCGGACAGAATAGAGAAGGCGTTTCCCCGGAGGATGGCAAGGAGACGCGCTGCAAAAGCCATTCCAATTCGCGAGGCTCACACCTGCGGCTGGCCAGCTCAGCGCCTATGGTGGTGAGTAGGG
>OZ024741.1:220923064-220928064 GCA_964016885.1 Eledone cirrhosa
ACACACACCCGTAGAAAGTGTGCGACCTTTCTGCCAGGGAGCACAGAGAGAGGGGGGTGCTCCCTTCTTCTCTTACCTGTACAAGCCGATATAGAGAGATGGCCCACTTACACGGGCCATTATTGCTATTTTCACCCATCTTTCATGGAATTGGCTTTTGCCTTTCTCTCCACCTTGATCCTTTGCAACGAGGAAACTGTGGGGATATGTCGCCGGCAAACAAATGGTCCTCTTCTTCCGATACCACTTCGAAAGAAGGGTCAAGGTGGAGAGAAAGGCTCTCAGTCCCAGCCAATTCCATGAAAGATGGGTGAAAGTAGCAATAATGGCCCGTGTAAGTGGGCCATCTCTCTATATCGGCTTGTACAGGTAAGAGAAGAAGGGAGTACCCCCTCTCTCTGTGCTCCCTGGCAGAAAAGTCGCACACTTTCTACGGGGGTGTGTGTGACCCCAAAAGGCTGCCTCTCTATTGAGGACTTAATTTTTTATATTCCTTTTTAATCACTCGTTAAATGTTTGTACTTGATTTTTGTAAAAACTTCCCCCGCCTAATGCTCTAGTGGCAAATAAATCGCAAAAAAACAATAAATAAATCTATATTTCTTTTAACGGCTAAAAAAAAGGGAATGTAAATTTGTTGGAATAACCTCATACATTGAAGTAAGCAGCAACTACAGTACGTAAGCAGCATTTAGTCCACTAAACTTGGATATCGCCCTATATTGTAGCAGGACCGAACACGTAAATATTTCTGCAGGTAATAGAGCATGAAAGGAGGAGTACCCAAAATTTTCAATTGAACGGTGAGTAAGTGGAAAGTGAGTACTAAGTAAGATCTATGAAGAATGCACGTCAAATAATAGGTCAAACCTGTAAGCCAAGCCTGTCTGAGTTATAGCACAAAAGAGCACACTGGAAAATAAATCATCGAAATCGGACGTTCGTGAAAAAAGTTTTCTCATTAATTTTTTGTCTCATATTGAGAAAAACAAAGAAAGAAAATTACAAAAAGGACAACAATAAAATATAATGTCTTTTGTGAGAATCATGTAAATAAATGCTTAAGCGTCGTTATTGTTACGTTTGTTGTTTTATAAATTCATCTGTTGCTTTTGAATATTTGTTATTTGATGTAAAATGTAAGTGTGTAAAATGTAACGTTGAGAGAGCAGTATGTATTTAGTGTTATCGGCTTTTTAAATTTTGATATTTGATGTATGATGAACGAAGAGGGGGAATGATCTATTATAGAGAGAGAGAAGTTTTGTCGTTGTTCTAAACTGTAATGGAGACGGAGGCAGTAACCTTTTAAAGAGAGTTGCAGAGGAGATTGAGGGTAGTGAGAGGAATGAAGCGTGTAAGAGAGAGGGTTATCAAAGTTTGTGTCGCGTTCCTTCAGTGACGGAGGCAGTAACCTTTTAAAGGGAGTTGCGGAGGAGATTGAGGGTAGTGAGAGGAATGAAGCGTGTAAGAGAGAGGGTTATCAAAGTTTGTGTCGCGTTCCTTCAAAAGAAGTTTTGTCGTTGTTCTAAACTGTAATGGTGATAGGTTAGTAGACGGAGGCAGTAACCTTTTAAAGAGAGTTGCGGAGGATATTGAGGGTAGTGAGAGGAATGAAGCGTAAATTTAGTTTTATCGATTTTTTTTTCCTAGAAACAAAAATAATTACGCGTTGACCTGCCCTGGTAAATTTGGAGCACATTGAAAAAAAATCATCAAAATCGGTAGAGAAATGTGGAAATGCAAAAAAATCAAAAACACACACAGACAGACATCTACCGTTTTATATATATATATATATATATATATATTGGTAAACGGAATAGAAAATGCTGACAAATTGTTCACAGTTGAAAAATGGTTTAATTAGGAATAAAAGAGTATTAGTGATTGTATGGGTTAGTATTCAGTTGTGGTTTTAAGTTTTTAAGATTTTACCGGTTGCGCATTTCTAAATGCTTTTCAAAAATAATTTTGAGATAGAGTGTCCGTGTTGTTTGCTCTGATCTGATTAGTTTTGGGAATTCTACCTGTTTCTATGTTAAAAAAGTGGCTCCAGCGTTACTTTGGTGTTGCAAAAATTCTTGTGGTCAAAACAATTTTGATTGGTCGGTATATATATATATAGGAAAAGAGTCAAGATCTCGACGGCAGAGCTCAAGCTGTTTCGACGGCTATTTCTGGACTGGAATAGCCGTCGAAACGGCTTGAGCTCTGTCGTCGGGGTCTTGACTATTTTCCTATTATCCACTCTACAACCCAAAATATCGAGTATTCTGGTGCGTTATGGTCCACCTGGTTCCTTACCACACTTCCTTCGTTATATATATATATATATATATATATATATATATATATATATATATATATATATATATATATATATATATATATATATATATATATATATATATATATATATATATATTTTCCTCATGTGCTTTTTCATAAATACACATGAAGGCGAACTAGCCAGTTTTAGAATTCCCTTTTTCGGATTATATTACTGTGAGAGCCCTGGTTTTCTGTTGAGCTCTGCTGATGATTGAAATTCCAACCGTGACCATCTCCACTGAAAGTTTTCATGAAATAGTCTTTTAAGACTATACAGAGCATTTGATGTTATTCCAAATTGAAGGATAAGTGTTTCAAACTTTATTTTATCATGAGTTAAAGGTCTATAGATTTTCCCTGGATTTTACTAAATTCTGTGGATGAATTTATATCCTGATTCTCTTTTGAGATGAGTTTGAGTTATTTTTCCTAAATCTTTCGTTAACTACTTTTCCCATCTTGACGTTATAGTCGCATATATGTTATAGAATGCCGTTAGCTTCTTGCTAAAACAATCTCTATACCTCTCATTTATATATATATATATATATATATATATATATATATATATATATATATATATATATATATATATATATATACAGGGTGGGGCATAATTCCTGTTACAAAGTTTTAAATCAATTTAGAAATACATTATGTTGCTAATATAACTAATATATTTGTATCAAATCCATGCACTATAACCATATTAACTATTTTTCAGAAAATTACTCCATTAACTATTTGCAATGTCCATAGAATTGAAAAGAAAGTTCATTATAGAGAAGCATGAAAAAGGCCTGACTCCACCCAAGATATTTAAACTGAGGAAAATTCTTAAGATCAATAGAATGTTGATCAAAAGGACAATTAATCGATTTAAGGACACTTCCACACCCTAAGACAGACCTCAATCCGGACACCCTCGCACCTCAAGAACACCAAAACTTGTTAAAAGTGTGAGGGAAAAAATAAGGCGTAATCCAAGAAGGTCCATGAGAAAAATGGCAGAAGAAGCAGAAACATCGCCAAGAACTATACGGAGGATATGTCGAGATGATCTGGGGAAGTCACCCTATAAGTTCCAAAAGAGGCAGCTTCTTTCTGCAGCCACAATTGAAAATAGGCTCTCGGGAAGTAAACTGTTATTGGACCGTATCAAAGATGGCACGCTGCAAAACATGACCTTTACAGATGAGAAGTTATTCACTGTGCAGCAGTCTCACAATCATCAAAATGATCGAGTACTTGCAAAAAGTCTCAAATCAATTCCTTCAAGTGTAGGAAAAGGGTTCAGAACAGGGAAACCAGCATCAGTGATGGCTTGGGCAGCAATTTCTGAAAGAGGGAAGTCTCCTCTGATTTTTATGCCTCAAGGAGTTAAAATTAACAAAGAACTTTGCATAAAGGATATTTTGGAAGGAGCACTGATGCCATGGTGCATATCTGTTTATGGCGATGACATTTGGACTCTCCAACAAGATGGAGCGACGAGCCACACTGCTTGCGTAACACAACGGTGGTGTAGAGACCATTGTCCTGCATGGATCAGTAAGGAAGAGTGGCCTCCGACATCACCAGATCTCAACCCTCTCGATTTTTCCTTATGGTCAATTCTTGAGAGTGAAGCCTGCTCTACTCCTAGCCAAAATATTGAAACTCTAAAATCAAAACTGAATAAAGTATGGGAGAAAATACCCATGGAAACAGTTCGTGCAGCCATCGAAGACTTTCCTACAAGTCTTCGAGCGGTAGTGAGAGCTAGAGGAAAGCATTTCGAATACATTTTTGGGCAGTTGTTTAATAGTATATTACTTACTATTTGTTGAAGTCAGATCTTGAAATAAATGTTTTTTTCAAGAACTATTTGCATTTTATTTTGTAACAGTTTTTATGCCCCACCCTGTATATATACATATATATATATATACACATATATATATATATACATATATATATATATATATATATTAATATAGAAAAATTTATACAGGGCGCTTCCTGATGATTTCTCACGATTGAAACAGTTCTAGTCCCGTAGAAGCTTTCTATATTAAAACATTTATACTCTGCTATGTATTGAGTACCTTACTTACCGTGGTTACCCCCGATTCAACCCGGAATAACTTATCTTACACACACACACACACACACACACACACACACACACACACACACACACACACATATATATATATATATATATATATATATACATGTATGACCCCGACGGCAGAGCTCTGCCGTCGGAGTCATACTTGTTCCTATTACCCACTCTACTACCCTAAGTATTGAGTACTTTGGTGCGTTATGGTCCCTCTGGTTCCTTACCACAATTCCTTCGTTACATATATATATATATATATATATATATATATATATTTTATTTTTTTTACTGGTTTCATATTGGTCCCGGTGCTTGTAGATTTTAAAGTCTAGCGTTTATTTTCTCGATATACGCACAAGTATGGTTGTGTTGTGAAGAGGTGTGCTTTGTCAGTGTCTTCTACTATAGCCTCGAGAAGACCCATGTTGTCTCAGTGAAATTTAGCAAAGAGAATCTGTAGCGGGATAAAGCTTCCCTTGCAATTAGGGATCGATATTGAATTAATGATTTTTCAGAACGCCCGAAGCTTGCAAGGCAAGAAGTAACATAATTGATTTAA
>OZ024741.1:220933064-220968064 GCA_964016885.1 Eledone cirrhosa
TTAGCTTTCTGGGTAGCCCCCCTTAACGAATTTGAATATTCCTTAGTAGTATGGGTAGCGTTATGATGAGACATAACTCGGCTGCCTGATTTAGAGATTTCATCTTTGATCACTGCCCTGGCTGACTGTTGAGGTTTATCTAGTGAAAATGGAATGGAAGGCACTCCCTCGGTTACGACGAAGAGTGTTCCAGTTCATCCGGTCAACGGAACAGCCTTTTCGTGAAATTAAAGTGCAAGTGGCTGAGCATTCCACAAACACCCGTACCCTTAACGTAGTGCTGAGGGAGCTTCAGCGTGACACAGAATGTGACAAAGCTGGCCTTTCGAATTACAGCTACAACTCATTTTTGTCAACTGAATGGACTAGCTTTCATCCTTAAGATAAAGCTAACCTCGGCGGGATTTGAACTCAGAAGGTAAAGAACCGTAACATGTCTGACAAAGCATGTTGTACGACGCTCTACTGATACTACCCCCCCCCCCCCTCCACTAACTATCACAATATAAACACATTAGAAGGACATTTCTCTAGACCTAAACTGAAATAAATCCTTGTTATAATAGCCACTAACACAACCATTAACTTAGCTATAGTATCAAGCCTTCTCTTAAATCCTTGTTATAATAGCCACTAACACAACCATTAACTTAGTTATAGTATCAAGGCTTCTATTAAATCTTTGTTATAATAGCCACTAACACAACCATTAACTTAGCTATAGTATCAAGCCTTCTCTTAAATCCTTGTTATAATAGCCAATAACACAACCATTAACTTAGCTATAGTATCAAGCCTTCTATTAAATCCTTGTTATAATAGCCACTAACACAACCATTAACTTAGCTATAGTATCAAGCCTTCTATTAAATCCTTGTTATAATAGCCACTAACACAACCATTAACTTAGCTATAGTATCAAGCCTTCTATTAAATCCTTATTATAATAGCCACTAACACAACCATTAACTTAGCTATAGTATCAAGCCTTCTCTTAAATCCTTGTTTTAATATCCACTAACACAACCATTAACTTAGCCACAGTATCAAGCCTTCTATTAAATCCTTGTTATAATATCCACTAACACAACCATTAACTTAGCTATAGTATCAAGCCTTCTATTAAATCCTTGTTATAATAGCCACTAACACAACCATTAACTTAGCTATAGTATTATAGCGATGAACGGCTGCGTGTTCGTATCACGTCAGGGATACCAATATAGCGAGAGTAATAGGGTTGCATGAATGTAACAAGGAATACATTGTTTGTGTAGATAATATTTAATTAACAATGGTAGATAGTATAGTTGACATGTCAAAGTAATAGATGATAGAATGAAGCAAAGTTAGTAGTTACCGTTTTGATTGCCAGGCAAACGCGGCTGGCAGAGGACGCCTGGCTAAGGCCAGGCGCCTGTTGGCCAAATGAATGGCAGAGCCAAATGAATGGCAGAGCCAAATGAGAGGCTCTTGACCTGGTGCCGAAAAGGCAATGAGAGAATGAGAACCTAAAGTTGTTAGTTTTATAGGGTTCTGACCGGAAGTTGCAGAAAGGGTTCTACTTCCCGTCTAGATGATAACCCAAACAAGGGAGACAACCGCTGCATAACCTCCCGCCAGAATTTTAGTGTATAAAAATCGAAATGAAAATATGTAGCAAGTTGGCGAGAATGTTGTAACAGGCATGAAAATTACGACAAAAGAATGTTTGGAAAAATCAATGATAGATATCAAGGAAGCCAACCGCTCTTGGCCAGAGAACGACTGGACATCCATCTATCCATCACCCAAAGATACAATGTAATAAAGTAAAAGTAAGAGAAGAGCTCAAAGTTCAAAATATAGTTCACAGGTGTGCAATCACTTGACAGCAGGAAAGAAAGTGTGTTCCAGAGAATGAATGCAGGTGGTTTCTGTTCTGTGGTATATCGTGAAATTTCCAACCTCCGAATGGATTTTCTCACAGGAAGAGTGCTGCAAAAATAAATTCTCTGGCTTTGGTTGTTGGTGAAGCTGTGTTGATGTATTGCTGCTGCTGTTGCGGTTGCTGCTGCTGCTGCTGCTGCTGCTGCTGTTGTCTCGCTGAGTGAGCGTATTCGGTGTTTAAATTCACAGTAAAAAAAAAAAAAAATTTTTTTAGAAAAAATGAGTTGCGCAAAGTGCTAGAAATAGCAGCCGAAGTTGATGGTCGATGTTGAGAATGCGTTGACCTGGAAGGGTCAAGAGGCCAGCGACCAGAGAAATAAGCATTCTTAATAAATGCGCGGTTATCAACGGTAAATTTACATTGTAAATTTATAAACCGGCAAATAGAAGAATATAGCTTAAGGCTGAAGAATCCTTGGCGAGAAATGTTATCTCTGGCGTGCGGCTATGTCTGTGAGTAGAGACATCTCTGTGAATCGAGAATTTGTGCTGCCTACACGTGCCAATACAAGGTTGAAAAAAATAATATTTCTAACGCGCGAGAAAATGATAGTGCAATTTTGAAAGTGACAATGATGAAAAAGAAAGGCTTCACTCAGCATAATTATTGGTGTGAACTTTGGGGGAAAAAAAACTTGAACGATGAAGAAAACGATGAACAAAAAGGCAATGGTTCATCGAAAATAAATGTTCCTGTTGAAATGTTTTCTTAAAGAATATCAAATTTCTTTTTTTTTTTTTTTTTGTTTTGAAAGAGTTCGTTGTAAGAAACGAGAAACATATATATATATCGTGAAATGTTTTTGTTTTTTTTTGTTTTGAAAGTGTTCGTTGTAAGAAACGAGAAACATATATATATATTGGTGAAATGCGACAGTTAGTTGATGCGTGAGAGAAAAAGTCTGTCTGTGCGAATTCCACATGTGCGTGTGTGCGTGTCCTTGAGTATTTTCATAGTTTGTCGATAAATTTGCTGTGTATTCGTAATGTTACTCACACAAAACCAGATGTGCTATTTTTTTCTTTTTTGGGGGTGACCACTTATAGCGATGAACGGCTGCGTGTTCGTATCACGTCAGGGTTACCAATATAGCGATGAACGGCTGCGTGTTCGTATCACGTCAGGGTTACCAATATAGCGAGAGTAATAGGGTTGCATGAATGTAACAAGGAATACATTGTTTGTGTAGATAATATTTAATTAACAATGGTAGATAGTATAGTTGACATGTCAAAGTAATAGATGATAGAATGAAGCAAAGTTAGTAGTTACCGTTTTGATTGCCAGGCAAACGCGGCTGGCAGAGGACGCCTGGCTAAAGCCAGGCGCCTGTTGGCCAAATGAATGGCAGAGCCAAATGAGAGGCTCTTGACCTGGTGCCGAAAAGGCAATGAGAGAATGAGAACCTAAAGTTGTTAGTTTTATAGGGTTCTGACCGGAAGTTGCAGAAAGGGTTCTACTTCCCGTCTAGATGATAACCCAAACAAGGGAGACAACCGCTACAGTATCAAGCCTTCTATTAAATCCTTGTTATAATAACCACTAACACAACCATTAACTTAGCTATAGTATCAAGCCTTCTCTTAAATCCTTGTTATAATAGCCACTAACACAAACATTAACTTAGCTATAGTATCAAGCCTTCTATTAAATCCTTGTTATAATAGCCACTAACACAACCATTAACTTAGCTATAGTATCAAGCCTTCTCTTAAATCCTTGTTATAATAGCCACTAACACAACCATTAACTTAGCTATAGTATCAAGCCTTCTCTTAAATCCTTGTTATAATATCCACTAACACAACCATTAACTTAGCTATAGTATCAAGCCTTCTCTTAAATCCTTGTTATAATATCCACTAACACAACCATTAACTTAGCCACAGTATCAAGCCTTCTATTAAATCCTTGTTATAATATCCACTAACACAACCATTAACTTAGCTATAGTATCAAGCCTTCTATTAAATCCTTGTTATAATAGCCACTAACACAACCATTAACTTAGCTATAGTATCAAGCCTTCTATTAAATCATTGTTATAATAGCCACTAACACAACCATTAACTTAGCTTTAGTATCAAGGCTTCTATTAAATCTTTGTTATAATAGTAACTAACACAACCATTAACTTAGCTATAGTATCAAGGCTTCTATTAAATATTTGTTATAATAGTAACTAACAGGACCATTAACTTAGCTATAGTATCAAGCCTTCTCTTAAATCCTTGTTATAATAGCCACTAACACAACCATTAACTTAGCTATAGTATCAAGCCTTCTATTAAATCCTTGTTATAATAGCCACTAACACAACCATTAACTTAGCTATAGTATCAAGCCTTCTATTAAATCCTTGTTATAATAGCCACTAACACAACCATTAACTTAGCTATAGTATCAAGCCTTCTCTTAAATCCTTGTTATAATAGCCACTAACACAACCATTAACTTAGCTATAGTATCAAGCCTTCTCTTAAATCCTTGTTATAATAGCCACTAACACAACCATTAACTTAGCTATAGTATCAAGCCTTCTCTTAAATCCTTGTTATAATATCCACTAACACAACCATTAACTTAGCCACAGTATCAAGCCTTCTATTAAATCCGTGTTATAATAGCCACTAACACAACCATTAACTTAGCTATAGTATCAAGCCTTCTATTAAATCATTGTTATAATAGCCACTAACACAACCATTAACTTAGCTTTAGTATCAAGGCTTCTATTAAATCTTTGTTATAATAGTAACTAACACAACCATTAACTTAGCTATAGTATCAAGGCTTCTATTAAATATTTGTTATAATAGTAACTAACACGACCATTAACTTAGCTATAGTATCAAGGCTTCTATTAAATCTTTGTTATAATAGTAACTAACACGACCATTAACTTAGCTATAGTATCAAGCCTTCTATTAAATCCTTGTTATAATAGCCACTAACACAACCATTAACTTAGCTATAGTATCAAGGCTTCTATTAAATCCTTGTTATAATAGCCATTAACTTAGCTATAGCATCAAGTCTTCTATTAAATCTTTGTTATAATAGCCACTAACACAACCATTAACTTAGCTATAGTATGAAGGCTTCTATTAAATCTTTGTTATAATAGTAACTAACACAACCATTAACTTAGCTATAGTATCAAGCCTTCTATTAAATCCTTGTTATAATAGCCACTAACACAACCATTAACTTAGCTATAGTATGAAGGCTTCTATTAAATCCTTGTTATAATAGTAACTAACACAACCATTAACTTAGCTATAGTATCAAGGCTTCTATGTTCTATGTGCAATTACTCTACATTCATTCCTACATAAAATGTGTATATTAAATACTGCTATAAGAAAATAACCGATCTGTTAAATATCTTTATGTCAGTAAGGTAAGTGATATCTGGCTGGAATTTATCGATCTTTCGTCATCGATGAAATATCAATTTTGATATAATACAATCCATTAGCATCAGCAGGTGAACTAAGGGTTTTGTAAAAGGAGTGGAATGGTTGTTGGAGTAAGGGGTTAAACAAGGTCATGATGTATAATAGGAAATGGTTGTTGGGGTCCAGGGTTAAGTGAAGTTACGTATGATAGGTCATGGTTGTTGTTAGGGAAGACGGTTAAATAAGGGTATGTATGATAGGTCATGGTTGTTGTTAGGGATGCCGGTTAAGTAAGGGTATGTATGATAGGTCATGGTTGTTGTTAGGGAAGCCGGTTAAGTAAGGGTATGTATGATAGGTCATCGTTGTTGTTAGGGAAGACGGTTAAATAAGGGTATGTATGATAGGTCATCGTTGTTGTTAGGGAAGACGGTTAAATAAGGGTATGTATGATAGGTCATGGTTGTTGTTAGGGAAGCCGGTTAAGTAAGGGTACCGTATTTGCCGGCGTCGAAGACGCTACTTTTTTCCTAAAATAAGTCTTAAAAATCTACCATGCGTCCTGGAGGCCGAAGGTTGTTTGTTTTTTTTTTCAAATTTTTGCTTGTCAAAATTAGGGTGCATCCTCGAGGACGAAGCGTCTTCGGCGCCGGGAAATACGGTATATATGATAGGTCGTGGTTGTTGCGGCACAGGGTTAAACAAGGTTGTGTATGGTAGGTCATGGTTGTTGCGGACCAGGGCCAGAGTTATCGAGGAAGGGTGGGCGAACCAATGCTCTGGGGCCCCTCCAAACAGGGCTTTATCTCTTCTCGTTTAAGTATTTATACATATATTTATTTATATATACATACACACACATATATATATATATATATATATGTGTGTGTGTGTGTGTGTGTGTTGTTATATGAGGGTCCCACCAAACCTGAAATGCCGCAGCCCCTCAAGGTCTAAATTTGGTCCCGGTCCTGGTCCTAGTACAGGGTTAAACAACGCTATGTATTGCACAAAATCGCTTTTTAACGCTTCAATCGCGGCGGGGAAATTGGAAGGGAAATCTGGGGGATGTCCCGTGTTTTGTCTAGCTTGCAGCTGAGTATCAGGTTGAGAAACGATTGTAATGATAGAGACGAGAACAAGAATTGAAGCATGCACCACAGGCCTCTCTGCACACTTTTTCCCGTCTCTGTGAGTATTGAACCTCTCACTTAGTCAACTATTTTCAAATTTACCCAATGTCTCATTAATTAACCAAATTTTGTTTATATGCGTGTGTGCGCGTACATATTTACACACACACTGACACACACATACACACACACACACACACACACACACACACACACACACACACACACACACACACACACACACACTCACACATATATATATATATATATATATATATATATATATATATATATATATATATACATGTATATACTCATTGTTTGTCTTGTTTTATCTATTCTTGAACTATATATATTGCTGCCGCGTTCTCTATACCCACTCTGCATCTCCCAATGAATTGAGTACTATCATAATTTGTTCTCTCCCCCCCCCCTCTCTCTCTCTGTATATGTATATAGAAAATAACTCAGATTTGCAGTTTGTGTGGAAACGTTAATAGCATATTACAATTGTTTAAACATTTTTTTTTTTTTTTATCATCTTCATTCTAACTTATTTATTATTATTTATTTATTATTTTTCTTTCTTTTTTTTTCTCGCTCTTTCTTTTTTTCTTTTTCTTTCTTTAATACGTGATGTTGTGATTTGAATTTTCCTAGTTTATTACAAACGCCGTTTATAATTTTAATCAGTGTTTTTCGATGATTTGATTAAGCACACATTGTATTTAAAATTGTGTGACAACTTCAAGTGATTAGCAATTTTTAGACAACTTAATCAATGAAACAATTGTTAATGCTGTAAATAAACCCTTTTTGTACTGTTGACCTTGTTATTATTCACTCTTTCACTATATATATATATATATGAAAGAGAGATTTATTTAATTACAATATAGTTAGCACCCCAAACGTATAATTGGGATTATACTCTGATATATCCTAATGTTTGTTGAGTGAGATGGAGTTGGTCGGAGTATCGCTAAATGTTTTCTCTGTTAATGTATTAAATATATATATATATATATATATATATATATATATATATATATATATATCCAGGGAGTATAAGGTGAAGTTACTGTAGGTTCCCCCAGACGAACACTCGATGCTTAGGGCCACGTGTGTAGCGAGGTGTAGAGCTAAACAGAGTGTAATATAATAATGCAAGAACGAGCATAGAGTGCTCATCCGGCATACCGCCTATGGAAGCATCTTAGCTACCATCAGACATACACACATATATATATATATATATATATATATATATACATACATTACATATATTCTCACAGACACATAGAGAGAGTGATGTCATTAAAAGTGATAGTTCTATAGTGCTTTCTCACTCCTGTAGTTCTGCCTGTAGTAAAGGCATTAAGTAAATGTTTATTTAATTCAAATAGATTATTAGTTTTGTCATAGAAAATAAAGGAGTTAGGGACTATTTATAAAGTGTTTAATGTCATCTTTAACATTATTTTGGAAGTGGTTAATGTACTTAGAAAATTTAATGTTTGGACACTAAATCTATTAAATCAGCTTCAAAGACGCCTAGTTGTTTAATGTTAAAAGTGGCGGTGGCGTACTCCCGTATATATATTGTAATATTCAGTTTCTTATAGGTTTATCTTCACTGTTAAAGAAATAGGCTTTCCATCTCATACGTTTGAAGACCTTTTCAGTTTTCTCCGGTAATCTTCCCACGCAGTATTTATTTAAAAATGTAAGAGTATGTGTGTGTATGTGTGTATATATATATATACATATATATATATATATATATATATATATATATATATATATATATAATAAAATAACAGGAGGCTGGACTTGTGTAAATCATTGAAAGGTTTATTATACTATGATCATTTCAATGACCGGGTTCCGTATGAATTCGGTGATATCATCAGGTATTCGAAATATAGTAAATGGATGTAACAGCTAAAATCCATGGGGCTGAAAATCATAGACCCGAGGACGACCGACCATCTAGCATCTTCCACTTTAGCCATTCGCCCTCAAGTGCTGGCTATTCGGTTTACTTAAGGCTATCTGGTGAGGGGGCGAAAGCTTATAATGTGCTACTAACCTCCCGGTCAAAAAGAAGAAAAGAAAAAAGTACAGAAAGAAAGAAGAAAAGTCAGCGTTAATGTCATGCTACAATCAGGCTAGGAATTGCCGCGAAAAATGTTAATCTAGAGGACCTATATCTTAACAGAGGTATATATTATAACAGAGGTATATATAGTGGGCGTCTTCATGGTATAATGTGTGAAAATTGGAACGTTAAATTTTTGTTTAGATTTATAGGATGAAAATTTAAAAAAATTAACTTAAAGATTAAAATTATAAAATTAAAAAAATTAGAAATTAAAAATGAAACAGTTTTAAAAAATGTAAAGTTTGGGTTGGGAGATTTAGTTAAAGAATTTACAGAGAGAGTCTTTTATGAAAAGACTTTAAGTGTAATTATAGAGATCCTCGATAAGTTTTCAGGGTGGGATATAGAGTAAAGATTAAGTCCTTGTTTAGCAGTCAAACAGCACGCGACGACTGCAGACTCCGGCCAGCCCATCCTAACCACGTGTCAGCCATTCCGAGTGAAATCGGCTAGCGAAAGATATGGAAATCAATTTTTCCGAGCACTCGCGGAATGTAACTGTTCTAGGCTTCGGGTGTGCTAGTGGGAAGTCAGCCATTGTGGTTAGGCCATCGTTATACAAAACGAGTACTATTAATTTACACAGGAGGGGGATTTGTTTAAGTGCCAGTAGAGAGAGGCATGATAGAGCTAATAGTTATGAATAGGCCTAGAATTTAAAGGTACTATATGGCGGTCAAAAACGGCGGCGCGGCGGGCCCGGGGCGAAGTAAGTCGCTCCAAGTAATTTCATTTACCGAAAGAAGAGGAAATTTATTTTTCCAAGCACTCAAGGGAGACTTATGCACCAGAGCGCCGGGCGTGCAGCCAGGAAAACCACCACACCAGTCGGATCATCGCTTGTAATCAATTATAAAACCCGATGAAAAGCGCAAATACACTATATCTATGTCCCCAGATAGTCCGGGTTATAAGTATTGTGGTTCTCAGGGGGAGATATTCTAGTGTTGTGTGCTAATGAGTACAATGATAAGTACTTAATGAGAGTAAAGCGAGTAAAAATCTAAATAAAAGGAACAGTAAGCAAAAAAACAAAAAATACATAGATAAATAAAAGCAGAATACGAAGATAAAAACACATTAATAAAGTAAAAAGGTAGAAATAAATAAATAAATAAATAAATAAATAAATAAATAAATAAATAAATAAATATATGCGTGTGGAAGCGTGTGGCTGAGTGAGTAGAGAATCGGATTTGCAATCGTGAGGTTGTGAGTTCGATTCCCGGACCGGGCGATGCGTTATGTCCTTGAGCAAGACACTTTATTTCACGTTGCTCCTTCTACCTGGAGTTGCGACAGATAGATAGTATTAGCAATTGGAAAGACCAATGGAAACAGTATTTCCTCTGTCCGATTTGACGAAAGTCGATATTATATATATATATATATATATTAAGGGGGGGGGGTGATCTATTGAGTATGTGGTCGTAGTTGATGTGGCTGGTAGGGAGGAAAAGAAATATGTTAGAAAAATATTAATACTAAATATCTGTGTCTGTGTGCAAACTGGTATTGTGATTTTATACATTGAAACACCACACATACGTCACATATACAGCATCACACACATACACGAGACACACAGACCCACATACAAAACCGTTCACACACACATTTATATATATATATATATAAATATATAAATGAGGTAAATATCTCACTGAGTAATAAGTACACATTGAGATATATAGGGTGTCTATAATATAATTGTTGTTCTATGGTACTAATTAGAGATACCAGAACTATAAAAATTGATGAGCAGAACAAACAAACATTAAACAATCCTTTAAATAAATTAAAAAATAATTTAAATATCTACCTGTTCATAATGCTATTACCGGCGGTTTCCATCTACAAAAGATTGGAAATTCAGAGAATTTCCAACGGAAAGTAGATTTCATCAGATAGCTATTTCCTTTCTATAGGACATACGTCCCATGGTCCGTAAATATAATGCTAACTACCAGCAAAGTGACCCATACGTGACCTGGCCACTAGAGCAAGCGGGAATATTACAGACGTGTTGATATATATATATATATATAAGTATTGCACCAAGAAAAATAAAGACTTCGGTGAGAAAGGAGAGTAAGAATTTATTGGCTTTAACACATGTTCCTGAGAAAGAGAGAGATTAGATAGATAAGTTTCTATTTATTTGCCACGAGGGCACAAAAGAAGGGGACAAATACAAGGGGGGTGGGAGTTTATATAAAGGAACGAGTAAAACACAAATAACAAATATAAAATTAACAATACAGTCCTCAATAGGGAGGAGGCATTTTGGGGGTTACACACACCCCGAAAAAGTGTGCAACCCTTTTCCTTAGGAGCACAGAGAGGGAATGTTCCTTTGAACTTCCACCTTTCCACCTACAGGCTGATAAAGAGAGAAGGCCCATTCACACGGGCCATTCTCGCTACTTTCACCCACCTTTCATAAAACTTGCTGGGGTAGAGCACCTCTCTCTCCATTCTGATCCTTCACTTAAAATGGTATTTAAAGAAAAGGACCAGTTGTTGGCCGGAGAGAAAGGTGTCCGACCTCAGCCCTTTCAAACGTGTCCACCATACCACCTCTTTGACCATGGCTATTACACAGAGGAAGACCTCCTCTCCTTCATTTTTGAAGGGGGGAGGCGGCTTGATCGTTACAATGGACTCAGCGGTCAACCGGATTGGTCCCACCCGTCGTTCGACATAGCCCCACAGATCGGCAACGCCCGAGCAGTGTACCAATGCGTGCGCAATGGTTTCCTCGTCGCGCACGCATCTGGGACAGATTTTTTACGAGAGGTCCCTACCCGGGCGCCCGTGTCTGTAGAGCTTTTCTCGAACGGGCAGCGCCCCTCGGTAGCACTGCCAGGCCAGGGACCTCTGGAAGTTGTCCATAGGTCCCGGGCCAAATGTCCTCCCGAATAGGCTGGCCAGTTCGTCTTCCTCCATGCCTAGGGCTTGTCCAAGGGCGTCGTCGCACCTACTAACCACCAGCCCTCTATAGAATGGCGAGGTGGAGTCTCCACCGATAGCCGGATCCGCCTGCCAGAGAGCCATGAGCGCGTGGGAACACTCGGTGTGCCAGGCGCCCAGTTTTCTCGGTCTTTGCTTGACCCAGGACTGCAGCTCGGTGAGCGAGACGAGTCTCGGAAAGGCTCGCCTCACAAACGGGGCCCACACCGGTTGACCGGTGAGGAGTACCTGGAGGTGCCGTAGCCTTAATGCGTGTTTACGCATCAGCAGCCACGGCTTCCCCAGCCCTCCTTTCGAAGGCTGTTGACAGCAGATGGATCTCCTCACCAAAGATGCGCGCTCCATTTTGGTGGGCGTTTTCCTTGGGCAAGGCACGACGGTCAGGCGGTAATAGATGACGGACGCTATATAAGCGTTCGCCACCTCCGCCCGACCTTTCAGGGATAGTTTGCACTCAGTCCACTTCCGCGTCAGCGCAAACACCATGTTCGATACCTCACCCCAGTTCTTCTCCACCTGGAGGTCTGGCCCGAACCAGACCCCGAGCAACTTCACCGGACCCTCCATTCAACCTCCAACGACTCCGTTGGAGGCCATCGGTTTGCCCCTCCACTCGCCGAGTTGCAAACCGACTGACTTGTCCCGGTTCAGCTTAGCTCCTGTAAACGTTTCGTATTCCTCCAGTAAAGTGCCGATGACTCCAATTTCCGAGGCGGTTGACACGATTACTGTCACGTCATCGGCGTAGGCCTACACCGCTTTCCGCAATCCTGGTTCCAAAGGGATGCCCTCTAACAACTCCAACTTCCGCAGCAGTGGTTCTAGGGCCAATACATACAGAAGGGAGGAGAGATGGCATCCCTGTCGGATGGACCGCGTGATTTCGAACGGCTCCGAGAGGTAGCCGTTCACCTTGACCCTAGAGCAGATGCGGCTGCTGTGCATGGCAGTGATCCAGCCCCTGAAAACGGGTCCGAAACCTGCCGTCACTAGCACCGCATCCAGGTAACGATGGTCGACCCTATCGAACGCCTTAGATTGATCCAAGTTGATCAGGGCCCCACCAAAGCCGGGTTCGTTCCCAACCTGGAATGGACCTGGACGGGATGGCGCATGTCTGCGCATCTCCCACCAGGTTGCCCACGACAAGCGCCAACCTCTTTGCTAACACCTTGGCCAAAATCTTTAACTCTGCATTTAGCAGTGTTATGGACCTAACATTACTTATTTCATCCCCCTTGTTCTCGTCCTTCCTCACTAGCGAGACTACGCCCTTGGTCACAGAACAGGGAATTCTCCCGTTCTGTTGCCAATTGTAGTAGACCACTTCGAGGAGATCGGGGAACAAGTCCGGCATACTTAAATACAGTTCGTATGGAAGACCATCGAGGCCCGGAGATTTGCGTCTGCCGCATTGGCTCAGCACGTCCCCTATCTCAGCAGCTGAGATCGGCCTCTCGCAGAACTTCACCTCCTCGTCCGAAAGACGCGGCAGGCCGTCGATGTATGGACCGAGGTCCACATCCCCATCCGGCCCCGCGCCCCTTCCGAACAATCGGGAAAAGTGCCTTTGAAAGGCCTCGCATATCTGCTTAGGTTCAAGGATCACCCGTCCATCCTGGTCTCGCAAAGACCGGATAGTGGATCTAATCCCACTTTTGGCTTCTGTCACGCGGGCCCAGCTAACAGCTTTGGTCCCCTCGTTTCCCAGAGCACGTATTTTGCTTCGGACAACGCAGCCTTCGTGTTTCGCGTCGAAGAACTGGCCCAATGCCGTTCTCGAAGCTAGCACTCTGGCTACGTCGCCGCTTCTAATTGCCTTTTCTACACTATCAACCAACTCCCTTTCCTTCCTATTTCTATCTGAGGCTAACTCCTTACTAACTCCTATTGAAGCTACTCTAATCACTCTTTTGAGAGAGCCCCACCACCTGCTGTTGACGATGGCGCCCGTCAACCGCTCCTTAACTAAAGTACTAATCCGGTTCCTGTAAGCTTTACTTGCCGGTAAGGACAAGTTGAGCTTCCATAAACCGGGTCTCTGTCTATGCGTTCTATCAAGGTTGACCATGGAGGTCACTAACTTGTGGTCTGAATAGCCAACCATGAGCATTTTTGGACAACTTAAAAAGTCCCTATCCTTATTTCTAACTAAGAACCTATCTAGGTACGATCTAGATTGACCGTTATGGTTTCTCCAAGTCCAGGTTGGCACAGTCGGAAAATCTAGTCGATATCTAACGGCCAGGTCGAATCGCCCGATTAACCCCTTGAGGCTGTTACAAACCCCTCTATCAGGACATGCCCTTACATAGTCCCAACGCGCATCTAGGATACCATTCCAGTCCCCCACTAAAAGCAAGGAGCGGGGCGTCCCCAGAAAAGTCTCCAGACGATGGAAGAAGTCCGGCCGCGTTGACCCAAAGGGGCCGTAGACGGCGACCAGCCTAAAAGCTCCGCCTTCACCACTGCCAAGGTCCAGAACCACTAGTCGACCCTCCGGGTCCAAGTCTACCGTCTGTGTAGCGAGACCCAGATGTTTTTGCAGCAGAACGACAACCCCACCCCCACCTCCGGGCTGACAGAGAGATGCGTGCATCTCCAAGTCATCAAAGGTGGGGGCCAGCTGTCGCACGCTGCTGATCCGGACCTCGCAAATAACCATCACATTTATACATCGTCACCTGAGGTCATTTAGAAGCATTGCTTGCTTCCAAGGTGAGCCTAGGCCACGCGCATTTAAACAACCTATTTTCAACACAGCTATGTTGGTGGTAAAGAGAAAAAGCACTTACCTCTCTGCGGTCCGGTCCCCGGGACGCAGAGAGGTAAGTGCCGCACAATTTCCATGGGGGTGGGGGATAGGTTGTTGGGTGGGGTGGTGGTTTGTGGAAGTGTAGGGGCATCAGTGTGTGGTGGGGTTTGGGTGTTTGGAGTTGTGTGGGTGTCTGGGGGGGGGGAATATTTTAGGAGGGCACGGTTAATGGGTCTGACGCAGAGGGGCC
Organism: Eledone cirrhosa; assembly: GCA_964016885.1. NCBI lineage: Eukaryota > Metazoa > Mollusca > Cephalopoda > Octopoda > Eledonidae > Eledone > Eledone cirrhosa. The sequence goes on from OZ024741.1 coordinate 220,947,671, forward strand.
CCACGTCCTCTTTAAAAGTGTCTTTTAACGTTTTGTTAATGTCCATTGGGGCTTTTATCATTTTTAGATGGGGAAGCCCCGTTGCTTGTGCGAAATTCGAACCTTCGGTTTTTATTAAGTTGTTATTATAAATAACGTTTAACAGTTTTTTGTTTATTGTATTTATGTAAGTATATGCATATTTTTTTTTTTTTGTGTGATGTTTTATTGTTTGCTGTTGTTGTGTGTTTTTTTGCGTTGATGTCTGTGTTATGTCTTGGGGAGGGGTTGTTTGTATTTGTGTTCCTGTGGTGTGCTTTCTTTTTTTTCTTTTAACTTTATGAAAGTGCCCCTTCCCCCTCGTCTGACGACGAAAGGGGGTCCTCTTCCGTATACGAGGGGAGGGGTTCATTTTCGGCTCGTGTTTTTGGTGTGGGTGTTATTGTATTTGTTTTCTGTGGGGTGGGGGTATGGGGGAGATTGTTTTCAGTTGTGTTTTAACTTGTGGTGTTAGTTGTTTTTGTGGTGGTGGTGGAGGTTGTGTTGGTAGTGTTGTAGTTGTTGGTGTGGGCAAAATCGGTGTTTTTTTGTTTGCTTGGGAACAGGCAGCCCTCAGGTAACCTCTGCTACCACAGAGGTAACAAGCGGGTCGTCTACCCTCCACTGTGATGTGTAAGTAGGCAAGCCCATCCAGCAATATGCGGTCGGGGATCCTAGCAATTCGTTCTGGCTGCATTTGCACCAGAACTTGCAGGCTAGTTCCACCGAACACGTTGCTGGAAGACTTACCTACCGAAATTACTGCATCCTCTTTCAATTCGAGGAGGCCACACAGTACCGCCCAGAAATCAATATCTGGATCGATACTGTGTATGGTCAATCTTTGTGTTTTTCTTCCCAAATAAGTGGGGAAGAAGGTAAATAAGGGGGACACAATTGGGGCCAGGGAATGTTTTTCGGCCGTCAATTTATCTTTCATTCGGATGGATAGACTACCGTAGAGTCTATCCTTCCGAATGAATACAATGTTTTTCAGATGATCTTTTAAAGCCAGTTCAATCTTTGTCTGTGTGAGTTGTACTGGCTTACGGGTTTTGTTTGATATTGTCCTATAAATAATTGTTTTTAAGCTATTTTCCTTTTTTAGCTCTGGGGGGGAATTTAAAGAAAATAGACCATTCTCCTCCAAAGTTATATACTTCCGTGCATTTTCCATTTGTGGGCCATGTTCGAAATGTCAATAGGTTCATACACAATGGTTTTTTTTATGGTTTGAGCGAGCATCATTTTGTTCTCCCCCTCTCTGTTTACATTTGTCGAAATGAGGTTGTTTTCTTGTTTTTTGTTGTTGTTACAATTATCATTTTTTGTTGTTTGTGTTATTTATGTTGGTGTATGCGTTCACATTTTTTCCCCGTTGGGGGTTAGACTCCATTTCTTCAAAAAGTTCACTTATATTTTCAGTATCCGAGAGACTTGTAGTCACAGCTACTACTTCTCTTTCATCTTTGCTGGTGAGTGTGGGACTGTTAAAAGTCGAAACGGCATCCATTAATGTTGGCAATTTCTCCGAGTCAATTTTTTCACATTTTTTTCATTAGGGTTAGGCTCCATTTTTTTAAATGTTTCTAATAATCATTATTCTTTCAGTGGGGAGGCTTGTTGCCTCCGCTACCCGCTCTCCTTCAGTTTGTTTAGAGGGCGTGTCATCGTTATCTGTGGTAATGGCTTCCATTACCACTAGCGTAGAGACAATCACAAGATTTTTAGGATGAAAAATTTCACCCCAAAAGGGGTGAAATAAATTAACCCTAATGTCCGAAGACCCAGGCAAGGGGGTTAATTAACACAATAACGCAAGAATACAGACAAACACTTAATGTTAACCTGTAATATATCCAATAATCGAGGAGCCGATGTGAAGCACGTCTATACCATCCGGAGATAGGTAGGCAATGCACGGAGCAGGGATATAAATTTATTTATCCTTACACTAGCTTGCTGAATAGAGGTAATTGAGTATTTGTATTTCTTTCTTAAATACCGCCATGGCATCACATTTATATATGTGTGTGTATATATATAGATATATAGATATATAGATAGTTAGATAGATAGATGTGTGTGTGTGTGTGTGTACATGCAACACCCTTTACTTTCAAACGTACACTATTGAAAACACCCCTCTGTTCAAATTTGATATATTTGTATTTAGGATTTTTATCTTTACTTGTGTTTAGTTTGAAACAAGATTTCTTCCTAAATCTATCTGTAAATCTATTAATGTTTTTAAACAGCGCCATCTTCAGGATATGAATGGTAGTAATAGAGTCGTGTTATTGGTTTGTTTTGCAATGGATGTAAAGTGCCATAGGAGCTAAAACAGAAGTACATAAACAACGGTACTCTTTTGGGTTTGCATTAATGTTCTTTAGGGTGGTGGATTGGCAGTATCAGTAGAGGGTCGGACGCCATGCTTTCCAGCATAGTTACGTCCCTTTACGATCTGAGTTCAAATCCCGCCGAGGTTGACTTTGCCTTTCATCCTTACGGGGTCGATAAAATAAAGTACCAGTAATGCACTGGGTAATTGCTGGCCTTGTGCCTAAAGTAGAAACAATTATTGTTCTTTACTGTGCGACATTCTGTCCATGAATCGCAATATTATTTAACGAAGCAAGGGCGGTGGGTTGGCAGAGTCGGTGGAGCATCAGACAACATGCTACAGTTCTTTACTCTCTGAGTTCAAATCCTGTCGAGGTTAGCTTTACTTTTTATCCTTACGGTGTCGATCAAATAAAGTACTAGTAACGTACTGGGGTCGATTTAATCGACTTTCCCTTGCCAAACATTTGTTGGCCTTGTGCCTAAATCAGAAACCATTATCTAAACTATAATAAAGTAAGGAGTGCGGGACTGCGTCCAGAATAGATTTTTTTATCCCGTTTGTAAAATAAGTTGGATTACTTTGAATAAATAATTGTTTCTACATTTGGCACAAGGCCAGCAATTACTCAGTACATTACTGGTACTTTATTTTATCGACCCCGTAATGATGAAAGGCAAAGTTAACCTCGGCGCGATTTGAACTCAGAATGGCAAGGGACGTAACTCTATGCGTCAAAGCATAGTGTCCGACCCTCTACCGATACTGCCAATCCACCGCTTACTTTGAATAAATAATGAATGAATATTACATAATTTATCTACTAAATTTCGTTATTCTTGATTAAATATAAATAATTTTGTTGCTTATTTTAAGATTCACTTCTTTACATTTTTCAAATGTCAACACTTCCGGTTAGTGGCCGTTATATTATAACGCTTAAATTAACATTCATATATTTCCGTCACTAATTTTCTCCTAATGCAGTTTATATATAATATCGTCTTTTTTTAACGTATCATCGATTACGTTGCTGATTACATAAGACAGTGTAACGCAGTCTTCGTTCAATTTCTGTGTATATTGTCAATTATGATTTTATTTGATGTATCATATCTACATGTATATATACTTGCGTATAATATCAATATACACACTATACATGCTAGTAGAAAACCACCCGGAGCGTCATTTTTTCTGCTAGTCAATAAAATAAAGTACCAATAACGTACTGGGGTCGATATAATCGAATATCCCCCTCCCACCCAAATTACTGGCCCTGTGCCTAGATCAAAAACCATTATTAATAAAATAAAGTACCAGTAACGTACTGGGGTCGATATAATCGATTTCCCCCTCCCACCCAAATTACTGGCCATGTACCTAGATCAGAAACCCTTATCAATAAAAGAAAGTACCAGTAATGTACTGGTTCGATTTAATCGACTTTCCCCTTCCATCCAAAATGACTGGCCTTGAGCCTAGGTCAGAAACCATTAGTTTACCAAACACGTGACATTGTCCCGTTAGAAGCTTTTCTTTTAAGTTATGCAAATTATGTTGTTATGCAAATGTTTATAAATCAATTATTTAAAAGAAAATGTGTGTAACCCTTTCATTACATCCTTCTCAACTTTGTGTGTGTGTTTGTGACTGTTAGTATATGTGTGTGTTTGTTTGTGTGTCTCTGTGTATGATTGTGTGTGTGTGTCTGTGTCTGTTTGTGAGGGTCTGTGTGTGTGTCTGTGTGGTGTATGTGTATGGGCTTTTTTTAAAGGTGTGTGTGTGTCTGTGTATGTTTGTGCGTGTATGTGTGTGCGTATGTATGCTTGTGAGGGTCTGTGTATTTGTCAGTGTGGTGTCTGTGTATCTTTGTGAGGGTCTGTGTGTGGGTGTGCGTGTGTGTATGTCTGTGTATGTTTGTGAGGGTCTGTGTGTGGGTGTGTATGTTTGTGAGGGTCTGTGTGTGCGTGTGTGTATGTCTGTGTATGTTTGTGAGGGTCTGTGTGTATGTCTGTATATGTTTGTGAGTGTCTGTGTGCGGGTGTGCGTGTGTGTATGTCTGTGTATGTTTGTGAGGGTCTGTGTGTGGGTGTGCGTGTGTGTATGTCTGTGTATGTTTGTGCGTGTATGTGTGTGCGTATGTATGTTTGTGAGGGTCTGTGTATTTGTCAGTGTGGTGTATGTGTATCTTTGTGAGGGTCTGTGTGTGGGTGTGCATGGGTGTATGTCTGTATATGTTTGTGAGGGTCTGTGTGTATGTGTGCGTGTGTGTATGTCTGTGTATCTTTGTGAGGGTCTAAGTGTGGGTGTGCGTGTGTGTATGTCTGTGTATCTTTGTGAGGGTCTGTGTGTTTGTCTGTGTGGTGTCTGTGTATGTTATTGTGTGTATGTGTGTGTGTGTCTCTCTCTCTCTCTCTCTCTCTCTCTCTCTCTCTGAGTGTGTCTCTCTGTGTGTCTTTCTCTCTGTCTTTTTGTCTGTGTGTGTTTTTAGAGAGTGTGTGTGTGTCTATATGCCTGATTTACTGCATGTGTGCATGTGTGTCTGTGTGTGTGTGTCTATATGTGTGTGTCTGTGAGTGTGTCTGTGAATGTCTCTCTATTTATGTCTGCGTGTGTGTGAGTTTGTATGTGTATGTGCCTGTGTTTGTCTGTATGTGTGTGTATGTGTCTGTGTGCCTGCATGTGTGTGTATGTGTATGTGTATGTCTGTGTCTGTATGTGTGTGTCTCTGTGTGTGTCTGTATGTGTGCATGTGTGTGTATGTATGTGTGTGTGTATGTGCGTGTGAGTATATACATTCTAGTTCTATACTATCTGTATGTGTGCGTGTGTGTGTCTGTATGTGTGCATGTGTGTGTATGTATGTGTGTGTGTATGTGCGTGTGTGTATGTACATTCTAGTTCTATACTATCTGTATATGTGCGTGTGTGTGTCTGTATGTGTGTGTGTGTGTGTGTGTGTGTGTGTGTATGTGTGTACATTCTAGTTCTATACTACATTACATTCAATGTTGTAATTATCCCCTATATAAATGTTGCCTACAGACAACTCGATATTGTAAACACATCGTAAACAAGTCGCATTAAACATTTCACCATCAATACAATAGCATGCATTGCTGTACACTTAAATATCCATATAATGACACTGGTAATGATACTGGGGAACAACACAATCTATGTTACTACAGAATCTAAACTATAATAAAGTAAGGAGTGTGGGACTGCGTCAAGAATATATTTTTTTTATCCCGTTTGTAAAATAAGTTGGATTACTTTGAATAAATAATGAATGAATATTACAAAATTTATCTACTAAATTTCGTTATTCTTGATTAAATATGAATAATTCTGTTGGTAATTTTAAGATTCATTTCTTTAAAATTTTCAAATGTCAACACTTCCGGTTAGCGATCACTTAAATAAACATTCATATATTCCGTCACTAATTTTCTCCTAATGCAGTTTATATATAATATCGTCTTTTTTAATGTATCATGGATTACGTTACTGATTACATAAGACAGTGTAACGCAGTCTTCGTTCAATTTCTGACTATATTGTCAATTATGATTTTATTTGATGTATTATATCTACATGCATATATACTTGCGTATAATATCAATATACACACTACACATGCTAGCAGAAAACCACCTGGAGGTGGTTTTTCCGCTAGTCTCTCTAATAACATTTCTTGAAAATTGATCCAATGTTTCGATTGATTCTCAGCGGAATATGGAAAAGATGATTCTTTTAACACGCCATTCATTTGCATAAAATTCGAGAGGGCACAAACTTTTAGGGGGGCAGGGGGTTAATAGTTTACGTTTATTTATTTATTTATTTATTTATTTATTTATTTACTGTTTTTTGTGTGCGTCTTTTTAATTTTTACTTTAGAACAAAGAGACAAGGAAAATTACACATAACCGAAAAAATGAATACACGAAAACTATATTTAAAAATTAATTAACTCAATTTTAGAGAAACATTATTTAATCAATTTTAGTAATTACAATATTCTTATTAATGCAAGGATGATGTAGAAGAACAATAATTATATATTTTTATTTAATTGTAATTTGACTTGTGAATTAATCAAATTGGTCGAATAATTTCTCTTTACATAAATTAATTGTTCTCTATCGATCTTAGTTATATAATTGGACGATATTTAAATTGTTAACTAATAAATACAGATTGGTTACTGATTTGCATTAAGATTGAGCGAGACATACTGGAAGCCATTTGTGTGTATATATATATATATATACACACACATTTATATATATATTTATATATATATATAAAAATGTGTGTGTATATATATATATATATATATATATGTGTGTGTGTGTGTGTGTGTAATAAACAACATAAGATAATTATTTCATTTACCAGTGGTTTCTTGAAAGCAAGCAAATTTGCTTTCATTCATCAGAATGAAAAAATCCTGGTGTATTTATTGACAGTGGATTTCAAAAACAAAAATATAACAGATATGAAAGTGAGGCTGGAGGAAAAAAAAGGGGGGGGGGGGGATAATAAATAAGAATATATAACAACACACACGTACACACACACACGCACACACGCACACACACTCACATATACACATATATATACACATATATACACGCATATATACACATATATATACACATAGACACATATACACACACGTACATGTATATATATATCCATACATAAATACACCAACACACACATATATATATATATATATACATATATATATACATGTACACACATACATATATATATATATATACATACAGATATATACATATATATACATACACATACACACATACATACACACACACATGCATACACACATATATACACACATGCATACGTACTCACATATAAAAGGATACATATGCACACTCACAAATAAAAATAAATAATCATAATAGGCCGTCACATACAAATAAACAGGTTTTTATGTGCATTTTCTTATCACGCGCGTTTGGTCATTTGGTCAGGGTCACCGTGGCTTTTTTAATGGGCTTTCTCCACGATGGCCCTCGGAAGTCTCTCCCCCCCCCCCCTATTGGGGAATTTTTCATTGTTCTTTTATTACATCCTCTGTTTCTTTTGTTTTTTACACGCAGAAATGCCCATTTGTACCGTCCTGTATTGTCCTGTACTGTCCTTAATGTCTACTTTGTGTAAACCCTTGTGGTTAATAAAGAAATCATTATTATTGTTCTTTGAGTCTCTGGAAAGTTTGTTGAAATGAATATCAAGCCGCTACCTGCAGCCTCAGATATTCAGGGCGTATCGGAGGGTTATTGCTGTTTCCAGCAAGTATGCCTTCTGAAATGTTCTCAAAAAAGTGTTCCAATTATTATTATTATTATTGTTCTTTGAGTCCCAGTTATTAATGTTATTTAACTGGAAAGTTTGTTGAAATGAATATCAAGCCACTACCTGCAGCCTCAGATATTCAGGACGTATCGGAGGGTTCTTGCTGTTCCCAGCAAGCATGCCTTTTGAAGCGTTCCAAAAAACGTGAAGGGGCCAATTTTCTTTAACCATCCCTGGAAACTTGTTGAGATAGTCCCTAGTGCGCCTATGACAATCGGGATCACTTTGACTTCATGGCAGTTCCAAATCCTTTTTACCTCCCACTTTAAGTCCTGGTATCGGTTAATTTTCTCCCTCTCCTTCTCTTGCACTCTCGTGTCGAATGGGCAGGCCACATCCACAATCAGGCACGATCTTTTTTCTTTGTCCAAAACTACCAGGTCAGGTCTATTGTGTTCCAGTTTCTTGTCCGTCTGTATCCTAAAATCCCACAGCACCTTCACCTGATCGTTTTCTATCACCGCCTCTGGCTTATGCTCATACCACTTCTCAGAATGTGGTAAATTGTTTACTTTGCATAGGTGCCAGTGGATCACCCTGCCCATCACATCATGTCTCCAGCCCTTATAGTGAGTCTGGGCTAGGTGTTTACACTCGGATACAATGTGAGCCACAGTCTCCTCTCTCTCACCACAGATCCTGCACAGTGGGCTAGCCTCCTCCTTGTAAATGTGGTGTTTCAACCACTTCGTTTTGAGGGGCAATGTGATCGGTGGAAACTCCACCTTGGCGTTCTATAGGGGATTAGTGGAGGGGAAGAGCGACGACGTACTTGGAGAAACTCTAGGCGTCGACGAAAATCAACTAGCCAATCTCTTCGGAAGGACTTTCGGGCCGGGGCCTATGGACAACTTCCAGAAATCCCTGGCCTGGCAGTGCTACCGAGGAGCTTTGCCAGTTCGGGATAAACTCTACAGGCATGGGGGTGCCGTCAGCCGGGCATGTCCGAGATGCGCGCAGGGCGACGAAACCGTCCTGCACGCACTCGTCCAGTGTCCGAGCATTGCTGACTTGTGGGTTTATGTCGAACACCTGCTGTCACGTGTAGGACGGATCCAGCTATCAGCTGAGTCCATCGTGAGGATTGCCCCGCCCCCTTCCTTTAGCCGGGAAGGGCAGGCCGTTTTTATCTGTCTGGTGGCCATGGCGAAAGAGATAGTATGGTGGACACGTTTGAAAGGGCTGAAGACGAGCACTTACCTCTTCGGTGATGCTCTGATTAACTTTTTCAAATTTCATTTGAAAAGGAAAATCAGGGTAGAGAGGGAAGTGCTCTCTTCCCAGCATTTTGTTGAAAGATGGGTGAGAGAAGCAAGTATGGCCCGAATGAATGGGCCTTCTCTGAGTATGTGTCTGTAAATTAAAAATGGAAAACTGGGAGAGGGCACTTGCCCTGGTGGTCAGGGCCACTGTGGTCTTTTTAATGGGCTTTCTCCACAAATGTCCCTCGGAAGTCTCCCCCCTACTGGGGAATTTTTCTTTGTTATTTTATTTCAACCTCTGTTTTTTTACACGCAGAAATGCCCATTTGTACCGTCCTGTATTGTCCTGTACTGTCCTTAATGTCTACTTTATGTAAACCCTTGTGGTTAATAAAGAAAACATTATTATTATTATTATTATTATTATTATTATTATTTTTATTTTTATTTTAAAATTTGCCGTCATGTATCGCTGTCAACTTAATAATATGTTTTATTTTTTATTTTCTTAATCCTTATTTTTTATTTGCTTATTTGTATGTGACGGCCTATTATGATTATTTATTCTTATTTGTGTGTGTGCATATGTATCCTTTTATATGTGAGTACGTATGCATGTGTGTATATATGTGTGTGTATGTGTGTGTGTATGTATGTATGTGTATGAATATATATGTATATATATGTATGTGTGTGCATGTATATATATATATATATATATATATGTGTGTTGGTGTATTTATGTATGGATATATATATAAATGTATGTGTGTGTATATGTGTCTCTGTGTATATATATGTGTATATATGCGGGTATATATGTATATATATATGTATATACGTGTGTATATGCATGTGTGTGCGTGTGTGTGTGTACGTGTGTGTTGTTATATATTCTTATTTATTATTCTCCCTCCCTCCCTTTTTTTCCCTCCAGCCTCACTTTCATATCTGTTATATTTTTGTTTTTCAAATCCACTGTCTATAAAGACACCAGGATTTTTTCATTCTGTTGAATGAAAGCAATTTTGCTTGCTTTCAAGAAACCACTGGTGAATGAATTAATTATCTTATGTTGTTTATTACATAACTAATAAGCTCTGTAACCTACATAGAGCACTCTTTTTTTCTGGACCTTTCAGACGGAATCGCTTCATTTATATATATATAAATATATATACACATTTATATATACATATATATATATATATATATATATATATATATATATATATATATATATACAAATGGCTTCCAGTATGTCTCCTGTATATATATATACACACACACTTATATATATATATATATATATATATATATATATATATATATATATATATATATATATGTGTGTACATATATATATATATGTACATATATATATATATATGTATAAGACCTTAATGGTCGCTTATATTTATGGTACGTCAAAATTATTTATAAAACAGTTTATATATTGTATTTTATCTGACGAAGGCATGCCGAATTTTTAATATGGTATCCCTGAAATATGTATAATGAAATAAATATGGTTTTATAAATATAGTTTCCATTTGTTTAATATCGTATGCATATATATATTTATATACATATATATATATATATATATATATATATATATATATATTCCATGTCTGTATGTATGTAGGTAAGTGTGCATGTCTGTATGTGTGTCTCGATGTGTCTATACTGTATGTGTATATTTATGTATGTATGCAGTCAATGTGCAAAAGCAGGAAAAACAGAATCTAAGCCAAATAATTGTTTCTACTTTAGGCACAAGACCAGCAATTACCCAGTGCATTACTGGTACTTTATTTTATCGACCCCGTAAGGATGAAAGGCAAAGTTAACCTTGGCGGGATTTGAACTCAGAATGGCAAGGGACGTAACTCTATGCGTCAAAGCATGGCGTCAGGCCCTCTACCGATACTGCCAATCCACCGCCCTCGTATCTAAGCCAAATAATGACACTATTTCACCTCTCTCCCTATATCTATCTATCTATCTATCTATCTATCTATCTATCTACCTATCTATCTATATCTATCTCTACCTCTCTTTTTCTCCTCTATCCATCCATCTATCTATCCATCAACCTATCTATCCATCCATCCATCTATCTATCTATCCATCTATCTATCTATATATCTATCCATCTATAGGTCAGGCGGAGGTGGCGAACACCTACATAGCGTCCGTCATCTACTACCGCCTGACCGTAGTGCCCTGCTCAAGGGAAACCCTCACCAAGATGGAGCGCGCACTCTTCCAATTCCTTTGGAAGAGGTGGGCTCCTATGGTGAGGAGATCCATCTGCTGTCAACACCCTTCGAAAGGAGGGCTGGGGATGCCGTGGCTAATGATGCGTAAACACGCATTAAGGCTACGGCACCTCTACGTATTCCTCACCGGTCAACCGGTGTGGGCCTCGTTTGTGAGACGAACCTTTCCCAGACTCGTCTCACTCACCGAGCTGCAATCCTGGGTCAAGCAAAGACCGAGAAAACTGGGCGCCTGGCACACTGAGTGTGCCCAGGCGCTCACCGCCCTCTGGCAGGCGGATCCGGTTATCAGTGGAGACTTCACCGCAACATTCTATAGAGGGCTGGTACGCAGCAGGTGCGACGACGCCCTCGGAGAAGCCCTAGACATGGAGGAGGACGAACTGGCCAGCCTGTTCGGTAGGACATTCAGCCCGAGACCTATGGACAACTTCCAGAAGTCCCTGGCCTGGCAGTGTTACCGAGGGGCTTTACCCGTTCGAGAAAGGCTCTACAGACACGGGCGCCCGGGTAGGGACCCCGCCAAAAAGATCTGTCCCAGATGCGTGTGCGACGAGGAAACCGTTGCACACGCATTGGTACACTGCTCGGGCGTAGCCGATCTGTGGGGCTATGTCGAACAACTGCTGTCAAGGGTGGGACCGATCCGGTTGACCACCGAGTCTATTGTAATGATCAAGCCGCCTCCCCCCTTCAAAGATGAAGCAGAGGCGGTGTTTCTGTACGTAATAGCCATGGCGAAAGAGGTTGTATGGTGGACGCGTCTGAAAGGACTGAGGTCAGGCACCTTTCTCTCTGGCCAACAACTGGTCCGTTTCTTCCGATATCATTTCGGAAGAAGGATCAGGATGGAGAGAGATGTGCTCCACCCCAGTCGTTTTTATGAAAGGTGGGTGAAAGTGGCGAGAATGGCCCGTGTGAATGGGCCTTCTCTTTACATAAGCCTGTAGGTGGAAAAGAGGAAGGAACGAGGGAGCACCCCCTCTCTGTGCTCCTGAGGAAAAGGGTTGCACACTTTTTTCGAGGGTGTGTGCGACCCCCAAGGCGCCTCTTCTCTATTGAGGATTTTGTTATAAATTTTATTTTTTGTTATATTTTATTTTATTTTTATATTTTGTCATTGCCTCCTCCTTATTGAGGACGCCTTTTTGTGTAAACTCCCCCCTTTGTACTTGTCCCACTTTTGATGCCCTGGTGGCAAATAAAAGAAACATATCTATATATTTATCTGTCTATCTATCTATCGATAGTAAGATGTACACAATTTAGCTGGTAAGTTTCTGTCAATTTATTTATAAAAAACAGAAATTCTTGTAAAACAACACACATTGTTTTGTAGATTAACCCCAGGCTGAATTATCAGCTGGGTGGCAAACTCATTTTTCGCCCCTGTGGGGGGCGAAAATTTAATTTTAAAAAAACTGTCCAAAATTGTTTAATATTTTACAATCAACAATGGCTAGCATACAAGGAGCGCTAGCGAATGTTGAGGAAGGAAAAAGAAAGAATGAAATAGACTTTAACGTTTATACGATCTATGCCTGTATCAATGTAGCTGACAACAACGTTTTGTTTCACGAAAGTGAAGCATGCAATAAAAAAAAAAATTGAACCACACAGTGTTCAACAGACACCAAAAACAACAGAAAATATAACAATTGATACAACTACAAACGGAAAAACTGACAACCATAACAGCAACAACAACACCAAAAAAATAACTTTTACAGAAACAGTCACAAATGAAATGGATTTTAACGTTGCCTCAAACTCTGCATGTATCGGCGTCACTATGGAAGCCAATAAGAACAACAAGGTTTTGTTTCACGAAATTGAAGTATGTAATAAAAACAAAATTGAACCACACAGCCACCAAAAACAACAAAAAAAACCAGAAAAGTTAACAATCGACACAACTACAAACGGAAAAACCGGCAACCACAACAACAACAACAACAACAACACAAAAAAAAATAACTTTCGCACAAACAGTCATGAACAAACAAAATTTCAAGGATCTCGATATCTTTAATGCGAGACAGATGCGCTCTGAAGCAAAGGTGTTTATCATTTTCTGAGATAACGGTGGGTTTAAAATAAACTGACCTCCAGAAATTCGTCTTGAAACACTTCGAAGGACAGTTACCTTAAGAACTGTTTCAAACGAAACAAGAAAACCGGTATTCCTCAGTCAAGGGGAAATTGAAGCAACCTTGAAGGAGATATTGCCAAACATAGACTTTATGCAGAGGGCCAAACAGTATGAGAGTATTTCGATGCTCCCCAAAAGCGAGGCCCTCGTACAAAAATATTCCGTGACACCAATACTGTCAAAAAAATCCACCTTTTTCCCTACATACCTGGGAAAAAAGACTAAAAAAATCAAAATTATCAACATACCACCAAATATTAATATTTGGTGGATATTGGCAGGTTTTTTTAGAGAAGGGACAGGACACCATTCTCTCCATCAAGAAGTCAACCAGACACACGTGGTCTGGTACAAATTTGGAGATTCTGGTTCAAATGCAAACGCACCAAAACTAACAGCCTCTCAACCAACAACAGCAGGAGAAACACAAACAACTCTCCCGAAGAACACAGTCCCACCCCATCCCACTCCATCCAACACTGCCACAAACACACACCCAAACACACCATCACCACACAACATACCCCTACTGCAAGCCCCTGATGACGAATCATCGTCAGACGAGGCTATTTCTTCATCCCCAAGTGAGATGGACAGCCTCAAAAATAAGAAAAGAGGCACCGCAAAGCCACAAAAACAACAATCACCAACACCAACACGCAACCACCGACACAAACAACACCACAATCCCCTCCTCCTACCAGCAAAGCAAACACCAACACCATCCCAAACACAAGCACCCACCATAAAAAGAAAACTCCCGGACGAACAGCAAACTAAAACAACACAACAAAAATACAAACAACAATACTCATACATCAACACCAACAAGAATTTGATGGAAGGCATTTCCCAAAATCCCAAGGTGGAGGCGGGGGGTAAAACTTTCGTTAAAGCAGAATCGTCTCCACACCTCAAATTGATAAGGTGTTTCCATGGAAACATAGCGAACTAAAAACTGAATTTTCGCAGGACGTGGGCAACCCCTGACAAAAACTCATAACCCGGGTCCTGTTAAAATGTTTCCCCACCCCACCCAACACCCCCACCTGCACCCAAATGGAGATTGAGCAACCCGATCTCCAGGAAACGAAAAGGCAAGTGCACCTTTTCGTCCTTTTTCGCCAACTCTTCTCCACCAACATGGCTAGTTTACGAGTTGGAAGCGTGAATGTGCGTGGCCTATGGATGCCCTGGAAACAGGGCCAACTTTTAAACGACCTTAGGTCACACGATATGGATGTGATAGCCATCACCGAGTCCAGGATCCACAACAGGCAGCAACTAACCTCCATCTTCAATGACTTTGAGATCTACACATCTCTCTGTCAGCCAGGAGGTGGAGGAGGAGTAGCTGTCATGTTTCGGAAAAACCTGGACGTCGAAGTACTGAAAGTACACTTGGACCCGGAGGGTAGACTGGTAGACCTAGACGTGAACAGTGTTGGAGGTGGAGCCTTCAGACTGGTGGGCGTTTATGCCCCGACTGGGCAATCGCGGCCAGACATCTTTAAGCGTCTAGAGTATTTCTGGGAACGTCCCGCTCCTTGTTTTTAGTGGGGAATTGGAATGGCTTCCTAGACGCACGATGGGACTATGTAGGATCATGTCCCAGTAGAGGGGGGTGCAACAGCCTCAAAAATTTAATCGGCCAATTCCAACTGACCGATAGGTGTCGACTAGATTTCCCGACTGCACCGCAGTGGACGTGGACAAACCGTAGCGGGACATCTAGATCGTATTTAGACAGGTTCTTTATTAGAGAGAGACAAGAAGATGTTAAGCTGTCCACAAATGCACATGGTTGCCTATTCAGATCACAAATTAGTCATCTGCATAGTCAACCGTGATAGAATACATAGACGAGGACCCTGATACTGGAAGCTGAACGTGTCGCTACCGACACGTAAAACCTACAGTGAACGGATAAGTAGATTAGTTAAGCAACAATTGACGGGAGCCATCGTCAACAACAGATGGTGGTACTCCCTCAAGAAAGCAATTAGAGTAGAGTCGATATACTTTAGCAGAGAGCTAGCCTTAGAGGAAAACAAAACAGAAACGGAACTAGTAGCCAAGGTAGAGGAGGCGCTTAGGACTGGCAACGTAGCTAGAGTGCTAGCAACGAGAATTGCACTAGACCAGTTCTTCGACGCGAAACACGATGTCTGCGTGATGAGAAGTAAATCACATGCTCTAGGAAACGAGGGAGCGAAAGATGTTAGATGGGCCCTAGTGGCAGAGGTGAAAAGTGGCAACAAGTCCACGATTCGGTCTTTGAAAGACCAAAACGGACGCGTGCTAATGTGCGGCCTTTCAGCGGCACTTCGCGCAACTGTTCTGGCAGAGTGGCGGTGCGTCGAACGGAACAATGGACTTCGGTTCCTACCTAGACGGCCTGCTGCGTCTCTCGAGCATGGTAGCCGAGTTCTGCGAAAGACCGATCACAGCCACTGAGATACGGGACGCTCTGAGCCGCTGCGGGAAACGCAAATCACCCGGTATAGATGGTCTACCCTATGAGTTTTACATAGGAATGCCGGACTTGTTCTCTGGCGTCCTCGAGGCCGTCTACTGCAACTGGCAGCAGAACGGGAGAATTCCCAGTTCTGTAGGCAGGGGCGTAGTAACGCTGATCAGGAAAGACGAGACCAAGGGGGACGAACTAAACAACTTTAGGCCCATAACTAAATATTTTGGCCAAGGTGTTGGCAACGAGATTGGCGCTTGTCGTCGAGGACCTGGCAGGGAAAGCGCAAACGTGTGCAATCCCGACAGGTCCATACACTACAACCTCCACCTCATGCGATACATCATAGAGAGGGTGGGGTGTAAACCCGGCTTCGGTGGGGCTCTGACCAATTCACATCAGTCTAAGGCGTTCGATAGGGTCGACCATCGATACTTGGAAGCGGTTCTCAAGGCAGCCGGTTTCGACCCGTCTTCAAAGGCTGGATGCACACCAACATCTGCTCGATGGTCAAGGTGAACGGCTACCTATCGGAGCCATTCGCAATCACGCGTTCCATCCGACAGGGATGTCCTCTCCTCCATTCTGTACGTACTGACTCTAGAGTCACTACTGCGGAAGTTGGAGCTGCTGCAAGGCATCCCGTTGGAACCGGGACTACGGAAAGCGGCCTCGGCTTATTCCGACGACGTAACTGTAATGGTGTAGGAAACCTCGGAAATCGGGGCGATCGGCAGCTTACTGCAGGAATACGAAAGGCTCACAGGAGCAAAACTGAACCCGGACTATTCTGTCGGTTTGCAACTCGGAACGTGGAGAGGCAAACCGATGGCGTCCGACAGCGTCGTCGGACGCTGGATGGACTGACCGGTGAAATTGCTCGGTGTCTGGTTCGGTCCGGACCTCCAGGTGGAGAAAACCTGGAACGAGGTCACGGCCAAGGTATTTGCGCTCACCCAGAAATGGGCAGAGTGCAAACTAACCTTGAAAGGTCGAGCGGAGGTGGCGAACACTTTCATAGCGTCCGTCATCTACTACTGCTTGACAGTCGTGCCTTGTCCCCGTGAACACCTCACCAAGACGGAAAGCATGCTCTTCCAGTTCCTTTGGAAGAAGCAGGCTCCACTGGTGAGGAGATCCGTCTGCTGTCAGCACCCTTCCAACAGGGGGCTGGGAATGTCGTGGCTGATGATGCGCAAGCATGCGCTGAGGCTACGGCGTCTACAGGTATTCCTCACCGACCCCCAACCGGTGTGGGCACCGTTTGTGAGACAGGCCTTCCCGTAACTTGTCTCGCTGACGGAGCTGCAGTCCTGGGTCAAGCGGAGACCGAAGAAGATGGGCGCGTGGCACATTGAATGCGCTCAGACGCTCACAGTCCTCTGTCAAGTGGGCACGGCAATCAGTGGAGACTCCACTTCGACATTCTATAGAGGGTTAGTACGTTACAAGGGCGACGACGTGCTCGGAGAGACTCTAGGCGTCGAAGACAACTTCCAGAGGTCCCTGGTCAGTCAGTGCTACCGAGGAGTTCTACCAGTTCGTGACAAGGTCTACAGGCACGGACCTTCCAAGAGGACGTGTTCAAGATGCGGGAAGGACATTGAAACCGTCCTGCACGCAATTGTACACTGCCCGGGCGTAAACGACCTGTGGAACTACGCGGAACAACTGCTGTCACGTATGGGACAACTCCAGTTGACTGCCGAGTCCATAGTAAGGATCAAACCGCCAACTTCTTTCAAAAACGAAAGAGAGTCGGTTTTCCTCTGTACAGTGGCTATGGTGAAAGAGGTTATATGGTGGATGAGATTGAGAGGACTGAGGACAGATGCCTTTCTCTCCGGACAACAATTGATTCCCTTCTTTAAGTATCACTTTAGAAGGAGAATCAGGGTGGAGAGAGAGGTACTGCACTCCAGTAAATTTACTGAAAGGTGGGTGAATATGGCAATAAGGCCCGAGTATATATAAACCTGTAGATTGAAGAAGAGAGCAAAAGGAAGAAAGGAGCACTTGCACAAGACGCTCCTGAAGTTGAGGGTTGTTCTATCTACGGGGTATTAAACAACCCATTTGTGGTGCCTCTTCCCTATTAGGGATTTCGATTGTTATATTTGTTTGTTTCATATTTTTACACGATTGTATGTAAAATCCCCGGCATGTCTTTGTTTTGTCCCCTTTTCTTGTGCGCCCTTGTGACTAATAAAGAAATATATCTATCCATCCATCTACCTACTTATCTATCTATCTATCTATCTATCTATCTATCTATCTATCTATCTATCTATCTATCTATCTATCTATCTATCTATCTATCTAGCTATCTATCCATCCATCCATGGCCAGCTTTTAAATGATCTCAGGTCACATTGGATAGATGTGATACCCATCACCGAGTCCAAGATTCCCGACAAGCAGCAGCTAACTCCCCTGTTCGATGATTTTGAGATCTACGCATCTCTCTGTCAGCCAGGAGGGGGGGGGGGGAGTTGCTGTTCTGTTTTGAAAAAAATTGGATCTCAAAATACAGACGATTCACTTGGACCCGGAGGGCAGCCTGGTAGTCCAGGTCATTAATGGTAGTGAAGGTGGAGCTTTCAGACTGGTGGCCGTATATGCCCCGACTGGGACATCGCAACCAGAGTTCTTCAAGCGTCTAAAGCCATTCCTGGGAACGTCTCGCTCCTTAGTGTTAGCGGGGGACTGGAATGGCATCTTAGACGCACGTTGGGACTATGTAGGAGCTTGTGATAATAGAGGGCGGGTGTAATAGCCTCAAAAATCTCATTATACAATTCCAACTGGCTGTTAGATATCGACTAGACTTCCTAAGGCACCACTGTGGACGTGGAACAACCGCACTGTGTCTTCTAGATTGTATTTAGATAGATTTTTAATTAGACAGAATGATAAGGAAACATTAAGCTGTCCACAAATGCACATGATTGCCAATTCAGACCACAAATTAGTCACGTGCCTAGTCAACCATAGGACACATAGACAGGGACCCGGATACTGGAAGCTAAACCTACAGTAAATGGATTAGCAACTTAGTTAAGTGCCAGTTGATGGTGGCAATCATCAACAACAGGTGGTGGAGCTCTCTCAGGAGAGCAATTAGAATAGAATCGATAGCATTTAGCAAGGAAGTAGCTTTAGAAAACTGAAAAGGAACTGGTAGCTAAAGTAGAAGAAGCGCTTAGGAATGGCAGTAGAGCTGACGTGCTAGCGGCGAGAATGGCACTAGACCAGTTCTTCAACGTGAAACACGAAGGTTGTATTGTAAGAGTGTAGAATACGTGCTCTAAGAAACGAGGGAGCCAAAGCTGTTAGCTGAGCCCGAGTGGCAGAGGCGAAAAGTGGCAACAAATCCACAATTCGGTCTTTGCAAGACAAAGATGGACGCATTATACTTGAATCCAAGCAGATGTGCACGGCCTTCCAGCAGCATTTTGCACAACCGTTCGGGCAAAGCGGTACGTCGAGCGATGTGATGAACTTCAGCTCCTACCTCGACGTCGTACCACGACTCTCAAGCACGGATGCGGAGAGCTGCGAAAGGCCGATCACAGCGGGAGAAATAGAAGATGTCCTAGGCCGCTGCGGGAAACGCAAATCACCCGGTTTAGATAGTCTACCTTATGAGTTTTATATAGGCACGCCAGATTTTTCTCTGGCCGTCCTCGAAGCGGTCTACTGCAACTGGCAGCAGAACGGGAGGATTCCCAGTTCTGTAGGCAGAGGGGTAGTAACGCTGATCAGGAAAGATGAGAACAAGGGGGATGACATAAGCAATTTCAGGACCATTATTCTGTTCAACTAGAGTTAAATATTTTGGCCAAGGTGTTAGCAGCGAGGCTGGCGTTTGTCGTCGAGAACCTGGTAGGGAAAGCGCAAACGTGTGCAATCCCGACCAGGTCCATACACGACAACCTCCACCTCATGCGATACATCATAGAAAGGGTAGGGTGTAAACCTGACTTCGGTGGAGCTCTGATCAATTTAGATCAGTCTAAGGCATTTGATAGGGTCGACCATTAATACTTGGAAGCGGTTCTCAAGGCGGCCGGCTTCGGTCCCGTCTTCAGAGGCTGGATCGCTGCCATGCACACCAGCATCTGCTCGGCAGTCAAACTGAATGGCTACCTATCGGAGTCATTCCAAATCATGCGTTCCATCCGTCAGGGATTCCCCCTCTCCTCCATTCTGTATGTTCTAACTTTCGAGCCGTTACTGCGGAAGTTGGAGCTGCTGCAGGGCATCCCGATCGAACCAGGACTGCGGAAAGCAGGGTCAGCCTAGCCGACGACATAACCGTAATGGTATCGAAAACCTCGGAAATCGGGGTAATCGGCAACCTATTACAGGAAAACGAAACGTTGACAAGAGCAAGACTAAACCCAAACAACTCGGCACATGGAGAGGCAAACCCATGCCTTCCGACAGTGTCGTTGGACGCTGGACGGAATAACAGGTGAAATTGCTCGGGGTCTGCTTTGGTCCAGACCTCCAGGTGGACA
>OZ024741.1:220973064-220998064 GCA_964016885.1 Eledone cirrhosa
AAGCTACATATCCTTGACTTTCGGTTTGTTTTCATTAAGTACACACATATATATATATATATATGTACATGTATATATATATATATATATATATATATATATATATATATATATATATATATATTTATATATATATATATTTATATATATATATTTATATATATGAAGAATTAGTATATCTACCAATATATATATACAGAAGTATACCTATGCAAGCAAATATATAGGTTTTGTCTTAGTAACTTTGTGGTTCAATGCATGGGGATGCAGAACAATTATATGAAAGGCGTAAAATAAGAAAATTATAAAAATTAACTTACTAAAATTTCACTCCAACTAATTAGTTTCTGAAAGGGAATAAACATGATTTCCAAATAGAAAACATGGAGAAGCCATTTCGTCATCAGGAAGTCGTTCTCAGCTAAGATCCCTGGCGATGCCTGGACACAGGGAACTTATACAAAAATAATTCATTGGATGGAAAAAAGCATGCGTGGACTAAATTCCAAGACATTGAAAAAATCACTGCCTATTTGGTCGGTGGCAAATTCAAAAGAATCAATCACGTGACATCGAGGTTAATCAGTGAGGAGTGGGGTGTTAAAAAGACTTCCTGGTGACGAAATGGCTTCTCCATGTTTTCTATTTGGAAACCATGTTTATTCCCTTTCAGAAACTTGTTGGAGTGAAATTTTAGTAAGTTAATTTTTATAATTTTCCTATTTTACGTCTTTCATATAATTGTTCTGCAACCCCATGCATTGAACCACAAAGTTACTAAGACAAAACCTATATATTTGCTTGCATAGGTATACTTCTGTATATATATGTTGGTAGATATACTAATTCTTTATAATTATCTCCAAATTATTTTGTTGAGCAAAAATTTGCCAAAATTGCTGCTATAGTTCATAGTAACAGCTTGGCTACTGTCTTTTTAACACCCCACTTCTCACTGATTAACCTCGATGTCACGTGATTGATTCTTTTGAATATATATATATATATATATATATATACGATATTAATAAATGGAAACTATATTTATAAAACCATATTTATTTCATTATACATATTTCAGGGATACCAAATTAAATTATGGTATGCCTTCATCAGACAAAATACAATATATAACAGTTTTATGAAAGCATACCATAATTTAATTTGGTATCCCTGAAATATGTATAATGAAATAAATATGGTTTTATAAATATAGTTTCCATTTATTAATATCGTATATATATATATATATATATATATATATATATATATATATCAGTTAAATTTTCTGCCAGGGTTGTGTATTGTGATATTGAGCAAGACAGTTTATTTCACATCGCTCCAGTTCACTCATGCATACATGCCCACATACATAATACACACGCACACACACAAACACACACACACACATATATATATATATATATATATATATATATATATATATATATATATATATAGAAAATGTTAGACCCCGATGGCAGAGCACAAGCCGTCGGGGTCTAACATTTTCCTATTACCCACTCGACCCCGATGGCAGTCGAAA
Organism: Eledone cirrhosa; assembly: GCA_964016885.1. NCBI lineage: Eukaryota > Metazoa > Mollusca > Cephalopoda > Octopoda > Eledonidae > Eledone > Eledone cirrhosa. The sequence continues at coordinate 220,974,611 of OZ024741.1, forward strand.
CGGCTTGACATAGTCCAGAAACAGCCGTCGAAACGGCTTGAGCTCTGCCGTCGGGCTCTAACATTTTCCTATTACCCACTCTACTGATATATATATATATATATATATATATATATATATATATATATATACAACTTATACAAAATCAGCGACAATCTTTTCATTGAGATGTTATGTAAATTAGTGGCAAATTGCTTATGTAACATATATATATATATATATGTGTGTGTGTGTGTGTGTGTGTGTGTGTGTGTGTGTGTATGTGTGTGTGTGTGTGTGTGTGAATGTATGTATATATATATATGTTACATAACCAATTTTCCTCCAATGTACATAACATTATATATATTAAGGAATCTACAAGTCTGGTGAGCCATCGATTCCAGAGTTGATCGATACCGATCGTTACTTGAGCTGATCGATCGCGAAACGCGCGTTACACCTGAATAAACATAATGATGTTATATTGATCCCCCGTTCCTATTTCTTATTAATATTATTCGGTGGATTGGCAGTATCGGTAGAGCGTCGGACAGCATGCTTTATAACATAAAGTTACGTCCCATTACGATTTGAGTTCAAATCCTGCAAAGGTTAGCTTTGCCTTTCATCCTTACAGGATCGATAGAATAAAGTACTATAATGGAATGGGGTGGATTTAATCGACTTTCCCTTCTCCCAAATTGATTGGCTTTGGGCTCAAAAAACCAATATTAGTATAATTAATTCTCTGTTTCTTAAGGATAGCGACTACAGTGCAATAGCAAACGTGCCAACCGGTCGCACGTCAACCTCGAGAGCTCAAACTGATGAAACACTAGTTGCTTAACCTTACACACCAATAAACTATATATATATATATATATATATATATATATATACGTTAATCCGGGTTGAATTGGACGTAACCACAGTAAGTAAGGTACTCAATACATAGCAGAGTATAAAAGTGTTAATATAGATGAGATTCTACAGGACTAGAACTGTTTCATTCATTAGAAACATATATACATATATATAATATATATAATATATATATATATATATAATTATTAAGAAAGACGGTTTCAATTTACATCACTATTAATTTTGTTAGGCGTATTTCAAAGACGTAAGGCAGTTGTATAGCAGCTTCCCTACACAAATCCAAATGAGATGTAAACATCCATTGATATATTACCGGTCATACGAGTTATTCCCTTCGCCGACCAGAAGGCATATGTCTGAATTTCTCAAGTAGCAGTTCTTATATGTGTGGGAGATAGATATTCCAGTTGGCGTTGCTGCTTGTGAACTGGCTAGGGTATCAAGTTACCAGATTGGTCGCTTGATTCCTAGTGAGGCATGTAGGAACTGTTAGTCTATTTTTTATTTATTTTTTTACACCTATTCTATTCACTAAGATACTAATTCTAACTTTAGTTATTTGTACTTTGATGGTGATGTTATAAGGTATCTATATATTAATGAATGTTGAATTAATTATTTGGTGGTCTATTTAACATTATTTAAGTTTTAATTATATACTCTACGAAATGTCTTATTAATTTTGTGTAAACAAGAATTAAAAATTCAGAGCGCTTATTAATCATTTTATGTCTACTATTTATGATGTGTAAAATCTATGTAGTACAGAGGTCACACCCTCTAGATATAGATCTATATATATGTGGAAAATAATGTGAGAATTTTGACCAAGAAAGGGAGTATTCCACTTGTTTATTTTTTAGCGACCCAATCAGTTCCGACAGGGCCGTGCTAAATCTTTTATCAGCTCTTTTAAATGAGTGGTCATGGTTGTACCACCTTTCCTTAAATCTAGTAGAAGTTGCACCAATATATTTATAAGTCTCTACTACTCGTTTTTACTTCACATACATAAACAATATTTTTCCCTAAACAGTTATTTTTCATTGGGTAACTGTTATGATTTCTGCAATTGCAATTATTAACGTTACCATTCATTGTTCCCTCCCTGTGTCTGTGTGTCCGTTGGTTTATCTCATTTATGTTAATGGTGTTATCCCTGTTATTCGAGTTGCTGTTTAATCTATCAGTGTCATATGTTTGCTAATATGTGTTATTTCTTTGTTTAATTCCCAGATTTATATTGTTAATCTTCGCTATATTTTGGTTGTCGAGTAAGAAAGTTTAATTGTGTGTCAATTAAAGATTTGACTGTATTTATGTGATCTAGGAAAACATTTGTTTAATGCGTTAAACAAAAGCCTAGCTATGTTTGTTTTTGTTTCTTTTTGTAGTCTAAAGACAGTACATCTCATCGCGGTGCATTGATTTTTTTTTTTTGGGGGGGGGGGGGGGTCGGATAGCTATCCCTTTTAGTTATCAACGCACTGGTAAATGTACTGTCTTTAATGCGTTCGAAACATGAGTGATCCACAGAAGACAGCCGTTGAGCGGGAATTGTCCTTGTCTTTATGTTTGTGTTTCTCTTACGTTTTCTAAATAATATTTATTAGTAACCACACAACGCCTTTGTCACCTTTTAATTCATATATATATATATATATATATATATATATAGGAAAAGGTATGACCCCGACGGCAGAGCTCAAGCCGTTTCGACGGCTATTTCTAGACTAAATTAGAATTTTTAGCCTGGTAGATAAATAGCCGAACTTGTCAAGAGGTACTTCCTTATATGGGAAGATTGTAGTTGTCAAGAGAATTGGTCAAAATTTGTTGTAAACACAAATAAGTCTATCATGGCATTTGGTGGGAGGTAAGGGTGGCTACACTTTCGGGCCACATCTGAGACCTCCAAGATAATAATATAATCTACAATCTCACTTGGAGCTTACTGTCCAGAGTTAACTCTTACACGGGAGGACGCCGTCCGTGTAACTTATGCTCGGAGGAAACATTACAAATGCTGTTTTCGAAGGACCAACACCTAAACAAGAAATACGAACTGGTAACGGCATGCAACCACAGATTGCGTAGGACTTACCTAGCCCTCAAACCCCATTGCCGAATAAGTTAGGGGAAACCCCAGACTACATAGGTAGATGTACCGCTTTTCTTTTCCTCTATGTATACTTCTTCACCCTGTCTCATCCCATCACTTCCTTCCACCCACAATCTTCTTCGTCTGTTTTTTCCACTTTCGCCTACCCCGATGCAGCCCATCGGGCCTCTGTAATTTTAAGATAGATTTGGCCGAATACGCTTTACTAACTATTTATAGCAGATGTGTTAGACCCCTGTAATTTTGTATCATTTTTGGTACTACTCCATTTCTACAATTTCAAAATTCTTATTTAGTATTTTCGATTCTCAACTTATTAACCTGTAATTGTAAGATAGCATTGGCGGATTACGCTTTACTTATTTATAGCAGCTGTGTTAGACCCCTGAAAAGTTTGCATTATATTTTTTCACTACCCACTTCTACAATTTCTTATTTATTATTTTCCATTCTCTATTTATTAACCTTTTCTATAGCTTTGGCCGTACAAGCAACACCTACTAATTTTTTGCAGCTGTTTATAAACTCTACTGTTTTTTTTTATTCATTTCTCACTATCTAATTTTATATATTTTTTATATATTTCTTTCTATTATTTTTTATTGTCTCCTACTCTCATTTGACTTACCTATTATAACCTCCCTCCTCCATTTTCTCCAGAACAATTCTTCGACTTTTCATACATTATCCTTAGAATCTGCTGTATAGATATCACTTTCAATGCTTAACTGGCTCCACTCACTCCTTCATTGTTCTACAGACAAGTTCAGCCACCCCTACCTCCCACCAAATTCCATGATAGATTTATTTCTGTTTACAACAAATTTTGACCAATCTTCTTGACAACTACAATCTTCCCATATAAGGAAGTACCCCTTGACAAGTTCGGCTATTTATTTACCAGGCTAAAAATTCTAATTTAGTCTAGAAATAGCCGTCGAAACGGCTTGATCTCTGCCGTCGGGGTCATACTTTTTCCTATTACCCACTCTACTACCCTAAGTATTGAGTACTCTGGTGCGTTATGGTCCATCTGGTTCCTTACCACAATTCCTTCGTTATATATATATATGTGTGTGTGTGTGTGTGTGTGTGTGTGTGTGTCGGGTTCAATCAGGGTAACCACTATTACTAAGGTACTCAATACATTAGTGTAAACATCATGTTTAATATAGAAATCAGTCATAAAACCCATATGTATAGAACCCTTCAAATGTGTGGGTGTTCGTGTGTAAGTGTGTGTGTGCCTCGGTACGTGAGTGTGAATGTGAGCGTTGCCATTTATCTGTGCCCTTGTATAATTGTATATATACCTAAAACAGTGTTTACAAAAAATCCCTGTTCTTTAAAATCCCTTGGCCAACGGCATCCACCCGTTACCAACCACCAGAAAACATAAATACAACAATTTTACAATCAGCTTTCCTGATGACACCTTTTGGATGAAACAGTTCTAGTCCTGTAGAAGTCATTTCTATATGAAATATGATATATATATATATATATATATATATCGGATCTAACTGTCGAAACGGCTGGAGCTCAGCCGTCGGTGTCCTGGCTCTTTTCCTATATATATATATAATTTATGTTATGTTACTTGTTGGAAGCTGATGATTCACTCGATGTTTTACCCTGCAAGCTATTCTCTAGGCGCCATTTTGTTGTTGCCCGTAGGCTTGCTACACAGCAAGCCTTTCTGAAATATTACACGCTGAATTATCAGCTTCGAACCAATATATAAACCTATCTATTATATATATCGGCCAACTTTTCTCCCGTTTTTTTACAAACAGAAACACACACGCATACATACATGCGCATTTACATTCACACGCAGACACGCTCACACACGTGCACACTCACACGTACACGCACGTGTACACGCAAACCTCTTTCCCACTCAAGCATACGTATACATACACACACACACATATAGATATATATATAGATATATATATATATATATATATATATATATATATATATATATATATATATATATATATATATATATATATATATATACATATATATATATATATATATATATATATTTATATATATATATTTATATATATATATATATATATATATATATATTTATATATATTTATATATATATATATATATATTTATATATATACATATATATATATATATATATATATATACATATATATATATATTTATATATATATATATTTTTATATATATATATATATATATATATATTTATATATATATATTTATATATATTTGTATATATATATATATATATACATATATTTATATATATATATATATATATATATATATTTATATATATATATTTTTATATATATATAAATGTATATATATACACACACACACATATAGATAGATAGATAGATAAATAGATAGATATAGATACACACACAGATACACACATACACACACACATACACATATATATACATACACATATATCTTTGTGTGTGTATATATATATATATACCTACAATTCTAGTGCTAAATCTATAAGTATGCGACGTTTTTCGCGTAAACAATGATAAGGAAACATTGAAAGGAAATTGTGATATATGAAGCCTGGAGCCAAACGACGAAATATTATAGGGGAACAATAATATATCAGTTCTAGTGAGAAGGTGAAATATTTCCACTATGTTCTACATGTGAGATTCTATTGGAAATATCGCCAACAGGTGGCACTGAAGTGTTTTCTTATGTCTTGTTTGTTTGTTTGTTTATTGAAGCTGCAGAAGTAAAAATTACAATATGGTAATTATTTACAACGGCAGTATAATATGAATAATTTGTGTTAATTAATTTGATACACCGTCCGTGTGAAATCTAATATTTCAGTTGGTGGTGGCACTGAGTATTTAATATCTAATTAAAAATTAATTATGTGCAGTCGTAAGTTTCAGGGTTTTCGTCCCACCGTGGGACATCTTGAACAAGCGTTATTTGTGATAGTCTCAACTCAAGAAGTGTGAGTGAAACTAGACAGACAGATACTATAGACTCATCTCAAACAGTGTGAGTGAAACTATAGACTCAACTAAAGTAATGTGTGTGAAACTAAACGGACAGAAACTATAGACTTAACTCAAGCAGTGTGAGTGAAGCTGTAGACCCAATTCAAGTCGTGTGAGTAAAACTAGGTGGATAGAAACTATAGACTTAACTCAAACAGTGTGAGTGAAACTATAGACCCAACTCAAGTCGTGTGAGTGACACTAGGCGGAGAGAAACTATAGACTTAGCTCAAGCAATATAAGTGGAACTAGGCGGACAGAAACTATAGACTTCACTCAAGCAGTGTTAGTGAAACAAGACGGACAGAAATTGTTTCAAAACTCGTTGGTTGGGTTGCGTCGTTGATTTAAAGGAGGCAGTCTTCTTCCACTCTATATCACTGTATTACGCTGAATCTCCCTGAGAATTACGTTAAGAGGTACATGTGTCTGTAGAATGTTCAGTTACTTACACGTTAATTAGTTTCACGAGCAGACTGTTCTGTTGATCGAACAACTAGAACAGTCATCGTCGAAACCGACGGATGTCTATTCCATATATGAATTTTATGGTGCTTAAGGGAGGTGCAGTAGTAGTAGAATCGGTAGAGCGTCGGACACCATGCTTCGTGGCATAGAGTTATGTCCCTCTACAAACCGTAAAAGGTCGTAACTCTGTGTCGCTAAACATATTGTCCGACGCTCAACCGATTCTGTCAATCCACCACTTATGATTTTTGATTTAGCACGAGACCAACAATTTTGGGGGAGGGGAAAGTCGATTAAATCGACCCCAGTGTGTTACTGGTACTTTATTTTATCGACCCCGTAAGGATGAGAGACAAAGCTAATCTCGGCGGGATTTGAAATCAGAACGTAAAGGACCGTAACTCTATGCCACGAAGCATAATGTCCGACCCCTTACCGATACTGCCAATCCACCGCCATAATAATAATTGTTTCTACTTTTAGCACAAGGTCAGTTATTATTCAGTGCATTACTGGTACTTTATTTTATCGACCCCGTAAGGATGAAGAGCAAAGTTAACATCGGAAAGATTTGAACTCAGAATGGGAAGGGCCGTAACTCTATGCGTCAAAGCATTGCGTCCGACTCTCTACCGATACTGCCAATCCACCGCCATAATAATAATAATGATATTTATAATAATAATTAGAAGAAGAAGAGTAAGAAGAAGAAGAAGAAGAAGAAAAAGAAGAAGAAGAAGAAGAAGAAGATAACAAAAGTACATTATGATATATAAATATCTCTCAGGTTTCCGAGTTCAAATCCCGAGGCTGTGGTCAACTGTGATGTTCTTCTCTTCGGAGTCGACAAAACAAAGTCCTGGAGGAGTCATAGTCTACTTAATATAGACTCTCCTAGAATTTAGCCTCGTATCTATGTTAGAAATCAATAAAATAATATAACACTGTGTTTATCTAAGTATGAACGAAACAAAAGAAAAAGAGGAAATATATTATACAGCTTTTGTTCTAGAAGTGTCTATAAATTGGAACTCTTGTACCATTTAGAATAATTCTTTCAAATACTTGACACGAATTAAACAAAGTGAGGGAATTGTCGACATTTTTATAACAACGAAGCAAAATCATGTAAAGATTGGGCTAAAAATAAATATTCACCATTTTTAACAATTCAGTTCCGCTAGTTTAAATATATTTTCATTACTTACACCACGATATGTTCACCAGCAACAAACACATAGTTCATTGTCAATTACAATTCTATTTTATAACCAACAGCCGTATAATTCACAAACAATAACACCATTTCCTTGGCTATAATATGATTCCATTAGCAACGTCAATATAGATTTCCAGTCGTGATTGATGATACTGTTGGTAATAATTGTTTCTATTTTTGGCACAAGGCCAGCAATTATGCCAGTGTATTACTGGTACTTTAATTTATCGACCCCGTATGGATAAAAGGCAAAGCTAACCTCGGTGGGATTTAGAACTCAGAACGTAATAATTGTTTCTACTTTTGGCACAAGGCCAGCAATTACCCAGTGTATTACTGGTACTTTATTTTATCGACCCCGTAAGGATGAAAGGCAAAGTTAACATCGGCGGGATTTGAACTCAGACCATAAAGGGCCGTAACTCTTTGCTCCAAAGCATGGCGTCCGACCCTCTACCGAAACTGCCAATCCACTGTTGGTAATAATTGTTTCTACTTTTGGCACAAGGCCAGCAATTACCCAGTGCATTACTGGTACTTTATTTTATCAACCCCGGAAGGATGAAAGGCAAAGTTAACCTCGGCGGGATTTGAACTTAGATCATACAGGGAGATAACTCTATGCTTCAAAGCATGGCGTCCGACCCTCTACCGATACTGCCAATCAACCGCCTTTTAATGACACATAACTACTCCAACTTCACCGTTTTACTAGCTTCAGCTAAATCTCTCTCTCTCTCCCTCAACTCTACGGTCAAACCATGCCGACTATCCAACGAGGAACCCTTTATTTACTAACTAGACTAACTAGAAATAGTTGACTGACCTACGACAGAGTAATGAAAAGTGGCTTTTCATATCGGTTTAAGGTGTATGGGTTGGCAGTATAGGTAGTTCGTCGGATAATATGCTTTGTAGCATAGAGTTACGACCGTTTACGTCGATAAAATAAAATACCAGTAACGCACTGGGGTCGTTTTAATCAACTTCTCCTCCCCCCCCCCAAAAAAAAAAATTGTTGTCCTGATGCCTAAATCTGCTAAATACACTCTCAATTCTACGGTCAAACCTCGCTGATGATCCAACGACGAACCCTCCAATAATTAGTAGCTAGAAATAACAGGTTGTAATAGCAGCGAGTATTGAAAAGGAGAGTTACATACACGCATTATTTCATATCGGTGTAGGGTGGTAGATTGATAGTAATCGGTAGAGCGTTGGATGACATGCCTTGCGCCACTCAGTTACGGCATCTTTCGCTCAGAGTTCAAATCCCGTCGAAGTTAGCTTTGCCTTTCATCGTTGCAGGGTTGACAAAATAAACTACCAGTCACAAACTGGGGAGAATTAATCGACTTTCCCCTCCCACCGAATAGTTAGTGTTGTGCCTAAATCAGAAACCATTATGATAGGTGAATTGGCAGTATCGGTAGCGGGTCGGATGCCATGCTTTCCAGCATAGTTACTTCCCTTTACGATCTGAGTTCAAATCCCGGCGAGGTTAACTTTGCCTTTCATCCTTGTGGGGTCGATAAAATAAAGTACCAGTAATGTACTGTGTAATTGCTGGCCTTGTGCCAAAAGTAGAAACCATTATGATATACGTTCTGAGTTCAAATCCCGTCGAGGGTAGTTTTGCCTCCTTACAGGGTCGATTTCCCCTCCTCCAGAATTGTTGACCTTGTGCCTAAATTAGAAACCATTATTTCATATTAGGTGAATTGGCAGTATCGGTAGAGGGTCGGACGCCATGCTTTCCAGCATAGTTACGTCCCATTACGATCTGAGTTCAATTCCTGCTGAGGTTAACTTTGCCTTTCATCCTTACGGGGTCGATAAAATAAAGTACCAGTAATGTACTGGATTAATTGCTGGCCTTGTGCCAAAAAGTAGAAACAATTATTTCATATAGGTGATAGTTTGGCAGTGTCGGTAGAGCGTCAGACGCCATGCATTGCAGCATAGTTATGGCCCTTTGCATTCTGAGTTCAAATCCGTAGAGGTTAACTTTGCCTTCTATCCTTACGAGGTCGATAAAATAAAGTACCAGTGATGCACTGGAATAATCGCTGGCCTTGTGCCAAAAAGTAGAAACAAGGGCGTTGTATTGGTAGAAGCGGTATAGCGTCAGACGCTATGCTTTTCAGTATAGAGTTACGGTCCTTTACATTCTGAGTTCAAATCTTGTCGAAGTTAACTTTGCCTTTTATCCTTACGGGGTCTATAAAATAAAGTACCAGTAATGCACTGGGGTAATTGCTGGCCTTGTGCCTAACGTAGAAACAATTATTTCATATCAGCTTGATGTTTAGTCTCAGGCCAGCTACAGCTGAGCACAACTATGATTAAAAGTGTTCAAGCTGCAGATGCCCCACCCTTTTCTTGGGCATTGTGTATCAAGGAGTGCATTATTTAATGTGTTGAAGCATATATATGTTAAGGTCATTTTAAAGGCCTAACGTTTTTTTAGTGGTAAAAACGTGTAGGAGAGCTGGGCAGCAGAAGGACTTCAGAGAAGAGAGCCTCCCCGAGCGAAAATGTCGGCTATTAAGATATTTGTCACAAAAAGCACATTAGGTGGTGTAGTCCAAGGTGCACAATGCCACATAGAAAGAGGGGATGGTGATGACTGGGAGGATTACTAGAAGCTGGGAACACAAGGCTTCAGGCTGGACAGTGTCATAAATAATTCGGTCCTGATTCCTACTTCTATTACTATATATGTGTGTGTGTGTGTGTGTGTGTGTGTGTGTGTGTGTGTGTGTGTGTGTGTGTGTGTGTGTGTGTGTGTGTGTGTGTGTGTGTGTGTGTGTGTGTGTGTGTGTGTGTGTTAATATAGAAATGGCTTGAGCAGAAGTAGAACTGTTTAATTCAAAAGGAATCAGCAGGCTTTCCTGATGATTTCATTTGAATGAAGGAGTTCTAGTTTTGTAGAAGCAATTTCTATGTTAAACTTGATGTTTCCCTTCTACTAATGTATTGAGCACCTTACTAACTGGGGTTACCCACGATTGAACGCGGAATTCTCTCCCTCCCCCCTCCTCTCTCTCTCTCTCTCTCTCTCTCTCTCTCTCTCTCTCATATATATACATATATGTATATATATATATATATATATATATTTAATTCCCAATGTTTATCGGGAGGTCACCAAAGTTTAAAATGTTACTCAAACTAATATTTTATCTTATCGAAACCCTTGAAAAAGGAATATTTCCTCGAAATATAAGGAGACCGAATATAAAGGCAAAGCTTATATTTGTAGTATTTGATGGTGGAACATAACAGCCGAAACGAATGGCACCAAACATTTTGTACAACGTTCTGGTTGCTCTACCAATCCACCGTCCGTCCTATATAATGGTTTCTGAGTATAGGAATCTTTATGATCTTGTAAAAACAACTTCTACGGGACTAGAACTGTTTCATTCATAAAAATGATGATTTCTTACGAATAAAACATTTCTAGTCATGTAAAAGTCATTTCCACAATAAAATAAATAATTAAATATATATATGTGTGTGTGTGTGTGTGTGTGTGTGTGTGTGTGTGTGTGTGTGTGTGTGTGTGTGTGTGTGTGTTTATGTGGGTGTGTGTGTTTGTGTGTGTGTGTGTGTGTGTGTGTATTCTTCATTATGGATAAGTGTAACTCTGGAGTTTCATCGGTACGCTCACGTGATCATAAGACGGCAATATCGCAAATTATCGTTAAATCAAATATATAACGTTTACCATACACACATACATACATACAGATCCACACATGCAATAACATCCATATCTGCACTACACACACATACACACACATACACACACACACATACACACACACAGACACACACACACACAGAGACAGACATATAGACATACATATCAACCTAGTTCATGTCTAAATTCCAGTGAAAGATTCTTGTATCTATGACAGAAAGCGATTCTCTCTATTGGTGAAAATTCATAAAATTATAAAACATGAATAACATACATACATACATATATACATATATACACACACAGGCATACATACATAAATGTATATATATATATATGTACGTATGACTGTGTGTGTATGTATGTCTGTATATATATATATATATATATATATATATATATATATATATATATATGATGAAAAAATGAAAAAATAAAAGTTACGGCGAAAGAGGGGAATATCCATCATCAGTTGTCTGCTAGGATTCATGGGTATTTTTTTGCGTTAGAGACAAGATACCTCGGCCTAGGGCGAACAATAACTAAAATAAGTTATTGGGATAAAAAAGGGGCGAGAGAGAAAAACCTGTAAATAGACACGAAGGGTGAAGCAACGTAATGAGAGGAAAAGTGGGTAAAATATAAAGTCAACAACTCATTTCGAACGTAAGAACTGGCGAGTTTGACGAGAGAAGAGGCTGCTTACAGTGGCGGACGGGGCAGAACGTGAACTAGCGGAGGCAGGGTGACTAGCAGAGAGGCAGTGAGTGAAAGTAAGAGGAAGCGAGAAAGAGATAGTTATAGTGGCAGGCTAGCCGAGAGAAGGTGACAAGTAGAAGGGGTGAGCGAAAGTAAGAGGGAGAAGGAGAGAGAAGGGGGAGAGCGATAATAGCAACAAGGGGAGAGAAAAGAGACGGGTCACAGCGGAGAAGGAAGCTTTTATGAATAAAATGGCGAGCTGTATGGTTGCAATTAAGTTTAATGAAAAAACGAAAAATAAAATTTACGGGCGAAAGAGGGGAATATCCATCGTCAGTGGTCTGTATGTATGTATGTATATATATATATATATATATTTATATGTACGTATGTCTGTATGTATATATATACATGTATGTGTGTGTGTGTATATATATATATATATATATATATAGGAAAATGTTAAACCCCGACGACACAGCTCAAGCCGTTTCGACGGCTTGAGCTCTGCCGTCGGAGTTTAACATTTTCCTATTACCCACTCTACTACCCTAAGTATTGAGTACTCTGGTGCGTTATGGTCGGTCTGGTTGCTTACCTCACTTCCTTCGTTATATATATATATATATATATATATATATATATATTATATAATAACAGGAGGCTGGACTGGTGTAAATCCTTGAAAGGTTTATATATTATATTTTGAATACCTGATGATGTCACCGGATTCATACTGAACCCGGTCATTGAAATGATCATAGTATAATAAACTTTTCAACGAATTACACCAGTCCAGCCTCCTGTTATTTTATAATAATTAACTCCGTACTCGCACCACCAACTACACAAACGAAGACGGGTGAGTTGCATTACGTTGAGTGCTCTCCATAATATTACATCGAGATTGACCATACGGAATGACCAGTTCTATCCAGTGGTGAACCAACAAACCTAAATATATATATATATATATATATATATATATATATATATATATATATATATATATATATATATATATATATATTACGAATATAAATAAAAAATCTTCAACTTCTCTATCTAATGTATTCTGGGACCTAAAATCAAAGAACACTAACTATTCTTTACTTTGGAATATTATTTCTAAAGCTCCTCCATTCAATGCTTCTTCTGAAAATTGCGCTCTTTGTATAGAGGAAATATTCTTTATATATATATATATATATATATATTTGGAATTGGAGCTCTGTAGACAGGTGGGGTTGATAAGCTTCAACCAAAGCGAAACAAGTCTTTTCGGCTTATCTCCCCTGTTTGCTGAGATCAAAGTGAGTGAATGTGTCACTACTTTAAAACAATAGCTTACGGTCTTCAAAATGCTTTTAATTAAGCATAAAGTGTATTGCAAAATACATTATATTTACATCCATATATATATTGCTATTTCAGAGCTCCAATTCTAATTTTTTATTTCTGCCTGACCAACAACCGCTCTGCATAATCAGCTCCTGATTATTTACTAGATTTCTATAAGAATATAACATCAATGATCTCAGTAGACAGGTGGGGTAGTTGGCCTTGTAAGCTTCAACCAAAGCGAAACAAGTCTTGTCGGTTTATCTCCCCTGTTTGCTGAGATCAAAGTGAGTGAATTTGTTACTACTTTAAAACAATAGATTACGGTCTTCAAAATGCTTTTAATTAAGCATAAAGTGTATTGCAAAATACATTATATATACATCCATATACATATATATTTATATATATGTATGTGTATGTATGCGTATGTCAAAATGTTTATATATATATATATGAAATTTATACTTTAAATTAATTCTACAAATATACTCTTATGGAAGAGTTTTTTATGGTTTATGCTATGGATATATTCCAATGAATGAATTTTTAAATGTTAACACGTTATAACAAACAAATTTATGGTTTTAACAACCATAACTGTATAACAGGTTGGAGTTATGAATTTATAACTTGCTATAAAATAACATAAAATTCATACTCTAATTACACTATTAAGAAGGATAATTAAAATTTGTTAACATCTTAACTTTATAACATTTAACTTTATAACATTTAATCCTTAAAGCTATCTAAATTATTAATAAATCGCTAGCAATTTCCTTTACGCTCTACTGCTATTACAAATAAGGGATTATTCTTCGGTAAACTCTCGGAAATTCCATGAGCTTAGAAATATTCGGATATTTTAAACTTACAAATTTTTTTAAAATAATTAATTAATAATAAATAATAAAATTATATATGGTTTTGTAATAATAACATATTTTTTAATAATATATATTCTTTAATAATAATATATAGGTCTCAACTTTAATAATATAACATACACATTTAAACATTTACACTACAGATTGAATTGATAAATTATTAATTAAACATTTAATCAAATTTATTAATTAAACATTAGCTAAATTCTTCAACTTAGCTTCATTATTGTTTACAGTCTGAGTTCAAATCCCGCCGAGGTTAACTTTGCCTTTCATCCTTACGGGGTCGATAAAATAAAGTACCAGTAATGTACTGGGTTATTGCTGGCCTTGTGCCTAAAGTAGAAACAATTATTGTTTATCCATCTTTATTAGTATCTGTTATTATTGTTTATCCATCTTACGGTATTCATCCACGCTATATTTATTTCTTCGCCTCTTCTCTCAAAATTACGCTATTCTCTATCACTAAAATATACTCAGGTTTCTCTCTTTCTTTCTTTCGTTTTTTTTCGTTTTTCTCTTTTTTTCTCTCTTTTTCTCTTTCTCTTCTCTTTTTTCTCTTTCTTTTCACTTTTTTCCCTGTTCCAACGGCTTAATTTAAATATACTGCATTTAAACCTTTCCAACACTAATTTGCATAATAAACCAACAATAAATCTAATAACTCAACTATCCAGGAGATTCCAACCACAATGGTTGCATTTTTTAAGGGTATGTCAATATTTATTTATTTATAAAACTAACCTATATTATATTTTATCTGATGAAAGCGCACCATAGTTTGCTCTGGTGGCCCTTGAAATATGTATAATGAAATAAATATGATTTTATAAATATAGTTTCCATTTGTTAATATATTGTATATATATATATATATATATATATATATATATATATATATATATGGTAGCTGCCAACTCGTTTTCGAGTACGACCACTACTTTATATCCATGTAGGAGAACCCCTACCGATACGCTGAACGAGTGTATATATACATACATACAAACATTCTGACCACTGACGATGTATGTTCCCCTCTTTCGCCCGTAACTTATATATAAATATATATATATATTTAGCAGTATTAGTTATTGAGTAGTCGCCACTTTAGCAGGGTGGTAGAATCAGTGGTCGTTAGTTGCCAGTGTGGTAAGTGATAGTATCCTCGTTGGATTATCTTGTTGACATAGACGTGAGGGAAGGTCCCTCGATCTATTTACCATCTATTTACAATATTCCTTTCGTCAGGTCGCCAATTCCAGCAGCATGGATTAAAGATGTCATTGAGACACGAGTAACATAACAACGACTTCAACAGCAGTAATTAGAGATGAAATGTTTGTTTATTTATATGGTTGAAGTTACAGATAAAAAGAGGTTACAAAAGGGAATGTGCCATTGCGCCGTTAAGCCGGCGAGGCTAGGGGTGCAAATCTCACCGTTACATTATGCGTGTTGCTGGCTTGAAGTTTCCGGTACAAGAGAGAGATTCTTCAAATCTTCGCGGGGAATTTTTTCCTCAGGGCGCGTAGGGATACATCCTCTTCTACTGGCGCTGATTGGCTGAACTGAGCCAAATCACGCACAGAGAATGTATGTGAGCCCGCGGAATGTAGGTCACTACATATATATGTGTGTGTGGGGGTGGGTGGGTGTGTGTGTGTATATGTTATGTCGGGTCACTCTTGAGTGCTACTGGTAACATGTAACCCAGTACAGCCAGTCGTATGGTCGGGTCGTCGGCGAATAAACCGGCAACCCCACCAAGTTTACTTGGCGAGGAGGGTGATTTGGGACATCCTGCAGGACAAAAAACAAAATCTGACAAAAGGCGGAAGAACTCATAAAAGTCAACGGGCATCCAGAAGTGTGTAAGTCTGTATATACACATGTACATATGTATGTATATGTATATGTGTATATACATGGGTGCATGTGTATGTATATGCGCCGGGACATATAAATAGTAGGGCTGGCCACCCAATCGCGCGGTTAAACCACTGGGAGTGAAGGACCCCTAGCCTTTGTCAGGGCATTCTTCTAGGAGAAGGCAACTCAGGAAGCTGGAATAACTCCGATATAAAACCTGCGGCTCAGTAGTTACCGATGATGTTGATCTTTTCTTCTTTTCTGGTTATAGCTACTGTCGCTCAGAGAGTGGGATTGGCTCAGTGCACAGTCTTACCTCACTTTAAAACATATCTTCACGCACAGGCATTGCACGATAGAATTAATTAATAATTATTAATAATGGTATATTGTGCAATGGCTATACACGATAACGAGGGGGCAGCCAACATCACATATATGTATGTATGTTTGTGTATATATATATATATATGTATATGTAAGTATGTGTATGTGTATGACTGTGTATGTATATATATGTATATATTTGTATATATATATATGTATGTATGTATATGTATATATATATATGTATATGTGTGTATATGTGTATAATATGTGTGTATAAGTGTTTGAATGTGTATATATATATATATATATATATATATATATAAAATTTCAGGTTATCAATAATGTAGTGATAATATATCGTTACGTTAGAGATGAACAGCGTACGTGCAGGTTTGCTCAACGAGTATAAATTATATTCCGGAGAAAATGTAGAAAGGATGAATATAAAATGAAAGTGCTTTTTTTAAAAAGGAATTTATTAGGTATTGACATATGTTTCTGTAACAGACGGAATACCTATGTATCGCTGCTTGCGTAATCATATAATGTTAGCAAGTATTCGATAGCATTTGCTATCGAATACTTGCTAACATTATATGATTACGCAAGCAGCGATACATAGGTATTCCGTCTGTTACAGAAACATATGTCAATACCTAATAAATTCCTTTTTAAAAAAAGCACTTTCATTTTATATTCATCCTTTCTATATATATATATATATATATATATATATATATATATATATATATATATATATATATATATATAGGCGGTGGGTGCTTGTAGACACCTAAAATATAACTTAAGAGACACTTAACAATAAGGAGACGCACCCCAAACTTGAAGCTGTTTATAGAATTCTTTCTGCCTTTGTTATTCTAAATACAGCTTTAAAGAATTAGCTTTTCAAGAATTCCCTTTTCTTTAAACCCAACAACCAATGACCTCCACTCATCCAAATCACCACCCTCTACTATCACCAGAAAATATATAAATACCACCATATTTACTTGGACAGTCAGCTACCTGGTGATTTCTCACGAATGAAACAGTTCTAGTCCTGTAGAAGCTTTTCTATATTAAAACATTTATATTCTGCTATGTATTGAGTACCTTACTTACTGTGGTTACACTCGATTGAACCCAGAATAACTTATATATATATATATATATATATATATATATATATATATATATATATATATATACATACATATATATATATATAAGTACGTATGCATGTGTGTATGTTATTCTGGTTTTGTAATTTTTCTAAATATATATATTAAAATATATATATTTTTATTAAAATATATATATTAAAATATATATATTTTTATATGTAATTTTATAAATATATATATATGTATATATATATATGTGTGTGTGTGTGTGTGTATATATATATATACATATATACATATATATATATATATATATACATATATATATACATATATATATATATATATATGTATGTATATGTATATATATATGTATATATATATATGCATATATATATATATGTATATATGTATATATACATATCTATATATGTGTGTATGTATGTATCTATGTATATATATATATATGCATGTGCATATATGTAGTTATACATATATGTATTTATACATATGTGTGTGTGTGTGTGTGTGTGTGTGTGTGTGTGTGTGTGTGTGTGTGTGTGTGTGTGTGTGCGCGTGTGTGTGTTTCCTTGTGTGTTTGTTTCCATGTCAGATTACTGTTGTAAAATCGTGTGCAATATGTTATATGCATATATATATACATGTAATGCAGAACAATGACCGAATGCTGTAAGATTATTATTAATGGGTGAGGCTGGCAAAAGCTGGAAAGCTCACAGCTCTAGTACAAAGGATAACATTTATGCAACATGGCTGCCGTCAAAAATAGATCTTTCTTGGCGCATGCGTAGATGTGATGGGAAAAACTGTTCGTTTTAAAGCAACAACTTTGCAACCAAAGTAAACTATTATAGAAAAATCAAGCAAAATGCACACACGATCGATAAATATTTAGTAGACTCGGTTTTTGTGATCGATAGCTAAAATACCATTAAGATATGCTGAATACTTGTAGATCGAACTATATAAATAGGAACGAGGCAAGATAATTCTTAGGTCTTGTAATGTGATTTTCTCACCCTTTTATTGTGTTATTTCTTCTCCTCCTGACGTAGTAGAAGGGAGAGTTAACTTGTTAAGCTGCTCTAATCTACTCGTCTAAACTGTGATGTACCACACGAATCAGTCAGCTTACTCTCTCTCCTTCTCTCCTTCTTTCTCCCCTTCTTTCATCGATCCTGTCTCTCTCTCCTTCGATCCTGTCTCTCTCTCCCCTTCGTTCTTTCTTCTCATTTTCTTTTTTCTTTCTATCTTTCTTTCTTTCTTCATTTCCTTCTATCTTTCTTTCTCTCTTCGATCCTTTCTCTCTTCCTTTCGTTTTTTCTTTCAATCTTTACTTTCCTTCGTTCTGTCTTTTCCCCATGTTTCTTTCTTTCCTTCTATCTTTCTTTCCTGCCCTCTATCTGTCATTTATTTCCTTTTACCTTTCTTTCTTTGACCCCCCCCCCCTCTCTCTCGCTCTCTCTCTCTCTATATATATATATATATATATATATATATATTTATATCTCTCTATATATATCTATCTCTCTCTCTCTGTCTCTCTCTCTCTATCTATCTCTCTATCTCTATTTCTCTATCTCTCTCTCTATCTATCTATCTATCTATCTCTCTCTCCCTCTCTCTCTCTCTCTCTCAATCTCTCTCCCTCTCTCTTCTTTTTGTTCTCTCTTCTTTCTGCCTTTTCTCTTTTTCCTTTCAGTCTTTTTTCTTTCTTTATTTCTTTATTTCCTTCTATTTACTTCAGTCCTTCATTACTTCTTTCATTATATTACTTCTTTCTCTCTTTCGTTATTTTGTTCTTCCACTCCTTCTTCTTCACTTCCCCTTCTTCACTTCCCCTTCTTCAGTTCCCCTTCTTTCATCTCTCACATCTCTCTAATCCGCCACCCCATTTATATATGTTTAAATCTATTTTATCACCGTCCTTATCTTATATGTCATCGTTACCACCATTACCGCAAATATACTTACAATGAAGGGCGTTAGTTAGACTGACTTACATGTCTATATACTCAACGTACAGTTTAATGCACAATTGAATATATATATATATATATATGTGTGTGTGTGTGTGTGTGTGTGTGTGTGTGTGTATTATTCAAAATATTAACAAATGAAGTTATTCACATAATCAAAATATATGCTTTATTATATATATTTCGAAGATACTGTCTTATTTTTTTTCCACTACGTCCTCGTCAGATAAAATATCTGATTTGATATATGACATACCTCTACGGTCTTGATATTTCAATTCCAGTATTGGCAGTACAAAACAGTACCTTCGAAATATTTATAATAAAGCATATATTTTGATTATGTGAATATCTTCATTCGTTCATATTTTGAATAATATTAAAACTCCAGGAATATTTCACTGTTGAGTGCTTTTAATCTATTTTAAAACTGTATTCATTGAGTAATCAATGAACCACATAAATCTTTGGTCATATGTGTATATATATATATATATATATATATATATATATATATATATATATACATACATACATATATATATATATATAGGAAACAGAATCGAAGTTGTAGCCGCAATATAGCAGGTACTAATTGAATTGTGAGGAGATCGCAAAGCACTCAATGGAGCGAGAAGTCAATAGATTTTCGTCCAGAGTAAACGAAAAGTTAATAAAGTGTGACACCAAGATGAAGGACCAAAAGCAGTGGCCATACCTATACCACAACAATGATACAAATAGGTTGACGACTATATATATATATATATATATGTATGTGTGTGTGTGTGTGTGTGTGTGTGTGTGTGTGTGTGTGGGAAAAAAGTCAGGAACCCGATGGCTGAGCTCCGGCTATTTCTGAATAGGTGTCGGAACGGCCGGAGCTCAGCCGTCGGGGTCCTGACTCTACATTATATATATATATATATATATATATATATATATATATATATATATATATATATATATATATATATAATGAATAGGGAGTATGTATAGGAAGCCGTACAAGGCCAGAAGTCGGAAGGGACTTGGGGACTTGGGAGAAATGGGGTAGAAAGCAAAAAGTAGGAGAAAAAGGAAAATAAAACAAAACAAGAGCTGAAAGTTGCCTTAGCAATTTAATGACTTTTTAGGGTTATATATGTGTGTGCGTCAGTTGGTAAAGATGGATATATAGATAAATATATAAATACATACAAACATACATACATACATAAAACTACAGCTGCCATATATATGTGTGTGTGTGTGTGTGTGTGTGTGTGTGTGTGTGTGTGTGTGTGTGTGTGTGTGTGTGTGTGTGTGTGTGTGTGTGTGTGTGTGTGTGTGTGTGTGTGTGTGTGTGTGTGTGTGTGTGCGTGTGTGTGTGCGCGCGTGTGTGTGTGTGAGTGTGTATGTGTGTGCGTGTGTGTGTGTGTCTGTGTGTGTGTCTGTGTGTGTTTGTTTCTCTAGTTCCTGACTGTTCTTTAGTGGGGGTGAAAACCCACACAGATAGATGGAACGGGTGGACCAGAGCCATACGGACACCCGAAAACCACGATGAACTGAAGAAAATGATTGCACATGCGGTAGGGGCCAGCATAAAACTAACCCTTAAGGAACATATGTTCAAATTAAATGGTAAAACATATGCCCAAGAGGAAGGAGCAGCCATTGGTGTTAGCATTGCAGGCGACATAGCTAACTTATTCATGGTATGGTGGGACAGTAGACTTAAACAAAAACTTAAAGAACAATTAGAAGACAGCTTAACCCTGATAATGTACTCCCGCTACGTAGATGATATAAACATCGTAGTTAAGACACCCCCACTAAAGAACAGTCAGGAACTAGAGAAAAACACAATGGAAAGCATCCAGCAAATAGCAAACTCCATCCACCAGAGCATTAGAGTTACTATAGACTACCCAAGTAGACACCCCAACCATCGATTACCTGTACTAGACACAGAGCTCTGGTTAGATACCATTAACAACCAAAAACAAATCCTCCATTCCCATTATGCCAAACCCATGACTTCCAAACATCTGATCCACCGAAACTCGGCCATTTCGGACCATACCAAAATCAACATACTGATTGCGGATTTGGTACGGGTGATGAGAAATGTGTCCCGCATGTGCAACCCCGAAGAACTAGAGAGACACATACAACACTTCATCCACCGTATGCAGTTCTCTGGCTACAATCAGAGAGATAGAATCAGAGTGTATAAAGGAGCCAGAACCAAATGGGAAAAAATGGTAAATAATGACTTAAATGGGACCTGCCCCTTGTATAGGAGCAAATTTTGGAATAGAATAGAAAGAACTAGGAACAAGGCCAATAGAATAAACTCATGGTATGATAGCAATAAATACCAGAGTGTAATGTTCATCAATACAACCCCTAGAGGCGAACTAGCCTACAAATTTAGAAGGGCCCTAAATAAACATAATCTCAATATTAAGATAGTAGAAAGACCAGGTACCTCCGTAAAAACACTTATTAGCAAGACATACCCGTTCCAAAGACCCTCATGTATAGATAAGAAATGTATAACCTGTAAAATAAGCCCCCATATTAACTGTAAAACTAGAAATGTAGTGTATAGCATAAGATGTACTGAAGGACAATGTAGAAACAAAAATATAGTGTACATAGGTGAGACAGCTCGTAGTATAGGGGAACGAATAAATGAACACTGGCGAGACCTCCAAGATAATAAAGAATCATCTGTGCTCTACCAACATGCTAAGATAGAACACAGGGGTAGATTAGAGAACATAGAAATAAAAATAGAATCCACACACAGAAAAGACGCAATGTTTAGGCAAATTACAGAGGCAGTAAGCATAAAAGAATTAAGACCAAAATTAAATAGAAAATATGAGTGGAACAGCAACATCACAACTTACAATTAAGGACAAAGTGAAAACACACACAGGACAAAATGAAAACACACACAGGACAAAATGAAAACACACACACACATAGAACAAACAACTTACAATTAAGGACAAAATGAAAACACACACACACATAGAACAAACAACCAACCAACAATAAATAAATAAATAAACAAATAGATAAATGAACACAAACACACACAGACACCCGGATGTGGCGCATGCGCAAACTGAGCACACAACACACGCACAGAAACAAAATGGCGTAGGATAGAAGAAAGGAAAGGCACAGAAACAAAGAAAGGAATCCCCAGTCACTGAAGAGGCCACAGAGTGTGTGACGAAAGGACTATGACTATATATAAACAACTATCTGGTTGTGGAACCAACCAACCAACCAGAAATTTATAAGTTTGTAAATTTGTAAATTTATAAATTTATAAATATATAATAAATTGAAGTGAAAGCAACTGGTGCGTGTGTTTCTTATTGGCAACATGACCCTCCCAAAGTATAACAATATCGGTTTCAACACACGATTTCAGATAAAGAATCTTTCTAAACAAATTCAGAAACGAAATATATATATATATATATATATAAACAAGGTTTAGCAAATAATGAAAAAGTTTCAAAATAAATTTTAAAAAATTGACTTTACCTACTATAGTTACCTTTACTGATCGGTTTCGAATCCCAAAAATAAACGGAGACCATACGGCCTTCGTTGCAAAGAAAGATTCTCGTCAGAAGGTTCTTTTCATTCGAAGAATATAAAATTCTTGAATTTAAATTACGAACTAGCGCTATCCAAAACTGTTCCCGAGATGAGAGTGAATGAAGTGGAATCAATTTTTTCAAGGGCCGAAGTAAAGATA
>OZ024741.1:221005564-221018064 GCA_964016885.1 Eledone cirrhosa
GAGATAGAGAGAGAGAGAGGGACAGAGAGAGAGACAGAGAGAGAGAAAGACAAGTAGATTGAGATAGAGAGAGAGGGGGACAGAGAGAGAGACAGAGAGAGAGAAAGACAAGTAGATTGAGATAGAGAGAGAGAAAGTCAAATAGATTAGGATACAGAGAGAGAGTGAAAGAGAGAGAGAGAGAAAGTCAAATAGATTGAGATAGAGAGAGAGGGACAGAGATAGAGACAGAGAGAGAGAAAGACAAGTAGATTGAGATAGAGAGAGAGAGGGGGATAGAGAGAGAGACAGAGAGAGAGAAAGACAACTAGATTGAGATAGAGAGAGAAAATCAAATAGATTAGGATACAAAGAGAGAGTGAAAGAGAGAGAGAGAGAAAGTCAAATAGATTGAGATAGAGAGAGAGAGAGAGGGACAGAGAGAGAGACAGAGAGAGAGACAGAGAGAGAAAAAGACAAGTAGATTGAGATAGAGAGAGAGAGGGGGACAGAGAGAGAGACAGAGAGAGAGACAGAGAGAGAGAAAGACAACTAGATTGAGATAGAGAGAGAGAGAAAGTCAAATAGATTAGGATACAGAGAGAGAGTGAAAGAGAGAGAGAGAGAGAGAAAGTCAAATAGATTGAGATAGAGAGAGAGAGAGTGAGGGAAAGACAGGTAAAGGGAGAGATAAGACAGATAGACATAGAAGAGAGAGAAATTAATAGGATCGGGATTAATGGAGGGCGTGACTAGGAAGCAGAGTTAAAGGAAGATTGGTAGATAATAGAAAGTGTGAAAGGGAGAAAGAGAGAAAGAATGAAAGAAAGAAAAGCAGAACAAAAGTCCATTTATGTGCGTGATCGGGGGGGGGGGTGAATCCCGGGTTCTAGTCCAGTAGAAGCCATTTCTATATTAAATTTCACACACACACACACACATATTTATATATATATATATATATATATATATATATATATATATATATATATATATATAGAAGTTATATTTAATTTGTTGGGATACAACAAGCAAATATTTTTATAACTGATATAAAGCACTCAACAAATTATTGGAGTAAAAATACAATATATTAACAAATGGAAACTATATTTATAAAACTATATTTATTTCATTATACATATTTCAAGGACACCAAAGCAAATTATGGTGCGCTTTCATCAGATAAAATATAATATAGATCAGTTTTATAAACAAATATTGACATTCCCTTAAAGAATGCGACCATACCTGTTGGAAGCTCCCGGATAGTGGTGTTATTAATTTTATTATTGGTCTATTATGCAAATTGGTGTCGGAGAGGTTTAAATCCCGTACATTTAAATTAAGCAGTTGGAATAGGGAAAAAAGAAAAAGAAAAAGAAAAAGACACTAATTTGCATAATAGACCAATAATAAAATTAATAACCCCACTATCCGGGAGCTTCCAACCGACATGGTCGCATTCTTTAAGGGTATGTCAATATTTGTTTATAAAACTGATCTATATTATATTTTATCTGATGAAAGCGCACCATAATTTGCTTTGGTGTCCTTGAAATATGTATAATGAAATAAATATGGTTTTATAAATATAGTTTCCATTTGTTAATATATTGTGTATATATATATATATATATATGTATATTATATGTATATTATATATATATATATATATATATATATATATATATATTATATATATATATATATATATATATATATGTATGTATATATATATATATATACATACATACCTTAATGGGACACGGGTATACAATACCTAACTCCTATTAACCTAAGTATATATATAGAGAGAGAGGGTGTGTGTGTGTGTGTCTGTGTGTGAGAGAGAGAGTGAGAGAGAGAGAGTGTGTGTGTGTGTCTGTGTCTGAGAGAGAGAGTGAGAGAGAGAGAGAGTGGGTGTGTGTGTCTGTGTGTGAGAGAGAGAGTGAGAGAGAGAGAGAGTGGGTGTGTGTGTCTGTGTCTGTGTGTGAGAGAGCGCAAGAACAAGAGTGTGATAGAGGGAGTGAGGTAAATGTAGGGCGATAGAGAGAAAGAGAAAGAGAGAGAGTAAGACAGGGAAAGAGAAGAAGAGAGAGGAGGAGAGAAAGACAGGCTAAGAGAGAAAGAGAGAGGGAGAGAGAAAGACAGGGTAAGACAGAGAGAGAAAGAGAGAGGGAGAGAGAAAGACAGGGTAAGAGAGAGACGTTGGAAAAGAAATAAGTTTAATAGGAAGCTGGAAGACATTGGTGTGAATAAACTTTAAAAAATGACAGTATTTATAGCAGTGAATTGGCAGTATGGGTAGAGGGTCGGACGCCATGCTTTGCAGCATAGAGTTACGGCCCTTTATAGTCTGAGTTCAAATCCCGCCGAGGTTAACTTTGCCTTTCATCCTTACGGGGTCGATAAAATAAAGTACCAGTAATGCACTGGGTAATTGCTGGCCTTGTGCCTAAAGTAGAAACAATTATTTATAGTAGAAACAATTATTCACTGAAGGTCGACATTGAAAGGCAATGAACAAGCAATTAGCAGAGACATACATATATATATAGGATTACACTGATATATATATATATATATATATATATATGGTGGCTGCCAACTCGTCTTCGAGTACGGCCACTACTTTATATCCATGAAGGAGAACCCCTACCGATGCACTGAACAAGTGTGACTTTTTAGTCCAGCCAGCGACTTGAAAACTCTGGCACAAACACTACACTTGTGACAATTATTGACACATAGTGCTGGGCCTATGGTACCATGTGATGACAAGTGCAGAGAGATCTCCAGATATAAAGCAATGCCTGTGTCGTGAAGCTTTTATACATACATACATACATACATACATACATACATACATACATACATACATACATACATACATACATACATACATATATACCTATGACTATATATATATATATATATATATACATATGCATATATACATATATATTCAAATATATATATATACATATATATATATATATACATGTATGTATATATGCATACACACACACATATATGTACATGCATACACACACACACACACACACACACACACACACACACACACACACACACACACACACATATATATATATAGATAAATATATATATATATATACGTATATAAATGAAAGGTATAGAAAGTATTGTAGCAAGAAGCCAACAGTATTCCATAATATATAAGTGACTATAGCGTCAAAATGGGAAAATAGTTAACGTAATATGTGGGAAAAATAATTCAAAACTCAATTCAAAAAGAATCAGGATATAGATTTATCCAACAGAATTTAGTGAAATCCAGGGAAAAATCAATAGAGCCTTAACTCATGATAAAATAAAGTTTAAAATACTCATCCTTCAATTTGGGACAACTACAAATGCTCTGTATAGTCTTGAAAAAGACTATTTCACGTAAACTTTCAGTGGAGATGGTCACGGTTGGAATACGATCATCAGCAGAGCTCAACACGATAGCCAGATTCTCACTGATTAATATGCCAAAAAGGGAATTTAAAAGCAGGCTAGTTTAACATCATGCGTGATTATGAAAATAAAACAGGGCTGGTGACGTCAGAATGAGACGAATGTTTGTTTACACACACACACACACACACACAGTCACATGAACAGACAAACCTCTCCGCACCATCCCTGCCCACATGTATAAGTATATGTTACACAGACAGAATACATATAATTGAACAAATAGAACGATCATAATTAGTGTCAACTATGGTCTTTGAAGTGCTGCTACATCAGTTGAAGTTATCACACTTGCATCATGTTGATACACCATCACATAGATGTGTTGATTGTGTGTATGTGTGTGTGTGTGTGTGTGTGTGTGTGTGTGTGTGTGTGTGTGTGTGTGTGTGTGTGTGTGTGTGTGTGTGTGTGTGTGTGTGTGTGTGTGTGTGTGTGAGTAAATATGCATATATATATATATATATATACATATGTATATGTAGATAAATCTACCAAAATATACGGTAGTGTCCAATCCGTATGAAGAACTCAATGTAATCCACATATAGAAGATATCATGAAATGAGAAAATGCATTCAAAATTTAACGATAAAAATCATAGGAAAACAGAGTCAAGATAAATTAATAAAAGCAATGAAATAAAAACAAAGAACAGGTTCCTTATATTGAAAAATTCATCATTTATATTCTTTATCATTTATATTATTTAGCGTGCACTCCCAAATCATGATGTATATATATATATATATATATATATATATATATATATATATATATATACATAAATATATATATGATATGTATATAAATATATATATATTATATATTATTGACTAACTATATGGAATGACCAGTTCTATCCAGTGGTGAACCACCAAACTTAAGTATATACAATTTATATATATATATATATATATGTGTGTGTGTGTGTGTGTGTGTGTGTGTGTGTGTGTGTGTGTGTGTGTGTGTGTGTGTGTGTGTACAAGTGGTCTTTCTATTGGTGTTGTTGTTGGTGGTTTTGCCGGTGCTGGTGTTGGTTGTGGTCCTCGCCCCGGCGTCGGCAGCAGTGGAGCCTTTCGACTCCTTGCCTCTTTCAGCAGATGAGGGCAGAAGGCTCGCAAATGGGTTTTTTCCCCACAAACAAAACACTGCGGCCTTTTGCCTTCGGTCATAATGGGAATGACCGTCCCATTCTGAAGGCGGATGTGGTCCGGGATTGTCTTCATATTCTCGGGCCTGATCTGGAGAAGTATCTCCGGTCAACCCCGGACCAGTCCTCTCTGGCCGTTCTGGTCACTTCTATAGAGACTGTATCCGTCCCCTCCACAATCACACATCCCAGAAGCCACCACATGTCAAGTCCTGGTGGGATTCTGGGAATGCGGAGACGGGCCGTTCTTTTTCCCATGTGGGAGGGGTACATTATGACCTTGCTGGTTTTGCAAGGAGTCATAGCGTGTTTCATAGCGAGGGCTTCTGACTTGAACAACACCGAAATGGTGCCGTACTGTCTGCCCCTCTCTATGTACTGGGTGTCTTCTCTGATGCACCTCAGCGCGACTTCGATATCTTCTTGTGGGATTAAAGCTGCCCTTTTGGTTTATGCTGAGATGCATCTATAATGCACCGTTTTGCGCTCCACTGCCTCAATAGCTTCTGCCAGGACAGTTAAGTTGGCCCAAGTTTGCTCTTGCTTGATGAGCTTCCATGCCTGGGCCAACTTTTCATCTTTGTTTGAGAGGTCCATGTTGAAGCATGGCCTCTTTTTTGCTGCTGCCGCAGCGAAAGTGTTCTTCTTGTCTTCGTTGGGGGTTTTGTTGTCGTTGTTCTTGTTGGTGTTGTTGTTAGCACTGTCGCTGTCATCATTGTTGTCTTTGTTGTCACCGTTGTTCTCGGTGCAGTTGGTATTGTTGCTGTTGTGTTGTCGCTATTTGTTTTCATGTTAGTGGTGTTGATATTGTTGTTGTATTTGTTATTATTTTTTTTTTGTTATCTGTATTTTCGTTGTCGCTGTTACTGTCATTTTTTTCAAAATTAGTGTTCTTATTGGTATCATTGGTGTCTTTGTTTACCTTGTTTGTGGTGGTGTTTGTGTTATCAATGTGTGTTAATTTCGCTGTAGCGCTCCTCTCAACTCCTACGTCGTTGTCGCACGACAGCCGGCATATCGCTGGGAGGCGTGGCTCAGCCATGTTTTTTTTTCTTCGTAAATTTTTTAACGTTAAAAAAAGTTCAAATATTTGGGCCAAAAGGCCCAAATATTATACTTTCCCCTTCACGGGGCAAAGAAATATTTAACAACAAATAATTTTAACAGGCAAATAAAACGACTTACTGTGAGCGAGCAAAATACGTCCGCTAGACCAATAATAATAATAATTGGAAGGCGTGAAGATCAAGAGAGGTATCTTCCAGGGAGATAGTCTGTCCCCTCTGTTGTTTGTCCTTTCCCGGATTCCCCTTGTCACCTGCACTTCCTCCTTGACCAAGTTCCACTGCTTCATCCTGGAGATGAATGCTTAAAACACAACTTACCCTTTATATAGGGTGCGAAAATCCAGTATCAATAAATCTCTTTAATCCACTTTTTAACAATTTTATACTTTATTGCACTTTTATAATTTTCTTTAGGTATTACTCTTTATTTTATCATTTTAATTTAACCTGAAACATATATAAAAATCATTTAACATAAGCATATAAACTTACATACAACGTAAAATCCAGCATACAAATAATTCTAGCTTAGAATGTTTACAAGCCCAAACTTTTAACTGTTTAATAGCACTTTTTTATTTATTTTGGACCTAAGCAACACAAAAAAAGTGATTATAAGCCAGGAACAGAGAAAAGAAAATGTTTGTTACACGGTGTAATTTACAGAAGGAGGCTTTTATGAAAAAGTTTAAGTGTATTATAGATAAAGTTTCAGGGTAGAATATAGAGTAAAGATTAAGCCCATGCTTAGCGGTCATAAACCAGCTGTTTCGCCCTGGGACCCTTTCAGACTTGGAATCCGCCGTGTAACCGGTTATTGACCGCCAAACAGTAGCTTTAAATTCTAGGCTTAATCATAACTTTTAATTTTATCATGCCTCCTTTACTAGCACTCAACTCAATCCCACACCTGTGTGAATAACTAGTAATCGTTTGGTATATACGATAGTCATCCGACGGTGGCGGACTTCCCGCTAACACACCCGACGCTTAAGACAGTTACATTCCTGGAGTGCACGGGAAAATATATTTCCCTTTCTTTCGCTAGACGAAAATACTCGGAACGGTTGACACGGCGTTGGGCTCCGGGCTGGCCGGGGTCCGTAACGTCGCTGGTTAATGACCGCTAAACATGGGTTTAATCTTTATTCTATATTCTACCCTGAAACTTTATCGTGACTATCTATAATACACTTAAACATTTTCATAAAAGCCTCCTTCTGTAAATTATTTAACTAAATCTCACAACTTTAAACCTAAATCTTACTTTTCTAATTTCATCTTAAATGGCATCTTTTAACTCTAAACATAAATTTAACGTTTCTAATTGTTAATCGTAATTTCTGACCCTACAATATACTGTGCAGACGCCCACTATATATTACTATATATAGATTTGTTAAAGATATATGCTTTTTGAAAACATATTTTTCGCGGCACTTTCTAGCACACCTGACCAGCTTGAAAGTAACTTGATCTCACCGCTGGCCTCTGTCTGTGACGGGGTGGTAGTAGAAAACTATAAGCCTACGCCCCTTCACCAGAAGGACATAAGAAGACTTAATAATCATCACTCGAGGGCGGCTGACCGGGCTAGAAGCTGCTAAATGTTCGGCCGCCCTCATGTTTATGCTTTTCAGCCCCATGGATTTTATCTATTATATTCCTTTCTTATATTTCGAATACCTGATGATGTCACCGGACTCATACTGAACCCAGTTATTGAAATGATCATAGTATAATAAACCTTTTAAGGAATTACACCAGTCCAACCTCCTGTTATTTTATAATAATTAACTCCGTACTCGCACCACCAACAATACAAACGAAGACAGGTGAGTTGCATTACGTCAAGGGCTCTCCCTAATATTACATCGAGATTGACCATACGGAATGATCAGTTCTATCCAGTGGTGAACCAACGAACCTAAATAAATAAATAAATATATATATATATATAAGTTTATCCCGGGTTCAATTGGGGGCAACCACAGTAAGTAAGGTACTCAATACAAAGCAGAGTATAAATATTTCATATAGAAAAGCTTCTACAGGACCAGAACTGTTTCATTCGTGAGAAATATATATACATTTATATATATATATATATATATATATATATATATATATATATATATATATATATATATATATATATATATATATATATATATATATATATATATATATATCAAACCAACTTCTTACATAAAAGTTGATCAATATTTATGGTATGTCAAAATTATTTCTAAAACTGTTTATATATTGTATTTTATCTGAAGAAGGCATGCCATATTTTTAATGTGGTATCCCCGAAATATGTATAATGAAATAAATATGGTTTTATAAATATAGTTTCCATTTGTTTAATATCGTATATATATATTTATATATATATATATGACAAGAGTCAGGACCCCGACGGCTGAGCTCCGGTCGTTTCGATAGCTAGATCTGCACCACTAGCTCGAATCCGAACTTAGTTCGGATCTAGTTTTCGAAACGGCCGGAGCTCAGTCGTCGGGGTCCTGACTCTTCTCCTATTACCCCCTCTACTACCCTAAGTATCGAATACTCTGGTGCGTTATGGTCCACCTGGTTCCTTACCACACTTTCTTTGTTATATATATGTATATATATATATATATATATATATGTAAAAGGTAAACAGAAATAACAACACAATCGGTACAGTATATGGAAGGGATATATTAAGTTAACGCTTGATATTGCAGGAAGAACGTCTTAATGTTTCGAACGCTAGTCCTTCTTCAGAAGAACGAATGGGAAATAAAATAGATGGAGGGGACGGGCGGGTTGGAATTGGAAAAAATGTCTTTAGATAAAAATAATAGGTTGACATCTCTTGCAAAACTGTTGGTGCTGGCGTTTTGTGTATGATTTTTTTTTTTTAGAGAAGTAGATGATGAAGCGCGTCTACCTGAAATGAAAAAAAAAACGTTTTGTACTTCCATATACTGTACCGATTGTGTTGTCATTTCTGTTTACCTTTTACATATATATATATATATCAACGCTTACGTGGACCTCTCAAAATTCGTTGGATTTTCTAATTGGATTTTCATCCCGAAACTGGATACCAACCCGGAGTACACTTGAATTTCTACCAGGAAATCTTTCGTATCATTGAAATTTTCTTTGCTTCTTATATATATATATATATAGAGAGAGAGAGAGAGAAATATAGATATATAGATATATATATGTATAAAGTAATTATCTCCCTTGCTACACTCTCTATCTAGCTATACGAGAGAACAGAACAGTCTTATGTTTTCCGTATACTCTTTATTATTAAGTTATGACTACTTCACCTCCATCTGTCATTTAATAAAACTGTTGTCATTAAATACTGTCCTACTCCCACATATTTTACTTTTCATTGAAATTTGTCTGTTAACTCTAGAAACTTCTAATAAAATAAACTTTTTACGATGTATATATGTATGCATACATCCTTATTTATATATGTATGTATGCGTGTACCTATATGTACAAACACTCATACATACATACATACATACATACATACATACATACATACATACATACATACATACATACATACATACATATGTACTTACACACATACATATGTACATACATATATACATACGTACATACATACATATGTACGTTCATACATTCTAACTGCATATACACATGTATACAAAGCATATATACATGCACACATACAACTCAAAACATACACATCCACACATACAATAACATCCATATCTACACATGCATACATACATAATCTACCTAGTTGATGTTGTGTAAATTCCAATGAGAGAGTCTTGTTTCTATGATAGAAACCGACTCTCTCTCTATTGGTAAAACTTCGTGAAATTATAAAACCAGAAGAATATACCTATATTCATATACATATATTCATACGTACATACATAAAAACATGTGTGAAATTATAAAACCAGAAGAACATACATACATACATAGTGGCTGCCAATTCGTTTTCGAGTACGGCCACTACTTTATATCCATGTAGGAGAACTCCTACCGATGCGCTGAACGAGTGTGAAAACTCTGGTACAAACACTACACTTGTGACAATTATTGACACATAGTGCTGGGCCCATGGTACCATGTGACGACAAGTGCAGAGAGATCTCCAGATATAAAGCAATGCCTGTGCCGTGAAGCTTTTATAGTGAGCAAAGGCACTGCACAAAGCCAGTCCCACTCTCTTAACCAAGATGATATTTACCAAAAAGAACATACATACATACATACATACATACATACATACATACATACATACATACATACATACATACATACATGTGTCCTTGAGCAAGATATTTTATTTTACGTTGCTCCGGTCAACACATCTGCCAAACATGCATTTTACTTGTTACACAATCTGTTGCACTGAATCTCCCTGAGGACTATGTTAAGAGTACGTATATCTATGAGATGCTCTGCCACTTACACGTTACGTTCACATGTAGGTTGCTCTGTTAATAATTATTTATACTTTAGGCATAAGGCCAACCATTTTGAGGGAGGAGAAAGTCGAGTAAATCGACCCCAGTGTATTACTGGTACTTTATTTTATCAACCCCGTAAGGATGGCAGACAAAGCTAACCTCGGCGGGATTTGAACTCAGAACATAAAGGGACAGAATTCTATGTAGCAAACCATATTGTCTTACGCTCAACTGATACTGCCAATAATAAAAATGATTGTAATAATAATAATTGTTTCTACTTTTGGCTCAAGACCAGCAATTATCCCAGTACATTACTGGTACTTTATTTTATAGACCCCGTAAGGATGAAAGGCAAAGTTAATCTCGACGGCATTTGAACTCAGACCGTAAAGGGACGTAACTATGCTAGAAAGCATTGCGTCCAACCCTCTACCGATACTGCCAATTCACCGCTCTTATAGTAATTGTCATCTTCGTTACTCACTTATTTCTGAGAGGGCTGTGAGGGCAGAGTCCTCAAATATGCCTTTTAGCGGGTCCTGTCAGAAACAACCTTCTCCAAATGATTCTTCTGGATACCCAAATAAGAACAATCTAGTTCATGAATGTTATCCAACCATCTTGCTGGGGACCTACTCCTGGGGCTCCAGTCGGTTGATTTTGTCCGTAAAATTTGTCCAGGGATACTGTCCTTCTATATTATAACTACTTGTCCATAGTGCTGGAGTTGTTATCTTTCAAATCGGAGAAGTAACTATTCTCCCTGGAGCGATTTCCTGATTTTCGAGCTACGCACCCTATCGAGTAACTTTACTCCAAAGACTCTTCGGAGGAACCCTATTTCTTTACTAACACCGAATTAAAAATAACGACTTTGGCCTTTACACCTACCCCCCTTTATCTGATAATCGAACGCTGACTGCTGCATTATTGCACCAGCTCTTGCAATTGTTGCATTTAAACTAGCCTCCTGTCTGCTATCACTTGTGAACACGGCCCCGAATTACTTCTCCACCTGCTTCAGTGTAAGTACGGTAACATGCGGGGTACACAGCAAAAGGTTTCTCGGGAGGACAAGTGTCTCAGTTTTCATAGCACTTATTTTCAAACATTTATCTATTCAATTATTAAACGCAGAACACTAATACATTTATGTCTGCAATACCATATGTGTAAAAGACACAAAAGCTAGGAAACTGGTTATTGTTAATGAAACTCTTGTATTCAGGAATAACTTTCTTTTATGTTTGTTTGCTCGTTTGTTTTCTGTATGTAACTACTTTTTAGTGGGTGGCAAATCTTTTACACAAAAAATTATCTGATTTAACCATTTGCTAGTTGGAAATTTCACAACGAATATCGATGGAAGTATCTGCAGGAAATCACCATTTTTTAGCTTTTGTTCAAAATTACAAAATTAATAATAGGACATTATATTTATCTGAAAGACAAAGATCACACATTCTGGATCCGCCAATGATGGGAGACGACTCCTCTATAATGGACCAATTAATTTTATAACTCTTAATATTATTACTCTTTAACCTAAGAGCAGTTGCTTGGCAGAATCGGTAGAGCGTCAGACATCATGCTTCGTGGCATAGAGTTACGGACTTTTCAAATTCTGCCGAAGTTAGATTTGTCTTTCATCCTTATGGAATCAATAAAATGAGGTACCAATGACGCACTGGACTAGGTTGAAGGGGAAACGACTTTCCCCATCCCCAAAAGTGTTGGCCTTGTGCCTAAACCAGAAACCATTATTGCTCTTTAACCAGTGTGTGTGTGTGTATGTGTGTGTGTGTGCGTTTGAATATATACGTACTGTTGCAAGAATCTTTACGATATTCTCGCTATATATATATATATGTGTGTGTGTGTGTATGTATGTGTGTGTCTGTGTGCGTGTGTGAACACATTAAAAAAACTCACAAAGTAATATTTATTGGGAAATATCCAACTACTAACTCACTAAAGTAGTTTATTTCATACGTGATTGATTTGCTATACGGTGGAAATTGATCACATATGGAAAGAAAATATAAACATTCAGTTATTTAGCAATACTAAAACATACTAAAAAATACTTTGCTTGTCTGTATTTTACACGTATGATACTAGGAAACATGAAAACATAACATGTTTTTGCATGTAAGTAGATGAATATATTACATATTCTGCATATGACAATTGAAAAGATGAATGTATAATGTATTTTCTAATGCTCGAGTATGGAATCGAATAAAATATCATGATTTATCATATGTTCGAGTGTTTATAAATATTTTTGCTCACGTAATGTGGGTTGCTTCCCTTCTTTAG
>OZ024741.1:221025564-221040564 GCA_964016885.1 Eledone cirrhosa
TGGGGGGCGGTAAGCAGGGGGTAAGCGGGTGAGGTTGGAATAAGTGTGTGATCATCGATGGATGTTGTAAAATCAATGATTTTTTTAGGTTGTCTCCGTTGATTTTTTTTTTTAAACCAGAATTAGTTGTTTAGTTTACATATTGTGACCCACTCCAACCCATCTTATTTATTTTATAACATATGGGATTTCTAGTAATGTTGTTTCTTTTGTCGTGTATAATGAGGGGTTTTTTTAATGTATGAAGAAAATCAATTGCCGCAGGAATGCTACAACTTAAAATAAAATATCGCCCGAGATAGATTAGCAAACTTACATGAGCGGGGAGAGGGATCTGAAAAACTAATAAGCGGGTGCAGACGATTATTCGAGATACGAGAGTTGGCGGCCAATTGACAGAGTTGTTAGATCGTGGGATAGGATGCTTTCCAGTATTCTTTTCAGGTCCCTGCTCTCTTAAGTTCAAATCCCGCCGAGGTCAACTTTGCCTTTCATCCATTCAAGCTCGATAATAAAAATGTACCAGTCTGATACTGGGTTCGATATTTCATCTATATATCTCACATCAATTCTCTGACTCTCTCTATCCTTCTCTGGAAGAAATCTGCTGTATTCAGAGTTGGGGAGGAGATTGGCTCCGCTAGATTATTTATTTTAAATGGCCTAGAAAAGACGTGTGTCAATGCTGCGCCCCTACGACTCCATAACAGGAATTACAAGAACATACATACATACACACATACATACACACATACATACATACATACATACATACATACATACATACATACATACATACATACATACATACATACATACATACACACATACATACACACATACATACATACATACATACATACATACATACATACATACATACATACATACATACATACATACATACATAGTCAGTCAGTCAACGCGTTCAGTCGCATATTTTGGCGTGGGAGACTATTTATTAAATTTAAGATGAATACTCTCTCCAACAGAAGTGTCACAACTACCAGTCATGTTGAATAACTGGTTATTCTTCTAACTATATCCACTGAAGACACCTTTTATTCCAATTCGTAGAGATATCCGACTGAATACATAATTCATTTTACAAGGATTTGCTACAAACAGCATGGCTGAACACAACATCAACAACATCAGTGGAATACGGAAGAAAAACTAGAAAGGTAAACAATATGTATTCAGTTGTAGCTACAGTAGAAACCGAAATTATAAATCGCGTTTCTCTTGGAGTTGCGAACTTAATAATGATTTATTTAATTGTTATAAAATGGCAAAAAACAATCCCTCCATTGGCTATATGAACAGAATGAAGCTACACTGGGACGAAATGCACCGAGAGCTAAATCACTTCACAGCGAAACAATTACGCCAACAAGCGACGTTTGTTGAACGTAAAAATAAGATAAATATTATTAATGTTAAGTCCCCCACAACGAACATGGAATCAACAACACGTGCGACAGGCCACCATGCTACTAGACTTCCTAGTAGCCAGGTCGAACAGTGCCTTGAAACAATTATGCCTGTAAGAAACTTGACACCACGTGTACCATCTAAGTCTACCTCGAATGCTGGGGAAAACACTATCGATAATAATAATAATCGAAGAAATTTGACACCACGTGTACCATCCGAGTCTACCTCGACTATTATGGAAAATACTATCGATAATGATACTAATCAAAAGTATAAACAATTGAAAATTTCCCTCAATGAAATCTTCCAGAGAGAAATTATTCATGTATAAATATATCTTTTGCTGAACGTATTAAAACAACAAAAATTAAATAAATAAAAAACGTGTTATTGACGAAATGGGGGGGGGGGGTATTTACGGCGGATAATAACCCCAAAATTTTGGCGAATCAACGCCTGTTTATATGCCTTAGCAACGACAGTGAAGCATTATCTTGCTGATAGCAGAACGAGAACAAAACACCACCAAAAATACCATCTTTTATAATTAAAATAAATAAAAAGATTGCTGACCTACGAAAAACCATAGGATATGTGATAATGCTCCTTACATACAAAAAAGACTTCACTCCTCACCAACAAAGAGCGAAAAATAAAATAGAAACGATGTTTGGTAACAGTAGAACCAGAACTCTTCAATATAAGCTGATCTCCTGCAAACAAGAATTGAGAGCTGTTAGCGAAAAACGCCGATACCTGAAGAAGGTAGATGAAAGAAAAGTGCTTAATAAAAGATTGAAACAAAACAAAACATCAGTATATAGAGATATGAAGGACAAAATAATCAGTGACATAGATTCCTTTTGGAGAAAAATATGGGGTGAAAAGAATAATTTCAACCAAGATGCAGTGTGGCTAAAAGAAATCCGAAAGAACTATTGCTCCTGCACTACAAACAAAAACATACGAAATAAGTGAGAGTACACTTGAGACTGTGATAGGAAAACTCCAACATAAGAAAACACCAGGAAGAGACATGATTGTCGGCTACTGGTACCAAAAACTGATATTCTATCGGAGGTATCTTACTGACCTCTACGAACAAGCTCTTAAGGGAGATACACCTATACCTGAGTGGTAGACATTAGTACGAACATTACTGGTCCCCAAGAACAAAGACACCCACTTGGCAAAAGACTACCGACCCATTGATTGCCAGAACCTGGTGTATAAGATGTATACAGCCTACCTGAACCTATTCCTCCAAGATCACTGTGAAAATAATAACATCATCACAGATGAACAAACAGCTGGAAAGAAAGCGGTCTGGGGATGTGCTGAACAACTCCTAATCAATAAAACTGCGATGTCGGAGGTGCGACAACTTAGGAGGAATATGGCTACAGTCTGGCTGGACTACAGGAAAGCTTTCGAATCTGTTCTCCACTCTTGGATGATAGAGGCCCTCCAACTTGCTAAAGTCCCAGACATTATTATCAGAGCCATAGAAAAGCTGTCATAAAGTTAAAGACAGAGAGGGAGGACTCTTTTTTCACTGATAAAATAAAATATCGCAGGGGTATATTTCAGGAAAACAGTCTCTCTGTAATATTATTCATCCTGTCATTAAACCCCTTGTGCTTTCTGCTCAAGAACTGTGAAGGATACATCATTGGCTCACAGGAGGACAGAAATACGAACCTAACCCATAATTTCTTTGTGGATATCTGAAACTCTATGCCAAGACCATTGATGGTATGAAGAAAAATCTTGACCTTGTTGCAACATTCTCAAAGGAATGGAGTTTGGCCAAGATAAATGCTCATATATGATTGTAAAGCGGGGAAAAACAACCCAGTCTAGCAACATTGTCATCAATGGCGTAACTGTTTCACCGATATCCGATGAGGACTGCTACAGATACCTGGGGATAGATGAGGACATATCCTATAATGGTATCTGTAATAAGGAACGCGTAACCAGGGAATACTACACCCGATTATGAAAGATATGCTCATTGGAACTCTCTGCGCAAAACAAAACAGTGGCTCACAATGTGTTTGCTGTGCCTGTCCTAACACCAACGTTTGGAATACTCAATTGGACGATAGACGAAATCCGAGCAGTTGATGTTAGAACTCGAAAAATACTAAACAACACCGGAAACTTCCACATCAACAGTGACATAGACCGCCTTCACTTGAAACGTAAGCAGGGAGGCAGAGGCCTAACATCAGTCCATACAGCAGTTGAATGTCGCATCATATCACTGCGACAACATCTACGAACTTCGAAGCGTAGGAGCCCGTCTCTCGAGCAAGACTATCTGCATGAAACAGATAAGATCATGAGAGTTGGGAAGGAACTTCTCGAGCGATATTTCCTGTGATAATCAAAAACTCAGACCCAGGGAAGTCGCTCAGCAGTATCATACATACATACATACATACATACATACATACATACATACATACATACATACATACTTGCGTACTTACGTACTTACGTACTTACTTACTTACTTACGTACTTACTTACTTACTTACTATAAATGATTTCTGATTTAGACACAATATTCTTCTTCCATTTGATCCAGCTAGTTCCCCAAGTGAGACCAGTTGATCTCATGGATGTTATACAAACACCTTGCTCGGGGTCTACGCATGGGTACCCTCACTGTTGGTTTTGCCCGTAACATCTGTCCAGCGATTCTTTTCTGAGACATTCTAACTACATGTCCGTAATAAGGCGAACACAAGTGGCTGAACTGGAGTCCCACCGAAGGTTGCTTGTGTGTGACAGCTCACACCTATGCAGGTTTACTTAGCCTCCTCCAAAGTAAATCTCATTGGTAATTTAATGATAGGGATCCCAGTCCTATCATCTCATTTCTACAGCTGAGTAAACTGGAGCAACGTGAAATAAAGTGTCTTGCTCAAGGAAACAACACATCA
Source organism: Eledone cirrhosa (assembly GCA_964016885.1). Lineage (NCBI taxonomy): Eukaryota > Metazoa > Mollusca > Cephalopoda > Octopoda > Eledonidae > Eledone > Eledone cirrhosa. Next base: position 221,029,956 of record OZ024741.1, read on the forward strand.
CCCACTCCGAGAATTGAACACACAACCTTTTGATTGCAAGCCCAATGCTCTAACCACTAAGTCATGCTTGGAGTAAAATTACTTGATAGAGTGCGTAGCTCGAAGATCAGAGAATCACTTCAAATAGAGCCGCTACTTCTCCGTATTGAGAGATCACAGCTCTTATATTACGGACATAGATAATATATGTTAGCTTAAATTAAGCTATTTCAACGAAACGTGTCAAAAACCCCTAAAGACGGAACAATGGACAAGATCGTGGGTAGGTTTCGAACTCACACTTGCTGATTCTTTCCACTTTTTCAGTCTCTAGAGGTTTAGATACCCAAATAGTTCGTCTACGTTGAAATATCTACTTTAAGTTAACATACATTCAAAAGTGAAACTTTGGTCAACGATTTCTCAATACGATTGATATATGTATGTATGTGTGTGTGTGTGTGTGATTGTTTGTGTGTGTGAGTGTGTGGTGTGTAAGTATGTGAGTGTGTGTAAGTGTCTGTGTTTATATTATATATATAATATATATATATTCGTGAAGACCTGTAAATTCGCCTCTTCGTTGCTGTAGTGGAGGTCTGTGCTGCTGTACGGGTCTGAGACTTGGACACTGACCCAGAAACTCACTCAGATGGTGGATGGGTGCTACACGAGAATGCTGAGGATGGCTCTGAACATTAATCAGTATACACTGAGGATGAAAACGTGAGAGCTGTGTGGGAGCCTCCCAAAAGTCAGCTCAAAAGTGACACAGAGGAGACTGAGGTTAGCTGGACATGCTCACCGACATCCAGAGTTGACATTGCACTCAGTGCTCCTGTGGGAACCCCTACATGGACACACTGGAAGAGGAATACCAAGGTTAGCGTATGTTGATGCCCTAAGGACAGACATTGGTCTGTTGGAGACGCAGGACATGGCAGCGATAATGTGGGACAGAGACCGCTGGAGAGAACCCGTCCATGGATCTCGGGAATTTTACCCGCCCTAGATATATATATGTATAATATAAAGCGGATTGTGATCCGAATACACGGAGGATATCCTGCCTCGACCCGACCCCCCTCGCACGCATGAGTCAGGGATAAATACCACAAGTAAAAATGACACGCCGATTACTACCACTTACCCCTCTCCCCACGTCCAGAGGGGACTTTGACCCTGTGTCCGTGTGGGTGTATCCACATGTGGACGTATATGGAGCTATGTGTATGTGTGTGTGTGACTGTGTAGACGTAATATGGGAATGCACCTGAGCCTGTGTTTGTGCGTGTGTGCTTGCAACGGTGTGCGTTGACATACACGCATATGTACTTTATGCTGAAATAAGAATTGTAGTACTTTGCACAGGTTTTTGGTATTTTACACTCCACTTTTGCCTCATTTGTTTTTAAAATGCACCAATCTATGATAAAATAAGAATTGTAATTCTTTACACTTCTCGATTCTGACACACAGGTTTTCTATTTCAGTTTATATTTTTCAAAATGTTTGATATTGGTTGTAGCACAAACGCATTTTTTATTTGTTTGGCATATATATATATATATTTGTTTATCTAATAATTCTGTAGACATGATTTATAATAATATATATATATATATATATATATATATATATATATATATATATATATATATTATTATAAATCATGTCTACAGAATTATTAGATAAACAAATATATATATATATATACAAATATACAAATTATATATATATACATATATATATATATATATATATACAAATATACAAATCATATATGTATATGTGTATGTGTATATGTGTATGTGCGTGTGTTATACCTACACTTACAAAACAAAAGCACAAAACCTTACAAGCACAATACATTACTATTAAACAATACACCTCGCCGCCGCCCACACCACCATCAGCCACACTTCCGCCGCCGCCGCCACACTCGTCTTTAGTCTAAACAACCAAATACTTGATAACATGATAATCAATAGAAAACATGACATTGTGTTTGGTCGCCAATGGCAACTACAATCGACATTATCGTTGGCAAGCCAAAAAAAAAAAAAAGGCATTATCACGTAATATCTTACTCTCACTAAAGAAGACGTAGTTAGAACGATTGTTGTAGTGTAATATGACGAGAGGCAGCTTTACTGGGTATATTCTAGTGTATTGTTGCAACATACTATATACATTGTACTATATACACCGCCAACTTCATCACACTCAGTACCAGAACTACCACCAATACCACCACTGCAAACACTTCCATTAGCACCAGAACTACCATCAATACCACCACTGCAAACACTTCCATTAGCACCAGAACTACCATCAATACCACCACTGCAAACACTTCCATTAGCACCAGAACTACCACCAACACCACCACTGCAAACACTTCCATTAGCACCAGAACTACCACCAACACCACCACTGCAAACACTTCCACTAACACCACAACTACCACCAACACCACCACTACAAGCACTTCCATTAACACCACAACTACCACCAACACCACCACTACAAACACTTCTATTAGCACCACAACTACCACAAACACTACCACTACAAACACCTCCACTAACACCACAGCTACCACCAACACCACCACTACAAACACCTCCACTAACACCACAACTACCGCCAACACCACCACTACAAACACTTCCATTAGCACCACAACTACCACCAACACCACCACTACAACACCTCCAACACCAAAACTACCACCAACACCACCACTACAAACACCTCCACTAACACCACAACTACCACCAACACCACCACTACAACACCTCCAACACCACAACTACCACCAACACCACCACTACAAACACCTCCACTAACACCACAACTACCACCAACACCACCACTACAACACCTCCAACACCACAACTACCACCAACACCACCACTACAAACACCTCCACTAACACCACAACTACCACCAACACCACCACTACAAACACCTCCACTAACACCACAGCTACCACCAACAGCACCACTACAAACACCTCCACTAACACCACAACTACCACCAACAGCACCACTACAAACACCTCCACTAACACCACAGCTACCACCAACACCACCACTACAAACACCTCCACTAACACCACAGCTACCACCAACACCACCACTAAAAACACCTCCACTAACATCACAACTGCCGCCAACACCACCACTACAAACATCTCCACTAACACCACAGCTACCACCAACACCACCACTACAAACACCTCCACTAACACCACAACTACCATCAACACCACCACTACCAACACTTCTATTAGCACCACAACTACCACCAACACCACCACTACAAACACCTCCTTTAGCACCACAACTACCACCAACACCATCACTACAAACACCTCCACTAACACCACAACTACCACCAACACCACCACTACAAACACCTCCACTAACACCACAGCTACCACCAACAGCACCACTACAAACACCTCCACTAACACCACAGCTACCACCAACACCACCACTACAAACACCTCCACTAACACCACAACTACCACCAACAGCACCACTACAAACACCTCCACTAACACCACAACTACCACCAACACCACCACTACAAACACCTCCACTAACACCACAGCTACCACCACCACCACCACTACAAACACCTCCACTAACACCACAGCTACCACCAACGCCACCACTACAAACACCTCCACTAACACCACAGTTACCACCAACACCACCACTACAAACACCTCCACTAACACCACAACTACCACCAACAGCACCACTACAAACACCTCCACTAACACCACAACTACCGCCAACAGCACCACTACAAACACCTCCACTAACACCACCACTACCACCAACACCACCACTACAAACACCTCCACTAACACCACAGCTACCACCAACAGCACCACTACAAACACCTCCACTAACACCACAACTACCACCAACACCACCACTACAACACCTGCAACACCACAGCTACCACCAACAGCACCACTACAAACACCTCCACTAACACCACAACTACCACCAACAGCACCACTACAAACACCTCCACTAACACCACAACTACCACCAACAGCACCACTACAAACACCTCCACTAACACCACAACTACCACCAACAGCACCACTACAAACACCTCCACTAACACCACAACTACCACCAACACCACCACTACAACACCTGCAACACCACAGCTACCACCAACAGCACCACTACAAACACCTCCACTAACACCACAACTACCACCAACAGCACCACTACAAACACCTCCACTAACACCACAGCTACCACCAACACCACCACTAAAAACACCTCCACTAACACCACAACTACCACCAACAGCACCACTACAAACACCTCCACTAACACCACCACTACCACCAACACCACCACTACAAACACCTCCACTAACACCACAGCTACCACCAACAGCACCACTACAAACACCTCCACTAACACCACAACTACCACCAACACCACCACTACAACACCTGCAACACCACAGCTACCACCAACAGCACCACTACAAACACCTCCACTAACACCACAACTACCACCAACAGCACCACTACAAACACCTCCACTAACACCACAACTACCACCAACAGCACCACTACAAACACCTCCACTAACACCACAACTACCACCAACACCACCACTACAACACCTGCAACACCACAGCTACCACCAACAGCACCACTACAAACACCTCCACTAACACCACAACTACCACCAACAGCACCACTACAAACACCTCCACTAACACCACAACTACCACCAACAGCACCACTACAAACACCTCCACTAACACCACAACTACCACCAACAGCACCACTACAAACACCTCCACTAACACCACAACTACCACCAACACCACCACTACAACACCTGCAACACCACAACTACCACCAACACCACCACTACAACACCTGCAACACCACAGCTACCATCAACACCACCACTACAAACACCTCCACTAACACCACAGCTACCACCAACACCACCACTACAAACACCTCCACTAACACCACAGCTACCATCAACACCACCACTACAAACACCTCCACTAACACCACAGCTACCACCAACACCACCACTAAAAACACCTCCACTAACACCACAGCTACCACCAACACCACCACTACAAACACCTCCACTAACACCACAACTACCACCAACACCACCACTACAAACACCTCCACTAACACCACAGCTACCACCAACACCACCACTACAAACACCTCCACTAACACCACAACTACCACCAACACCACCACTACCAACACTTCTATTAGCACCACAACTACCACCAACACCATCACTACAAACACCTCCACTAACACCACAACTACCACCAACACCACCACTACAAACACCTCCACTAACACCACAACTACCACCAACACCACCACTAAAAACACCTCCACTAACACCACAGCTACCACCAACACCACCACTACAAACACCTCCACTAACACCACAACTACCATCAACACCACCACTACCAACACTTCTATTAGCACCACAACTACCACCAACACCACCACTACAAACACCTCCTTTAGCACCACAACTACCACCAACACCATCACTACAAACACCTCCACTAACACCACAACTACCACCAACACCACCACTACAAACACCTCCAACACCACAGCTACCACCAACACCACCACTAAAAACACCTCAACTAACACCACAACTGCCGCCAACAGCACCACTACAAACACCTCCACTAACACCACAGCTACCACCAACACCACCACTACAAACACCTCCACTAACACCACAGCTACCACCAACACCACCACTACAAACACCTCCAACACCACAGCTACCACCAACACCACCACTACAAACACCTCCACTAACACCACAGCTACCACCAACACCACCACTACAAACACCTCCAACACCACAGCTACCACCAACACCACCACTAAAAACACCTCCACTAACACCACAACTACCGCCAACACCACCACTACAAACACCTCCACTAACACCACAGCTACCACCAACACCACCACTAAAAACACCTCCTTTAGCACCACAACTACCACCAACACCACCACTAAAAACACCTCCACTAACACCACAACTACCACCAACACCACCACTAAAAACACCTCCACTAACACCACAACTACCACCAACACCACCACTACAAACACCTCCACTAACACCACAGCTACCACCAACACCACCACTACAAACACCTCAACTAACACCACCACTACCACCAACACCACCACTACAAACACCTCAACTAACACCACAACTACCACCAACACCACCACTACAAACACCTCCACTAACACCACAACTACCACCAACAGCACCACTACAAACACCTCCACTAACACCACCACTACCACCAACACCACCACTACAAACACCTCCACTAACACCACCACTACCACCAACACCACCACTACAAACATCTCCACTAATACCACAGCTACCACCAACACCACCACTACAAACACCTCAACTAACACCACCACTACCACCAACACCACCACTACAAACACCTCAACTAACACCACCACTACCACCAACACCACCACTACAAACACCTCCACTAACACCACAACTACCACCAACACCACCACTACAACACCTGCAACACCACAGCTACCACCAACACCACCACTACAAACACCTCCACTAACACCACAGCTACCACCAACACCACCACTACAAACACCTCCACTAACACCACAGCTACCACCAACAGCACCACTACAAACACCTCCACTAACACCACAACTACCACCAACGCCACCACTACAAACACCTCCACTAACACCACAACTACCACCAACACCACCACTACAAACACCTCCACTAACACCACAACTACCACCAACACCACCACTACAAACACCTCCACTAACACCACAACTACCACCAACACCACCACTACAAACACCTCCACTAACACTACAGCTACCACCAACAGCACCACTACAAACACCTCCACTAACACCACAGCTACCACCAACACCACCACTAAAAACACCTCCACTAACACCACAGCTACCACCAACACCACCACTACAAACACCTCCACTAACACCACAACTACCACCAACACCACCACTACAAACACCTCCACTAACACCACAACTACCACCAACACCACCACTACAAACACCTCCACTAACACCACAACTACCACCAACACCACCACTACAAACACCTCCACTAACACTACAGCTACCACCAACAGCACCACTACAAACACCTCCACTAACACCACAGCTACCACCAACAGCACCACTACAAACACCTCCACTAACACCACAACTACCACCAACGCCACCACTACAAACACCTCCACTAACACCACAACTACCACCAACACCACCACTAAAAACACCTCCACTAACACCACAGCTACCACCAACACCACCACTACAAACACCTCCTTTAGCACCACAGCTACCACCAACAGCACCACTACAAACACCTCCACTAACACCACAACTACCACCAACGCCACCACTACAAACACCTCCACTAACACCACAACTACCACCAACACCACCACTACAAACACCTCCACTAACACTACAGCTACCACCAACAGCACCACTACAAACACCTCCACTAACACCACAACTACCACCAACGCCACCACTACAAACACCTCCACTAACACCACAACTACCACCAACACCACCACTACAAACACCTCCACTAACACTACAGCTACCACCAACAGCACCACTACAAACACCTCCACTAACACCACAGCTACCACCAACACCACCACTACAAACACCTCCACTAACACCACAACTACCACCAACACCACCACTACAAACACCTCCACTAACACTACAGCTACCACCAACAGCACCACTACAAACACCTCCACTAACACCACAGCTACCACCAACACCACCACTACAAACACCTCCACTAACACCACAGTTACCACCAACACCACCACTACAAACACCTCCACTAACACTACAGCTACCACCAACAGCACCACTACAAACACCTCCACTAACACCACAGTTACCACCAACACCACCACTACAAACACCTCCACTAACACCACAGCTACCACCAACACCACCACTACAAACACCTCCACTAACACCACAGTTACCACCAACACCACCACTACAAACACCTCCACTAACACTACAGCTACCACCAACAGCACCACTACAAACACCTCCACTAACACCACAGCTACCACCAACACCACCACTACAAACACCTCCAACACCACAGCTACCACCAACACCACCACTACAAACACCTCCACTAACACCACAACTACCATCAACACCACCACTACCAACACTTCTATTAGCACCACAACTACCACCAACACCACCACTACAAACACCTCCTTTAGCACCACAACTACCACCAACACCATCACTACAAACACCTCCACTAACACCACAACTACCACCAACACCACCACTACAAACACCTCAACTAACACCACCACTACCACCAACACCACCACTACAAACACCTCAACTAACACCACCACTACCACCAACACCACCACTACAAACACCTCCACTAACACCACAACTACCACCAACACCACCACTACAAACACCTCCACTAACACCACAACTACCATCAACACCACCACTACCAACACTTCTATTAGCACCACAACTACCACCAACACCACCACTACAAACACCTCCTTTAGCACCACAACTACCACCAACACCATCACTACAAACACCTCCACTAACACCACAACTACCACCAACACCACCACTACAAACACCTCAACTAACACCACCACTACCACCAACACCACCACTACAAACACCTCCACTAACACCACAACTACCACCAACACCACCACTACAAACACCTCCACTAACACCACAGCTACCACCAACAGCACCACTACAAACACCTCCACTAACACCACAGCTACCACCAACACCACCACTACAAACACCTCCACTAACACCACAGCTACCACCACCACCACCACTACAAACACCTCCACTAACACCACAGCTACCACCACCACCACCACTACAAACACCTCCACTAACACCACAGCTACCACCAACACCACCACTACAAACACCTCCACTAACACCACAACTACCACCAACAGCACCACTACAAACACCTCCACTAACACCACAACTACCACCAACACCACCACTACAAACACCTCCACTAACACCACAACTACCACCAACACCACCACTACAAACACCTCCACTAACACCACAACTACCATCAACACCACCACTACCAACACTTCTATTAGCACCACAACTACCACCAACACCACCACTACAAACACCTCCTTTAGCACCACAACTACCACCAACACCATCACTACAAACACCTCCACTAACACCACAACTACCACCAACACCACCACTACAAACACCTCAACTAACACCACCACTACCACCAACACCACCACTACAAACACCTCCACTAACACCACAACTACCACCAACACCACCACTACAAACACCTCCACTAACACCACAGCTACCACCAACAGCACCACTACAAACACCTCCACTAACACCACAGCTACCACCAACACCACCACTACAAACACCTCCACTAACACCACAGCTACCACCACCACCACCACTACAAACACCTCCACTAACACCACAGCTACCACCACCACCACCACTACAAACACCTCCACTAACACCACAGCTACCACCAACACCACCACTACAAACACCTCCACTAACACCACAACTACCACCAACAGCACCACTACAAACACCTCCACTAACACCACAACTACCACCAACACCACCACTACAAACACCTCCACTAACACCACAACTACCACCAACAGCACCACTACAAACACCTCCAACACCACAGCTACCACCAACACCACCACTACAAACACCTCCACTAACACCACAACTACCACCAACATCACCACTACAAACACCTCCACTAACACCACAGCTACCACCACCACCACCACTACAAACACCTCCACTAACACCACAGTTACCACCAACACCACCACTACAAACACCTCCACTAACACCACAACTACCACCAACACCACCACTACAAACACCTCCACTAACACCACAGCTACCACCAACGCCACCACTACAAACACCTCCACTAACACCACAACTACCACCAACACCACCACTACAAACACCTCCACTAACACCACAGCTACCACCAACAGCACCACTACAAACACCTCCAACACCACAGCTACCACCAACACCACCACTACAAACACCTCCAACACCACAGCTACCACCAACACCACCACTACAAACACCTCCACTAACACCACAACTACCACCAACACCTCCACTAACACCACAACTACCGCCAACACCACCACTACAAACACCTCAACTAACACCACAACTACCACCAACACCACCACTACAAAGACCTCCATTTGCATCACAACTACCACCAACACCGCCACTACAAACACCTCCACTAACACCACAACTACCACCAACACCACCACTACAAACACCTCAACTAACACCACAACTACCACCAACACCACCACTACAAACACCTCTATTTGCACCACAACTACCACCAACACCACCACTACAAACACTTCTATTAGCACCACAACTACCACC
>OZ024741.1:221045564-221068064 GCA_964016885.1 Eledone cirrhosa
TCTTTGATGTACTCATTGAATCTTGTTTAACTCTTAAATATATATATATATATATATATATATATATATATATATATAATCTAGAAATGGCTTCTACAGCACTAGAACTGTTTCATTCGGGAGAAATCAACAGGAAGGTTGCTGATTTTTTTTCCAGAATGAAACAGTTCTAGTCCAATAGAAGCCATTTCTAGATTAAATATTTATACTCTGCTTTGTATTTAGTACCTTACTTACTGTGGTTACCCCCGATTGAACCCTGGATAAACTTATATATATATATATATATAACCGTATGTGGTTGACGGCTGAGAGAAAAGAGTACTCAATACCGAAGAATTACAAGTTCTTGTCTGATTTCCCTGTAAACAGGTAAAATCCCAGAGTAACAAGACTCACTAATTAACTTTAGAAGAGAACTCCATAGCCCTCGTCATGTACTCTCGTTACGCAGACGATATCAATATTGTAATAACCCCCCCAATTCAGAAAGGCCATAAGGAAGACGCATTTCAAGATTAAAGTGGTAGAAAGGCCAGGAACTACCATAAAATCCCTGATCAGCAAAACATACCCCTTTAAGAAAACCTACTGCACGAATAAGAAATGTGTTATATTATATGTAGAATGAACTCCCAGATAAATTATAAAACCAGAAATGTGGTCTATAGCATAAGATGTACAGAGGGCACTTGCAGAAACATGACAACGACATACATAGGTGAGACAGCTCGAAGCATAGGAGAAAGAATAGACCAACACTGGGGGGAACTAAAAGGACAAAAAAAAAACGGCTCAGTACTATATGAACACCCCAGACAAAGACATGAAGGTAATATAGACAACATAGAAATTAAAATAATATCTAAGCATAGATATGACTCAACAGGTAGGCAAATAAGAGCAGCAACTGAGATAGAACTAAGAATACCGAAGTTGAGCAGAAAACAGGAATGGAATAACAACAACCATACACAAACGCACAATAATGACCCAAGGTAAATATAAATAAATATAAACAGGTACAATAACAACAAACACACATAAACACACAGAATACAAACACATATACAGACTCAAATACGAACAAACACCAAACAGAAATACACATACACAAAAACGCATACGTAAATAGAGACAAGAATAAATAAATAAATAAATAAATAAATAAAAATAAAAATGGAGTAGGCATTACAATACAATGGGAGGAAACATAATAGCACCACTGACGATGTCACAGATGTGTGATGAAAGAACTTTGAGGGATTATATATATATATATATATATTTATATCTATATTTTTAACCGTTGGTCAATCAATGATAAACATTGATTACCAGATAAATTAACTATGGAGATATAAAATATACAGAAGCGAAAACCAATCCAAACCAAACAGTGAGTGTGTTTCATTATTTTTTCTGGCAATATTATAACAATATGACCCTCCCCAAATACAACAATATATATATATATATATATATATATATATATATATTTCCTGAAGATGCACCCACGTTCTTCCCCCAACCCTTGCTTTCACATATACACACACACACACACACACACACACACACACACACACACACACACACACACACACACACACACACACACACACACACGTACACCTACACACACACACCACCTTCAGCCCTCCCCGCTCGGACACCCCGTCTCCCTCTCTCACTCCACCAGCCACCACCCCTACACGCCCCACACCCTTCCACCACCAGTTTTACCCCATTTTAATTTTATTTTATTTTATTTTGATCATGTTTTTATTTTTAATTTCATTCGCACCGTTTCCTCCCACCCCCCTTTCGCTATATGTCTCTCCACCACTCCCCTACACACCCTTTGAACTCTCTTCCCACACACTTTTCACCTGAAGAAGAGCTTATGCCCGAAACGTCGTTCCCCACCACCACCCCACTCTCAAGAGCGTGAAATTAATAAACCTTCGTTGTACTGCCTCTCTGTTTTGTTCCTGTTCAAATTTTCCATTATATATATATATATATATATATATATATATATATATATATTGTTATATTTGGGGAGGTCGTATTGTTATCATATTGCCAGAAAAAACAATGAAAACCATATCTCAACTACTTCCGTCAAGGTTTAAGACCACTCTATACATAACACAGCTACCTTTTGTCTAGGTATAAGAGCGCTGTATACGTGTATTTCAGAATTATTATTCGTCATCTGTAGGCGCTTATATACTCCGTGATACTGAGGAATGAAAATCATATGAATCTTATAGATTGTGTAAACAGTATTTTTGTTGGTAGCTTAATTCAACCTTATATATAATGCAGGCTTAGCTGCCTAGTATTAATTAGCGACGATAGTATCACAACGTGATTTAGAATATGTGGGGGATGTGATGCTGTAGGGTAATGGTTAATAGGAAAAGACAGAGCTAGCATATCATAGTATATCATAGACTACCAGGGGTTTCACATAACGCCCAAAGATCAGCAGGTAATCATTAGTTATGTAAGTGTACCGTTAGATTTTGAAACCCTTGGTAGCCTATGATGAAATATGTGTAAAATTAGTGTGTATGTGTATGTATATGTGTGTGTGTGTGTGTGTGTGTGCGTATGTGTGTGTGCGCGTACACTCCAGTATGCGTGAGCTTTTACGCTGAGACGGCTTAGAAACTGGTGCTTTTTGTTTATGGCTCATATGTATGTACGTATATATATATATATATATATATATATAAATATATATATATATATAAATATATATATATATATAAATATATATATATATATATATATATAATTGGAAATCAGTAAAATCGAATCTCTGGCGGTTTGCAAGTGAATTCGGCCTACTTATATATATATATAACTTAATTATATATATATAGTTATAGGAATAATCAAAGAGTGCTTAGAAATACATTGTTTTATTAGCTAACAGTGTTTAATCCATACACCATGGCAGGAATCTTCAGAGCCTATAAACATGAGTATATCAGTAGTTCCATGCTCCATCGAGCTGCGTCACGAAAACAAGGTTAAATGACCAGCAGGGGGGTCCTGAGGCTAGCGCTATATGGAAAAAGACATAATACATGATGCACATAATGTCATAAAATGTCTTAAAAATTTAAAAATTAAAATTTAAAATTTAAAATTACTCCAAAAATGTTTCACTTAGATGGTGCAATAGATGATAAAGAGATTAGGAAAGGGTAGCAAGGGATGAGTGAGGGTATTACTTAGCATGATCAGAAACAATACGAAAATTTAAGAAAATAACAAAAAAATAATTTAAAAAAGTACAAAAATACAGGGATAAGAAAAGAGATAAATACAAAATACAAAACAATTACTGAACAAAAAGCCCGGAAACCCCCCCAAAAATATATAAAACAAAGCAAAGCATGGATGCATCAAAGCACAAGCAGTGCAAAAAGAGGGTGTACAGGCAGATCAAGAGAGTTTGCAAGCATGAGTCTGTGAAAAGAATAGTTGGTTAGCAGTAATGCAGCCTTACATGTATGATAGTCCATATGAGGGATGGTGTACTCCAATTATATCGCCTTGTAATAGGTCGATTCTCCTTATCATATCCGCACCCTACGAACCACATCGATATGTTCCAGTTCCGAACTGCAAGTGAGATAACACTATTTTTCCAAAACCTATACCCAGGGGATTTATCACCATAGGCGGTCTGGGATATACACCTAAAATTTACAATAAAAAATAAAAGAAGGTACAATGAGTTAAAGAAATGTATGGCACATATACAGCTGGCACAGATGTGAGGAAATGGAAAATATTCGGTCACTCAATCCAACGTGCCAGGTGAAATTCACTGTATCTCCAAGTTGGCGTTCAACCAATGTACCGCACCGCATAGAACTGTACCACAGCAAATACAAATCGTGATGGCAATCCAGTCACACATAGATAAAAGTGCACACAGGAAACTCCGCTTCCAGAATCACATATGGCAGAATGAGCATATATTGTTATAATAATAGGCGGGTTTATTATAGTGAGTGCAAGTTTTTGTAGGATATATAGATATAATAGTTTGTGCATATGTGCTCAATACTCGTGCCTACAGGGTTAAATATTAGAAGCGTTAATAACTAGTGGGCGATAAAATAAGCAGAGCGATTATAAAAGAAATGAATACAAAGGAGTATATACTGTTAAAACATGTTTATATACAATGCGCCATGTTATATAAACGTGTTTTAACGGTATATACTCCTTTGTATTCATTTCTTATATATATATATATATATATATATATATATATAAAATTTAGTACAGTATCATTGAAGCTCTGGTTGCAGCCAAGCTAACGAATGCAGTCGGGGTGTACAGCTAAGCACTCAATAAGGTATATTACCTTAGAGTTATAACATTACGTTTAGACAGCTTTGCAAATTGAAGACAGAGACCGATAGACGGGCCGCAGTGACCAGAGCGACGAAAAAAACTGAACTCAGGATAAAATATAACAAACCTGGACCATTGCGTCGATAACAAACACAACACATAATATATAATTGTTTCTACTTTAGGCACAAGGCCAGCAATTACCCAGTGCATTACTGGTACTTCATTTTATCGACCCCGTAAGGATGAAAGGCAAAGTCAACCTCGGCGGGATTTGAACTCAGATCATAAAGGGACGCAACTATGCTGGAAAGCATGGCGTCAAACCCTCTACTGATACTGCCAATCCAATAATATATAATATACATCACATATAATATGTAATATCTCCGCTAGGTTTCTGTAAATCCGAAATCGACAAAATCCACTTGCAGGGGTCTGCAAGTTATATGTGTGTGTGTGTGGATTTGTGTGTAGATATCTATGTATGCATGTATCTATGATTATATGTATGACTGTATATAGGAATATATGTATGTATGCATCCATACATGTATGTATATATATTTATGCATGCATGCATATGTGTATGTGTATGTATATGTATATATATTAAGTATGTATATTTGTGTATATGTATCTGTATGTATGTTCTTATGTATGTATTTGTATATATATATATATATATATATATATATATACACACACATACGTATATTTGTATGCGTGTGTGCATGTGTGCGTGTGTGTGTATGTGTTTGTGTGTGTGTAATTGTGTGAGGAAACACATTTACTTAATTGATTGTAGATATGAAGTATATATTTGTTTAATAATTTTGATTCTTATCTCTATTGTAATATTGATTAATTAATACATAAGACTGTACTGTAGTAATGTGATTAGGTGACCTTCATGCCTTGCCCGATCACACACATATTTCTCCTTCGCTTGGTATTGATGAAAGTCTGCTCGCCATTATTTATGCCTGCATTTATATCTGTGTGTGTGTATATATATATATATATATGTATATATATATATATGTATATATATATATATATATATATATGTATGTATGTATGTATGTATGAATGTATGAAATGTTTGTATGTGTGTGTGTGTGTGTTAGTGTATGTATGTATGCATGCATGTTAGTGTATGTATGTATATATATATATGTATGAATGTATGCGTGTATGTATGTATGTATATATGTGTGTATGAATGTATATATTTATATATATGTATGTCTGAATGTATGTATGTATGTATGTATCTGTGTTCTTCTGGTTTTATAATTTCACAAATTTTTACCAATAAAGAGAGTGTCGGTTTCTAACATAGACACAAGACTCTCTCATTGGAATTTACACAACATCAACTAGGTAGATATGTATGCATGTCTGCATGTGTAGATATGGATGTTATTGTATGTATGGATGTGTATGTTTTGAGTTGTATGTGTGCATGTGTATATGCTTTGTATCTGTACATGTGTATATGCAGTTATTAAATGCAAAATTTTTGGAATGTTTTACATATTTTTACTGTTCCATTAATCGATTGTACTTGTAATTTCCTAACTAGTTGTGCTCTTTCTGTTCCAGTGAAGCCTAGCTTCTCAAGATTTGTATTGAGGCAGTTACTAACATATCCCAGTGCCCCAATAATCACAGGCATAAATCTGAAGGTATAATCAGGGTGGAGTATCTGCAGATTTCTCATCAGTTCTGCATAAATATTCTCTTTTTTGCTAATCTTTAATATTATATTGGCATCTGCTGGGCAGCTAATTTCCACTACTGTGCATGCTTTCTTTTCCCTGTCCCATATCATAATATCCAGTCTGCTATGCTTGCATTTTATTGGTGTTTTTACTGGAACATTCCACCAGTACTCTTTCATATTATGTACCAGGATGTCTTCCACATTGCTGTAGCTTTTAATGTGTTTATTATCGGGGCCAACTTTTCCACAGATTGCATTGTACAGTGTTTTGGCCACTACATTATACCTCATAGGTAGATAGTACCGCGATAACATCTTTGGACAGCTGCTGATGACATGGGTGACATCTTCGATGTTAATTCTGCAGAGTCTGCACTTGTTATCACATCTAGGTGTTTTGCCTGCATCCCTATCTCTTTTGTGAATCAGGTTAATTTCCTGTTCTTGGATTGCAAAAGCGTATCCTTCAAAGTGGGAGCCAATATAGCGGTTGTTGGTCCAAGATAGACTCATTTCCTTATCTATATTACTCTCACTCTGGAGCTTCCTGGCAACATATCCTTGCAGGATTTTTTGCTGATAAGCATGCAGTTTTTCATCCATGGATTCACTGCGATACTGTTGAACGACTTCCCTGGGTATGAGCTTTTGATTATCAAACAGAGAATATCTCTCGAGGAGTTCCTTCCTAACTCTCATGATCTTATCTGTTTCATGCAGATAGACTTGCTCGAAAGACGGGCTCCTACGCTTCGAGGTTCGTAGATCTTGTCGGAGGGATATGATGCGACATTCAACTGCTGTCTGGACTGATGTTAGGCCTCTGCCTCCCTGCTTACGTTTCAAGTGAAGGCGGTCTATGTCACTGTTGATGTGGAAGTTTCCGGTGTTGTTTAGTATTTTTCGAGTTCTAACATCAACTGCTCGGATCTCGTCTATCGTCCAATTGAGTATTCCAAACGTTGGTGTTAGGACAGGCACAGCAAACACATTGTGAGCCACTGTTTTGTTTTGCGCAGATAGTTCCGATGACCAAATCTTTCTTAATCGGGTGTAGTATTCCCTGGTTACGCGTTCCTTATTACAGATACCATTATAAGATATGTTCTCATATATCCCTAGGTATCTGTAGCAGTCTTCATCGATATCGGTGAAACAGTTAGGCCATTGATGACAATGTTGCTAGATTGGGTTGTTGTTTTTCCCCGCTTTACAGTCGTGTATGAGCATTTATCTTGGCCAAACTCCATTCCTATATGCTTTGAGAACGTTGTAACCAGGTCAAGATTTTTCTTCATCCCATCTTAGCATAGAATTTCAGATCATCCACAAAGAAATTATGGGTTAGGTTCGTATTTCTGTCCTCCTGTGAGCCAATGATGTATCCTTCACATTTCTTGAGCAGAAAGGACAAGGGGTTTAATGACAAGATGAATAATATCACAGAGGGACTGTGCCCCTGAAATATACCCCTGCGATATTTTATTTTATCAGTGAAAAAAGAGTCCTCCCTCTCTGTCTTTAACCTTAGGATAGTAGCCCAAGAAGAAGACAACCTCTCTATTGCTCTGATAATAATGTCTGGGACTTTAGCAAGTTGGAGGGCCTCTATCATCCAAGAGTGGTGAACAGAATCGAAAGCTTTCCTGTAGTCCAGCCAGACTGTAGTCGTATTCCTCCTAAGTTGTCGCACCTCCGACATCGCAGTTTTGTTGATCAGGAGTTGTTCAGCACATCCCCAAACCCCTTTCTTTCCAGCTGCTTGTTCATCTGTGATGATGTTATTATTTTCACAGTGATCTTGGAGGAATAGGTTCAGGCAGGCTGTATACATCTTATACATCAGGTTCTGGCACGAAATGGGTCGGTAGTTTGTTGCCAAGTGGGTGTCTTTGTTCTTGGGGACCAGTAATGTTTGTGCTAATGTCAACCATTCTGGTATAAGTGTATCTTCCTCTTCCTTAAGAACTTGTTGGTAGAGGTCAGTAAGATACCTTCGATAGAATATCAGTTTTTGGTACCAGTAGCCGACAATCATGTCTCTTCCTGGTGTTTTCTTATCTTGGAGTTTTCCTACCACAGTCTCTAGGGTACCCTCACTTATTTCGTATGTTTTTGTTGTAGTGTAGGAGCAATAGTTCTTTCGGATTTCTTTTAGCCACACTGCATCTTGGTTAAGATTCTTCTTTTCACCCCATATTTTTCTCCAAAAGGAATCTATGTCTTTCTGGGATGGGGCCTCAGTGACACTGATTATTTTGTCCTTCATATCTCTATAGACTGATGTTTCGTTTCGTCTTAATCTTTTATTAAGCATTTTTCTTTCATCTACCTTCTTCAGGTATCGGCGTTTTTCGCTAACAGCTCTCAATTCTTGTTTGAGGGTGATCAGCTTATATTGAAGAGTTCTGGTTCTACTGTTACCAAACATCGTCTCTATTTTATTTTTCACTCTTTGTTGGTGAGGAGTGAAATTTTTTTGTGTTTGTTTGCATGTAAGGAGCATTGTCACATATCCTATGGTTTTTCGTAGGCCAGCAATTTTTAAATCTATTTTAGTTATATACGATGGTATTTTTGGTGGTGTTTTGTTCTTGTTAATATCTCTGCTATCACCAAGATAATGCTTCACTGTCGTTGATTTGCCAAAATGTTGGGGTTATTATCCGTCGTAAATATTCACCCCTCATTTCGTCAATAACATGTATTATTTCATTATTTGGTTTTTTTATTAATTATTGTTGTTTTAATACGTTCAGCAAGAGAGATATTTATACATGAATAATTTCTCCCTGGAAGATTTCGTTGAGGGAAATTTTCAATTGTTTATACTTTTGATTATTATCATTATCGATAGTATTTTCCACAATAGTCGAGGTAGACTCGGATGGTACACGTGGTGTCAAATTTCTTCGATTATTATTATTATCGATAGTGTTTTCCCCAGCATTCGAGGTAGATTAGATGGTACACGTGGTGTCAAGCCTCTTACAGGCATAATTGTTTCAAGGCACTGTTTGACCTGGCTGCTAGGAAGTCTAGTAGCATGGTGACTTGTAGCACGTGTTGTTGATTCCATGTTTGTTGTGGGGGACTTACAAATAATAATATTTATCTTATTTTTACGTTCAACAAACGTCGCTTGTTGGCGTAATTGTTTCGCTGTGAAATGATTTAGCTCTGGGTGCATTTCGTCCCAGTGTAGCTTCATTCTATTCATATAGCCAATGGAGGGATTGTTTTTTGCCATTTTATAACAATTAAATAAATCATTATTAAGTTCGCAACTCCAAGAGAAATGGTATTTATAATTTCGGTTTCTACTGTAGCTACAACTGAATACATATTGTTTACCTTTCTAGTTTTTCTTTGGTATTCCACTGATATTTTTGTTGTTGATGTTGTGTTCAGCCATGCTGTTTGTAGCAAATCCTTGTAAAATGAATTATGTATTCAGTCGGATATCTCTACGAATTGGAATAAAAGGTGTCTTCAGTGGATATAGTTAGAAGAATAACCAGTTATTCAACATGACTGGTAGTTGTGGCACTTCTGTTGGAGAGAGTATTCATCTTAAATTTAATAAATAATCTCCCATGCCAAAATATGCGACTGATCGCGTTGACTGACTGACATATATGTATGAATGTATGTATGTATTTGTGTATGTTAGTATATGTATGTAATATATGTATATATATCTGTTAGTGTATGTATATATGCATGCATTATTAGTGTATCATAATCTTATTAAGCTCAGTGTGTGGTCATGCTCCTTCGTTATAGAAATCTACGATATAGAATTTCTTCAATTGAAATTTACAATTCAGTATTCGAAATAGTTTCGATTACGTCTTGACGCAGATAATGTTTTCAATTTCACCCACAATTACGCAAAAAATAGATAAAACTCAATATTTTACGATTTTTCGATTTTTCTCTCTCATTTAAACTGCTGAACTCTTTCTACTACCATTCAAAATCTATACAACTTCATACTTTCTGCTACTTTCTCTTTCCAAGCTTGATGGTGATACTGTCCGTTCACACCACTCCCTTAAATTTAGAAAAAACATATCCTCTATGAGGTTACTAAACCTGCTACGAACAGCAGCTAACTCTCCCCCATATCACACCCCTCCCCACATCACTCCCTACTGTCTTAAATTTAGAAAACACATATCCCCTATGAGGTTACTAAACCTGCTAGAAACAGCAGCTAACTCTCCCTCATATCACAACCCTCCCTACTGTCTTAAATTTAGAAAACACACAGACAACCATGCAGAACAACTCCATCGCAGCTCTGTTGTTCGGCTGGCATCGTCTACGCGCGTGTTGCGCAAGTACTGTGAAACAATAAATTTCAACACTTTTTTGCACAGAGATAATATCCATAGGCGAAACTACAATTGTCACTGCTGGCGCAGCTCATGCTTCCAGGTCTGCAATTCATTCACCCAGTGCCTGGCAGACAAAAAAGTGCTGTCATAAAATGGGTGGTGCAACCTAACTTTGGTAACTTAATGACCCCGAGCAACGCCGGGCTTTAATGCTAGTGTATATATATATATATATATATATATATATATATATATGTGTGTGTGTGTGTGTATGTATGTATGTTTGTATGAATGCATGTATGTATGTATGTATATATGTATGTATGAATGTATGATTGTGTGTATGTAAATGTGTATGTTATTGCATGTATGTAATGTATGTACGTATGTTCGTATGTTTGTATATTTTTATGTATGTATGCATGTTAGTGTATGCATATATGAATATATGTATGTATGTGTGTGTATGTATGTTCTTCTGGTTTTATAATTTCACAAATGTTTACCAATAGAGAGTCGGTTTCTAGCCTAGACAAAATACTCTTTCATTGGAATTTACACCACATCAACTAGGTAGATTATGTATGCATGCATGTATAGGTATGGATGGTAATGTATGTGTGAATGTGTATGTTTTGAGTTGTATGTGTGTATGTGCATATGCTTTGTATCTGTACAAGTGTATATGCAGTTATTGGTTGAAGAAATGTTTGCACATTAGTGTATGTATGTATATATGTATGTATATTAGTGTGTTTATGTATATATGTTAGTGTCTGTGTGTGTATGTTTGTGTCAGTATGTGCATATATGTATGTTAGTGCCTGTGTATATATGTATGCATGTATGCATGTGTTTGTGTGTAAGTGTGTGTGTGTCCCATTAATAAGACTTGAACAACAAGCTATGGGGTTTTTTCTTATTATTTATTTAATGGAGAACCAAAATGCAAATTTTTGTTAAAAGTTTCAACTTAGAGCAACATTTTTTTATTCTAAATTTAATGGCAGTGGGTTGGCAGTGGATTGTCAGTGGATTGACAGTGGATTGGCAGTGCGCTGGCAGTGGATTAGCTGTGGATTGGCAGTGGATTGGCAGTGGGTTGGCAGTGGATTGGCAGTGGATTGACAGTGGATTAGCAGTGGATTGACAGTGGGTTGGCAGCGGATTGGCAGTGGGTTGGCAGTGGATTAACAGCAGATTGGCAATGGAATGACAGTGGGCTGGCAGTGTATTTGGCAGAGTCATTACAACAGAGGTCAAATCCTTGGCAGTATTTCTTCCGGTTCTTTACGTTCTGAGTTCAAATCTCTTCGAGGTCAACTTTGGTTTTCATCCTTCAAATTGCTGGCCTTGTGCAAATCTTAGAAAGAATTACTCTTCTAAGATTGGTGAAAAATAGTTTGTTGTTTGTTAACCCTTTAGCATTTAAAGTAGCCATATCCGGCCAAAGTTCTTTCACCTATTTCCGTTCAAACCAGCCATAACTGGCTGTTCATACTTATGTTAAGGTATTGTTCTCAAAATAAATAATATCAAAATCTTTTAGATTCAATATTATGTGAGATAATTATGTAAGATAAAGTGTTTACCGTGAAATTAATAATAGTATATATAGAATAATGTATATGCTAAACGGTTAAGTCAAATTCAATATGGCTGCTGCTGATGTAAAATGTCAGGTCTATGACAGATATGTTAATGAAGAGTCGAAATTACAGAACAGGTTTAGGTAAACAGCCACTGTTGCCATGTCAACGTCAAAAACTAAGAGATTGTTTCGGATCGAAATTGACAGACAAGCTCCGTCGTAGCTAACGAGCAGGTAGGTCCCTAGATCACCATTCGACTTGTTAAAAATAGCAAGAAAACCTTCATTAAATTACACCTTACTGGCTTACGAAGTAATGATCGTGGCTGCAACGTTTATCAACAATTCTTTTGACTGACAGCTGACCTAGGGCTAAACAACAACTATCACCCAATTAGGGTGTTTCTACATGATCGCTCGATCTGCAAGACATAACAGCTAATTCTCTATCAAATTGCTGCCCACCATCATGAAATTAGAGGAAATACATGAAATAATTGTTTCTACATTTGGAACAAGGCCAGCAATTACCTAGTGCATTACTGGTACTTTATTTTATCGACCCTGTAAGGATGAAAGGCAAGACGTAACTATGCTGTAAAGCATGGCGTCCGACCCTCTACCGATACTGCCAATTCACCATGAAATAATTGTTTCTATTTTAGGCACAAGGCCAGCAATTACCCAGTGCATTACTGGTACTTTATTTTATCGACCCCGTAAGGATGAAAGGCAAAGTCAACCTCGGCGGGATTTGAACTCAGATCGTAAAGGGACGTAACTATGCTGTAAAGCATGGCGTCCGACCCTCTACCGATACTGCCAATCCACCATGAAATAATGTAACTCCAAACTAGGTAATGTATGAGAGGAAAGACAGGAAGGTCATGGCTAAATCAGAAACCATTTTCTTTTTCCTCGAGAACCCGAACATTTTCTCGTTGTTCGGAAATCCCAACTTTTACTTCTTACCCGGAAATACGAATATTTCCAATCGATTCGAAACACCCAACCATAAATCCTTGCCCAGAAATCCCATCATTCTATTTCTTGCTAAGAAGTACCAATACTTGAAAGTGGCTGTTTCAATAACTGTTAATACAACCAAGTAATTTGGGTAGACATTTCTGGAGCATTTCCACATCCAAAATGCAGGATCTTCTCACTCCTGTTGGAGGATCTCCACTGCGGATGGTTTTGTTCATATCAGGAGTGTAACCGTACTCACCACAGTTGACCAGTTATGTGTTGGTGAGACTATTTAACTCATAGCTGGGGTGAATGAATTTGACTATGAGGAGTTCATCAACCCCTTTAACGGCTCTTGTTATTTTTTTGTGCTGTTGAGGTTCCATTAACCCTCCTCACCAGACCAGGGTCTGGTGGTGGAGCGGATTTATTCACCGACCACTCGACCATGAAGTGGGTTACATACCACTAACAACTATTCTCACTAAATCCTAATAATTGTTTCTACTTTTGGCACAAGGCCAGCATTGACCCCAGTGTATTACTGGTGCTTTATTTTATCCACCCCGTAAGGATGAAATGCAAAGTTAACCTCGGCGGGATTTAAGCTCAGATCGTAACGGGCCGTAACTCTATGCTGCAAAGCATGGCGTCAGACCTTCTACCGCTACTGCCAATCCACAATGGCAACCAAATCTCCCTGTAAATCACAATTTACTGTTGTAGTTGAGCCGGTTTAGTAGTCGACCACTCAACGATGAAGCAGGCTGTACTAGGCTGCATTGTACCAGTTGCAGACAGAAGCCTGACCTGACCATGAAGCAGGTTGTACTGGGTTACATGGTATTAGTAGCAGGCAGAGGCCTGACCTGACCATGGAGCAGGTTGTACTGGGTTACATGGTATTAGTAGCAGGCAGAGGCCTGACCTGACCATGGAGCAGGTTGTACTGGGTTACATGGTATTAGTAGCAGGCAGAGGCCTGACCTGACCATGAAGCAGGTTGTACTGGGTTACATGGTATTAGTAGCAGGCAGAGGCCTGACCTGACCATGGAGCAGGTTGTACTGGGTTACATGGTATTAGTAGCAGGCAGAGGCCTGACCTGACCATGAAGCAGGTTGTACTGGGTTACATGGTATTAGTAGCAGGCAGAGGCCTGACCTGACCATGGAGCAGGTTGTACTGGGTTACATGGTATTAGTAGCAGGCAGAGGCCTGACCTGACCATGAAGCAGGTTGTACTGGGTTACATGGTATTAGTAGCAGGCAGAGGCCTGACCTGACCATGGAGCAGGTTGTACTGGGTTACATGGTATTAGTAGCAGGCAGAGGCCTGACCTGACCATGAAGCAGGTTGTACTGGGTTACATGGTATTAGTAGCAGGCAGAGGCCTGACCTGACCATGGAGCAGGTTGTACTGGGTTACATGGTATTAGTAGCAGGCAGAGGCCTGACCTGACCATGAAGCAGGTTGTACTGGGTTACATGGTATTAGTAGCAGGCAGAGGCCTGACCTGACCATGGAGCAGGTTGTACTGGGTTACATGGTATTAGTAGCAGGCAGAGGCCTGACCTGACCATGAAGCAGGTTGTACTGGGTTACATGGTATTAGTAGCAGGCAGAGGCCTGACCTGACCATGGAGCAGGTTGTACTGGGTTACATGGTATTAGTAGCAGGCAGAGGCCTGACCTGACCATGGAGCAGGTTGTACTGGGTTACATGGTATTAGTAGCAGGCAGAGGCCTGACCTGACCATGGAGCAGGTTGTACTGGGTTACATGGTATTAGTAGCAGGCAGAGGCCTGACCTGACCATGGAGCAGGTTGTACTGGGTTACATGGTATTAGTAGCAGGCAGAGGCCTGACCTGACCATGGAGCAGGTTGTACTGGGTTACATGGTATTAGTAGCAGGCAGAGGCCTGACCTGACCATGAAGCAGGTTGTACTGGGTTACATGGTATTAGTAGCAGGCAGAAGCTTGACCTGACCATGAAGCAGGTTGTACTGGGTTACATGGTATTAGTAGCAGGCAGAGGCCTGACCTGACCATGGAGCAGGTTGTACTGGGTTACATGGTATTAGTAGCAGGCAGAGGCCTGACCTGACCATGAAGCAGGTTGTACTGGGTTACATGGTATTAGTAGCAGGCAGAGGCCTGACCTGACCATGGAGCAGGTTGTACTGGGTTACATGGTATTAGTAGCAGGCAGAAGCCTGACCTGACCATGAAGCAGGTTGTACTGGGTTACATGGTATTAGTAGCAGGCAGAGGCCTGACCTGACCATGGAGCAGGTTGTACTGGGTTACATGGTATTAGTAGCAGGCAGAGGCCTGACCTGACCATGGAGCAGGTTGTACTGGGTTACATGGTATTAGTAGCAGGCAGAGGCCTGACCTGACCATGGAGCAGGTTGTACTGGGTTACATGGTATTAGTAGCAGGCAGAGGCCTGACCTGACCATGGAGCAGGTTGTACTGGGTTACATGGTATTAGTAGCAGGCAGAGGCCTGACCTGACCATGGAGCAGGTTGTACTGGGTTACATGGTATTAGTAGCAGGCAGAGGCCTGACCTGACCATGGAGCAGGTTGTACTGGGTTACATGGTATTAGTAGCAGGCAGAGGCCTGACCTGACATATGTGGACCTATAATCAAAATATAAACGAACAACTATCCATAATAAATGTATGTTATTTATCATATTACATGAGGCATTCACATTTTCTCCAAAGAAGACTTCTACTAGCAATAATAATTAGGATGTCCAACCAATATTCGTCGTCCTGAATATGATAAGGTTTGGTAGTTACAGGGGGAGAAAACTCCAAAGTTGACCTCTGCGGGATTGGAACTCAGAGCGAGGCAGAAACCTTGTAATACAGAGTTACAACATCTTCGTTCGGTTCATGAAAATATTGCCTTTAACCTTGATAAGAACATGCCAACATGTCTCGCAGAGACATACTACTGTAAGAGTGAGGGGGGTGGGGGGGTGTATGTGTGTATGTATGGATGGATGGATATATGTATGTATGGATGGATGGATGGATATATGTATCTATGTATGGATGGATGGATATATGTATGTATGTATGGATGGATGGATATATGTATGTATGTATGGATGGATGGATATATGTATGTATGGATGGATGGATGGATATATGTATGTATGGATGGATGGATGGATATATGTATGTATGGATGTATGGATGGATGGATGGATATATGTATGTATGGATGGATGGATGGATATATGTATGTATGGATGGGTGGATGGATATATGTATGTATGGATGGATGGATATATGTATGTATGGATGGATGGATATATGTATGTATGTATGTATGGATGGATGGATATATGTATGTATGTATGGATGGATGGATATATGTATGTATAGATGGATGGATGGATATATGTATGTATGTATGGATGGATGGATATATGTATGTATGGATGGATGGATGGATATATGTATGTATGTATGGATGGATGGATATATGTATGTATGGATGGATGGATGGATATATGTATGTATGTATGGATGGATGGATATATGTATGTATGTATGGATGGATGGATATATGTATGTATGTATGGATGGATGGATATATGTATGTATGGATGGATGGATGGATATATGTATGTATGGATGTATGGATGGATGGATGGATATATGTATGTATGGATGGATGGATGGATATATGTGTGTATGGATGGATGGATGGATATATGTGTGTATGTATGGATGGATGGATATATGTATGTATGGATGGATGGATGGATATATGTATGTATAGATGGATGGATGGATATATGTATGTATGTATGGATGGATGGATATATGTGTGTATGTATGGATGGATGGATATATGTGTGTATGTATGGATGGATGGATATATGTGTGTATGTATGGATGGATGGATATATGTATGTATGGATGGATGGATGGATATATGTATGTATGGATATATGTATGTATGTAAGGATATACGGATGGGTGCATGGATGTATGGATGGATGCGAGTATGTATGGCTATATATTTATGCATATATGCATACATATAGGTATTTATGCGTGCATGCATGTATCTGCATACGCCTGAATGTGTGTGTGTATATATATATATATATATATATATATATATATATATATATATATATATATATATATATATATATATATATATATATATATATATATATATATATATATATGTATGTATATATATATATACGTATATATATACATATATATATAAATGTGTATATATATATATATATATATATATATATATATAGATATAGATATAGATATAGATATATATATATTGTTATACTTTGGGAGGGTCATGTTGCCAATAAGAAACACAGGCACCAGTTGCTTTCACTTCAATTTATTATAATAAATTTATAAATTTAGGAATTTATAAATTTCCGGTTGGTTGGTTTGTTCTGTCCTACGCCATCTTGTTTTTGACAAAAACAAGATGGCGTAGGACAGAACAAAGGAGAGGTACAAAAACAAAGAAAAGAATCCCCAGTCACTGAAGAGGTCACAGAATGTGTGACGAAAGAACTTTGACAATATATAAACAATCATCTGGTTGTGGAACCAACCAACCAACCGGAAATTTATAAATTCCTAAATTTATAAATTTATTATAATAAATTCAAGTGAACCAACTGGTGCGTGTGTTTCTTATTGGCAACATGACCCTCCCAAAGTATAACAATATCGGTTTCAACACACGTTTTCAGATAAAGAATCTTGCTAAACAAATTCAGAAACGAAATATATATATATATAAAGTAACAATAATAAATGTGAAGGCTAAAATCCAAAAAGATATATACACACACACACACACATAAATATATATATATATATATATATATATGTGTGTGTGTGTGTGTATGTGTGTGTGTGGACCGGGTTCACCAATAAATGAGTAATAGCAGAAGAGAGTTTTATTGGGGGTTGAAATAACTATTAAAGGCCGATATAAAATGTTGAGCCGTTATTTTTAAGCTCAGAACTTATGTAAATACAGAGACGTGATTGATGTCCATATGATTCCTTATCGTCGCTTCAAATAGATTTCTACACATCGTGCTGTATACACACTTCCATATTGTCTCTGTGAGTGTGTTTGGCCGTGTTAGTGTGTGTGAGCGTGTGTTTCTGTGTGTGTAGAGAGAGAGATATGTGTGTCTGTATGAGTGTGTTAGTGTATGAGTGTGTTTATATGATTCCTTATCGTGGCTTCAAATATATTTCTACACACCACAGTGTATACACACTTGCATAGTGTCTGTGTGGGAATGTTAGTGGGTGTGTGTGCGTGTGTGTGCGTGAGGTGTGTGTGTCTGTGTGTGAGCGTGTATGTGTGTAGAGAGTGATATGTGAGTGTGTCCGTGTGAGTCTGTTAGTGTGTGTGTGTTTGTGTGTGTGTGTGCGTGAGGTGTGTGTGTCTGTGTGTGAGCGTGTATGTGTCTGTGTGTAGAGAGAGATCTGTGAGTGTGTCTGTGTGAGTCTGTTAGTGTGTGTGTGTGTGTGAGGTGTGTGTGTCTGTGTGTGAGCGTGTATGTGTCTGTGCGTGTAGAGAGAGATCTGTGTGTGTGTGTTTGTGTGAGATGTGTATGTGTGTGTCTGTGTGAGTGTGCTTGTGTGTGTGTGAGATGTGTGTGTGTGTCTGTGTGAGGGTGTTAGTGTATGAGTGTGTTTTGTGTATGTGTGAGTTGTGTGTGTGTGTGTCTTTGTGAATGTATGAATGTGTTTGTGTGTGTGTGTGAGCTGTGTATGTCTGTGTGAGCGCTTGTGCATCTGTGTGTATGTGTGTGTGTATGCATGTCAGTGTATGCATGTGAGTGTGTGTCTGTGTGTGTGTTAGTGCATGTTTGTGGATGGGTGTCTGTGTGTGTGTTTGTGTGTATCTATGTCTGTGGAAGTGTGTGAGTGTGTGTGTTTGTGTGTATGTCTGTGAGTGTGTGTGTTTGTGTGTGTGTCTGTGTGTTTGTGTATGTGTATGCATGTGTATGTGTGTGTGTTTGAGGAGGTACGTGGTTTGTTGGTTAATGTGTTCGGCACACAACTGCGAGGTCGCGAGTTCGATTCCTAGTCACTCCATTATATCCTTCAGTAAGACACTTTATTTCACCTTGTTACAGTCCACTCATTTGATAAAAGTCAGTTGTACCTGTAATTCAATGGGAACGAACCTCAGGTCAACCAATGTCTTGTGAGTAAAATTTGGTAGACGGGAAAGGTTTCGATCTGAAATTACCTGTTTTGTCACACACTTTGTCACGCTGAATCTCCCTGAGAACTACATTAAAGGTACACGTGTCTGTGGAAAGTTCAGTCACTTCCATTCTAATTTCGCGAGCAGCGAGTTCCGTTGATCGCATTAATTAGAACACTCGTCGCCATCGTCTCTCTCTCTCTCTCTCTCTCTCTCTCTCTCTGCATGAGTATCTGTTTTTATGTACATTTGCATGTGTTAACATAAGTATGTTTTCCTTATATAAGGTCACAAATTGACAGAGTCGTTAAAACGTCAGATAGAATACTTTGCCGTATTCCAGCTCTGCTCTTTCAGTTCAAATCCCATCGAGGTCAACTTTTCGAGGTCGATAAAAAATGTACCAATCAAATACTGGGGTCGATTATTCTTCTACATCTCTTTCTCACTTCCATTCTCTCATTCTCTAACCTTCTCTGGGAGAAATCTGCTGTATTCAGACCTGGAGAGGAGATGGGCTCTGTCAGGCTTTTAAAAACTGCCCTAGAAACGCCGTATGTCAATATTGCGTCCCTACGTGACCCTCGGGAGTTATGGGACCATAGATACAAAGTACTGGGGCGGCAAATTAGTGAAGTTGTTAGAACGTCTGTTTAGATACCTTACTGTATTTCATCCTACTAATAACCCTTCTGATACTAAACCACATCATCCATGTGCATCACATGTCTACACCAGCGCAGTCTTCTCTCTTGCAGGCTATGTCGGATTCTTCTTACACCCAGTTTCTCTCTCAGTTCACTCATGCTATGGTGTTCTCTCATATTAACATTACACCCCCATCGACGCATGCTTGCCTCATTTCTCTCCAGCCTATGCATGCGGTCTGCAGTCATTCCCCGTGTTTCCCTACAATGCGGCAACACATAACACACATAGACATCACCGAGCTGACATTTCTTTCGCAGGGAGAAACCTTTCGTTGTCAACAGAGGTAGTTCCTTGCTAATTATATCACCTTAGTAGCAGAAGCTATCAACCAGACCCGGATTTGATTGAAAACGTGACCCGGATAGTAACACTGAAGCAACATCTTCAACAGAGGAAAAAGGTTGGCAACCATCTTGCCCAGGTTTATGAGCATGAAAAATAAAATATCATTAGAATAGCGACTGATCTGGAGGAGAGATATGGAATAAAGCCTGATATAAATCTCTCACCCAGAGAAATCGGAAGATCCTATTCAATGTTCAAACAAGATAAAAAAAATTGACCAATTTGCAGAAAAGGTTGTGCATGGATACTTGAGACGTAAAACACAGACCATAGAGGGGATAAACCACTCAAAAAGCCTGTCATGGAGTTCCGACAGGTTTATGACATCACACCTTGAGGGATATCTCTATGCAATACAGGAACAAGAACTCCCTACCAAATATCTGCTGCACAAAAGGGGAGGGCCATCAGCTAACAATAAAAGTAGGCTATGTAAAACAAAGATCGAGGATGTAAGCCACATTGTTGCCAGCTGCGAAAGAATGTCATCTCGCTACTACCTCCCCATGAGACACGATGGGATAGCTAGAACCATCTGGAACGCACTTCGGAAAACAAAATTAACAAACGATGAAGAATATATTGAGACAGATGGCACTAAGGAATACTGGTGGAACCTGAAAATAAAAACTGCCACCAAATTAAAGCACAACCGGCCTGACATTGTTGTTTGGGACCACACATTGAAAACGTGTCTGTTGTGGAGATCAGCTACCCACTTGATGTAAAGGTTGTCAGAAAAATACAGGAGAAGGAGGACATCTACGGACCATTGATGAGGAGTTTACAAATCCAGTATCCAAGATACACCTTTAGCTTCATACCCATCATTATTGGAACTACGGGTTATATACCAACCCGCTTGGACCAAAGTATGACTGAACTTGGATTTGCGGACAAAGAGCGCAGCTCCCTAATTCATAGTTTACAAATGGCTGCGATAGCTGGCACCTTCAAAATTTGCAAAACATTCTTGCGATTCAAGGGATGACAATTTCTTTTCTTTTACAACCGTGCCACTATGAAGGTGGCCGGTCAAAAAAATATACTCGAAATTAAGAGAAAGAGATAACATATACATACATACATACATACATACATACATACATACATACATACATACATACATACAGATATGATGGCTGCCCCCTCGTTATCGAGTATGTCCATTGCACGAAAAAAACAAAACATAATAATAATAACAATAATAATAATAACGATTTCATTTATTAGCCACAAGGGCCGACATGTAGGTGACAATAATAACAACAATAATAATAACGAGATCAACAACAATAATAATAAACATATATATATATATATATACACACGCGCACACACATAAACATATCTACACACACACGCGACAGCAATTAACAGCGCTGCGATCGAATGTGACTTTTTAGCCCAGCCAATGATCTAAAATGTCTTGCACAGAGTTGGCAACCAAAACATTCACTGAGAATAGCCGGCTGTGGTTGGAGTTCATGTACTTTTGCATGTCGTTTGAGCTTCCTGCTGATTTACATTCTCTACCACATGCTTGGCAAGCATGATGAGTAGCATCTCCAACAGAAAGCCTGGTAGTCAACCACTGGTCTTACTTTATGACTGCGAAGATGACTTTCGAGTCCAGCACGCTGCATGTCAGCACCATAGGAGGACCCTCGCCGTCTGGAAGTGCAACAGCAATACCCTTCCTCACATCCCGCTTTACTTTCTCGTATGCGATTCGAGATGCCTCAAAGGCAACTTTTTCCTCATATATAGTCTTTCTCAATTTATTATGATCAGCAGCAATATTTTCCCATGTATCAGCAGAGATGTTAGCGTCTTTCAAGGAATCCTTATACCTCTTTTTTGGTTTATGTGGCGGTTGTTTTACATTAACTAACTCTCCATAAAAGAGTTGTTTTGGTATTCTAGAATCCTTCATCCTGGCAAGGTGACCACTCCAACGGAGTCGTTGCTTAAGCACAAGAGCTTATATACTTGTCACACAGAGAGCTTTCCAAAATCTCGACATCACTGATGTGGTCCCCCCAGTGAACGCGATGGATCCGTCTGAGACACATCTGATGGAAACGCTCCAATAGCTTATGGTGGCGTCGATATGTGACCCAGGTCTCGCAGGCATAAAGAAGAGAAGAGAGCACGCATGCCTTGTA
>OZ024741.1:221070564-221098064 GCA_964016885.1 Eledone cirrhosa
GAAACGGACCAGTTGTTGGCCAGAGAGAAAGGTGTCTGACCTCAGTCCTTTCAGACGCGTCCACCATACAACCTCTTTCGCCATGGCTATTACGCACAGAAACACCGCCTCTCCTTCGTTTTTGAAGAGGGGATGCGGCTTGATCGTTACAATAGACTCGGTGGTCAACCGGATCGGTCCCACCCTTGACAGCAGTTGTTCGACATAGCCCCACAGATCGGCAATGCCCGAGCAGTGTACCAATGCGTGTGCAACGGTTTCCTCGTCGCACACGCATCTGGGACAGACCTTTTTCGATGGGTCCCTACCCGGGCGCCCGTGTCTGTAGAGCCTTTCTCGAACGGGCAGAGCCCTTCTGTAGCATTGCCAGGCCAGGGACCTCTGGAAGTTATCCATGGGTCCCGGGCTGAATGTCCTACCGAACAGGTTGGCCAGTTCGTCTTCCTCCATGCCTAGGGCTTCTCCGAGGGCGTCGTCGCACCTGCTAACCACCAGCCCTCTATAGAATGACGAGGTGGATTCTCCACTGACAGCCGGGTCCGCCTGCCAGAGAGCCGTGAGCGCCTGGGCACACTCGGTGTGCCAGGCGCCCAGTTTTCTCGGTCTTTGCTTGACCCAGGATTGCAGCTCGGTGAGTGAGACGAGTCTGGGAAAGGCTCACCTCACAAACGGGGCCCACACCGGTTGACCGGAGAGGAATACCTGAAGGTGCCGTAGCCTTAATGCGTGTTTACGTATCATCAGCCACGGCATCCCCAGCCCTCCTTTCGAAGGGTGTTGACAGCAGATGGATCTCCTCACCATAGGAGCCCGCTTCTTCCAAAGGAATTGGAAGAGTGCGCGCTCCATTTTGGCGAGCGTTTCCCTTGGGCAAGGCACCACGGTCAGGCGGTAGTAGATGACGGACGCTATATAAGTGTTCGCCACCTCTGCCCGACCTTTCAGGGACAGTTTGCACTCGGCCCACTTCTGGGTCAGTGCAAACACCCTGCTCGTCACCTCACCCCAGTTCTTCTCCACCTGGAGGTCTGGTCCGAACCAGACCCCGAGCAATTTCACCGGGCCCTCCGTCCAGCGCCCGACGACGCCATCGGAGGGCATCGATCTGCCCCTCCACGTGCCGAGTTGCAGACCGATCGACTTGTCCCGGTTCAGCTTAGCCCCTGTAAACCTTTCGTACTCCTCCAGTAAGGTGCCGATCGCCCCGATTTCCGAGGCCGTCGACACCATTACTGTTACGTCATCGGCGTAGGCTGACACCGCTTTCCGCAATCCCGGTTCCAACGGGATGCCCTGCAACAACTCCAACTTCCGCAGCAGTGGCTCTAGAGTCACCACATACAGAAGGGAGGAGAGAGGGCACCCCTGTCGGATGGACCGCGCGATTTCGAACGGCTCCGAGAGGTAGCCGTTCACCTTGACCCTAGAGCAGATGCGGCTGCTGTGCATGGCATTGATCCAGCCCCTGAAAACGGGTCCGAAGCCTTCCGCCGCTAGCACCGCATCCAGGTAACCATGGTCGACCCTATCGAATGCCTTAGATTGATCCAAGTTGATCAGGGCCCCACCAAAGCCGGGTTCGTTCCCAACCCTCTCTATGATGTATCGCATGAGGTGGAGGTTATCGTGGATGGACCTGGACGGGATAGCACATGTCTGCGCATCTCCCACCAGGTTGCCCACAAGCGCCAACCTCTTTGCTAGCACCTTGGCCAAAATCTGTAACTCTGTATTTAGCAGAGTTATGGGCCTGAAATTATTTATATCGTTCCCCTTGTTCTCGTCCTTCCTCACTAGCGTGACTACGCCCTTGGTCACAGCACAGGGAATTCTCCCGTTCTGTTGCCAGTTGCAGTAGACCGCCTCGAGGAGTTCGGGGAACAAGTCCGGCATAGCTAGATATAGTTCGTATGGAAGACCATCGAGACCCGGGGATTTGCGTTTGCCGCATTGGCTCAGCACGTCCTCTATCTCAGCGGCTGAAATCGGCTCCTCGCAGAACTTCGCCTCCCTGTCCGAGAGACGCGGCAGGCCGTCGAGGTATGGACCGAAGTCCACGTCCCCAACCGGCCCCCCGCCCCTTCCGAACAATTCGGCAAAGTGCTTTTGAAAAGCCTCGCACATCTGCTTAGGTTCAAGGATCACCCGTCCATCCTGGTCCCTCTTTTGGCTTCTGTCACGCGGGCCCAGTTAACAGCTTTGGTCCCCTCGTTTCCCAGAGCACGTATTTTGCTTCGGACGATGCAGCCTTCGTGTTTAGCGTCGAAGAACTGGCCCAGGGCCGTTCTCGACGCTAGCACTCTGGCCATGTCGCCGCTTCTAATTGCCTCTTCTACACTATCTCGCTCTCTCTCAGATAGATAGACAGACAGATAGGTAGACTCAGACAGACACGGGAGAGAGAGAGAGAGACAGACAGATGGGCAGACAGAGAGGGGGAGCAGAGAGAGAGCGAGAGGGGGGTCAGAGAGACAGAGAGAGAGAGAGAGAGAGAGAGGCAGACAGATAGGTAGACTCAGACAGACATGGGAGAGAGAGAGAGAGAGAGAGAGAGAGAGAGAGAGAGAGAGAGAGAGATGGGCAGACAGAGAGGGGGGAGCAGAGGGAGAGCGAGAGGGGGGTCAGAGAGACAGAGAGAGAGAGAGAGACAGACAGATGGGCAGACAGAGAGGGGGGAGCAGAGAGAGAGCGAGAGGGGTGTCAGAGAGACAGAGAGAGAGAGAGAGAGAGAGAGAGGCAGACAGATAGGTAGACTCAGACAGACACGGGAGAGAGAGAGAGAGAGACAGATGGGCAGACAGAGAGGGGGGAGCAGAGAGAGAGCGAGAGGGGGGTCAGAGAGACGGAGAGAGAGAGAGAGAGAGAGAGAGAGAGAGAGGCAGACAGATAGGTAGACTCAGACAGACACGGGAGAGAGAGAGAGACAGACAGACAGAGAGGGGGGTAGAGAGAGAGCGAGAAAGGGGGTCACAGAGAGAGAGAGAGAGAGGGGGGGGCAGACAGATATATAGATAGATAGACAGATAAATATATGCAGAGTGAAAGAGAGATAGGCAGAGCGAGAGCGAGAGAGAGAGAGAGGGGGGGGACAAACAGACAGACAGACTGACACAAAGAGAGAGAGACAGACAGACAGACAAACAGACAGAAAGAGGTTGAAGCCTGAAAATAATAACCATAAAAAACACGAATGGTGTTGATGTTGATGTTGGTGTTGTTATAGAAGACAATGAGTAGAAGGAGAGGTGACTGCAGGAATCAGGAGATGAGATTTAAGGTGTCATCTCAGATTGGTCTGGTTGAGACATTACAACAACTGATCGAATCAAATAGCTGTATTGATTTTCCTCAGAGATTACTTACTGTTAGTATAGCTAGTTGGGAACCAAGCTAACCATTTTGACCTGAGAAACATAATAAAGAGGCGAGCAATTGATTGAATGTCTTAGTCCAGAAGAGAGAGCCTTTCAAATATACCAAATAACAGGTTTACAGTCAGGCCAGCGAGGGGACTAGGTGTGCTTTTGTAGGGTTACTTGGTGTGCTAGAAATAGAAGCCAGAGTCAAGCCAGCGAGGGGACTATGTCTGCTTTTATAGGGTTACTTCATGTGCTAGAAATAAAAGCCAGAGTCAAGCCAGCGAGGGAGCTAGGTCTGCTTTTATAGGGTTACTTGATGTGCTAGAAATAGAAGCCAGAGTCAGGCCAGCGAGGGAACTAGGTCTGCTTTTATAGTGTTACTTGATGTGCTAGAAATAGAAGCCAGAGTCAAGCCAGCGAGGGGACTAGGTCTGCTTTTATAGGGTTACTTGATGTGCTAGAAATAGAAGCCAGAGTCAAGTCAATGAGGCAACTAGGTCTGCTTTTATAGGGTTACTTGATGTGCTAGAAATAGAAGCCAGAGTCAGGCCAGCGAGGGGACTAGGTCTGCTTTTATAGGGTTACTTGATGTGCTAGAAATAAAAGCCAGAGTCAAGCCAGCGAGGGGACTAGGTCTGCTTTTATAGGATTACTTGAAGTGCTAGAAATAGAAGCCAGAGTTAAGCCAGCGAGGGAGCTAGGTCTGCTATTATAGGGTTACTTGATGTGCTAGAAATAGAAGCCAGAGACAGGCCAGCGAGGGTACTAGGTCTGCTATTATAGGGTTACTTGATGTGCTAGAAATAGAAGCCAGAGTCAAGCCAGCGAGGGAACAAGGTCTGCTTTTATACGGTTACTTGATGTGCTAGAAATAGAAGCCAGAGTCAAGCCAGCGAGGAAACTAGGTCTGCTTTTATAGGGTTACTTGATGTGCGAGCAATAGAAGCCAGAGTCAAGCCAGCGAGGGGACTAGGTCTGCTTTTATAGGGTTACTTGAAGTGCTAGAAATAGAAGCCAGAATCAGGCCAGCGAGGGAACTAGGTCTGCTTTTATATGGTTACTTGATCTGCTAGAAATAAAAGCCAGAGACAAGCCAGCGAGGGAGCTAGGTCTGCTTTTATACGGTTACTTGATGTGCTAGAAATAGAAGCCAGAGTCAAGCCAGCGAAGGGACTAGGTCTGCTTTTATAGGGTTACTTGATGTGCTAGAAATAGAAGCCAGAGTCAGGCCAGCGAGGGAACTAGGTCTGCTTTTATATGGTTAATTGATCTGCTAGAAATAAAAGCCAGAGTCAAGCCAGCGAGGGAGCTAGGTCTGCTTTTATAGGGTTACTTGATGTTCTAGAAATAGAAGCCAGAGTCAGGCCAGCGAGGACGCTAGGTCTGCTTTTATACGGTTACTTGATGTGCTAGAAATAGAAGCCAGAGTCAAGCCAGCGAGGGGACTAGGTCTGCTTTTATAGGGTTACTTGATGTGCTAGAAATAGAAGCCAGAGTCAAGCCAGCGAGGGGACTAGGTCTGCTTTTATAGGGTTACTTGATGTGCTAGAAATAGAAGCCAGAGTCAGGCCAGCGAGGACGCTAGGTCTGCTTTTATACGGTTACTTGATGTGCTAGAAATAGAAGCCAGAGTCAAGCCAGCAAGGGAACTAGGTCTGCTTTTATACGGTTACTTGATGTGCTAGAAATAGAAGCCAGAGTCAAGCCAGCGAGGGAACTAGGTCTACTTTTATAGGGTTACTTGATGTGCTAGAAATAGAAGCCAGAGTCAAGCCAGCGAGGGGACTAGGTCTGCTTTTATAGGGTTACTTGATGTGCTAGAAATAGAAGCCAGAGTCAGGCCAGCGAGGACGCTAGGTCTGCTTTTATACGGTTACTTGATGTGCTAGAAATAGAAGCCAGAGTCAAGCCAGCGAGGGGACTAGGTCTGCTTTTATAGGGTTACTTGATGTGCTAGAAATAGAAGCCAGAGTCAAGCCAGCGAGGGAACTAGATCTGGTTTTATATGGTTACTTGATGTGCTAGAAATAGAAGCCAGAGTCAAGCCAGCGATGGAACTAGGTCTACTTTTATAGGGTTACTTGATGCTCTAGAAATAGAAGCCAGAGTCAGGCCAGCGAGGGAGCTAGGTCTGCTTTTATAGGGCTACTTGATGTGCTAGAAATAGAAGCCAGAGTCAAGCCAGCGAGGGAACTAGATCTGATTTTATAGGGTTACTTGATGTGCTAGAAATAGAAGCCAGAGTCAAGCCAGCGAGGGAACTAGGTCTACTTTTATAGGGTTACTTGATGTGCTAGAAATAGAAGCCAGAGTCAAGCCAGCGAGGGGACTAGGTCTGCTTTTATAGGGTTACTTGATGTGCTAGAAATAGAAGCCAGAGTCAGGCCAGCGAGGACGCTAGGTCTGCTTTTATACGGTTACTTGATGTGCTAGAAATAGAAGCCAGAGTCAAGCCAGCGAGGGGACTAGGTCTGCTTTTATAGGGTTACTTGATGTGCTAGAAATAGAAGCCAGACTCAAACCAGCGAGGGAACTAGATCTGGTTTTATATGGTTACTTGATGTGCTAGAAATAGAAGCCACAGTCAAACCAGCGAGGGAACTAGGTCTACTTTTATAGGGTTACTTGATGTTCTAGAAATAGAAGCCAGAGTCAGGCCAGCGAGGGAGCTAGGTCTGCTTTTATAGGGCTACTTGATGTGCTAGAAATAGAAGCCAGAGTCAAGCCAACGAGGGGGGCAGGCCTGCCTCTGTAGAGCTTCTTGATGTATTAGAAATAGCAGCCAGAGTCAAACCAATGAAGGAGCTAGACCTGCCTCTGTAGGGTTACTTGATATATTAAAAATAGCAGCCAGAAGCCAACGAGGGAACTAGGCCTGTTTCTATAGACGTACTTGAAGTGGTAAATAGCAGCCACAGTCAAACCAACGAGGGAACTAGGCCTGTAGTGTCACTTGATGTATTAGAAATGGAAGCCATAGTCAAGCCAACGAGGAAACTATACCTGCCTCTATAGAGTTACTTGATGTGCTAGAAATAGAAGCCAGAAGCCAACGAGGGAAGGCTACCTGCCTCTATAGACTTACTTAGTATGTTCGAAATAGAAGCCAAGTCTCCCACGGAGTACACTCAACATTGTTTTAAACGGTGTATTAGATAACGTGGTTCTTTATAAATGTGTCTGAAAAATAAAAGTCAGGATGGTCATGGCTGTGTTGTGTAAAACACTTCATTTCACGCTGCTTCAATATACTCAGC
The DNA here is from genome assembly GCA_964016885.1 of Eledone cirrhosa. Classification (NCBI taxonomy): domain Eukaryota; kingdom Metazoa; phylum Mollusca; class Cephalopoda; order Octopoda; family Eledonidae; genus Eledone; species Eledone cirrhosa. Next base: position 221,077,181 of record OZ024741.1, read on the forward strand.
TGAAACTGAGTAGCAGCAGTAACTGGAGGTCTAACCCTGCGATGGACTAGCGTCCTGTCCAGGGGAGAATGGCGCAACAAAACCGGGATAAACACCGGCGTCCTGGATTGAGAAAGAGTTTAAATGTTGCAATTTAAGAAAGACTTGGCTGCTAATTCTAGTAAGTCAAGTGGCCACGTTGAAGCTACCTTGTCGGCTTCTTAACATAAGGTATCGTTTTAAAATGTCCTTTAAATCAAGGAGTTTTTCTGAGCTATACCTTAGCTCAGTGTGTTGTGAGGTGACAAGGCTGGTGATAGTCCCAAGCTTGGTGTGGAATGCACGACACCATTTCAAACTGCTTATTGAATATTTTAGCAATCGATACGTAATATATTGATGTATGGTGTGAGCTACAAGTATATGCATGTAGGTGTAGTATAGACAATGTACTTAGAACTAAACTAGCAATAAATTAACTAAGACAGAAGAAAAAAGGGTTAGAGTCTTCAAAATTGACCTCCCTGCCTTCCTCCCCAGTTTTGACATTGAGGTGACGCTTATATCAATGTATCGCTGTTAGGTCTGGTCTGTTTAAGCAAGGGATGTGATAATAGTTTCAGATTTAGGCACGAGGCCAACAATTTTCGTGAGGATGAGGAATGTTGATTAAATCTAACCCATTGCATTACTGGTACATTATGTTATTGACCCCCGAAACGATGAAAGGCAAAGCTAACCTCGGCGGGAATTGAACTCAGAACGTAAAGAGCCGTAACTACATGCTTCAAAGCATAGTGTCGTGCCCGACGCTCTACCGATTACTGCTAATCCACAGCCCTCAGGAATGGATATGATAAACTAATATGTAAATGTCTCCGATGTTTGTACGTTCTGTTAATGTTATTACGGAGACAATGTGTATAACATCTTCCATTATATACAGCCGGGGATAAAATAAAGTACCAGTAATGCACTGGGTAATTGCTGGCCTTGTGCCTAAAGTAGAAACAATTATATACAGCCGGGGATTTAAACATCAAAAATAGATACAAAAGATTTTTTTTTTTTATCCACAGTTGTATAAATAACATAAATTTAAGAAGACTCAGGTATCTAAACTATAATAAAGTAAGAAGCGCGGGACAGTGTACGGTTTATAATTTGTTATCCCATTAGTAAAATAAGTTGGATTACTTTGAATAAATAATTAATGAATATTACATAATTTATCTACTAAATTTCGTGGCTGTTCATTAAATATATTTTATTATTTATTTAACGATTCACTTCTTTAAAATGTTCAAATGTCAACACTTCCGGTGGCGATCGCTTAAATAAACATACTGATTTTCCGTCACTAATTTTCTCCTAACGCAGTTTATATATAATATCGTCTTTTTTAATGTATCATGGATTACGTTACAGATTACATAAGACAGTGTAACGCAGTCTTCGTTCAATTTCTGTGTATATTGTCAATTATGATTTTATTTGATATATCATATCTACATGCATATATACTTGTGTATAATATCAATATACACACTACACATGCTAGCAGAAAACCATCCGAAGTGTTGTTTTTCTGCTAGTATATATAAATGCGTAAATATCATTATAAATTTAAGAAGACTCAAGTATATATATAAATGTTTCTACTTTTGGCACTAGGCCAGCAATTACCCAGTGCATTACTGGTACTTTATTTTATCGACCCCGTAAAATAAAGTACCAGTAATGCACTGGGTAATTGCTGGCCTTGTGCTAAAAGTAGAAACAATTATATTTGTAATGTTCTTCTGAACGAATTTCGGGCAATTTATTTACGCATTTATATATATACCTGAGTTGATAAACACAAATATAAACGCATAAAAAGAAAGAGAAAAAAAAAGAAGGAAACCAAAGCGAAAACAAAAACGACCATCAATTCACCACCATGTACAACAATCGGTCGCACATCCCATCATAAGGGTTAACTAAACACTTTGGAGCAAGCCAATACGCTCGCAGCATTGCCACGAGTGGTGGCGAGGCTAAGGCGCTGAAACAACCAAACACCCTCATGACCATGCTTCCTTAAATCTTTTCCTTCTTTACATTTTATTTACATCAAACCAACGAGCAGCCTCTTGCATCATCGCTAATTATGTCAGAAATAGCAGTTAAATCTCCCTGAAATGACATACACCGCCGTCTTAAAAACAAAAAAAGATACATTGTATATTGCAGCAATAGAGAGACTGTGTTTGAAAAGCAGTCGATATGGTCTCAGTCTTTGATCATAACTCTGTTAAATTAGAGCTGAACTAGGGTTAAACAAGAAAAAGGTAGCTCATATAATTTTAATTGATTAATTAAATAACGGACTAATTAGTATAGAAGTGAAGTAGAAAACATTAAATATAAAATATAACATAGGTGTTAATATTCGATATTAAGTTAGACTGTTGAGCTTGAAATATCTTCTCTACTAGAAAGAAAGACAAATCTGTTGTTACGTTCCTCTTGTTTTATCGTTGCTAAGAGTGGCCTCAAGGCGAAGAATTGGCAGATTCCTCAGAATATCGGATAGAATGCTTTATGGTATAGGTCCCAGCTTTCTGCTCTATGGGTTCAAATCCGACCGAGGTAATTTGAAGGGAGGGGGGAAGTCGCTTAAATCGAGGGGGTAAGTGCAGTAGCAGTAGAATTGGTAGAAAGTCGGACACCATGCTTTGTGGCATAGAGTTATGTTCCTTTACAAACTGTAAAGGGACGTAACTCTATGTCGCTAAGCATATTGTCCGACGCTCAACCGATACTGCCAAACCACCACTTATGTTTTCTGATTTAGCACGAGATCAACAATTTTGGGGGAGGGGAAAGTCGATTAAATCGACCCCAGTGTGTTACTGGTATTTTATTTTATCGACCCCTGTAAGGATGAAAGGCAAAGCTAACCTCAGCGGGATTTGAACTCAGAACATAAAGGGCCATAACTCATTACTTTTGACACAAGGCCAGCAATTATCCAGTGCATTACTGGTACTTTATTTTATTGACCCCGTAAGGGTGAAAGACAAAGCTAACCTCGACAGGATTGAAACTCAGAACATAAAGGGCCATAACTCTACGCTGCAAAGCATGGTGTCTGATGTTCAACCGATTCTGCCAATCTACCGCCCATGTTGTCCAAATAATGGTTCCTAATTTTGGCACCATAATAGTAGGAAAAGGAAAGTTAATTATACCCACCTCAGTACATCACTGGTACGATAAAATAATATCGACCTCCGAAAGATGAAAATCAAAGCCGATGTCGACGGTGTTTGATCTCAGAATATAAAAGTCTTGAACAAATACTGCTAAGTATTTGTCCGAAGTTCTTACGACTCATCCAATCCACTATTGGTCTCTCGGAAGTCCACTTTATCTAGTAGGCCTTTGAGAAAAGACGTTTCGGTTGCATATACATGTATATGTGTGTATATATTTATACAGGTAGCTCAGTGGTTTGAGTGTTGGTCTTGAAATCGTGAGGTTTTGTGTTCTATTACCGGGCCAGGAGGTTTGTTGTGTCCTTGAGCAAGACACTTTCTTTCACGTTGCTCCAGCGCGGCCTCCAAATCTCACAGTGGTCTCTGGCTCCATGCCTTGTCCTTCTGCACTTGGCACGCAGCTGGATAACGATAGCCTGCGCTTCAGCGTTTCCTTGAGGCTTAAACTCCGGATCTGCGAGCCACATAAATGTCGCTGTGGATCCACCGTGAACTCTTCCGGCCTCCACCCGCTTTCCTGTCATCACAGTGCCGGCCACCTTCCACGCCATGCTGCCCTCAACGAAGTCATAAAGTATGGCTTGGACACTGCAGGCTTCCCCTCCCAGCTCGAGCCGGTGGGGCTGGACCGAGGGGACGGCAAAAGGCCAGATGGTATGACCATCTTCCCGTTCCGCGGTGGCAAACCCCTCGTCTGGGAGGCCACTTCCACCGACACTTTCTCCAGCCGCTACCTGGTGCAGTCTGCGACTAACCCAGGTACTGCTGCACGTCGGGCCGAGGAGGTCAAACTCTTCAAATTACCGTAAGGTAATTATTTCATTTACCAGTGGTTTCATGAAAGCAAACAAATTTTGCTTTCAATTATCAGAATGAAAAAATCCTGGTGTATTTATTGACATTGAATTTTAAAACAAAAATATAATCAGATTATATTTTTGTTTTTAAAATCCAATGTCAATAAATACACCAGGATTTTTTCATTCTGATGATTGAAAGTATTGGTAAATGAAATAATTACCTTATGTTGTTTATTACATAACTATATATATTTATATATAAATATAAGTATGTATACGTACATACATATATGTATACAGACGTACAGTAGTATGTATATACATACATACATGCACACATATATGTATGTACGTATGGGTTTACCGAACATTTATTATAATGTTCAAACAAACCACCCGAATTAAGCCGTACATTATAATAAATGTACATATATATATATATATATATATATATATATATATATATATATATATATTTATGCATGTATGTATGTATATACATACTACTGTACGTCTGTATACATATAAGTATGTACGTATACATACTTATATTTAAGTATCAGCAGCCGTACTAAGAGTGAGAAATGAAATTTCATTTTTTCCATTTATTTGTGTGTGTGTGTGTGTGTGTGTGTGTGTGTGTGTGTGTGTGTGTGTGTGTGTGTGTGTGTGTGTGTGTGTGTAAAATAACATATCAAACTTTATCAGAAAATAATCTGTAGGGAATGTAACAGTACAGAGTTCCGTAAGACTACATTAAAATTTAACAACAAAAATTCAAGTACAGTCACCTGGCATAAATTAGTTATATTCCTTCGTAGCTATTCCTCTATAGCTATGAAATATGTTTCACCAAATATATAGTGCAGTTTAATAGTCAATCAAAGATCGTCAGCGAAAGAAATCAATTTATCTGAACTTATACGCATCAGATACAGAGAACGGGGGGAAGAAAATGGTTTTTGTAAACCTTTTCACGTCACTGTGACAACGAGAGAGAGCGTTGTATATAAATTACTTCTACAGGACTAGAACTGTTTCATTCCTATGAAATCATCAGAAAGACATTGCTGATGATTTCATATATGAAAGTCATTGCTATATATAATAAAGATGTCCGTACTCTACCAATATATTGAGTACCTTTTATAACTCTTCTGACCTCCAGACACAACTCGGGAAATTATATAACTATATAATACTTGTTTCTACTTTAGGCACAAGGCCAGCAATTACCCAGTGCATTACTGGTACTTTATTTTATCGACCCCGTAAGGATGAAAGGCAAAGTCAACCTCGGCGGGATTTGAACTCAGATCGTAAAGGGACGTAACTATGCTTGAAAGCATGGCGTCCGACCCTCTACTGATACTGGCAATGCACCGCCCTTATATAACTATATAATACTAAAGCTCTGTGATTGCTTGCTTGTTTGTCTGTAATGTAATACAGCTAAAAGGGTGCATAATGGGAAAATACTTTGAATGGAAGTTGACGCTGAAATGCGAATACAAATGGAATAAAATAAGATTCGCGTAAATTGGAGTAGGGGTTCCTGAGATATGAGTTTTTTCCGGCTACCTTCATAAACAGAGAGAGAGAGAGAGAGGGGGGGGGGGAGAAAAAGAGAGAGAGAGAGAGTGTGTGTGTGTATGTGTGTGTGAGAGAGAAGGGGATGGAGAAAAAGAGATAGTGGTTGTGAGAGAGTAGATTGAAAGAGAGACATAGAGAGACAGACAAGGAGATTGGAAAAGAGAGAGAGAGAGAGAGAGTGTGTGTGTGTGTGTGTGTGAGAGTGAGAGAGAGAGAGAGAGAGAGAGAGAGGAAGATGGGGAGAAAGAGATAGTGGTTATGAGAGAGTAGGTTGAAAGAGAGACATAGAGAGACAGCGAAGGAGATTGGAAAAGAGAGAGAGAGAGAGAGAGAGTGTGTGTGTGTGTGTGTGAGAGTGAGAGAGAGAGAGAGAGAGAGAGAGAGAGAGAGGAAGATGGAGAGAAAGAGATAGTGGTTGTGAGAGAGTAGATTGAAAGAGAGGCATAGAGAGACGGAGAGGAGACAGAGAAGGAGATTGGAAAAGAGAGAGAGAGCGCGCGGGTGGTGTTGTTGTGTATATATATATATATGAGTGTGTGTATATATATATGTGTGTGTATATATGTGTGTGTGTCTATGACCTATGTATATAGATCACAGACACCCACATACATACATATATATATATATTTACGTAGACAACGTATTAGCTCAATGTACATGAACAGAGCCGTTATATGTAAAAGAAATCAAAGAACGCCTACATACTCATACAATTTTTATTTGCTGACAATGTTTCATCCATACCGTGGGGCAGGAATCATCAGAGCTTTATAAACAAAAATATATTGCTGAGTATAAGCTCTACCAAGCTTAGTCACACGAACATTAGATATACACTACAGGATAATAAGATGGAGATTGGCAATGGAAAGGATGGAGAGAATGCGTAATGGGGTTGTTATTCAACATTACAGCTACATATGAGGTTATAGGCAGATTTTCTCACAAGAGACGGAGGCACGTGAGGGCACACAGAAACAAATAAAGCATTTAAAGATAGTTAAAAAATATAATAATAATAAAGTAAAAGAAAAATAATAATATAAAAAGATAAATAAATAATTAAAAAAATTAAAGCACATAAAGGCAACAGAGGAAGTTATGCATTGGTCACTATATAGAACAGGTGATTTAGTTTCCCATGACTTATAGAAATACTACGAGACCCCTTAAGTACCTTCAGATAGTCCAAAGGGGATTTTATTCCTCCCCATAGTATACATAATCAGGTTATACCAGTAGGTTATGGAACTAAGTAGACCAGGGGTGCTAAACTTGCACATAGACAGGCACCACATCAATACAAGCCAAACACAGACGAAGCCGGGTTAATGCATGATCAAGCTGAAGCAAATAATACACAACAAATATGGTTTAGTCACTGTATAAGGCACATCTGGCGAGGAGTCACAACATATGTATATCCACCGTAGATGTTAATCCAATCGGTTTCATATGCCCCGATTGGCGAGGAGTTATAATATAAGCAGATCGTCCGTAGATGGTAATCCAGTCTAGAAGTTACAACATATGTAGATCGTCCGTAAAATGTAATCCACACGCATTCATATGCTCACCAAAACATATCAGCACATATGGTAACATATGTTACAGACTGATGTTACACATCAAAAATCCTCACATGTTTAAAATTCCAGACCGCGATGTGTTGTATGTCCAAGTTGTAGCTCCAAATTCCGTATAACCATATTCGTCACACATAATCCAACCGCGACCTCGTCCAACCAATGCCAGGTTAAATGCAGCAGTAATTCCCCGTTGACCAAACACGCACACCACGTGGATTAACAATCAATACAAAACAGAAAATAACACAAAGTGCTCAAATCAGAAAATGCACCAGGTACCACAGTATGTCCGTTAGGTGAGGTCGTACCCATATAGGCATACAATAACCATATGTATACACACACACACATTTATATACATACATACACACACGTATATATATGGGCCTTCCAGTTTCATTTCACATTATATACATGTCTGTGTATATCTTAATTATTTAAAAATTGTTTTGAAGTGAACGGGTCACGGGTGGTTTAGTATTTATTTATATATATATATATATATATATATATATATATATATATATACAGGGTGGGCCAAAAGTCACTTCTTATTCTTACCTATTTTTATTAATAAAACATTACAAATTAACACAAAACTTTTTTTTATCTTTAAATTAAATTTCACAACTGGATCTTGTTTTTATTCAACTTTAAACTGAAAGAAAAATATGATATTTTGATAATTACAAAAATTATGAAAATTTAATAGGAAGTGACTCTTGCCCCACCCTGTATATATATATATATAAACAGTGAGTTATTTGGTTTGTTGATTATTCAACAAAGTTAATTGACAACAGATTAGAAGCACTCAACGATTTTATCCAGAGTATCATTAATATCAAAATATTAATAAATGGAAAATATCTTTATAAAATTATATTTATTTTATTATACGTATTTCAAGGGTCTATCTTCAATGAACTCATAACATGAAGTTTACATGAAGATATGTCACTATCTTTACAGCAATTATTATATTTTATCTGACGAAAGCATACTAAAATATTAGTACCCTTGAAATACGTATAATAAAATAAATATGGTTTTATAAAGATATTTTCCATTTATTAATATTATTGATATATATATATATATATATGTGTGTGTGTGTGTGTGTGTGTGTGTGTGTGTATGTGTGTGTTGAATGTATGTGTATATGGTATATCCAATAAACCTACTTAATTCAGTAAATTAATACTCATCTATATAGGTAGCTATACATTGAATCATTCAATACATATATGGTGGCAGGGGGAGGCACAGTTTGGCAATCGGTGCCGTAATTCATTCCTGGTACAGCAAATTCCCTCCTTTTTTTTTTATTTCGGCATAATGTATCTAGGAGTAAATTTAACGGCATTTTTTTTTTAATTGCTGAGTATTATTTGAGAATTGGTAGTATCGGACGCCATGCTTTCCAGCATAGTTACGTCCCTTTATGGTCTGAGTTCAAATCCCGTCGAAGTTAAATTTGCCTTTCATCCTTACGGGGTCGATAAAATAAAGTACCAGTAATGTACTGGGTAATTGCTGGCCTTGTGCCAATAGTAGAAACAATTATTAGATATAACTGACTGTGGTTATTGGAGGACTTTGACTGCCTCGTGCGTCTCAAGACACGGGAGCTACTGAGTATAAATGCAAGGAAAACTTAGTTGTTATTTCTAGCAGATATGTCGACCACATATAGGCTCCCTCATTAGCTCGTAGCCTGGGGTAAACTTTGTCTTTTTTTTTCTACTTGAGATCGATAAAATAAGATACCAGTCACGTACTGAGGTCGATAACAATCAGACACTTGTTGCTCCCACATTTCGGCTCTTGTACCAAACTTACAGGGGAATAAATACTGCTATGAGAAACAGCTCTGCTGTTGCTTGTACTGCTGATGATGTTGATGGTGTTACTGCTGGAGTTGCTGCAGCTGGTGTTGTTGCTGCTGCCATTGCTGCTGCTGCTGTTGCTACTGCTGTTGTTGCTGCTGCTGTTGCTACTTCTGTTGTGCTAACAGCTGTTACTGTAGCTACTGCTGCTGTTGCTACTGCTGTCGTTGCTGCTGTTGTTGCTGCAGCTGTCGTTGCTGTTGCTGTTGCTGTTGCTGCTGCTGTTGCTACTGCTGTTGTTGCTGCTGTTGCTACTTCTGTTGTGCTAACAGCTGTTATTGTAGCTACTGCTGCTGTTGCTACTGCTGCCGTTGCTGCTGTTGTTGCTGCAGCTGTCGTTGCTGTTGCTGCCGTTGCTACTGCTGCCGTTGCTACTGCTGCCGTTGCTACTGCTGCCGTTGCTACTGCTGCCGTTGCTACTGCTGCCGTTGCTACTGCTGCCGTTGCTACTGCTGCCGTTGCTGCTGCTGCCGTTGCTACTGCTGCCGTTGCTACTGCTGCCGTTGCTATTACTGCCGTTGCTACTGCTGCCGTTGCTGCTGCTGCCGTTGCTACTGCTGCCGTTGCTACTGCTGCCGTTGCTGCTGTTGTTGCTGTAGCTGTCGTTGCTGTTGCTGCTACTGCTGCCGTTGCTACTGCTGTCGTTGCTACTGCTGCCGTTGCTGCTGCCGTTGCTACTGCTGCCGTTGCTACTGCTGCCGTTGCTACTGCTGCCGTTGCTGCTGCTGTCGTTGCTGCTGTTGTTGCTGCAGCTGTCGTTGCTGTTGCTGTTGCTGTTGCTGCTACTGCTGACGTTGCTACTGCTGCCGTTGCTACTGCTGCCGTTGCTACTGCTGCCGTTGCTGTTGCTGCAGTTGCTACTGCTGCCGTTGCTGCTGTTGCTGCTGCAGCTGTCGTTGCTTCTGCTGCCGTTGCTACTGCTGCAGTTGCTACTGCTGCAGTTGCTACCGTATAATTGATTTCTATCGGTATAGATAAAAGACAGGTGACCTCTGTCACATATCACAACAGGTGACCTCTGACACATATCACAACAGGTGACCTCTGACACATATCACAACAGGTGACCTCTGACATATATCACAACAGGTGACCTCTGACACATATCACAACAGGTGACCCCTGTCACAACAGGTGACCTCTATCACATATCACAGACGGGGTATAGGTCGCAGATGGTCGTCCACGTGTCAATAGTACATACTTACATACATACATACACACATACATACACACATACATACACATATACACTTACATACACACACAGACACACAGATAGACACAGACACACACACATACATACGTACACACACAGACAGACAGACACACACACACACACATACATACATACACAAAGACACACAGACAGACACAGACACACAGACAGACACACGGACACAACACACAGATGAGCTGTAGGTCACAGATGGTCGTACATTTGTCAATAGTACATACTTACATACACACACATATATACATATATACATGCACACACAACACACAAACACACACATGGAGGCGCATACAGACACACCCACAAACATACAGACACATACACATACACACACAGAGACACTGACACAACATACACACACAGAAACACACACATACAGACACTGACACACACTCCACTCAGTATCTTTCATATATATATATATTTGTGTGTATGGCTGTGTGTATGTACACATAGATATATAATTACATACATGCACGCAAACGCACACATACATACACACACACTGACACACTTATATATATATATATGTGTGTGTGTGTGTGTGTGTGTGTGTGTGTGTGTGTGTGTGTGTGTGTGTGTGTGTGTGTGTGTGTGTGTGTGTGTGTGTGTGTGTGTGTGTGTGTGTGTGTGTGTGCGTTTGTGTAAACGGTAAACAGAAATAACAAAGCAAACAACACAGTACATTTAGAAATATATTAGTTTAACGCTTGAAATAGCAGGAAAAGAGTCTTAACGTTTCGGTATTAGTCCTTCATCAGAAGATAGTTACAAATAAAAGATGAATAGGAAGAAAGTATGTATCTATGGTCCCATAACTCCCGAGGGTGTCGTAGGGGTACTGTATTGACATACGGCGTTTCTAGGGCATTTTTTAAAAGCCTGACAGAGCCCATCTCCTCTCCAGGTCTGAATACAGCAAATTTCTTCCAGAGAAAGTTAGAAAGTCAGAGAATGGAAGTGAGAAAGAGATGTAGAAGAATAATCGACCCCAGTACAAGACTGGTACACTTTTATCGACCTCGAAAGGATGAAAGGCAAAGTTGACCTCGGTGGGATTTGAACTCAGAGAGCAGAAAGCCGGAACCAATACTACAAAACATCCGATGTTCTAACAACTCTTTCCAGTAATAAATAAGTATTAACACTTTATATTTCCCCTTTTTTAATAGTTTTGTTTCTGAGATACTTTCATAAATTTATCGTCACATTGACGAAAGAAACTTATTCTCGTATTAACCCCTAATTTATCGTCACATTGACGACAGAACTCTATTCTCGTATTAACACCTAATTTATCGTCACATTGACGACAGAAACTTATTCTCGTATTAACCCCTAATTTATCGTCACATTGACGACAGAACCCTATTCTCGTATTAACCCCTAATTTATCGTCACATTGACGACAGAACCCTATTCTCGTATTAACCCCTAATTTATCGTCACATTGACGACAGAAACTTATTCTCGTATTAACCCCTAATTTATCGTCACATTGACGACAGAACCTTATTCTCGTATTAACCCCTAATTTATCGTCACATTGACGACAGAACCCTATTCTCGTATGAAACCCTAATCAACTTCTTCAAGTTCTACTTGACGAAGAAAGTGAGGGTAGAGAGAGAGTGTGTGTGTGAGAGAGAGAGAGAGAGAGAGAGAGAGAGAGAGAGAGAGAGAGAGAGAGAGTGTGAGAGAGAGAGAGAGTGTGTGTGTGAGAGAGAGAGAGAAAGAGTGTGTATGTGTGTGTGTGAAAAAGAGAGAGGGAGTGTGTGTCAGAGAGAGAGAGTGTGTGAGAGAGAGAGTGTGTCTATAGCCACTATAGACCCCTATAGAGGCTATAGGGGTCTATAGTGGCTATATAGGTCTATAGTGGCTATAGGGGTCTATAGTGGCTATATAGGTATATAGTGGCTATAGGGGTCTATAGTGGATATATAGGTCAATAGTGGCTATAGGGGTCTATAGTGGTTATATAGGTCTATAGTGGATAGATAGATCTATAGTGACTATATAGATCTATAGTGGATATATAGGTCTATAGTGGTTATATAGGTCTATAGTGGCTATATAGGTCTATAGGGTCTATAGTGGCTATAGGGGTCTATGGTGACTATATAGGTCTATAGTGGCTATAGTCTATCTATAGTGAATATATAGGTCTATAGTCTATCTATAGTGACTATATAGGTCTATAGTCTATCTATAGTGGCTATATAGGTCTATAGTCTATCTATAGTGGATATATAGGCCTATAGTCTATCTATAGTGGATATATAGGTCTATAGTCTATAGTGGATATATAGGTCTATAGTCTATCTATAGTGGATACATATAGGTCTATAGTCTATCTATAGTGGCTATATAGGTCTATAGTCTATCTATAGTGGATATATAGGTCTATAGTCTATCTATAGTGGCTATATAGGTCTATAGTCTATCTATAGTGGCTATATAGGTCTATAGTCTATCTATAGTGGATATATAGGTCTATAGTCTATCTATAGTGGATATATAGGTCTATAGTCTATCTATAGTGGATATATAGGTCTATAGTCTATCTATAGTGGCTATATAGGTCTATAGTCTATCTATAGTGGATATATAGGACTATAGTCTATCTATAGTGGCTATATAGGTCTATAGTATATCTATAGTGGCTATATAGGTCTATAGTCTATCTATAGTGGATATATAGGTCTATAGTCTATCTATAGTGGATATATAGGTCTATAGTCTATCTATAGTGGATATATAGGTCTATAGTCTATCTATAGTGGCTATATAGGTCTATAGTCTATCTATAGTGGCTATATAGGTCTATAGTCTATCTATAGTGGATATATAGGTCTATAGTCTATCTATAGTGGATATATAGGTCTATAGTCTATCTATAGTGGCTATATAGGTCTATAGTCTATCTATAGTGGATATATAGGTCTATAGTCTATCTATAGTGGATATATAGGTCTATAGTCTATCTATAGTGGCTATATAGGTCTATAGTCTATCTATAGTGGATATATAGGTCTATAGTCTATCTATAGTGGATATATAGGTCTATAGTCTATCTATAGTGGCTATATAGGACTATAGTCTATCTATAGTGGATATATAGGTCTATACTCTATCTATAGTGGATATATAGGTCTATAGTCTAAATATGCTTTTCTAACAACGAGGAAAGTAACCACGAGATAGCACGTTCAATGCCCTGGAGGTAACAAAGAGACAAGGGCTTTTGTATGGGTTCAGCTGGAATTACTCTGAAGTGCACAACTACTGGGGAACTGGTCCTTTCTACTGTTATCATGTATGTATACTTATTACAGGTGACTAATTAACAGAGTCGTCAGAACGTCAGATAGAATACTTTGCGGTATTCGTTCCGGTCTCTGCTCTTTCAGTTCAAATCCCGCCAAGATCAACTTTGCCTTTCGTCCTTTCGAGGTCGATAAAAAAGTACCAGTGTAGTACTGGGGTCGATTCTTCCTCTATATCTCTTTCTCATTTCCTTTCTCTGGAAGAAATCTGCTGTGCTCAGGCCTGGAGAGGGATGGGCTCCGACAGGCTTAAAATACCCAAGAAACGCCGTATGTCACTACAGCGCCCCTATGACACTATCAGGAGTTACGGGACCATACCATACCATACTATACTATACCATACCATACCATACCATACTATACTATACCATACCATACCATACCATACCATACCATACCATACTATACTATACCATACCATACCATACCATACTATACTATACCATACTATACCATACCATACCATACCATACCATACTATACCATACTATACCATACTATACTATACCATACCATACCATACCATACTATACCATACTATACCATACTATACTATACCATACCATACCATACCATACCATACTATACCATACTATACCATACCATACCATACCATACCATACCATACTATACTATACCATACCATACTATACTATACCATACCATACCATACCATACTATACTATACCATACTATACCATACCATACCATACTATACCATACTATACCATACTATACCATACCATACCATACTATACTATACTATACCATACCATACCATACTATACCATACTATACCATACCATACCATACCATGCCATACTATACCATACCATACCATACCATACTATACTATACCATACCATACCATACTATACTATACTATACCATACTATACCATACCATACCATACCATACTATACCATACTATACCATACTATACTATACCATACCATACCATACCATACCATACTATACTATACCATACTATACCATACCATACCATACCATACTATACCATACTATACCATACTATACCATACCATACCATACTATACCATACTATACCATACTATACTATACCATACCATACCATACCATACCATACTATACTATACCATACTATACCATACCATACCATACCATACCATACTATACCATACTATACCATACTATACCATACCATACCATACTATACTATACCATACTATACCATACCATACCATACTATACTATACCATACCATACCATACCATACTATACTATACCATACTATACCATACCATACCATACCATACTATACCATACTATACCATACTATACCATACCATACCATACTATACTATACTATACCATACCATACCATACTATACCATACTATACCATACTATACCATACTATACCATACCATACTATACCATACTATACCATACTATACCATACTATACCATACTATACAATACTATACTATACCATATCATACCATACCATACTATACCATACCATACCATACCATACCATACACTATCATACCATACCATACTATACTATACTATACCATACCATATCATACCATACCATACTATACCATACCATACTATACTATACCATACCATACCATACTATACCATACCATACTATACCATACCATACCATACCCTATCATACCATACCATACTATACTATACTATACCATACCATATCATACCATACCATACTATACCATACCATACTATACCATACCATACCATACCCTATCATACCATACCATACTATACTATACCATACCATACCATACCATACCATATTATACCATACCATACCATACTATACCATACCATACTATACCATACCATACCATGCTATACCATACCATACTATACCATGCCATACTATACTATACCATACATTACTATGCTATACCATACCATACTATACCATGCCATACTATACCATACCATACCTTACTATGCTATACCATACCATACCATACTATACCATGCCATACTATACCATACCATACCTTACTATGCTATACCATACCATACCATGTCATATCATACCATGCCATATTTATTACATATTCTTATTGCTATTCCATCTGTTTTTTTTCTTTAGCGATGTCTCCACCGTCCCTTTATTGAATCTAAACAATACTCTGGTAAACGGTGAATTGGCAGAGTTGTTAGAACATCAGATAGAAGGTTGTCTTTGTTTCGGCTCTCTCTTTTCTGAGTTCAAATTGCACCGAGGTCAACTTTGCCATTCATCCCTTCGATGTCGATAAAAAGTAGCAGTCTAGTACTGGGGTCGATTCTTCCTCTGTATATCTTTCCCGTTTCCATTTTTTCTCTCTCCTTTTCTTGGGGAAATTTACCGTGTTCGGATCTGGAAAAAGATAGACTCCGCCAGGTTTTAAAATGCCCAAGAAATGCCGTATATCAATACGGGACCCCTACGATTCCTCGGGAGTTACGGGACCTTGCGTGCATATACAGAATTGTTTTGTTCTTGTATTATCACTAATTTCTTGTGCCATTCTGGCCAGGCCAATCCCTAATCAACTTTTCCCAGTTTTACTTGGAAAAGAAAATGAGGGTGTATAGAGAAGTTCTGGACTCAGTATATCTGCTAAAAGGTGGGTAAATGTGGTTAGAATGGCCTGTAGGCTGTTTGGTTTGAGAAGAGGACGGGTGCCCTTTCCGAGTGCTCTCGAAGTGTCAGGTGGTTCAGGGTTGGTGGGTTACCTGAGTCGCCCCTGGATGATTCTCCCCCCATTTGGGGAATTCTGTTGATTGTATTTTATTGTTTATTGTTATTGTTTATATAAATATTTTCCACGACTTCATTGTAAACCCCGCCCCCCTGTCCCTGTCTTATTGTCCCCTATATGTAGGCCCTTGTGGCCAATAAAGAAAGAATTATTATTAAGGCAGGCGGTGGATTGGCAGCATCGATAGAGGGTGGAACGCCATGCTTTTTAGCAAAGAGTTACGGCCCTTTATGGTCTGAGTTCAAATCCCGTCGAGGTTAACTTTGCTTTTCATCTTTACGGGATCGATAAAATAAAGTACCAGTAATACACTGGGATAATTGCTGGCCTTGTGCTAAAAGTAGAAACAATTATTATTAAGGCAGGCATAGCAATTCGAGGAGGGCAACTGGGTAGGTTAACTGTGGCTTTTTGTGGGCTTTTTCCGTGTGTGACACTCGGAAGTCTCCCCTCCCCCATTGGGGAATATATTTTGTTTGAATATTTGACATGTTTTCCTTGTTTCTGTTGAAAACCTTTTATACACCAAAAACCCACACAGTTCCGTCAGGTGCCGTCCTTAATGTTTTCTTAATGTGAGCCCAACGTGGCTAGCAAAAAAAGTCGAGGTTAACTTTGGTTTTCATCCTTACGGAGTTGATAAATAAAGTACCAGTAATGTACTTGGGTAATTGTTGGCCTTGTGCCAAAAGTAGAAACAAAAGTACCAGTAATGCACTGGGGTAATTCTTGGCCTTGTGCCTAGCGTCAGACAATCAGCCGAGGTTGACTTTGCCTTTCCTCCTTACAGGGTCGATAAAATAAAGTACCAGTAATACGCTAGGGTCGGCCTAATCGACTTTCCCCACACCCAAAATTGCTGGCCTTGTGCCTATATAAGAAACCATTATTAGCGTCAGACACCATGCTTTGTAGCATGGAGTTATTGCCCTTTACGTTCTGATTTCAAATCCCGTCGGGGTTATCTTTACTTTTCATCTTTACAGGGTCGGGTCGATAAAATAAAGTACCAGTGATACACTGGGGAAATTTCTGGTCTTGTGCCAAAAGTAGAAACTGTTATAAGGATATATATTTGTGTGTGAGTTTACGTGTATGTGTGTGAGTGTGTGTTTACGTGGGTGTATGTGTGTTTACATATGTGTGAGTGTGTTTATGTGTGTGTATGTATGTTTACGTGTATACGTGTGTGTTTATGTGTGTGAGTGTATGTGTGCGAGTGTATTTTTGTTTACGTGTATGCGTGTGTGTGCTTACGTGTATATGTGTGTTTAGTCTATGTGTGTGTGTGTGTGTGTGTGTGTGTGTGTGTGTGTGCTGACGTAGATGTGGATATATGTGTATGTGTGTAAATATATCAAAATATTGAATATCTTTACTTCTGTATTCTCACACACACTAACACTCTCACATATACACACTCTCACCCATACACACTAACACACTAAACACACACACTAACACACTAACACACACACGTACATTAACACTCACACATAACATACACACATACAAATACACACACACACACACACACAGATTCACATTCATTGCCGCTCTTTAATGTTGTATCTCTCTATATGTTTTATCTCACACTCACACACACATTCAAACACACAGACAACACACTCTCACTCACACACACTCTCACTCACTCACACAATCACTCATACACACTCATACACTCTCTCTCACACACACTTTTAACCATACTCTCTCACACTCTCACGAATCCTTAATCTCTCAGTCACACACTCTCTCGCACACATACTCTCATACGCTCACACTCACACACTAACTCACACATTCACTCACACACTCTCACATGCACACACTAACTCACACTCACAGACTCTCACACACACTCTCAAATACACACACACACACTATCACTCACACACTCTCAAATACACACACACTATCACTCACACACGCTATCACTCACACACTCTCAAACCGACACTCACACACTCACACACTCCCAAATACACACACACACACACACACGATATCACTCACGCACTCTCCAACACACACACACATACACGCTATCACTCACACACTGTCAAACACACACATACACACGCTATCACTCACACACTAACACACTCTCACACTCCACCACTCCCTCTCCCACTCACCCTAACTCACTCTCTCACTCACCCTAACTCTCTCTCTCTTTCTCTCTCTCTTTCTCTTCAGGAAGATGACGAGGATCACCCGAACGAGGCGGGAACGTTAAGTAAATTAAAAGTATCCCGGGAGAAGAAACAACACAAGAAGGTACCACAACAACAACAACAACAACAATGCAGCAAAGGAAATGGCGCCAATTACCCAGCAACAACAACAATATCAACAACATCTACTACTACTACTACTACTACAGGAATTTCAATTGGTGGAGGATGGGGAGGTGGTTTAGGGTTCCTTACAAAAAAAGGGCCAGATTTGAACTCCCAGTTGATGAATATTAGTGAGGGCTCTTGTCCGGTTTCCATAGTGACAGGTAAATCTAAAGAGGCATCAGCTTACGTTGGCGGCAATATGGCGGCGGGGCCGACGTTGGAGGAGGCGATTGCCGCGGCGGCGGCGGCGGCGGCGGCACAAACATCAAAGGATCCAACGAGTCAGAGTCAAGGTGACGTGACATTTTTAAATTCTACAACAACAACAGCAGCAGCAGCAGCAACAACAGCAGCAGCAGGAGCAGGGACATCGCCAGCAGCAGCAGCAGGAGCAACAACAACGACAACAACAACAACAACAATGGCAACAACAACAACACCAAGTAACACCACTACCAACAACAACAACAACAACAACAACAGCAGCAGCGGTCTTGATGGAAATATCATTGGCAACAATAACAACAATAACAACAACAATATTAACAATAAAAACAGTAATAACAGTGGTGGTGATGGTGGTGGTCGTGGTGGGGTGTCGGGGTCCCCCTTAGGGGCCGGTGGTTACCCAGGTATTGTCACATCCACTGTGAACTCTTCGATTGACGGCTTCGGAATCAGTAATATAATCGAAGCAACGACAACAACAGCAACAGTGGCAGGCTCGACGCTACATGACAGTAATAGTAGTAGAAGTACAATTAACTGTAGTGGTGGTGGTGGTGGTGGTGGTAGTAGTGTTGGTGGTAGTAGTGGTGATGGTGGCGGTGGTGGTAGTGGTAGTAGTAGTACTTACTGTTCGGTGGTTACGGGGGGAGTGGGATTAGTAACAGCAGGAAACGTCGGGATAGAAGGAGCGGGGGGAGGAGAACATTTGACAGTGGGAGGAGTAGGAACAGTGAGTGATGGTAGTGGTGGTGGTGGAGGTGGCCTCGGTGACAGTAGTAGAGGTGGCAGTAGAACAGTGGCGGCGGCGGCGGCGGCGGCGGCGTTAACATCATCATCATCATCATCATTATCACCATCAGCAGCAACAACGACTTCAACTTCAACAACAACAACAACAACAGCAGCAGCAACAACAACAACGATTGCAGCAACTGCAAGCCAATATCACCACCAACAACTGCAACTGCAATTACAACTGCAACAGCAACAACAACAACAACTGCAACAAGAACAGCAACACTATCAGCTACAACAACAATACCAAACACAACAGCAGCTATTAATGCTACAGCAGCAACAACATCAGCAACAGCAACAGCAACAGCTAGCTTACCAGCAACACTCCCCACAACATCACCGCTACCACCCACATCAACCACCGCCACCACCTTATCAATACACCTATCACAATCCTTACAATTACCAACAACAACAACAACAACAACAACAACAACAACAACAACAACAACAGCTGCAACAACAACAACAACAACAACAACAACAACAACAACAACAGCAGCAACAGTATCACCATACGTTCCCGCTGCAACAACAACCACAATTACAACAACAACTGTACAGTCATTATCATACAATTAGTAGCTGTACTACAGGTGGTGGCGGCGGCGGTGGTGTTGGTGGTGGTGTTGGCGGCGGTGGTGGTGGTGGTGGCGGTGGTGGGGTCGGTGGAGGAGCTATCCCAGGGGTAGTCGGAAGATCCCCTGTCAACAACAACGGTTACAGCTATATAATAACAGGTGGCAGTAGTGGTGGTGGTGGTGGTGGTGGTGGTGGTGGTATTATAAACAGTGGCGGCGGTGGTGGTGGTGGTGGTGGTTCCGGTGTGCTGCGCCTTCCTTCTCTCAGTCCCTCTTCCTTGCTCCCAATAACCACCAATCACAGCAGTAACACCAACAACAACTACAGCAACATTAACAACATCGGTGACACCACCAGAACCAACAGCAACAACAACAACAGTAGCTGCAACAATACTACTACAACAACAACAACAACAACAACAACAACAACAACAGCAGCAACAACATTAAGCAATACTATTCTTACTACTA
>OZ024741.1:221103064-221105564 GCA_964016885.1 Eledone cirrhosa
GAAACATGCTGTCTGTGATTTTCAAATTATTTTGAAAATTATCAAGAATTTAAAGTGATTTGTTATATAACTAACTTTCTTATTATCAAGCTGATGTTTGGAACATAACTTAACAAAGGATCTGATATCAGGCAGTTTGATTTTAAAAGGGTTAAAGGGTGTTTTGATAACAATAGCAACAACAATGACAACCTCTGATATATATATATATATATATATATATATATATATATATATATATATATATATATATATATATATATATATATAGGTAAAACGTAAATGTGAAAAGCACAGAAGTTTATTTAAAGATTATTTTCTTCTTTAATCCGACAGAATGAATATTTTTATAATTGTTACATTAAATAGACAGGTAGGTAGATAGATAGATAGATAGATAAATAGATAGATAGATAGATAGATAGATAGATTTCTTTATTAGCCACAAGGGCGCAACAAGAAAGGGGACAATACAAAGACATGCCGGGGATTTTACATACAGTCGTGTAAAAAATATAAAAACAAACAATTTCAACAATCGAAATCCCCAATAGGGGGGAGGCGCCACAAATGGGTTGTTTAATACCCCGTCGATAGAATAACCCTCAACTCCAGGAGCGTGTGGTGCAAGTGCTCCTTTCTTCCTTTTGCTCTCTTCCTCAACCTACAGGCTTATAAACAGAGAAGGCCCAATCACTCGGGCCATTAGATAGATAGATAGATAGATAGATAAATAGATAGATAGATAGATAGATAGATAAGATAGATAGATAGATTTCTTTATTTGCCACAGGGGCACAAAAGAAGGGGACAAATACAAAGGGGGAAGTTTACATACAATAAAAACGTGTAAAATGTTATCACAAATGGAATTTAAAAAGTTAGTAGATAGATAGATAGATTTCTTTATTTGCCACAGGGACGTACAAAAATGGGACATTACAAGACGTGACGGCGAGGGCTTTACATAAAATCTTTAACAATAATAATGGATAACAATAAAATATATACAAAATAAACCAATCGAAATCCCCAATAGGGGGGATCGTTACTGCAGGGTTGTTTTATACCCCGTGGATAGAACAAACCTCAACACCAGGAGCACGTTTTGTAGGTGTTCCCACCTTCCCTCTGTCTTCCTCAACCTACAGGTTTATATACAGAGAAGGCCCGTTCACTGGGGCCATTTTCGCCACATTCCCCCACCTTTCAGCGAATTTACTGGGGTGTAGCACCTCTCTCTCCACTCTCACCTTCCTTCTGAAGTGGTACTTATAGAAGGGGATGAGTTGTTGTCCGGAGAGAAAGGTGTTTGCCGTCAGTCCTTTTAACCTCGTCCACCATATTTACCTCTTTCGTCATAGCCACCAGACAGAGGAGTAGATAGGCAGACAGTCAGATAGGCAGACAGTCAGACAGACAGTCAGACGGACTGACAGACAGAGAGAGAGACAGATAGATAGACAGACAGACTGACAGACAGATGGACAGACAGACAGACAGACTGACAGACAGATAGAGAGAGAGACAGATAGATAGAGAGACAGACTGACAGACAGACAGATAGACAGACAGACAGACAGACAGACAGCAGACAGACTGACAGACAGATAGAGAGAGAGACAGATAGAGAGAGAGACAGATAGACAGACAGACAGACAGACAGACAGACAGACAGGCAGAGAGAGAGACATATAGACAGACAGACAGGCAGACAGAGAGACAGACAGACAGACAGACTGACAGACAGACATACAGACAGACAGACAGACAGACAGACGGACAGACGGACAGACAGACAGACAGACTGACAGACAGATAGAGAGACAGACAGACAGACAGACGGACAGACAGACAGATAGAGAGACAGACAGACAGACGGACAGACAGACAGGCAGAGTGACAGACAGATAGAGAGACAGACAGATAGATAGATGTAATCACATGCATAAATAATTGTTTCTACGTTAGGCACAAGGCCAGCAATTCACCAGTGTATTACTGGTACTTTATTTTATCGACCCCCGTAAGGATGAATATAAATAATAAACAGAATGTTGATAACGATGATGAAAGTGATGATAATACAGATTACGATGACGACGACGTTAGTGACGATGATAAGACTGGTAACTATGACGACGATGATGATAGTGACGATGATAAAACTGATAACTATGATAGCAATAGTGTTGATGATAGTGACGATGATAAAATAGATAACTGTGACGATGATAGTGACGATGATAAGACTGATAACGATGACGATGATAGTGACGATGATAAAATAGATAACTGTGACGATGATAGTGACGATGATAAGACTGATAACGATGACGATGATAGTGACGATGATAAAATAGATAACTGTGACGATGATAAGACTGATAACGATGACGATGATAGTGACGATGATAAAATAGATAACTGTGACGATGATAGTGACGATGATAAGACTGATAACGATGACGATGATAGTGACGATGATAAAATAGATAAC
>OZ024741.1:221110564-221143064 GCA_964016885.1 Eledone cirrhosa
ATAGCTACATATAGTACTGCTAGAGTACTATTGCTACATATAGTACTGCTATAGTACTATAGCTACATATAGTACTGCTATAGTACTATAGCTACATATAGTACTGCTAGAGTACTATTGCTACAGATAGTACAGCTGTAATACTATAGCTACATATAGTACTGCTATAGTACTATTGCTACAGATAGTACAGCTGTAGTACTATAACTACATATAGTACTTCTATAGTACTATTGCTACAGATAGTACTGATGTAGTACTATAGCAACAGATAGTACTGTTTCAGTACTATTGCTACATATAGTACTGTTATAGTACTATTGCTACAGATATTACTGCTGTTGTACTATTGCTACAGATAGTACTGCTATAGTACTATTGCTACAGATAGTACTGCTGTAGTACTATTGCTACAGATAGTACTGCTATACTACTCTAATACCAGAGAATTTTGCTATGCTACTATCACACCATATAGTACTGTAAATAATACCATAGTACTATTATAGCATTACTATGGTATTATCAAACCAGATAGTGTTATGGTACTATCACAGCAGATAGTACTGCTATAGTATTACTATGGTACTATCACAGCAGATAGTACTGCTATAGTATTACTATGGTACTATCACAGTAGATAATACTACTATAGTTTTACTATGGTTCTATCAGAACAGGTAGTATTACTATGGTACTATCACACCAGTTTGTATTGCTATAAATCTACTATGGTACTATCACAGTAGATGTAACAGTGTTTATAGTACTATAGTACTATAATTATTGCTGGAGAAATATGCTAGAGTATATATTGCGGTACCAATATCATTAGTACAGTATTACAAGTCGATAGTCTTTACATGTAGAGACATACAGTGTGTGTATAAATATGTACATACACATACAAATATTATATATATATACCCAGGGGGTATATATATATATATTACCTTGAGCTGAACAGTGGCGAAACGCGCGTCACCTATCAATAAATGCAATGAAGGAATAATCAATCGTCTTTTTTATCCTTTCTCTCTCTCTCTCTATATATATATATATATACATATATATATATATAAACACACACAAAGACACACCGACTGAAGCCACGCACCAATTTCTTCCCTTCGGCACACACACACACACCGATGACACCCCTGTACTCTCCATTTACCCCACCCCAGACTTGACCTTTCACCTACCTCCCCTTACCTATCTTTCTCCTCCCAACCCCAACCCTTTCCTTACCTTCACACACTACTCATACTTCTACCTGTTCTCTCCTTATCTTTCTGATGAAGGACGTCTGTCTAAAACGTTAAACCCTCCTCTACATAGGAAACAGGACCCACTTATAAATTGAGTGCTGAAACTGGTGAACCAATAGTAACATAAAGTTACACACCAATAAACTATATATATACAAATTTAAAAAATCTTTAAAATGCAACTTTTACTTCTCAATTACTTCTTAATTCATATTATAACTTACTATAGCATTTTCCTTATATTCTCAGCCATACAAATTTTTATTTTTAATATATACTAATATTACCATTAGAGAAATTTTGTAAACATATTCTTTTGACGTTATATATTTTTTCTTCCTTGAATTTCACCTTTCTTCTCTCCTTCCGTGCTCGTATTAAATCTATTATTTACTTTTTCCAATTACAATATATATAAATAAACTTGGACCCTAATTAATTCCTCTAAGTTCATAATTCTTTAACCTTATCTTCATTCACCTTATCTTCTTAATATATTTTATTTTAATAATACATTTTAATAAATTCCTTTTCGCACATATTATTAAACCCTTCAATATATAAACCTTAAATAAATAGTACTCTTAATTCCTTTTTCTTTAATCATAAGCATCACAATTCATAAACCTCATTAACTTTTAATTTCTTAATTCTTTTTAAATTATGTATTAACTTACAACGGTTTTTTTTTATTTCTCTATGAGACAGTGTTTCTCAGTATTAAAGGTTATCTCTCTCTCTCTCTCTCTCACTCATTTTCTCCTTCTCTCTCATCCTCCCTTCTTATACTCCTCCTCCGTCATCCTTTCCTTATTTTTTTTTTTTTTAATTATATTCTTTCTTCCTCTTCCTTACCCTTTCCTCCCCCCCCCCCTTCCTTTCCTTTTTTCCCAATCTCATATATCCATCTTATTTTATTTTTCATATGTTGATTTAACACTTCATTGCTCGCAAGTGTTTTTTAAGCTTCATATCATGTCTCTCTATTTTATCTGATGAGAACGCAAATCTCATCCCATAATGATATTTGTTTTTGAAATGCGCATAATAAAATACATGGAACTCTTTTAACTATCTTTTGATTTTATATTATTTATACTCCAGTCCTATAATTAGTTGAGTGCTACTTATTCGATATTTGCATTGCTTTATTGTGGTACAATAAAACTCACCTATATATATATATATATATATATATATATATATATATATATATATATATATATATATATACACACACACATATATATATATACACACATACATATATACACACACACACTTATTTATATACATATATTGCATATGTGTCCGTTTTGCTAGTATTCAGCTAAATATATGAATGTATGTATGCGTGTCTGTATGTATGTAAGTATATGTATGTATGCGTCTCTGTATGTATGTGTGTAAGTATGTAAGTATATAAGTATATATCTATATGTATATGTATATATATATATATATATATATATATATATATATATATATATATATATATATATATATATATATATATATATATATATATATATGTACATATGAATGTATGTATAGAAACAGTGATCTCCATTATGTCCGATTAAGGCCTATAAGAACTGACTTCGTCCCTCAGGCTCCCTATATAACAAACAATAACCTCCATCAATATTTCCTTACCTCCACCATTCTCAAAAGAAACCTCTCAACCCTCTTGAATAAAGATGTTCCACCTCTCCCTTTCCCATACGAGACTTCCCCACGAGACTTCCTCCACACCGGGCACAAAAGCTGCCATGTTTCTACTTACAAAAGCCGTACATGTAGCTATAAAAACGTTGTGTATATTGGCATAGATTCAAACATATATAGACTACTATCGATACAAACTGCAAATTTAGAAGTGAGTGTATAAATAAATAAGTACCTATCGACATAATAATACCCTTCACACAAACGTGTGTGTGCATATAGACACACACACATATATATATATACATACACGTATATATATATATATATATATATATATATATATATATATATATATATACAGACACACAGACACACACACATATATATATATATATATATATATATATATATATATGTATATATATATATATATATATATACATATATATATAATTTACATGTCTGTATATTTACACATACTCACGTGCGCATATATATATATATATATATATATATATATATATATATATATATATATATATATATATATATATATATATATATATATATATATATACACACATATATTTATACATATATAGTGTATGTAATTCATTGAAATACTGCTGTGGTACCAAAATAACTACTCGATACACAGGCAGAGAGTATATATTAAGAAAAACGATGTAGTTTCCTTTACATGCATTTAGTTGTTCTTATTATATATTATATACACATGACACTTTCCTCTTAGGTATATAAACATGGCCAATAGTTAAACGACTAAAATGAAAACGGAAGGGATATAAGTAAAGGACTTTTTTTCTTAAATTTGTAAATATATTTATACATAAAATAAATGGCTGAACGTCGATGACCGGAAGTTGGTGTAATGATCGTGGAGGATGTCATTAATAACGAAAATCTGATTCGGAAATATTTGGGGGTTTTAACAAAAGTAAAAATAAAAAAATTAGTAAAACGATAAATCAAACAGAAATTTTAATTATTCGAATGTTTTTATTTTTGTAAAATAATTTTTAACATAATATTATTTTCTTCTTGATTTTATTATCGGCCATCTAAAACGAAAACGTCCCTATATATTTGTGTGTGTTACTTTATATCTGTATGCATGTAAATATATATATATATATTTGTGTGTGTGTGTGTGTGCATGTATGTATGTGCATGTATGTATGTATGTGTATGTATATATGTGCATATATGTATGTATGTATGTACGTAGATAGTATGTTGTTTACGTTTGTAAGTAGACATGTATGTACCAACGTGCAGGAGAGTGTTATATATATATATATGTATATATATACATACATATATGCATACATACATTCATGCATACGTACACACATACGTTAGTACATACATATATGCCTACATACATGCATACATACATGCATGCATACATACGTACACACATACGTATGTACGTACATGCATATATACATACATACACGCATACATACATGCATACATATATGCATATATACAGACACCGAGACACTTACAAATACATACACATACAGAGAGCTAGACAATCTCGCACACATACAGACACACACTCTCTGACACACATATATAAACCTGACACTCTCGCACACATACATACACACACTCTCTGACACACATATATAAACCTGACACTCTCGCATACATACATACACACAATCTCTGACACACATATATAAACCGGACACTCTCGCACACATACATACACACACTCTCTGACACATATATATAAACCGGACACTCTCGCACACATACATACACACACTCTCTGACACACATATATAAACCTGACACTCTCGCACACATACATACACACAATCTCTGACACACATATATAAACCGGACACTCTCGCACACATACATACACACAATCTCTGACACACATATATAAACCTGACACTCTCGCATACATACATACACACAATCTCTGACACACATATATAAACGGGACACTCTCGCACACCTACATACACACACTCTCTGACACACATATATAAACCTGACACTCTCGCACACATACATACACACACTCTCTGACACACATATATAAACCGGACACTCTCGCACACATACATACACACACTCTCTGACACACATATATAAACCGGACACTCTCGCACACATACATACACACACTCTCTGACACACATATATAAACCGGACACTCTCGCACACATATATACACACACTCTCTGACACATATATAAACCTGACACTCTCGCACACATACATACACACACTCTCTGACACACATATATAAACCTGACACTCTCGCACACATACATACACACACTCTCTGACACACATATATAAACGGGACACTCTCGCACACCTACATACACACACTCTCTGACACACATATATAAACCTGACACTCTCGCACACATACATACACACACTCTCTGGCACACATATATACACCTGACACTCTCGCACACATACATACACACACTCTCTGACACACATATATAAACCTGACACTCTCGCACACATACATACACACACTCTCTGACACACATATAAAAACCTGACACTCTCGCACACATACATACACACACTCTCTGACACACATATATACACCTGACACTCTCGCACACATACATACACACACTCTCTGACACACATATATACACCTGACACTCTCGCACACATACATACACACACTCTCTGACACACATATATAAACCGGACACTATCGCACACATACATACACACATATATAAACCGGAACTCTCGCACACATACATACACAGTCTCTCTGACACACATATATAAACCTGACACTCTCGCACACCTACATACACACACTCTCTGACACACATATATACACCTGACACTCTCGCACACATACATACACACATTCTCTGACACACATATATAAACCGGACACTGTCGCACACATACATACACACACTCTCTGACACACATATATAAACCGGAACTCTCGCACACATACATACACACACTCTCTGACACACATATATAAACCAGACACTGTCGCACACATACATACACACACTCTCTGACACACATATATAAACCTGACACTCTCGCACACATACATACACACACTCTCTGACACACATATATAAACCAGACACTGTCGCACACATACATACACACACTCTCTGACACACATATATAAACCTGATACTCTCGCACACATACATACACACACTCTCTGACACACATATATAAACCGGACACTCTCGCACGCATACATACACACACTCTCTGACACACATATATAAACCGGACACTCTCGCACACATACATACACACACTCTCTGACACACATATATAAACCTGACACTCTCGCACACATACATACACACACTCTCTGACACACATATATAAACCTGCCACTCTCGCACACATACATACACACACTCTCTGACACACATATATAAACCGGACACTCTCGCATACATACATACACACAATCTCTGACACACATATATAAACCTGATACTCTCGCACACATACATACACACACTCTCTGACACACATATATAAACCGGACACTCTCGCACACATACATACACACACTCTCTGACACACATATATAAACCGGACACTCTCGCACACATACATACACACACTCTCTGACACACATATATAAACCTGACACTCTCGCACACATACATACACACACTCTCTGACACACATATATAAACCTGCCACTCTCGCACACATACATACACACACTCTCTGACACACATATATAAACCGGACACTCTCGCATACATACATACACACAATCTCTGACACACATATATACACCTGACACTCTCGCACACATATATACACACACTCTCTGACACACATATATAAACCTGACACTCTCGCACACATACATACACACACTCTCTGACACATATATAAACCTGACACTCTCGCATACATACATACACACACTCTCTGACACACATATATAAACCTGCCACTCTCGCACACATACATACACACACTCTCTGACACACATATATAAACCGGACACTCTCGCATACATACATACACACAATCTCTGACACATATATAAACCTGCCACTCTCGCACACATACATACACACACTCTCTGACACACATATATAAACCTGACACTCTCGCACACATACATACACACACTCTCTGACACACATATATAAACCGGACACTCTCGCACACATACATACACACACTCTCTGACACACATATATAAACCGGACACTCTCGCACACATACATACACACACTCTCTGACACACATATATAAACCTGACACTCTCGCACACATACATACACACACTCTCTGACACACATATATAAACCTGACACTCTCGCACACATACATACACACACTCTCTGACACATATATAAACCTGACACTCTCGCACACATACATACACACACTCTCTGACACACATATATAAACCGGACACTCTCGCACACATACATATACACACTCTCTGACACACATATATAAACCTGACACTCTCGCACACATACATACACACTCTCTGACACACATATATAAACCTGACACTCTCGCACACATACATACACACACTCTCTGACACACATATATAAACCTGACACTCTCGCATACATACATACACACACTCTCTGACACACATATATAAACCGGACACTCTCGCATACATACACACACTCTCTGACACACATATATAAACCTGACACTCTCGCATACATACATACATACACACACTCTCTGACACATATATAAACCTGACACTCTCGCACACATACATACACACACTCTCTGACACACATATATAAACCGGACACTCTCGCACACATACATACACACACTCTCTGACACACATATATAAACCTGACACTCTCGCACACATACATACACACTCTCTGACACACATATATAAACCTGACACTCTCGCACACATACATACACACACTCTCTGACACACATATATAAACCTGACACTCTCGCATACATACATACACACACTCTCTGACACACATATATAAACCGGACACTCTCGCATACATACATACACACACTCTCTGACACACATATATAAACCTGACACTCTCGCATACATACATACATACACACACTCTCTGACACATATATAAACCTGACACTCTCGCACACATACATACACACACTCTCTGACACACATATATAAACCGGACACTCTCGCACACATATATACACACACTCTCTGACACACATATATAAACCTGCCACTCTCGCACACATACACACACACACTCTCTGACACACATATATAAGCCTGACACTCTCGCACACATACATACACACACTCTCTGACACACATATATAAACCTGACACTCTCGCACACATACATACACCCACTCTCTGACACACATATATAAACCTGACACTCTCGCACACTTACATACACACACTCTCTGACACACATATATAAACCTGACACTCTCGCACACATACATACACACAATCTCTGACACACATATATAAACCTGACACTCTCGCACACCTACATACACCCACTCTCTGACACACATATATAAACCTGACACTCTCGCACACTTACATACACACACTCTCTGACACACATATATAAACCTGACACTCTCGCACACATACATACACACACTCTCTGACACACATATATAAACTGGACACTCTCGCACACCTACATACACACACTCGCTGACACACATATATAAACCGGACACTCTCGCACACCTACATACACACACTCTCTGACACACATATATAAACCGGACACTCTCGCACACCTACATACACACACTCTCTGACACACATATATACACATGACACTCTCGCACACATACATACACACACTCTCTGACACACATATATAAACCTGACACTCTCGCACACATACATACACACACTCTCTGACACACATATATACACCGGACACTCTCGCACACATACATACACACACTCTCTGACACACATATATAAACCTGCCACTCTCGCACACATACATACACACACTCTCTGACACACATATATAAACCTGCCACTCTCGCACACATACATACACACACACTCTGACACACATATATAAACCTGCCACTCTCGCACACATACATACACACACTCTCTGACACACATATATACACCGGACACTCTCGCACACATACATACACACAGTCTCTGACACACATATATAAACCTGACACTCTCGCACACATACATACACACACTCTCTGACACACATATATAAACCGGACACTCTCGCACACATACATACACACACTCTCGCACACATACATACACACACTCTCTGACACACATATATAAACCTGACACTCTCGCACACATACATACACACACTCTCTGACACACATATATAGACCTGACACTCTCGCACACATACATACACACACTCTCTGACACACATATATAAACCGGACACTCTCGCACACATACATACACACACTCTCGCACACATACATACACACACTCTCTGACACACATATATAAACCTGCCACTCTCGCACATATACATACACACACTCTCTGACACACATATATACACCTGACACTCTCGCACACATACATACACACACTCTCTGACACACATATATAAACCTGACACTCTCGCACACCTACATACACACACTCTCTGACACATATATAAACCTGCCACTCTCGCACACCTACATACACACACTCTCTGACACACATATATAAACCTGCCACTCTCGCACACCTACATACACACACTCTCTGACACATATATAAACCGGACACTCTCGCCCACATACATACACACACTCTCTGACACACATATATAAACCTGACACTCTCGCACACATACATACACACACTCTCTGACACACATATATACACCTAACACTCTCGCACACATACATACACACACTCTCTGACATACATATATACACCTGACACTCTCGCACACATACATACACACACTCTCTGACACACATATATAAACCTGACACTCTCGCACACATACATACACACACTCTCTGACACACATATATAAACCGGACACTCTCGCACACATACATACACCCACTCTCTGACACATATATAAGCCTGACACTCACGCACACATACATACACACACTCTCTGACACACATATATAAACCGGACACTCTCGCACACATACACACACACGCTCTCTGACACACATATATAAACCTCACACTCTCGCACACATACACACACACGCTCTCTGACACACATATATAAACCTGACACTCTCGCGCACATACATACACACACTCTCTGTCACATATATAAGCCTGACACTCTCGCACACATACATACAGACACTCTCTGACACACATATATACACCTGACACTCTCGCACACATACATACACTCACTCTCTGACACACATATATACACCTGACACTCTCGCATACATACATACACCCACTCTCTGACACACATATATACACCTGACACTCTCGCACACATACATACACTCACTCTCTGACACATATATAAACCGGACACTCTCGCACACATACATACACACACTCTCTGACACACATATATAAACCTGACACTCTCGCACACATACATACACACAGTCTCTGACACACATATATAAACCGGACACTCTCGCACACATACATACACACACTCTCTGACACACATATATAAACCTGACACTCTCGCACACATACATACACACACTCTCTGACACACATATATAAACCTGACACTCTCGCATACATACATACACACAATCTCTGACACACATATATAAACCGGACACTCTCGCACACATACATACACACACTCTCTGACACATATATATAAACCGGACACTCTCGCACACATACATACACACACTCTCTGACACACATATATAAACCTGACACTCTCGCACACATACATACACACAATCTCTGACACACATATATAAACCGGACACTCTCGCACACATACATACACACAATCTCTGACACACATATATAAACCTGACACTCTCGCATACATACATACACACAATCTCTGACACACATATATAAACGGGACACTCTCGCACACCTACATACACACACTCTCTGACACACATATATAAACCTGACACTCTCGCACACATACATACACACACTCTCTGACACACATATATAAACCGGACACTCTCGCACACATACATACACACACTCTCTGACACACATATATAAACCGGACACTCTCGCACACATACATACACACACTCTCTGACACACATATATAAACCGGACACTCTCGCACACATATATACACACACTCTCTGACACATATATAAACCTGACACTCTCGCACACATACATACACACACTCTCTGACGCACATATATAAACCTGACACTCTCGCACACATACATACACACACTCTCTGACACACATATATAAACGGGACACTCTCGCACACCTACATACACACACTCTCTGACACACATATATAAACCTGACACTCTCGCACACATACATACACACACTCTCTGGCACACATATATACACCTGACACTCTCGCACACATACATACACACACTCTCTGACACACATATATAAACCTGACACTCTCGCACACATACATACACACACTCTCTGACACACATATAAAAACCTGACACTCTCGCACACATACATACACACACTCTCTGACACACATATATACACCTGACACTCTCGCACACATACATACACACACTCTCTGACACACATATATACACCTGACACTCTCGCACACATACATACACACACTCTCTGACACACATATATAAACCGGACACTATCGCACACATACATACACACATATATAAACCGGAACTCTCGCACACATACATACACAGTCTCTCTGACACACATATATAAACCTGACACTCTCGCACACCTACATACACACACTCTCTGACACACATATATACACCTGACACTCTCGCACACATACATACACACATTCTCTGACACACATATATAAACCGGACACTGTCGCACACATACATACACACACTCTCTGACACACATATATAAACCGGAACTCTCGCACACATACATACACACACTCTCTGACACACATATATAAACCAGACACTGTCGCACACATACATACACACACTCTCTGACACACATATATAAACCTGACACTCTCGCACACATACATACACACACTCTCTGACACACATATATAAACCAGACACTGTCGCACACATACATACACACACTCTCTGACACACATATATAAACCTGATACTCTCGCACACATACATACACACACTCTCTGACACACATATATAAACCGGACACTCTCGCACACATACATACACACACTCTCTGACACACATATATAAACCGGACACTCTCGCACACATACATACACACACTCTCTGACACACATATATAAACCTGACACTCTCGCACACATACATACACACACTCTCTGACACACATATATAAACCTGCCACTCTCGCACACATACATACACACACTCTCTGACACACATATATAAACCGGACACTCTCGCATACATACATACACACAATCTCTGACACACATATATAAACCTGATACTCTCGCACACATACATACACACACTCTCTGACACACATATATAAACCGGACACTCTCGCACACATACATACACACACTCTCTGACACACATATATAAACCGGACACTCTCGCACACATACATACACACACTCTCTGACACACATATATAAACCTGACACTCTCGCACACATACATACACACACTCTCTGACACACATATATAAACCTGCCACTCTCGCACACATACATACACACACTCTCTGACACACATATATAAACCGGACACTCTCGCATACATACATACACACAATCTCTGACACACATATATACACCTGACACTCTCGCACACATATATACACACACTCTCTGACACACATATATAAACCTGACACTCTCGCACACATACATACACACACTCTCTGACACATATATAAACCTGACACTCTCGCATACATACATACACACACTCTCTGACACACATATATAAACCTGCCACTCTCGCACACATACATACACACACTCTCTGACACACATATATAAACCGGACACTCTCGCATACATACATACACACAATCTCTGACACATATATAAACCTGCCACTCTCGCACACATACATACACACACTCTCTGACACACATATATAAACCTGACACTCTCGCACACATACATACACACACTCTCTGACACACATATATAAACCGGACACTCTCGCACACATACATACACACACTCTCTGACACACATATATAAACCGGACACTCTCGCACACATACATACACACACTCTCTGACACACATATATAAACCTGACACTCTCGCACACATACATACACACACTCTCTGACACACATATATAAACCTGACACTCTCGCACACATACATACACACACTCTCTGACACATATATAAACCTGACACTCTCGCACACATACATACACACACTCTCTGACACACATATATAAACCGGACACTCTCGCACACATACATATACACACTCTCTGACACACATATATAAACCTGACACTCTCGCACACATACATACACAGTCTCTGACACACATATATAAACCGGACACTCTCGCACACATACATACACACACTCTCTGACACACATATATAAACCTGCCACTCTCGCACACATACATACACACACACTCTGACACACATATATAAACCTGCCACTCTCGCACACATACATACACACACTCTCTGACACACATATATACACCGGACACTCTCGCACACATACATACACACAGTCTCTGACACACATATATAAACCTGACACTCTCGCACACATACATACACACACTCTCTGACACACATATATAAACCGGACACTCTCGCACACATACATACACACACTCTCGCACACATACATACACACACTCTCTGACACACATATATAAACCTGACACTCTCGCACACATACATACACACACTCTCTGACACACATATATAGACCTGACACTCTCGCACACATACATACACACACTCTCTGACACACATATATAAACCGGACACTCTCGCACACATACATACACACACTCTCGCACACATACATACACACACTCTCTGACACACATATATAAACCTGCCACTCTCGCACATATACATACACACACTCTCTGACACACATATATACACCTGACACTCTCGCACACATACATACACACACTCTCTGACACACATATATAAACCTGACACTCTCGCACACCTACATACACACACTCTCTGACACATATATAAACCTGCCACTCTCGCACACCTACATACACACACTCTCTGACACACATATATAAACCTGCCACTCTCGCACACCTACATACACACACTCTCTGACACATATATAAACCGGACACTCTCGCCCACATACATACACACACTCTCTGACACACATATATAAACCTGACACTCTCGCACACATACATACACACACTCTCTGACACACATATATACACCTAACACTCTCGCACACATACATACACACACTCTCTGACATACATATATACACCTGACACTCTCGCACACATACATACACACACTCTCTGACACACATATATAAACCTGACACTCTCGCACACATACATACACACACTCTCTGACACACATATATAAACCGGACACTCTCGCACACATACATACACCCACTCTCTGACACATATATAAGCCTGACACTCACGCACACATACATACACACACTCTCTGACACACATATATAAACCGGACACTCTCGCACACATACACACACACGCTCTCTGACACACATATATAAACCTCACACTCTCGCACACATACACACACACGCTCTCTGACACACATATATAAACCTGACACTCTCGCGCACATACATACACACACTCTCTGTCACATATATAAGCCTGACACTCTCGCACACATACATACAGACACTCTCTGACACACATATATACACCTGACACTCTCGCACACATACATACACTCACTCTCTGACACACATATATACACCTGACACTCTCGCATACATACATACACCCACTCTCTGACACACATATATACACCTGACACTCTCGCACACATACATACACTCACTCTCTGACACATATATAAACCGGACACTCTCGCACACATACATACACACACTCTCTGACACACATATATAAACCTGACACTCTCGCACACATACATACACACAGTCTCTGACACACATATATAAACCGGACACTCTCGCACACATACATACACACACTCTCTGACACACATATATAAACCTGACACTCTCGCACACATACATACACACACTCTCTGACACACATATATAAACCTGACACTCTCGCATACATACATACACACAATCTCTGACACACATATATAAACCGGACACTCTCGCACACATACATACACACACTCTCTGACACATATATATAAACCGGACACTCTCGCACACATACATACACACACTCTCTGACACACATATATAAACCTGACACTCTCGCACACATACATACACACAATCTCTGACACACATATATAAACCGGACACTCTCGCACACATACATACACACAATCTCTGACACACATATATAAACCTGACACTCTCGCATACATACATACACACAATCTCTGACACACATATATAAACGGGACACTCTCGCACACCTACATACACACACTCTCTGACACACATATATAAACCTGACACTCTCGCACACATACATACACACACTCTCTGACACACATATATAAACCGGACACTCTCGCACACATACATACACACACTCTCTGACACACATATATAAACCGGACACTCTCGCACACATACATACACACACTCTCTGACACACATATATAAACCGGACACTCTCGCACACATATATACACACACTCTCTGACACATATATAAACCTGACACTCTCGCACACATACATACACACACTCTCTGACGCACATATATAAACCTGACACTCTCGCACACATACATACACACACTCTCTGACACACATATATAAACGGGACACTCTCGCACACCTACATACACACACTCTCTGACACACATATATAAACCTGACACTCTCGCACACATACATACACACACTCTCTGGCACACATATATACACCTGACACTCTCGCACACATACATACACACACTCTCTGACACACATATATAAACCTGACACTCTCGCACACATACATACACACACTCTCTGACACACATATAAAAACCTGACACTCTCGCACACATACATACACACACTCTCTGACACACATATATACACCTGACACTCTCGCACACATACATACACACACTCTCTGACACACATATATACACCTGACACTCTCGCACACATACATACACACACTCTCTGACACACATATATAAACCGGACACTATCGCACACATACATACACACATATATAAACCGGAACTCTCGCACACATACATACACAGTCTCTCTGACACACATATATAAACCTGACACTCTCGCACACCTACATACACACACTCTCTGACACACATATATACACCTGACACTCTCGCACACATACATACACACATTCTCTGACACACATATATAAACCGGACACTGTCGCACACATACATACACACACTCTCTGACACACATATATAAACCGGAACTCTCGCACACATACATACACACACTCTCTGACACACATATATAAACCAGACACTGTCGCACACATACATACACACACTCTCTGACACACATATATAAACCTGACACTCTCGCACACATACATACACACACTCTCTGACACACATATATAAACCAGACACTGTCGCACACATACATACACACACTCTCTGACACACATATATAAACCTGATACTCTCGCACACATACATACACACACTCTCTGACACACATATATAAACCGGACACTCTCGCACACATACATACACACACTCTCTGACACACATATATAAACCGGACACTCTCGCACACATACATACACACACTCTCTGACACACATATATAAACCTGACACTCTCGCACACATACATACACACACTCTCTGACACACATATATAAACCTGCCACTCTCGCACACATACATACACACACTCTCTGACACACATATATAAACCGGACACTCTCGCATACATACATACACACAATCTCTGACACACATATATAAACCTGATACTCTCGCACACATACATACACACACTCTCTGACACACATATATAAACCGGACACTCTCGCACACATACATACACACACTCTCTGACACACATATATAAACCGGACACTCTCGCACACATACATACACACACTCTCTGACACACATATATAAACCTGACACTCTCGCACACATACATACACACACTCTCTGACACACATATATAAACCTGCCACTCTCGCACACATACATACACACACTCTCTGACACACATATATAAACCGGACACTCTCGCATACATACATACACACAATCTCTGACACACATATATACACCTGACACTCTCGCACACATATATACACACACTCTCTGACACACATATATAAACCTGACACTCTCGCACACATACATACACACACTCTCTGACACATATATAAACCTGACACTCTCGCATACATACATACACACACTCTCTGACACACATATATAAACCTGCCACTCTCGCACACATACATACACACACTCTCTGACACACATATATAAACCGGACACTCTCGCATACATACATACACACAATCTCTGACACATATATAAACCTGCCACTCTCGCACACATACATACACACACTCTCTGACACACATATATAAACCTGACACTCTCGCACACATACATACACACACTCTCTGACACACATATATAAACCGGACACTCTCGCACACATACATACACACACTCTCTGACACACATATATAAACCGGACACTCTCGCACACATACATACACACACTCTCTGACACACATATATAAACCTGACACTCTCGCACACATACATACACACACTCTCTGACACACATATATAAACCTGACACTCTCGCACACATACATACACACACTCTCTGACACATATATAAACCTGACACTCTCGCACACATACATACACACACTCTCTGACACACATATATAAACCGGACACTCTCGCACACATACATATACACACTCTCTGACACACATATATAAACCTGACACTCTCGCACACATACATACACACTCTCTGACACACATATATAAACCTGACACTCTCGCACACATACATACACACACTCTCTGACACACATATATAAACCTGACACTCTCGCATACATACATACACACACTCTCTGACACACATATATAAACCGGACACTCTCGCATACATACACACACTCTCTGACACACATATATAAACCTGACACTCTCGCATACATACATACATACACACACTCTCTGACACATATATAAACCTGACACTCTCGCACACATACATACACACACTCTCTGACACATATATAAACCGGACACTCTCGCACACATACATACACACACTCTCTGACACACATATATAAACCTGACACTCTCGCACACATACATACACACTCTCTGACACACATATATAAACCTGACACTCTCGCACACATACATACACACACTCTCTGACACACATATATAAACCTGACACTCTCGCATACATACATACACACACTCTCTGACACACATATATAAACCGGACACTCTCGCATACATACATACACACACTCTCTGACACACATATATAAACCTGACACTCTCGCATACATACATACATACACACACTCTCTGACACATAT
Organism: Eledone cirrhosa; assembly: GCA_964016885.1. Classification (NCBI taxonomy): domain Eukaryota; kingdom Metazoa; phylum Mollusca; class Cephalopoda; order Octopoda; family Eledonidae; genus Eledone; species Eledone cirrhosa. The sequence continues at coordinate 221,129,305 of OZ024741.1, forward strand.
ATAAACCTGACACTCTCGCACACATACATACACACACTCTCTGACACACATATATAAACCGGACACTCTCGCACACATATATACACACACTCTCTGACACACATATATAAACCTGCCACTCTCGCACACATACACACACACACTCTCTGACACACATATATAAGCCTGACACTCTCGCACACATACATACACACACTCTCTGACACACATATATAAACCTGACACTCTCGCACACATACATACACCCACTCTCTGACACACATATATAAACCTGACACTCTCGCACACTTACATACACACACTCTCTGACACACATATATAAACCTGACACTCTCGCACACATACATACACACAATCTCTGACACACATATATAAACCTGACACTCTCGCACACCTACATACACCCACTCTCTGACACACATATATAAACCTGACACTCTCGCACACTTACATACACACACTCTCTGACACACATATATAAACCTGACACTCTCGCACACATACATACACACACTCTCTGACACACATATATAAACTGGACACTCTCGCACACCTACATACACACACTCGCTGACACACATATATAAACCGGACACTCTCGCACACCTACATACACACACTCTCTGACACACATATATAAACCGGACACTCTCGCACACCTACATACACACACTCTCTGACACACATATATACACATGACACTCTCGCACACATACATACACACACTCTCTGACACACATATATAAACCTGACACTCTCGCACACATACATACACACACTCTCTGACACACATATATACACCGGACACTCTCGCACACATACATACACACACTCTCTGACACACATATATAAACCTGCCACTCTCGCACACATACATACACACACTCTCTGACACACATATATAAACCTGCCACTCTCGCACACATACATACACACACACTCTGACACACATATATAAACCTGCCACTCTCGCACACATACATACACACACTCTCTGACACACATATATACACCGGACACTCTCGCACACATACATACACACAGTCTCTGACACACATATATAAACCTGACACTCTCGCACACATACATACACACACTCTCTGACACACATATATAAACCGGACACTCTCGCACACATACATACACACACTCTCGCACACATACATACACACACTCTCTGACACACATATATAAACCTGACACTCTCGCACACATACATACACACACTCTCTGACACACATATATAGACCTGACACTCTCGCACACATACATACACACACTCTCTGACACACATATATAAACCGGACACTCTCGCACACATACATACACACACTCTCGCACACATACATACACACACTCTCTGACACACATATATAAACCTGCCACTCTCGCACATATACATACACACACTCTCTGACACACATATATACACCTGACACTCTCGCACACATACATACACACACTCTCTGACACACATATATAAACCTGACACTCTCGCACACCTACATACACACACTCTCTGACACATATATAAACCTGCCACTCTCGCACACCTACATACACACACTCTCTGACACACATATATAAACCTGCCACTCTCGCACACCTACATACACACACTCTCTGACACATATATAAACCGGACACTCTCGCCCACATACATACACACACTCTCTGACACACATATATAAACCTGACACTCTCGCACACATACATACACACACTCTCTGACACACATATATACACCTAACACTCTCGCACACATACATACACACACTCTCTGACATACATATATACACCTGACACTCTCGCACACATACATACACACACTCTCTGACACACATATATAAACCTGACACTCTCGCACACATACATACACACACTCTCTGACACACATATATAAACCGGACACTCTCGCACACATACATACACCCACTCTCTGACACATATATAAGCCTGACACTCACGCACACATACATACACACACTCTCTGACACACATATATAAACCGGACACTCTCGCACACATACACACACACGCTCTCTGACACACATATATAAACCTCACACTCTCGCACACATACACACACACGCTCTCTGACACACATATATAAACCTGACACTCTCGCGCACATACATACACACACTCTCTGTCACATATATAAGCCTGACACTCTCGCACACATACATACAGACACTCTCTGACACACATATATACACCTGACACTCTCGCATACATACATACACTCACTCTCTGACACACATATATACACCTGACACTCTCGCATACATACATACACCCACTCTCTGACACACATATATACACCTGACACTCTCGCACACATACATACACTCACTCTCTGACACATATATAAACCGGACACTCTCGCACACATACATACACACACTCTCTGACACACATATATAAACCTGACACTCTCGCACACATACATACACACAGTCTCTGACACACATATATAAACCGGACACTCTCGCACACATACATACACACACTCTCTGACACACATATATAAACCTGACACTCTCGCACACATACATACACCCACTCTCTGACACACATATATAAACCTGACACTCTCGCACACATACATACACACAGTCTCTGACACACATATATACCTGACACTCTCGCACACATACATACACACACTCTCTGACACATATATAAGCCTGACACTCTCGCACACATACATACACACACTCTCTGACACACATATATACACCTGACACTCTCGCACACATACATACACTCACTCTCTGACACACATATATACACCTGACACTCTCGCATACATACAGACACCCACTCTCTGACACACATATATAAACCGGACACTCTCGCACACATACATACACACACTCTCTGACACACATATATAAACCGGACACTCTCGCACACATACATACACACACTCTCTGACACACATATATAAACCTGACACTCTCGCACACATACATACACACACTCTCTGACACACATATATAAACCTGACACTCTCGCACACATACATACACACACTCTCTGACACATATATAAACCGGACACTCTCGCACTCATACATACACACACTCTCTGACACACATATATAAACCTGACACTCTCGCACACCTACATACACACACTCTCTGACACACATATATAAACCTGACACTCTCGCACACCTACATACACACACTCTCTGACACACATATATAAACCTGACACTCTCGCATACATACATACACACACTCTCTGACACACATATATAAACCTGACACTCTCGCACACATACATACACACACTCACTGACACACATATATACACCTGACACTCTTGCACACATGCATACACACATTCTCTGACACATATATAAACCTGACACTCTCGCACACATACATACACACAATCTCTGACACACATATATAAACCTGACACTCTCGCACACCTACATACACCCACTCTCTGACACACATATATAAACCTGACACTCTCACACACTTACATACACACACTCTCTGACACACATATATAAACCTGACACTCTCGCACACATACATACACACACTCTCTGACACACATATATAAACCGGACACTCTCGCACACCTACATACACACACTCGCTGACACACATATATAAACCGGACACTCTCGCACACCTACATACACACACTCTCTGACACACATATATAAACCGGACACTCTCGCACACCTACATACACACACTCTCTGACACACATATATACACATGACACTCTCGCACACATACATACACACACTCTCTGACACACATATATAAACCTGACACTCTCGCACACATACATACACACACTCTCTGACACACATATATACACCGGACACTCTCGCACACATACATACACACACTCTCTGACACACATATATAAACCTGCCACTCTCGCACACATACATACACACACTCTCTGACACACATATATAAACCTGCCACTCTCGCACACATACATACACACACACTCTGACACACATATATAAACCTGCCACTCTCGCACACATACATACACACACTCTCTGACACACATATATACACCGGACACTCTCGCACACATACATACACACAGTCTCTGACACACATATATAAACCTGACACTCTCGCACACATACATACACACACTCTCTGACACACATATATAAACCGGACACTCTCGCACACATACATACACACACTCTCGCACACATACATACACACACTCTCTGACACACATATATAAACCTGACACTCTCGCACACATACATACACACACTCTCTGACACACATATATAAACCTGACACTCTCGCACACATACATACACACACTCTCTGACACACATATATAAACCGGACACTCTCGCACACATACATACACACACTCTCGCACACATACATACACACACTCTCTGACACATATATAAACCTGCCACTCTCGCACACCTACATACACACACTCTCTGACACACATATATAAACCTGCCACTCTCGCACACCTACATACACACACTCTCTGACACATATATAAACCGGACACTCTCGCCCACATACATACACACACTCTCTGACACACATATATAAACCTGACACTCTCGCACACATACATACACACACTCTCTGACACACATATATACACCTAACACTCTCGCACACATACATACACACACTCTCTGACATACATATATACACCTGACACTCTCGCACACATACATACACACACTCTCTGACACACATATATAAACCTGACACTCTCGCACACATACATACACACACTCTCTGACACACATATATAAACCGGACACTCTCGCACACATACATACACCCACTCTCTGACACATATATAAGCCTGACACTCTCGCACACATACATACACACACTCTCTGACACACATATATAAACCGGACACTCTCGCACACATACACACACACGCTCTCTGACACACATATATAAACCTGACACTCTCGCACACATACACACACACGCTCTCTGACACACATATATAAACCTGACACTCTCGCACACCTACATACACACACTCTCTGACACATATATATAAACCTGACACTCTCGCACACATACATACACACACTCTCTGTCACATATATAAGCCTGACACTCTCGCACACATACATACACACACTCTCTGACACACATATATACACCTGACACTCTCGCACACATACATACACTCACTCTCTGACACACATATATACACCTGACACTCTCGCATACATACATACACCCACTCTCTGACACACATATATACACCTGACACTCTCGCACACATACATACACTCACTCTCTGACACATATATAAACCGGACACTCTCGCACACATACATACACACACTCTCTGACACACATATATAAACCTGACACTCTCGCACACATACATACACACAGTCTCTGACACACATATATAAACCGGACACTCTCGCACACATACATACACACACTCTCTGACACACATATATAAACCTGACACTCTCGCACACATACATACACCCACTCTCTGACACACATATATAAACCTGACACTCTCGCACACATACATACACACAGTCTCTGACACACATATATACCTGACACTCTCGCACACATACATACACACACTCTCTGACACATATATAAGCCTGACACTCTCGCACACATACATACACACACTCTCTGACACACATATATACACCTGACACTCTCGCACACATACATACACTCACTCTCTGACACACATATATACACCTGACACTCTCGCATACATACATACACCCACTCTCTGACACACATATATACACCTGACACTCTCGCATACATACATACACTCACTCTCTGACACACATATATAAACCGGACACTCTCGCACACATACATACACACACTCTCTGACACATATATAAACCGGACACTCTCGCACACATACATACACACACTCTCTGACACATATATAAACCTGACACTCTCGCACACATACATACACTCACCCTCTGACACACATATATAAACCGGACACTCTCGCACACATACATACACTCACTCTCTGACACACATACATAAACCTGCCACTCTCGCATACATACATACACACACTCTCTGACACACATATATACACCGGACACTCTCGCACACATACATACACAGTCTCTCTGACACACATATATACACCTGACACTCTCGCACACATACATACACACACTCTCTGACACACATATATAAACCTGACACTCTCGCACACATACATACACACACTTTCTGACACACATATATAAACCGGACACTCTCGCACACATACATACACATACTCTCTGACACACATATATAAACCGGACACTCTTGCACACATGCATACACACACTCTCTGACACACATATATAAACCTGACACTCTCGCACACATACATACACAGACTCTCTGACACACATATATAAACCGGACACTCTTGCACACATGCATACACACACTCTCTGACACACATATATAAACCTGACACTCTCGCACACATACATACACACATTCTCTGACACATATATAAACCGGACACTCTCGCACACATACATACACACACTCTCTGACACACATATATAAACCTGACACTCTCGCACACCTACATACACACACTCTCTGACACACATATATAAACCTGACACTCTCGCATACATACATACACACACTCTCTGACACACATATATAAACCTGACACTCTCGCACACATACATACACACACTCTCTGACACACATATATACACCTGACACTCTTGCACACATGCATACACACATTCTCTGACACACATATATACACCGGACACTCTCGCACACATACATACACACAGTCTCTGACACACATATATAAACCTGACACTCTCGCACACATACATACACACACTCTCTGACACACATATATAAACCGGACACTCTCGCACACATACATACACACACTCTCGCACACATACATACACACACTCTCTGACACACATATATAAACCTGACACTCTCGCCCACATACATACACACACTCTCTGACACACATATATAAACCTGACACTCTCGCACACATACATACACACACTCTCTGACACACATATATAAACCGGATACTCTCGCACACATACATACACACACTCTCGCACACATACATACACACACTCTCTGTCACACATATATAAACCTGCCACTCTCGCACACATACATACACACACTCTCTGACACACATATATACACCTGACACTCTCGCACACATACATACACACACTCTCTGACACACATATATAAACATGACACTCTCGCACACCTACATACACACACTCTCTGACACATATATAAACCTGCCACTCTCGCACACCTACATACACACACTCTCTGACACACATATATAAACCTGCCACTCTCGCACACCTACATACACACACTCTCTGACACATATATAAACCGGAGACTCTCGCCCACATACATACACACACTCTCTGACACACATATATAAACCTGACACTCTCGCACACATACATACACACACTCTCTGACACACATATATACACCTAACACTCTCGCACACATACATACACACACTCTCTGACATACATATATACACCTGACACTCTCGCACACATACATACACACACTCTCTGACACACATATATAAACCTGACACTCTCGCACACATACATACACACACTCTCTGACACACATATATAAACCGGACACTCTCGCACACATACATACACCCACTCTCTGACACATATATAAGCCTGACACTCTCGCACACATACATACACACACTCTCTGACACACATATATAAACCGGACACTCTCGCACACATACACACACACGCTCTCTGACACACATATATAAACCTGACACTCTCGCACACATACACACACACGCTCTCTGACACACATATATAAACCTGACACTCTCGCACACCTACATACACACACTCTCTGACACATATATATAAACCTGACACTCTCGCACACATACATACACACACTCTCTGTCACATATATAAGCCTGACACTCTCGCACACATACATACACACACTCTCTGACACACATATATACACCTGACACTCTCGCACACATACATACACTCACTCTCTGACACACATATATACACCTGACACTCTCGCATACATACATACACCCACTCTCTGACACACATATATACACCTGACACTCTCGCACACATACATACACTCACTCTCTGACACATATATAAACCGGACACTCTCGCACACATACATACACACACTCTCTGACACACATATATAAACCTGACACTCTCGCACACATACATACACACAGTCTCTGACACACATATATAAACCGGACACTCTCGCACACATACATACACACACTCTCTGACACACATATATAAACCTGACACTCTCGCACACATACATACACCCACTCTCTGACACACATATATAAACCTGACACTCTCGCACACATACATACACACAGTCTCTGACACACATATATACCTGACACTCTCGCACACATACATACACACACTCTCTGACACATATAAAGCCTGACACTCTCGCACACATACATACACACACTCTCTGACACACATATATACACCTGACACTCTCGCATACATACATACACTCACTCTCTGACACACATATATAAACCGGACACTCTCGCACACATACATACACACACTCTCTGACACATATATAAACCGGACACTCTCGCACACATACATACACACACTCTCTGACACACATATATAAACCTGACACTCTCGCACACATACATACACTCACTCTCTGACACACATATATAAACCGGACACTCTCGCACACATACATACACACACTCTCTGACACACATATATAAACCTGCCACTCTCGCATACATACATACACACACTCTCTGACACACATATATACACCGGACACTCTCGCACACATACATACACAGTCTCTCTGACACACATATATACACCTGACACTCTCGCACACATACATACACACACTCTCTGACACACATATATAAACCTGACACTCTCGCACACATACATACACACACTCTCTGACACACATATATACACCTGACACTCTTGCACACATGCATACACACATTCTCTGACACATATATAAACCTGACACTCTCGCACACATACATACACACACTCTCTGACACACATATATAAACCGGACACTCTTGCACACATGCGTACACACACTCTCTGACACACATATATAAACCTGACACTCTCGCACACATACATACACACACTCTCTGACACACATATATAAACCGGACACTCTTGCACACATGCATACACACACTCTCTGACACACATATATAAACCTGACACTCTCGCACACATACATACACACATTCTCTGACACATATATAAACCGGACACTCTCGCACACATACATACACACACTCTCTGACACACATATATAAACCTGACAATCTCGCACACATACATACACACACTCTCTGACACACATATATACACCTGACACTCTGGCACACATACATACACACACTCTCTGACACACATATATAAACCTGACACTCTCGCACACATACATACACACATTCTCTGACACATATATAAACCTGACACTCTCGCACACATACATACACACACTCTCTGACACACATATATAAACCTGACACTCTCGCACACATGCATACACACACTCTCTGACACACACATATAAACCTGACACTCTCGCACACATGCATATACACATACACACACGCGTATGACCCAGACACTCACACACACAAGCACACTCACAGACACATAAACTAGACACACTCTCATACACCTTTACAAACAACACATATATACGCACATACTTACCTACACTTTCTTAATATTTGATATATATATATATATATATATATATATACACACTCACACATATGGACATACGTTCACTATGTCAATATGTTGCACATATATACATACGTATACATAGTTTCACAATATCAATGTTTGACAATTATTACATATACAGACACATACATACATTCACTATGTCAAAGTTTGACATAATACACATACATACATATATATATATATATACATACGTTCACAATGTCAATATCTGGCACATACATATATCCATTGACATACACACATACAGACACATACATACATTCACCATGTCAAAGTTTGACATAATACACATACATACACATATATATACGTTCACAATGTCAATATCTGGCACATACATATATCCATTGACATACACACATACAGACACATACATACATTCACTATGTCAAAGTTTGACATAATACACATACATACATACATATATATATATACGTTCACAATGTCAATATCTGGCACATACATATATCCATTGACATACACACATACAGACACATACATACATTCACTATGTATTCATACTCACTATGTATTCACTAATAACTGCATATACACATGTACAGATACAAAGCATATACACATGCACACATACAACTCAAAACATCCACATCCACACATACAATAACATCCATATCTACACATGCATACATACATTTCTACCTAGTTGATGTGTAAATTCCAATGAGAGTGTCTTGTGTCTATGTTAGAAACCGACTCTCTCTCTATTGGGAAAACTTTGTGAAATTATAAAACCAGAAGAACATACATGCATACAAACATACATACATACGGTGGCTGCCAACTCGTTTTCGAGTACGGCCACTACTTTATATCCATGTAGGAGAACCCCTCTGGTACAAACACTACACTTGTGACAATTATTGACACATAGTGCTGGGCCCATGGCATCATGTGACGACAAGTGCAGTGAGATCTCCAGATATAAAGCAATGCCTGTGCCGCGAAGCTTTTAGAGTGAGCAAAGGCACTGCACAAAGCCAGTCCCACTCTCTTAACCAAGATGATATTAACCAAAAAGAAGAACAAGTCAACATCATTGGATACCATCAGGGTTGCAGGTGTTATATCAGAGTTTTCCTTCTCCTAGAATTCTACCTTGACAAAGGCTAAGGGGTCATCTCTCCCGGTGATTTTGGATGGCCATTGATTCTTACGAGCTCCTTTGCCACTTGACAGGTTTTGTTTTTAGTCCTGCAGGATGTCCAAAGTCACCCTTCTCACCAAGAAATCTTGGTGGGGTTGCCAGTTTAGTCGCCAACGACCCGACCATGAGACAGATTGTACTGGGATACATGTTACCAGTAGCACCAACTGGTGACCTGACATACATACATACATACATACACACATACATACACACACCCATACATACACACACACATACATACATACATACATACATACATACATACATACATACATACATACATACATACATACATACATACATACATACATACATACATGAGACACGATGGGATAGCTAGAACCATCTGGAACGCACTTCGGAAAACAAAATTAACAACAAACGAGGAAGAATATATTGAGACAGATGGCACTAAGGAATACTGGTGGGACCTGAAAATAAAAACTGCCACCAAATTAAAGCACAACCGGCCTGATATTGTAGTTTGGGACCACACATTGAAAACGTGTTCTGTTGTGGAGATCAGCTTCCCACTTGATGTAACGTTGTCAGAAAAATACAGGAGAAGGAGGACATCTACGGACCATTGATGAGGAGTTTACAAATCCAGTATCCAAGATACACCTTTAGCTTCATACCCATCATTATTGGTGCTACGGGTTATATACCAACCCGCTTGGACCAAAGTATGACTGAACTTGGATTTGCGGACAAAAAGCGCAGCTCCCTAATTCATAGTCTACAAATGGCTGCGATAGCTGGCACCTTCAAAATTTGCAAAACATTCTTGCGATTCAAGGGATGACAATTTCTTTTCTTTTACAACCTTGCCACCAGAAAGGTGGCCGGTCAAAAAAATATACTCAAAATTAAGAGAAAGAGAAAACATACATACATACATACTATAGTATGTCTCGGCGAGGCATGGTGGCATGTTCTTACCAAAATTATATGTAATATTTTCCCGAACCGAACGTATGGTAGATATATATGCATGCAGACATGCATATATATCTAGTTGATGTGTAAATTCCAATGAGAGAGTCTTGTAACTATGGTAGAAACCGACTCTCTCTCTATAGGTAAAAATTAGTGAAATCATACATACATACAATCACTATATCAAATCTTGACAAATATACATACATAGACAATGTCAATATCTTACATATATACATACACATAACTTGACTATGCCAAAGTTTGACACACATACACATATGTCAAGCTCTTTGACACATATACATACACAGACATACTTACACACACGTATGTGTGTATATGTCTGCAGACACAAAGACATACACACAGAGTCGCCATGTCTATGGCATTCTTATATTTTCTTATATCTATCCTACTCTAGGATCCTCTCCTATTTTTCTCTCTCACGAACTCATTCTATCTTCTACCCCCTTACCCCCTCCCCCCTTACCCCCTCTCTTCCTCCTCTCTCTTCCCCCTCCTCCCCTCTCTCCTCCACTTCCGCCAAGCGTGAACCTAATATAATTGCTTATTTTTGCATTCCTGTATTTGTATTGTTTTGTTTCATTTATTAACTATATATATATGTGAAGGCGCATGGCTTAGTGGTTAGAGCAATAGGCCTGCAATCGAAAGGTTGTGAGTTCAATTCTCGGACCGGGTGATGTGTTGTTTCCTTGAGCAAGACACTTTATTTCACGTTGCTCCAGTTTACTCAGCTGAAAATGAATGAGTACCAGCAATAGCTGGAGGTTTAAAATATACGGTAGTGTCCAATCCGTATGAAGAACTCAATGTAATCCAAATATCATGAAAAGAGAAGATGCATTCAAAAATTTTTGATGAAAATCATAGGAAAATAGAGTCATGATAAATTAATAAAAACAATGAAATAAAAACAAAGAACAAGTTCCTTATATTAAAAAATTCATCATTTTACAATCGTTTCTAGGATGTATATCTGTGTTGGTATGTATATCATTACAAACTGTCAGAGGAAATATACATACCTTCACATATACATGCTGTCTTCAGAAATGATGAGATTTGTATATTGAAAAAAACCAACAAAGATTTAATATAAAAGGTCTGTTTGGGAACATGTTTTGAATTGTAGTTAGAGGTCAAGTTGATAGAATAGTAGTAGTAGAAATTTAATTTAGGGGTAGAGGAGTGCAGACTTATGTTTTGAATGAAAAGAATACTTTGAATGAAAAGAATACTTTGGGGATGAAAAGAGGTCAAGCCAGTGAAAGGTACACGAAAATTTGATGTTATTAAAGAATAATGTTAAAAACGAAGGAAAATAAAATTTTAGGGTAAGGGTATTAGTGAGAAATACCAATCTTATTTAAACCACAAGGAATCTAGATCTATAACAAGAAATTAAATTAATTGATAGGTATACTTATAGGGATAAATTTATATTAATTCATATGAATGTGATAAATAAGAATTAGATGTTATTAAAGAATGTTGTTAAAAACGAAGGAAAGTAAAATTTTGGGATAAGGGTAGTAGTGAGAAATACAAATCTTATTTAAACTACAAGGAATCTAGATTCATAACAGGAAATTAAATTAATTTATAGGTATACTTTTAGGTATTAATTTTAGGAAAAGAGAGCTGTAAGAGGGAAATAAAATTATGAAGTTTTCTGTAGTAAAGTTATAGGTTAACTAAACTAAAAAAAACAATTATAATACCATGTCAAATATAAGTGTAAGGTGTATATTAATTAGGTTT
>OZ024741.1:221148064-221155564 GCA_964016885.1 Eledone cirrhosa
TAACACAACTACCACCATAACTAACACAACCACCACCATCACCACCATAACTAACACAACCACCACCATCACCACCATAACTAACACAACCACCACCATCACCACCATAACTAACACAACTACCACCATAACTAACACAACCACCACCATCACCACCATAACTAACACAACCACCACCAACACCACCATAACTAACACAACCACCACCATCACCACCATAACTAACACAACCACCACCATCACCACCATGACTAACACAACCACCACCAACACCACCATAACTAACACAACCACCACCATCACCACCATAACTAACACAACCACCACCATCACCACCATAACTAACACAACTACCACCATAACTAACACAACCACCACCATCACCACCATAACTAACACAACCACCACCAACACCACCATAACTAACACAACCACCACCATCACCACCATAACTAACACAACCACCACCATCACCACCATAACTAACACAACCACCACCATCACCACCATAACTAACACAACCACCACCTTCACCACCATAACTAACACAACCACCACTATCACCACCATAACTAACACAACTACCACCATCACCACCATAACTAACACAACCACCACCATTACCACCATAACTAACACAACCACCACCATCACCACCATAACTAACACAACCACCACCATCACCACCATAACTAACACCACTACCACCATAACTAACACAACCACCACCATAACTAACACAACCACCACCATCACCACCATAACTAACACAACCACCACCATCACCACCATAACTAACACAACCACCACCATCACCTCCATAACTACCACAACTACCACCATCACCAATATAACTAACATAACCACCACCACCACCGCCATAACTACCACAACCACCACCACCACCGCCATAACTAACACAACCACCACCAACACCACCATAACTAACACAACCACCACCAACACGACCATAACTAACACAACCTACACCATCACCACCATAACTAACACAACCACCACCATCACCACCATAACTAACACAACCACCACCAACACGACCATAACTAACACAACCACCACCATCACCACCATGACTAACACAACCACTGCCATCACCACCATAACTAACACAACCACCACCATCACCACCATAACTAACACAACCACCACCATCACCACCATAACTAACACAACCACCACCATCACCACCATAACTAACACAACTACCACCATCACCACCATAACTAACACAACCACCACCATCACCACCATAACTAACACAACTACCACCACCATAACTAACACAACTACCACCACCATAACTAACACAACCACTGCCATCACCACCATAACTAACACAACCACCGCCATCACCACCATAACTAACACAACCACCACCATCACCACCATAACTACCACAACTACCACCATCACCAACATAACTAACACAACCACCACCATCACCACCATAACTACCACAACTACCACCATCACCAACATAACTAACACAACCACCACCATCACCACCATAACTACCACAACTACCACCATCACCAACATAACTAACATAACCACCACCATCACCACCATAACTAACCCAACCACCACCTTCACCACCATAACTACCACAACTACCACCATCACCAACATAACTAACATAACCACAACCATCACCACCATAACTAACACAACCACCACCACCACCACCACCACAACCATCACTATGTAAACACATTACAATGAAGAAATATATTGTTTTAACGTTTGGTATTGTAGGAATTTACGTTTTGGACACTCGTCATTTACCAGAAGATAAACTAAGAAATTAAAGAAGAAATAGAAAGAGAGGAGAACATGTGTGTATGTGTGTGGGGGGGGGGGGGGGAGTGTTTTCTTAGGAAAAGATAAAGGAAAGAAGAGTGCTCTCGTACAGAGCTATTTAATTACATAACAACACAATATAATTATTTCATTACCAAAGGTTTCAAGAAACTAGACGATTCTTGCAAGAAACATCTCGCTCGTTCGTCAGACAAAACAATTATCTCTCTCTCTCTCTCTCTCTCTATATATATATATATATATATATATATATATATATATGCAAAAGTATTATTTAAAATTGTTGGGTTACAACGAGTAAATATTTTATAACTGATATAAAAGCACTCAACAAGTTTTGGAGGAGATATTCTGCGCGGAGGAGATATTCTTTATACTAAAATCTAAAAATTCCATTAATTTACGGACCAATTTATTCAGTTGATGCAGACATAGATTGAACTCAACTTTTAAATATAAATATAAATTTAAAATGTAGTATATTTACTTAAGATATTTAATTATTTATGAAACCTGACGATAAATCTTTCGATTCCTTCAATTTTTTTAAACCTTCTTCATGAGTATATAATTAATGATGTAATTAAACTACCTTAAAATGGTGATGCTCCCAATCTATTGAATAAATTTTTAAGCTAGATAAACTTCTATAATAAATATAAGAGCATCTGTAGAATAACTGGGTATCCTAAAAATGTTTTGAATGATTTCTGCTAAATAAGTTTTGTTGAATAATTTTGGTTTTGTTTGCTTTTGATTCTGATTGCTTCTAATGAACTTGACAATATATTGTCAAATAAATTGGAAGGGTTGATTTCTGTGGTTGATATGCGGGGCATACTGTGTTTTCTTACGGCCCTAGATACTCTGGGGAGTGAAATATTCTTGGCGTTTTTTAATATATTGATATCTGTTGTCTATTCTATGCTTGAACGATAATCATGTAAGTGAGGGCAAGAATATTATTATTAATATTAATGTATATTTTATGTATATATATATGTTTGTACATATATGTATGGTAGAATCCTTTGTAACGCAATGAAGATTTTCATGAGAAATAAGAATTTACAGAGCTGATCACGTAAACTCACATGTGTGTCTATAATGTCAACTTGAATTTGAGATAACCTTCTCTTTTTCTTTCTCTTTTTTCTTTTTCTTTTTCTTTTTTCATGAAAATACATATATACTTATGTATTTCAGTATTCTTTTGGAAGGTTTATCTCAGATTTTGATTATAAACCTAAGAATTTTTAAACTAAACATATGGTCATTATTTTTTCACACATTATTGATATGTGTCTCATTCATGAATATTGATATTTACATTAGAATACCTAATTCATATGAATTGATAAACTGATGAAACATAATATTTTAAATATATCATCTTTCTTTCTGAATATATCTACTTCTTCTCCTCCTCCCTCTACACTTGACGGGATTTATGTATCGGCTGATTTAACTCTACCTCCGGTATCTCACCCCTCCCCTATCTCTCCCACCTCGTATAATAGATATTACTCGATCTACCTCTTTTCTCCCACCACCTATATCTCTCTCTACCTCTCTTTATTTATTTTTACTTTTTTACTTTTATTTCTCTCCGTATCCTTAACACTATAACTAAATAAATAAATAAATAAATAAATAATTACAGTACCCCCTTCCCTCCTAAATCTCTCATTTGTACGTTATTCATCTGTGCCCCAGCTGCCTATCATTTTTCACCTCCTCAATATTTCTCTCTCCCATATCTCTCTCTCTATCTCGCTCTGTTGTTTTTCTTTACATACATTTCTTCATTTTCTTCGTCTTCCTCTCTAACTGTCCTTAGCACTATACACTTTCTTTCTTTTTTCTCTTCGTCTTTCTTTCTAACTGTCCTTAACATTTTCACTACCAAAACAACTTTTTAAATGGAAGTTGTAAAGTTTAAGGTATGTCAAATTTATTTATAAAACTGTTTATATATTGTATTTTGTCTGAAGAGGGCATACCATATTTTTAATATGATATCCCTGAAATATATATAATGAAATAAATATGGTTTTATAAATATAGTTTCCATTTGTTTAATATCGTATATATATATATATATATATATATATATATATATATATATATATATATATATATATAGGGCGGTACTCCAGCATGGCCTCAGGCGGATGGCTGGGGCAGTAAAAAGAGAAATTTAAAAAAAGAGTATATATATGCAGAAAATGAACGCAAACAACAATGCAAACAACACAGTAGAATGAAGATATATATATATATATATTCATTTAATGCTTGATATATTAGGAAAAGGGTCTTTACGTTTCGGACACTAGTCCTTCATCAGATAATAGAATGAAAAATAAAAGGTGAAATAGAAAGAGTGAGAGTGAGAAGATGAATGAACGGGGAAATAATATTTTTGGAGAAAAAGCACGTGTGTATTGAGTCAGCCATTTTGGAGGAGAACACTCATCCCACCTCCATCTCAGAAATTGTTGTCGTAGCATCAACTTTGAGAATTACTGGTATCTATCTATCTAGGGCGGGTAAAATTTCCCAAGATCCATGGACGAGTTCTCTCCAGCGGTCTCTGTCCCTCATTATCGCTGCCATGTCCTGCGTCTCCAACAGACCAGTGTCTGTCCTTAGGACATCAACATATGTCAACCTTGGTTTTCCTCTTCCAGTGTGACCCTGCAGGGGCTCCACGGGAGCACTGTGTGCAATGTCAACTCTGGATGTCGGTGGGCATGTCCAGCTAACCTCAATCTCCTCTGTGTCACTCTCGAGCTGACTTTTGGGTTCTCCCGTACAGCTCTGAGTTTTTCATCCTCAGTGTATACTGATTAATGTTCAGAGTCACACTCAGCATTCTCGTGTAGCACCAATCTACCATCTGAGTGAGTTTCTTGGTCAGTGTCCAAGTCTCAGACCCGTACAGCAGCACAGACTCCACTACAGCAACGAAGAGACGGATCTTCAGGTCTTTACTGGTATAGTATAATGAAAACAAGGCACAATAGTATTAGTGAAGGTGATTGACGTGGGTGGAAATTGTGAATTGTTGAAGATTGGTAGACGTCTGTTGTGTATGTGTTTCTGTGTTCTATGTGTGTGTGAATGTGAATGTGTGTGTGTTTCTGTCTATGTTATATGTGTGTGTGAGTGTGAATGTGTTTCTGTCTATGTTATATGTGTGTGTGAGTGTGAATGTGTTTCTGTCTATGTTATATGTGTGTGTGTGAATGTGAATGTGTTTCTGTCTATGTTATATGTGTGTGTGAGTGTGAATGTGTTTCTGTCTATGTTATATGTGTGTGTGAGTGTGAATGTGTTTCTGTCTATGTTATATGTGTGTGTGAGTGTGAATGTGTTTCTGTCTATGTTATATGTGTGTGTGTGAATGTGAGATGTGTTTCTGTCTATGTTATGTGTGTGTGAGTGTGTATGTGTTTGTGTCTATGTCAATATATATATATATATATATGAGTGTGTATGTGTCTGTGTCTGTGTCGATGTCAATATATATGTGATAGTGTGTATGTGTTTGTGTCGATGTCAATATATATATATATCTAGATATAGATATAGATATATATATACACACACACACACACATATATATATATATATATATATATATATATATATATATATATATATATATATATATATATATATATATATGACATTCCACTACACGGTACATAACACTGTGTCCTGGAAAACATTAATGCACTCGTGCATAACCAATTATATATATATATATATATATGTATATATATACATAAATATATACACACACACATATATATATATATATATATATATATATATATATATATATAAATATACACACACACACACACACATATATATATATATATATATATATATATATATATATATATATATATATATATAAACAATGAGTTAATTGGTTTGTTGATTAACATAACATAAAGATATGTCACTATCTGTAAACCAATTATTGTATTTTACCTGACGAAAGCGTACTAAAATATTGGTACCCTTGAAATACGTATAATAAAATAAATATGGTTTTATAAAGATATTTTCCATTTATTAATATTATATATATATATATATATATATATATATATATATATATATATATATATGAGTGTGTATATGTGTTGATACATTATCTGTCTGTATGTCTCACTCGATCTATCTGTCTAGCTAAGTCTATCAGTCTAATATATCCATCTCTATACCTACCACCCTACAATGTGTAATATGTTGACAGTTTAGTTCTGTATTGCTCTATCTATTGATTCCACCGTCTGTCTATCTATCTATCTATCTATCTATCTATCTATCTATCTATCTATCTATAGCAAGTTTTATGAAAGGTGGGTGAAAGTGGCGAGAATGGCCCGAGTGAATGGGCCTTCTCTCTATATCAGCCTGTAGATTGAGGAAAAGGAGGAGGAGAGGAAAGGAGTACAAGCTCTTCGTACTCCTGGAGATGAGGGTTGCACATTTTTTCGGGGGTATGTGTTACCCATATAAACTGGCTCCCTCTATTGGGGAAAATCGACTAACTTTTAAATTCCATCTGTGATAACATTTTACACGTTTTTATTGTATGTAAACTTCCCCCTTTGTATTTGTCCCCTTCTTTTGTGCCCCTGTGGCTAATAAAGAAATATATCTATCTATCTATCTATTTATCTATCTATTTATCTATCTATCTACATTTCTGAAAAGATTATTAATACGGCTTAATTCCTATGTACTTTAATACAACTCTCTCTCTCTCTCTCTCTCTCTCTCTCTCTCTCTCTCTCTCTCTCTCTCTCTCTCTCTCTCTCTCTCTCTCTCTCACTCTCTCTCTCTCTCTCTGCATATATATATACACACACACACACACACATATATATATATATACACCTGTAGTTTATTAGATTAACAATTTGTCTGATCTCTCCCTCACACACTCTCTCACTCTCATACACTTACAATCTGTCTACTTATCTCTTTATACACACACACACCTGTCTGAGTGCTACATGTTTGGTTGATTGTTTATGGCTAACGAAAAATGATCGATTAGTCTTGTCTGTCTCCCTTTAATTTTACCAAAGTTATTCTCTTTGATCTTCACTTCCTCTCTCTCCCGCTCTCTCCCTCTCTCTCACTCTCCCTACCTCTTCTCCTCACTCTCCCTCCCACAAAACCAATATCAAGAAGAGTGTTTTTAGTAACAATACCAGAAGCTAATGATAGGAATACATTGTTTCTACTTTAGGCACAAGGCCAACAATTTTCGGTGGCTGCGGGTATTGATTAAATCTACCCGAGCAGGGTGGAACTTTCACCTCTAGAGGCCCTAAACTATATGAAATTTGAGGTCCTTCTTTAAAAAAAAAAATAATTATACATAATAAAAAGCGCATAGCACTGTAAAGTGCTCGTGATGGCGTCACGGCAAAAACCACCTGGTCCACACTGTAAAGTAGTCGTTTTGCTGACACTATACAAAGGACCCAGTCCACACTGTAAAGTGGTTGCGCTGGTGTCACCACAAAAAGCACCCGGTCCACACTGTAAAGTACTCGTGATGGCGACACGGCAAAAAGCACCCAGTCCAAACTGTAAAGTTCTCGTTTTGGTGACACGATACAA
>OZ024741.1:221168064-221173064 GCA_964016885.1 Eledone cirrhosa
TATACATACAAACAAACATATATATATATATTTATATATATATATATATATATATATATATATATATATATATATATATATATATATATATATATATATTTATTTATTTATATATATTTATTTATTTATATATATATATGTATGTATATATATATATATATATATATATATATATATATATATATATATATATATATATATATACGTTATTCCGGGTTGAATCGGAGGTAACCACAGTAAGTAAGGTACTCAATGTAAGTAAGGTATATATATATATATATAGAGTAGTGAAAGAGTGAAGAATAACATGGTCGGTTGTACAAAAAGGGTTTTATTTACAGTATTAACAATTGTTTCATTGATCAGGTGAGTCTATTGTTGTAATAATATTGCCAGAAATAATAACAGAACACACTCACTGTTTGGTTAGTTTTCGCTTCTGTATCTTTTCATTTGGTCCTCAATGTTTACCAATGACTAACCAACGGTCAAAAATACAGATATAATAAAGATATAAACACAAATATATAGTCTAACAAAGTTCTTTCGTTGCACATCTGCAACATCATCAGTGGTACTATTATGTTCCTCCTGAACTTTGTTAGACTATATATATGTGTTTATATCTATATTATATCTGTATTTTTGACCGTTCGTCAGTCAATGGTAAACATTGCGGACCGAATGAAAAGATACAGAAGCGAAAACCAACCAAACAGTGAGTGTGTTCTGTTATTATTTCTGGCAATATTATTACAATATGACCCTCCCCAAGTATAACAATATTTGTTTCGACACACGATTTCGTATCAAAATCCTCGCAAAACTAATATATATATATATATGCAAAAGTTCTATTTAAATTGTTGGGATAAAAATTGATGTCGTCCAAAAGTAACGGTCGCATTTTGAAAGGGTACGTCAATGTTTATTTATAAAACTGGAATATATTGTATTTTGTCTGATGAAGGCATACCATAATTTAACTTGGTATCCTTGAAATATGTATAATGAAATAAATATGGTTTTATAAATATAGTTTCCATTTGATAATATCGTATATATATATATATATATATATATATATATATACATCAGGGGCTGTGGAACTGGGAGTGGTGGGGGGCGGTGGTAGGGGACCATGCTCCAGCCCTTCCCCAATAATTATATTTTTCTCCCCAAACTACCAAAGCATACATCTATTTGTCTATGCGCTACAATTTATGTACATGTAATATATTATGTTAACTTTCATAGTATTATTTTTTTTTTGTCACTATTTGCCAATTGTTAGTATGTGTATTCAGATACATTTTCCATAGGTCATTTTGCTATAATTACTATATAACTATTGAAAGCTGTAAATGTAATATGAGACCCACTTGGACTCAAATTGTATTTTCTGACCATTTCAGAGTGCAAAGAGCTAAAGTAATCACTACAACTAAATTGACCAAATTAGCCTTCCCCCCCTCTCCCCCTCATTCAGAAATGCTTCCATCGCCCCTGTATATATATATATATATATATATATATATATATATATATATATATATATATATATATATATATATATTATATATATATATATATATTATATAGACATATATATATATATATATATATGAAAAAGTGAGTCCTTCATCAGTGACCCTCCAACCGTCCTCGGCATTTCATCGCTTTAAGAGCGATGAAATGCCGAGGACGGTTGGAGGGTCACTGATGAAGGACTCACTTTTTCATATGTATCCCATTTGCAACGCCGCAGCTCCATTATTATCATCATATATATATATATATATATATATATATATATATATATATATATATATATATATCAACTAGAAATTGATTGACATATATATATATATGTCAATCAATTTCTAGCTGATATAAAATGCTCGGATCTATTCAGTGGAATCTTTGAGCTTATTCTACAGTGGATATGGCGCATGTCTTGGACATGACTCCTTTAATTTAATTTAACTAAATTTATTTCGGATATATATGCTAGCAGTGTATCCCGGAACATTGGTAACAGCACCTCCAATGAGAAACGTTTATTTGTGAGTGCCTGTTAAAAACTCACGAAAATATACCGACAGGAAACTTGTTTTATTTGGAGAAAATTAAGAAGTTGAAAGTACAGTTTAGCTGTCTACGTGCATTGTTCATAAAAATATTGTTGAGCCCCTTCTTTTCATACTCCTTCTGTGACAGTTGTGCCCCGGCGTTTCCACTCTGTTTTTGGCCTATTGGTGTAAATGTGAAAGAGAAAGTCACAAGTTAAGTTGGCAGAAGGTTCCAGTGTCATAGCAGTAAGGCGTAGGCTACTTACTTTCAAAAGTTCATTCGTACTCTTTCCACTAAGTTACTCTCTCTCTCTCTCTATCCCTCTCGGTGCAGTCCCTTGCGAATTTCTCGCGTAGGCCTGGTGTAGATTTGCACCCGATCCATCTGCCCGAATATATATATAAGTTTATCCCGGGTTCAATCGGGGGTAACCACAGTAAGTAAGGTACTCAATACAAAGCAGAGTATAAATATTTAATATAGAAAAAGCTTCTACAGGACTAGAACTGTTTCATTCGGGAGAAACAATCAGGCTTCCTGATGATTTCTCCCGAATGAAACAGTTCTAGTCCTGTAGAAGCCTTTTCTATATATATATATATATATATATATATATATATATGCAAAGAGATATTTAATTTGCTGGTAATTCAACAAATGTATTTACAGATTCGAGACATTCTACAGGTTTGCTGGAGTATAATATCAATGATATTAATAAATGGAAACTATATTTATAAAACCATATTTATTTTATTATATATATTTCAAGGGTACCAAAAAAACTTTGGTACGCACTCATCAGATAAAATACAAAATTTGTTTGATAAATAGTGACATACCCGATAAACCAGACCTTATCGGTTTAGGTTCCATTTGGATAGTGAAAGAAAAAGAGAAAAATTTAAAATCATTTAGGATGGATATGCAAATGAAGTAGAAGCGTAGACTGAAAAAATCGTTATATTTAGACGCTAGGTAAATTTAAATAATTATTAGGATACTTAACAAAAGAAGAAGATGAAGAAGAAGGAAGAAAGATAGGCTAATATTATTATTAGGGTGCAAGTAGATTTAAAAATTAAAAATTTAAAATGTGGTAGAATACTAATTCAAACATTTTTTAATTCTCTCAAGAATCTGTCATTTGTGTATTGAAGAAATTTTTTATTTACTCCCTTGTCAAAATTCTATCAACCTAAACAAAGAAATATTCAGTTCCTGCAGACATCGCCAAAAAATGACTTTCCGAAGTATTTATAATCTATAGTATATAATTCACTTATTCACTATACTATTCTTCTGTCAATGTTTAGTTGTGATTTTTAAATGATATTTTTCTTTTTCTTTTTAAGTTTTCTTAATTGATTTCCTTTATATTTTTATATTTTTTAATTGATATTTCTTAATTCATATTTTGAAATATATCCTTTTTCTTGATAGTTTTCTAAATCCCCTCATGAGGTCTCTAAAAATATTTTCCTTCTTAATTGACTATATAGGTAATATCTAGATACATATATAAAAGAAATTCTCGTCTTTGAAAACATGTAATATAAAATACCTTATAATCATACATAAAATAATATATAAAATTTTCTCCACATACATTTTAAGTAAATTATAAAATCTAACGTAAATAGTGTAACTAATAAACACTGGAGTTATCTTTTCCTTTTCTTTTTCCTTTATAATCTAACACGCATAAAGCATCTTCTCTTCTTAACAACATAAATATAATTTTCGTTGACTTAATGTTTTCTATCTTGATTGAACTATTTGAAGGTACAAAAGGTTCTTCTATAATAACATTCGAACTACGTCTTTTTCTTAACTATATATTGAAAATGTAAACATATCCTTCGTAACCCTTAAATTATATTTGAATTAATAATAGCATGTATAATCACCAATAATATTTATATTTTTATCTATTTATATAAATATGTATATAATAACTGGTTGTGATATAATAAGCTAAAGTGTAGTTACAACCTTAATTCCTTAAAATATAATTATATACATTATATGTATAATATTATAACTCATGATTTAGTTATATATTTTTAGATTTTTTAATTTGGGGATTAGTATTCTACCACTACAACACATTTTTAATTTTAAAATTTTAAATCTACTTGCACCCTAATAATAATATTAGCCTATCTTTCTTCCTTCTTCTTCATCTTCTTCTTTTGTAAAGTATCCTAATAATTATTTACATTTACCTAGCGTCTAAATATAACGATTTTTTCAGTCTACGCTTTTACTTCATTTGCATATCCATCCTAAATAATTTGAAATTTTTCTTTTTTTCTTTCACTATCCAAATGGAACCTGAACCGATAAGGTCTGGTTTATCGGGTATGTCACTATTTATAAAACAAATTTTGTATTTTATCTGATGAGAGCGTACCAAAGTTTTTTTGGTACCCTTGAAATATCTATATATATAAAACTGAGGACGTCTGTCTGTGTGTGTGTGAGTTTGAATCTCTAAAACTCGAGAAACACCCAACCTACTCTTTTCAAACTTTACACATGTAATACTTATGTTCCAGAGAGTGTTCTGGGCAAAAATAATTTCAAATTTTCAATGCGCTAGGGTTCTTTTTAGGCGATTTAGCGATCTCTCTCTATATATATAATTCTTAGTCTTTCTCTTTTTAGATACATACATATAACGTTGCGCCCTTATAATATCTGTCTGTATGTCTGGCTGTCTGCATTACGTCACTTCCTGAAGATGTCTGTCTGTGTTGTGTGTGTGTGTGTGTCTGTGAGTTTGAATCCCTAAAACTCGAGAAGTACCCAACCGATTTTTTTCAAACTTTACATGTGTATTACTTATGTTTCAGGGAGTGTTATGCACATAAAATCCAACTTTTTGATCCCCTAGGGCCCGCATTAGGTGA
Organism: Eledone cirrhosa; assembly: GCA_964016885.1. NCBI lineage: Eukaryota > Metazoa > Mollusca > Cephalopoda > Octopoda > Eledonidae > Eledone > Eledone cirrhosa. The sequence continues at coordinate 221,173,053 of OZ024741.1, forward strand.
AAAACTGCGTTT
>OZ024741.1:221175564-221180564 GCA_964016885.1 Eledone cirrhosa
ATATATATATATATATATAGGTTTTAATATAGATGAGATTCTACAGGACTAGAACTGTTTCATTCTTTAGAAATCATCAGGAATCCCTGATGATTTCTAAAGAATGAAACAGTTCTAGTCCTGTAGAATCTCATCTATATTAAAACTTTTATACTCTGCTATGTATTGAGTACCTTACTTACTGTGGTTACCTCTGATTCAACCCGGAATAACGTATATATATATATATATATATATATATATATATATATATATATATATATATATTATATTATATTATATTATATTATACCTATTTATCTATATATATATATATATATATATATACTGAGAGGGAGGGGAAGGTATATAAGAAGGTTTAAGTGTAGGTAGATATAGATAGATAGATAGATAGATATAGTGTCACGTGAATTGAGGAGGTTATCGACGTGACGGCTGTGCTGAGAGTTACGGTATCTGCTGAAGATTTAACTAGAAAATCGATAATAGCTGTTGTTAGTTGAAAATGCCCCCCCCCCCCCTGTTAAATAATGGACTGGTCAAGGTCTGTGTAGGAAAGTAATAGAGATGATGTCGTTGATTGAAAATGGGAAATCTCCCTTGTTAAATAATGGACTGGTCAAGGTCTGTGTAGGAAAGTAATAGAGATGATGTCGTTGATTGAAAATGGGAAATCTCCCTTGTTAAATAATGGACTGGTCAAGGTCAGTGTAGGAAAGTAATAGAGATGATGTCGTTGATTGAAAATGGGAAATCTCCCTTGTTAAATAATGGACTGGTCAAGGTCAGTGTAGGAAAGTAATAGAGATGATGTCGTTGATTGAAAATGGGAAATCTCCCTTGTTAAATAATGGACTGGTCAAGGTCAGTGTAGGAAAGTAATAGAGATGATGTCGTTGATTGAAAATGGGAAATCTCCCTTGTTAAATAATGGACTGGTCAAGGTCAGTGTAGGAAAGTAATAGAGATGATGTCGTTGATTGAAAATGGGAAATCTCCCTTGTTAAATAATGGACTGGTCAAGGTCAGTGTAGGAAAGTAATAGAGATGATGTCGTTGATTGAAAATGGGAAATCTCCCTTGTTAAATAATGGACTGGTCAAGGTCAGTGTAGGAAAGTAATAGAGATGATGTCGTTGATTGAAAATGGGAAATCTCCCTTGTTAAATAATGGACTGGTCAAGGTCAGTGTAGGAAAGTAATAGAGATGATGTCGTTGATTGAAAATGGGAAATCTCCCTTGTTAAATAATGGACTGGTCAAGGTCAGTGTAGGAAAGTAATAGAGATGATGTCGTTGATTGAAAATGGGAAACCCCCCTTGTTAAATAATGGACTGGTCAACGTCAGTGTAGGAAAGTAATAGAGATGATGTCGTTGATTGAAAATGGGAAACCCCCCTTGTTAAATAATGGACTGGTCAAGGTCAGTGTAGGAAAGTAATAGAGATGATGTCGTTGATTGAAAATAAATGGGAAACCCCCCTTGTTAAATAGTGGACCCGTCCAGGTTTGTTGTAGGAAAGTAATAGAGATACTGTTGTTGGCTGAAAATGGAGGGGGGGGGGGGCTTTAGAAATACCTTATAGAAATGCATGCACACACCTACGCACATATATACACACATACATACCCATACACACACATACTCGCACACACACTTACATACACATACTTATGTACACAGACACTCAGATACTCATGGACATAGACACACTCACACACATATTCATACTGTCACACATATACACTCATACAGAGACACACACGAACTCATATACACAGGCACACTCAAACTCACACACACATACTCATACACAGTCACACGCACACACACACACACCTATATATAAATATTTTTTAAAACTTTATTTGTTTTAGTCATTAGAGTCCGGTCACCGCCTTCATTTAGTATAATCGAAACATAATTCATAATTTTAAAAATGTTGGGATCTATTTTATCGATCCCAAAATGTAATTGTAAAACCAGTGGACATCTTGTGAAGGTGCATGGCTTAGGGGTTAGAGCATTGGGCTTGCAATCGAAAGGTTGTGAGTTCAATTCTCGGACCGGGTATGTGTTGTTTCCTTGAGCAAGACACTTTATTTCACGTTGCTCCAGTTTACTCAGCTGTAGAAATGAGATGATAGGGACTGGGGTCCCTATCATTAAATTACCCAAGACACCTCCAACGAGATATACCTTGGAGGAGGCCAGCTAAACCTGCATAGGTGTGAGCTGGCACACACACACAGTGGATGTCTTATACGAAGGCCAATAAATATGGTATATATGACGAGTTTCTACAGTTTCTGTCAACCAACTTCAACTCACATGTCAACTCACATCAACTTCAACTCACATCACCCGAGGCTATAGTAGTAGGGATTTACCGAAGGTCCCACAATGTGAGATTGAACCCACACCCATATATATACATATAAAACGTAGAAATATCCTAGACCCCCAGTAGACAACTGATGAGAAACTCCCCCCCCCCCCTGTTCATGCTTTCTTCGTATTCCCACTGCATTTTAAGTTACCTTAAATAGCAACTACACAGCCATTTCTATTCTCCATATATTCCATCATATATATATATATATATATATATATATATATATATATATATATATATGTGTGTGTGTGTGTGTGTGTGTGTGTAGCGAAATCTCTCCACACTTACTGATCCCCAAATGACACGGGAGTGCTGTTTTTCTTTATCTCGGGTTGGCGCCTGCGGTCTGGAGAAACTGGCCAGCTTGGGGCTAAATGAGATAAAATTGCCTTAAAGCAATTCCACTCGTTTCTCCGAAGAGAAGGACGTCACTTCGAATTTCCCAAGCAGTAGAGAGATGTTGTGTTCAGCCAAATACTCCAACTCTTCCGACAGGGTTGGGCTACTTGGATAAAGGTTAGTTCAATGCATCTGGTGAGACTTACTAAATTCATGCAAACTAACCACACAAACATAATACACAATTCGCTTGGTTCTTTGCTGTTTTCTATATTCAAAAGGATATATATATCAGGGCTTCCTGATGATTTCTCCCGAATGAAAGAGTCCTAGTCCTGTAGAAGCCTTTTCTATATTAAATATTTATACTCTGCTTTGTATTGAGTACCTTACTTACTGTGGTTATCCCCGATTGAACCCGGAATAACTTATCTTATATATATATAGGTCCAATTTTATGGCACGATTGGACACCTTGATTCTGCCATTGAATTACGTTATGGGTACACGTGTCTGTGGAATACTCAAGTACTTATATTTTAATTCAATAGTTTGACATATATTTAATAGGAAGACTGAATGTTCATCGTCGACAGTGAAGAAGGATCAATGACCACCATTAAAAATTAAAAGTAACAAGTAGCCTAATTAAAAAGATATCGTGCAGTCCTGTAATCCGGTAAATTGTTGGCCGACCTTGACAACCTTGTTGCTATGCTATCACAATGTGGTTTTATATTTCTTCAGTTTCCTAGCTGTCAGCCAACACCGGACTTTTACCAACTGAGGCCCTTCTCTAAAAATATTCCCTAAATATATATATTAATGTTAATGATAAAGAATATAATATAATATAATTGTTTCTACTTTTGGCACAAGGCCAGCAATTACCCCAGTGTATTACTGGTACTTTACTTTATCGTCCCCGTAGGGATGAAAGGCAAAGTTAACCTCGACGGGATTTGTATTCATACCATAAAGGGCCGTAACTCTTTGCTGCAAAGCATGGCGTCCGACCCTCCACCGATACTGCCAATCCACCGCCCTATAATATAATTTAATATAATATAATATAATTGTTTCTACTTTTTGGCACAAGGCCTGCAATTATCCCAGTGTATTACTGGTACTTTATTTTATCGACCCCGTAAGGATGAAAGGCAAAGTCAACCTCGGCGGGATTTGAACTCAGACTGTAAAGGGATGTAACTATGCTAGAAAGCATGGCGTCCGACCCTCTACCGATACTGCCAATTCAATTCAATAATATAATATAATATAATATTATATTATAAATAGGGGTAAAGACCCCGTTCGGTCACGAATGACCATGTGATTTGCACCGAGTAAGCTCCCCCTCCGAAGCACTAGTCCGATACCTTGAACACCTTTTTCTTCTCTCTTTCATCTAAGCCTGAACCTAATAACATTAATTGCTCTCTATCTCTATGTTTGCCTGTTTTATATATATATATATATATTTCGTTTCTGAATTTGTTTAGTAAGATTCTTGATCTGAAAACGTGTGTTGAAACCGATATTGTTATACTTTGGGAGGGTCATGTTGCCAATAAGAAACACACGCACCAGTTACATTCACTTCAATTTATTATATATTAAAACAATTTTTATAAATTTCCGGGTGGTTGGTTAGGCTACTTTTTAGGAACGATCGACTTTCGTCAAATCGGACCGAGGGAACAATGTTTCCGTTGGTCTTTCCAATTGCTAATACTATCTATCGGTCGCAACTCCAGGTAGAAGGAGCAACGTGAAATAAAGTGTCTTGCTCAAGGACATAACGCATCGCCTGGTCCAGGAATCGAACTCACAACCTTACGATTGCGAATCCAATTCTCTAACCACTCAGCCACACGCCTTCAATGCTACTTGTTACTTTTAATTTTTAATGTTCATTGATCCTTCTTCACTGTCGACGATGAACATTCAGTCTTTTTATTTATTTTTTCAAAAAATTTATAAATTTCTGGTTGGTTGGTTAGGCTACTTGTTACTTTTAATTTTTAATGGTGGTCATTGATCCTTCTTCACTGTCGACGATGAACATTCAGTCTTCCTATTAAATATATGTCAAACTATTGAATTAAAATATAAGTAGCTGAGTATTCCACAGACACGTGTACCCATAACGTATAATAGAAAAACGAGGAAGTTTTGTTTACATATTAAAAATATTTATGGTGTATCGATCTGTTATGCGTGTTCCGCGCAATATATATATATCTAATATATATTTGTGAAAT
>OZ024741.1:221188064-221208064 GCA_964016885.1 Eledone cirrhosa
AGACTCTCCACTGGACAGGACGCCAGTCCATCACAGAGTTAAACTCCCAGATATTGTTGGCACTCATTTTCAGCTGAGTATACTGGAGCAACCTGAAATGAACTGCTTTGCTAAAGAACACAACACACAACCTAGTCCAGGAATCGAACCCACGACATTATGATCATAAATCCAACACCCTTACCACTAGGCCACACTCCTCCACATACCTGTATTTAGGATTTCATTATCTAATGGAGTCGTTGACATTTTAAAGAGTGTCGTGTGATTTGCGGTCGAATTAGCTGCTATATCTCGAGCGTCTGCATAGAGGCAGCAGCACTGGTTTCCGTCAAAGCTTTATAGCGAGGAAACTGGTGGTTGTATGAATGTAACAAAACGAGACAATGTTTGTGTATATAATATTTAATTAACGGTAGATAGAATACTTGACATGTCAAAGATAGATGTTAGAATGAAACAAAGTTAGTAGTTACCGTTTTGATTGCCAGGCAAACGCGGCTGGCAGAGGGCGCCTGGCTAAGGCCAGGCGCCTGTTGGCCAAATTAATGGCAGAGCCAAATGAGAGGCTCTTCGACCTGGTGCCGAAAAGGCAAAGAGAGAGAGGAAGCTTAAAGTTGTTAGTTTTATAGGGCTCTGACCGGAAGTTGCAGAAAGGGTTCCACTTCCCGTCTAGATCCTAATCAAAACAAGGGAGACAACCGCTACAGCTTTTTAAACTAGAAGCAGATGTGACAAGGACGTATATTTGTGTGTGTAAGTGTATTTACGTATGTTTCAGTGTGTATCTATGTATGTCTCTTTGAATGTGTATGTATGCATGTATGTATGTATGTATGTATGTATGTATGTATGTATGTATGTATGTCAAGGCAGAATTCTAGGAGAAGGAAAACTCTGATATAACACCTGCAACCCTGATGGTATCCAATCATGTTGACTTGTTCTTCTTTTTGGTAAATATCATCTTGGTTAAGAGAGTGGGACTGGCTTTGTGCGGTGCCTTTGCTCACTATAAAAGCTTCACGGCACAGGCATTGCTTTATATCTGAAGATCTCTCTGCACTTGTCGTCACATGATACCATGGGCCTAGCACTATGTGTCAATAATTGTCACAAGTGTAGTGTTTGTACCAGAGTTTTCAAGTCGCTGGCTGGACTAAGAAGTCACACTCGTTCAGCGCATCGGTGGGAGTTCTCCTACGTGGATATACAGTAGTGGCCGTACTCGAAAACGAGTTGGCAGCCACCATGTATGTATGTATGTATGTATGTATGTATGTATGTATGTATGTATGGTCGGGTTGTTGGCGACTAAACTGGCAACCCCACCAAGGTTTCTTGGTGAGGAGGGTGACTTTGGACATCCTGCAGGACTAAAAACAAAACCTGTCAAAGGGCAAAGGAGCTCTTAAGAGTCAATGGCCATCCAAAATCACCGGGAGAGATGACCCCTTAGCCTTTGTCAAGGCAGAATTCTAGGAGAAGGAAAACTCTGATATATCACCTGCAACCCTGATGGTATCCAATGATGTTGACTTGTTCTTCTTTTTGGTAAATATCATCTTGGTTAAGAGAGTGGGACTGGCTTTGTGAAGTGCCTTTGATCACTATAAAAGCTTCACGGCACAGGCATTGCTTTATATCTAGAGATCTCTCTGCACTTGTCGTCAAATGGTACCATGGGCCCAGCACTGTGTCAATAATTGTCACAAGTGTAGTGTTTGTACCAGAGTTTTCAAGTCGCTGGCTGGACTAAAAAGTCACACTCGTTCAGCCCATCGGTAGGGGTTCTCCTACATGGATATAAAGTAGTGGCCGTACTCGAAAACGAGTTGGCAGCCACCGTATGTATGTATGTTTGTATGTATGTATGTTCTTCTGGTTTTATAATTTCACAAAGTTTTCCCAATAGAGAGAGAGTCGGTTTCTAACATAGACACAAGACACTCTCATTGGAATTTACACAACATCAACTAGGTAGATATGTATGTATGCATGCATGTGTAGATATGGATGTTATTGTATGTGTGGATGTGTATGTTTTGAGTTGTATGTGTGCATGTGTATATGCTTTGTATCTGTACATGTGTATATGCAGTTATTACATGCAAAATTTTTGGAATGTATGTATGTATGTATTTATTTACGTATATTTGAATGCGTACCGCAGTATTTATGTATGTATGTATATATATTTCACTGTGTGTATATGTATGTACGTATATTTGAATGCGTGTTTGCGAGTGCGTGGGTGTATATGACTATATGCACATATGTGTGTGTGTGTGTGCGAGTGAGTGTGTGTGCATGTATATGGCTATGTATATATATATATATATATATATATATATATATATATATAATATATATATATGTACATATATACATATATATGTGTGTGTGTATTGCTATGAATATATATATATATGTGTGTGTATGAGAGAGAAAGTGAGTGAGTGTGTGTATGTATATATATATATATATATATGAGTGAGTGAATGTGTGTATGTATATGGCTATGTGTTTATATATATATATGTGTGTGTTGTACATAGCTATGTATCTATATTTATATGTCTATGTGTCTCTACTCCATGTTGCAATTTACCAACTCAGGAATGCATTCCTTAACATTAAACTAATCAATGGTTTTTTTCGCGATTTTTCGCTGCTTCTATCATTACCTCCATCTTCCTTCCACTACATATATATATATATATATATATATACAAACGCACACGCACACACACACATGTATACATACATGCAGATACATACATATATATATATATATATATATATATATATATATATATATATATATATATATATATATACATACATACACATACATACACATATATATATAAAAATATACACACATGCACATACATATATATATATATATACGTACATATACTTATATATATATATTTTTATATATATATATATATATATATATATATATATATATATATATATATATATACAGTCATTTATATATATACATAAATATATATATGAAAAAATGGGGAGAAGAATACTGCAGGTTGCACATGGATAACATGTTATAAAATGAGTCCCTCATCAGTGATTTGCCAACGATCATAGATATTTCATTGCATTAAAAATCATATACCTCAGGTTGGTGCAATAATAACTAATTTAAGTTATTAGGACAATTAAAACGCGTAAAGCGAGTGAGACAAGTAAACAACAAAGAGGAAAGCTAACCGTAGATAGGAAGGGAACAAGCTACATAGTTATTCTGTTAGCATAAGCTAGGTGAATATATGAGCGCTTAGAAAAAAGACCTTTCGAGATGAATCCAAATGTAAGAAAGAAGGAAAATGTACTCGTCGCGAACGGGGTGAAGTGAGAAGGGGAGAAACAGTGAGTGAGTGAGTGGAAGTGTGAGGAAGAGTTAACTGACATGACAGAGGGGGCGAAAGAAAGTAGGAGAAACAGAGAGAACGAGGGAGCAGTAAGAGAGAGAGAGAGAGAAAAACAGAATCGCAGTTTAGGTAAATATATGTGAAAAAATGGGGAGAAGAATACTGCAGGTTGCACATGGATAACATGTTATAAAATGAGTCCCTCATCAGTGATTTGCCAACGATCATAGATATTTCATATATAAATATATACATAAATATGTATATAAATATATACATAAATATATATATAAATATATATATATTTAATGTCCATACATATATATATATATATATATATATATGATATATATATATATATATTTATGTATATATATATTTATGTATATATATAAATGATTGTATATATATATATATATATATATATATACGGACATTAAATCATAAACCATATATATGTATATACTGACAATACATACACTAACATTATACCATAGATAATATGTATACACATATGTATATATACGTGTGTATATATATATATATATATATATAAATATATATATATAAGTATATGTACGTATATATATATATATATGTGCATGTGTATATTTATATATATATATATATATGTATGTATCTGCATGTATGTATATATCTGTGTGTGTGTGTGTTTGTGTGTAGCTATGCATATAGGTTTATACATATATGTGTGTATGTGTTTGTGTATATATGTGTATATATATATATATATTAGTAAAAGGAAAAGAAAATGCTGACAAATTTTTCCCTGTGAAAAATAGTTTAATTAGGAATAAGTAAAAATTAGTAATAAGTATTGGTTAGCACACATCACGGGCGCTCTATCTCAAAATTATTTTTGAAAAGCATTAGAAATGCGCAACCGGTAAAAGCTTAAAACTTAAAACCAAAACTGAATACTAACCAATACTTATTACTAATTTTTACTTATTCCTAATTAAACTATTTTTCACAGGGAAAAATTTGTCAGCATTTTCTTTTCGTTTTACTAATATATCTCAACTCGTGTGTTACACCTCTATTCTTTTAAATATATATATATATATATATATATGTGTGTGTGTGTGTGTGTGTGTGCAAAAGTTCTATTTAAATTGTTGGGATACAACAAGCAAAAATTTTTATAACTGATATAAAGCACTCAAGTATTTGGAGTAAACATACGATATTAACAAATGGAAACTATATTTATAAAACCATATTTATTTCATTATACATATTTCAAGGACACCAAGTTAAATTATGGTGTGCTTTCATCAGATAAAATATAATATAGATATAGTTTTATAAATAAATATTGACATACCCTTAAAAAATGCAACCATTACTGTTGGAAGCTCCCGGATAGTATATATATATATATATATATATATATATATATATATATATATATATATAGCTATATATATATATATATATAGCTATATATATAGATATATAGCTATGTATATGTCCATCGCTACCTCGTTAACCATTTAGTAACATAGCCCATCCTTTTATCTCTCTCTCTCTCTCTCTCTGTCCTCTCTATCTATCTATCTATCTATCTATCTATTTCTCATTCTATATACCAGTGATGAAAGCACTAGCTCCACCTTCCCTTCTACCTCCTCCACCTTTCCCCTCATCATCACCCCTCCCCCACCACCTCCACATGTCCCCTCCCCCAACCACCACATGTCCCCTCCATCTCTCCTCTCACCCTACCACCTCTCCACCCAACCCCACCACCTCTACCACCAACACCCCTACCAACAACACCGCTACTACCAATACCACTAACCAACACCACCACCAACAACAACAACACCACTACCAACAATACAGCCACCACTACCACCAACACCACTACCACCAACACCACTACCAACAACACCACCACTACCACCAACACCACTACCAACAATACAGCCACCACTACCACCAACACCACTACCACCAACACCACTACCATTAACAACACCACCACTACCAACAATACAGCCACCACTACCACCAACACCACTACCACCAACACCACTACCAACAACACCGCTACCACCAACACCACTACCTCCAACACCTTTACCACCAACAACAACAACACCACTATCAACAATACAGCCACCACTACCACCAACACCACTACCAACAACACCACCACTACCACCAACACCACTACCATTAACAACACCACCACTACCACCAACACCACTACCATTAACAACACGACCACTACCACCAACACTACTACCAACAATACAGTCACCACTACCACCAACACCACTACCACCAATACAGCCACCACTACCACCACTACCACCACCACTACCACCAACACCACTACCACTAATACAGCCACCACTACCACCAACACCACTACCATTAACAACACGACCACTACCACCACTACCACTACTACCAACACTACTACCATTAACACCACCACCACTACCACCAACACCACTACCACCAATACAGCCACCACTACCACCAACACTACTACCATTAACAACACCACCACTACCACCAACACCACTACCATTAACAACACGACCACTACCACCAACACCACTACCACTACTACCAACACCACTACCATTAACAACACCACCACTACCACCAACACCACTACCATTAACAACACCACCACTACCACCAACACCACTACCACCAACACCACTACCATTAACACCACCACCACTACCACCAACATTACCACCAACAACAACAACAATTGAAAGACATGCAACAACATGCACGTCATGTAGGAATCTAGGTTTCACGTGATCTACTTGTTAACGCTCAGATGACGTACTTTTCATTGTATTTCGCTGCATTTTACTGCATTTTACTGCATTTTACTGCATTTCACTGCATTCCATTGCATTCCATTGCATGCTACTGCACACATGTACTACGCATATGTTTATATGTAGTTAGAAAAATAATTTTTATGTGTGTGTGTATCTGTTATTGCGCGCGCGTGTGTGTGTGTGTATGATTGTGAGAGACCTGGCGTTATTACGTATGCGTGTGTGTGTGTTTGGGAGAACGCGCGTAATTACATATGCTTGTGTGTGTGTGTGTGTGTGTGTGTGTGTGTGTGTGTGTGTGTGCTTGTGAGAGACCTGGCGTAATTGTGTGTGTGTGTGTGTGCGCGCTTGGAAGAGCGCGCGTAATTACGTATGCTTGTGTGTATGCTTGTGAGAGATTTGGCGTAATTGTGTGTGTGTGTGAGAGTTTGCGAGAGACTTGGCGTAATTACGTATGTGCGTGTGTGTGTGTGCGAGTGTGTGTGTGCTTGTGAGAGATTTGGCGTAATTGTGTGTGTGTGTGTGTGTGAGTTTGCGAGAGACTTGGCGTAATTACGTATGCACGTGTGTGTGTGTGTGTGTGTGTGTGCGTGTGTGTGTGCTTGTGAGAGATTTGGCGTAATTGTGTGTGTGTGTGTGAGTTTGCGAGAGACTTGGCGTAATTACGTATGCGCGTGTGTGTGTGTGCGTGTGCGCGTGTGTGTGTGTGCGTGTGTGTGTGTGCTTGTGAAAGATTTGGCGTAATTGTGTGTGTGTGTGTGTGAGAGTTTGCGAGAGACTTGGCGTAATTACGTATGCGCGTGTGTGTGTGTGTGTGCGTGTGTGTTTGTATGCTTGTGAGAGATTTGGCGTAATTGTGTGTGTGTGTGTGTGAGTTTGCGAGAGACTTGGCGTAATTACGTATGCGCGCGTGTGTGTGTGTGTGTGTGCGTGCGTGTGTGTGTGCGTGTGTGTTTGTATGCTTGTGAGAGATTTGGCGTAATTGTGTGTGTGTGTGCGTGTGAGTTTGCGAGAGACTTGGCGTAATTACATATGCGCGTGTGTGTGAGAGAGAGAGCGAGAGAGTTGGCGTAACTGCATATGCGTGTAATTGCGTATGAGTTGTAATTCTGAATGCGTGCGTGTATACGGGTATGTGTTTGATTATGAGTGATTGGGCGTGATTGTGTGTATGTTTGATTGGGTGTGTGTGTGTATGATTGGGCGTGATTGTGTGAGTGTGTGTGATTGTGTATGTGTTTGGTTGGGCATGATAGTGTGTGTATGTATGATCGTGTGTGTGTATGTATGATCGTGTGTGTGTATATGTATGATTGTGTGTGTGTGTTCGTGTGTGTGTATGTATGATCGTGTGTGTGTGTGTATGATCGTGTGTGTGTATGTATGATTGTGTGTGCGTGTGTGTATGATCGCGTGTGTGTATGTATCATCGTGTGTGTGTATGTATGATTGTGTGTGTGTATGCATGATTGTACGTGTGGATGGGGGTTATTGTGTGTGTGTGTGAACGCGTGTGGCTGTGATCGTGTGTGTACGTATGATTGATAGTGATTGTGTGTGTGTGTGAGTGTGCGTGTGTATGACTGAGGGATTGTGTGTGTGTGTGTGAGTGTGTGTGTGTGACTGTGATCGTGTGTGTGCGTATGATTGTGGGTGATTGGGCGTGTGTTAGTGTGTGTGTGTATGACTGAGGTGTTGTGTGTGTGTGTGTAATTGTGCGTGCATGTGCGTGTGTGTATGTGTGTACATGTGCGTGTATGTATGTATGTGTAAACGAGGGAGTGGAGTTAAGAACTGTAATGGATCTCCGTCTATTTCGACGTTGATTGTTCCAGTTGTTTGATCAACAGAACATCCTACTTATAAAATTAACATGTAAGTAACTGAATATTCTACAGACACGAGTAGCCAGAGAGACGCAGTGTGTGACAAAGCTTGCGGCCCTTTTGACACATGTTTGTCATCTGAACGGTGAGAAACAATGTGAAATGAAATATCTTGCTTAAGGACACAACAGTCTCGGGTCTCCAATAATCGTCTCCCGCTTATTCATTTTTCAATTTTTTTCCACCAGCCCACCACCAACCCACCCCGCTCTTATTCCACCACACATTTCTTCTTCTTCTTCTTCTTCTTCTTCTTCTTCTTCTTCTTCTTCTTCTTCATCTTCTTCTACTTCCTTCTTTTTTTCTTCTAGCCCCCCCCCCCCCCCCCTTCCGCCACTTGTTAAAGTTTACTAATCCATCTCCTGCAAAATTTTATTTTATGTGGTAGCATTCCTGCGACAATTAATCTTTATACATTAAAAAACTAGCAGAAAAACCACCCTTCGGGTAGTTTTCTGCTAGCATGTGTAGTGTGTATATTGATATTATACGCAGGTATATATACATGTAGATATGATCAAATAAAATCGTAATTGACAATATACACAGAAATTGAACGAAGACTGTGTTACACTGTCTTATGTAATCAGTAACGTAATCCATGATACATTAAAAAAAGACGATATTATATATAAACTGCATTAGGAGAAAATAGTGACAGAAAATTAGTATGTTTATTTAAGCGATCGCCACCGGAAGTGTTGACATCACACAGTCTCTCTTTCTATATATATGGTAGTTGAAGTGGTGGTGGTGGCAACGATATACCGGAAGTGCAACTTTGAAAAGAAGTCAATTTTAAATTATTTATTTTTACGAAATTATTTTTGTTTACGAAATTTAGTAGATAAATTATGTAATATTCATTCATATTTATTCAAAGTAATCCAACTTATTTTACAAACGGGATAAAAAAAAAAATAAACCGTACGCAGTCCCGCAGACCTTCCTTTATTATAGTTTAGATTATATATACATGACCAACAAAAGAACCTTACTAGGAATCTCATCTTATGTAATAAAGTTGTAGTTACTGTCTGTTTGTTTGTTCACGAACTCCTCCTGTGGTTTTGGAGATAGACCCCCCATAACCATATATATTCTGAAACTACATTGCCCAGGGTACTTGGATAAGTATATTTCATTTTATCAAAGGGTTCCCCGGGGGCACAAACCCCCGCTGAAAATGTTTTCCCTTCGATTTATATGAAATTTAAACCATGCGTAAATGACAAGATATGATGCCTATTCACAAAATTTCAGCAAATTTCAATAATATTAAAACACCCAAATGGGGGTTTAACCCCCCCCCCCCCCCCCATTAGGGTGTTTTAATATTTTTTTTAATTTTGGAAGGCCATAACTTGAGTATTGGAACCTCTATTATCAAGGGGTTTTTCTATTAATTAAACGTAAATCAACCAAAAAAAGCACCTCGCTTTTATAGTAAAATATGGCTAATTTAGACATTTTATCTATGGTAAAACATCACTAGAATTATGACAACAAAAATTATTAATTAATGCCTCTATTTTTTTAACATTTTCCCTTTATTTTTTCTCCATAAAATATATCACTGATTTAAAATCAACCATCATTTTCTTACAAAAAAAATGTGTGAAACGCAGCAAGGCGCAGGTAATTCGCCTAGTATGTTATAAAATAAATAGGAGGCCATCAATATGATTACTTAACCCTCTCGGTACCTGAAAGATAGGTTGCCCTACAAAAATTGATATCTTTATAAATTTTAGCTACCAGCTCCTCCCATTTCTCATTTAAATAAATAGGATGGGTCGGGGTTTCAATATGTAAACTAAATGACTAATTCTGTTTTTTTTTTAATTAACGGAGACAACCTAGAAAAATTACCGATTTTCCAACCACCTGCTTATTCCAACACCCCTCTTATTCAACCTCACCCTTCTATTATTTGGGACCCAAACGTAGAAGCATCTCGTATATATATTCTGTTTTCAATGATTATCGCAACCTTCTCCTATTATTTGACACCTGCGAGTAATCGAACAGATAATCGAACTCACGACCTCACAATTATAAAGCCAATACCTTCACCACTCTTCACTTTATTCTACAAAACAGTTTAACGCTGTTCATTTTGTTTCTTTACTGCACTTCTCCAAGCTTGCATTTTCGTTAGAAACATTTATGCAGATGTGCATACGAACACCTGCACCTAGTAATCAATGTGAAAATCAACATGGTGTTAAGTGCAATTTAACATGCATGCATGCATGTTTGCTTTCTGCTATATTATGTCACTTTTATAGCTGCAAAGTTGAAATAGATTGTCCGTTATATTGCGTTAGTACTTGAGGAGTTGTGTGTGTGTGTGTGTTTGTGTCTCTGTATGTTTATGTATATATATATATATGTGTGTGTGTGCGTATAGATATATATGTGTGTGTGTGTATGCGTGTATATATACATGTGTATGTGTGTATATATATGTGTGTGTGTATATGTGTGTGCATATATATATATATATATATCAATGATATTAATAAATGAGATCCTTGGTAGAGTTAGGTATATTTGAAAAAGAGGAAAAGAATGACTTCACTTGTAGTGTTAAACATTTTTTATGATTTAATGTTATAATATTATGAGTTGGTAGATGCAGTATATATATATATATATACATATAAGCATACACTAGTAAACTAAGATAGAATACAATAACCAAAACACAGTCACCCAAACGCGAACACACACCAAACACTATACACACACGCAAACGCATGCGCAGAGAAGAAGACAAAAATAAATAAATAAATAAACAGATTAAATAAAGATAGCGTAAATATACAATACAACAGGAGGGACATAATAGCACCACTGACGATGTTGCAGTGTGCAACGAAAGAACTTTGTTAGACTATATATATGTGTTTATATCTATATTATATCTGTAATTTTGACCGTTGGTCAGTCAATGGTAAACATTGAGGACTGAATGAATTAACTGATATAAAAGATACAGAAGCGAAAACCAACCAAACAGTGAGTGTGTTCTGTTATTAATTCTGGCAATATTATTACAATAATATGACCCTCCCCAAGTATAACAATATTTGTTTCGACACGATTTCATATAAAAAACCTCGCAAAACTAATTCATCGCCGTCATGGCATTAGCTTGTGCTAAGCTGAAAGGTTAGAAAGACACTGTTTTCTGTTATATAAAGACTACAATAACAACAGAACAAATTCGCTTCTTAAAACACTGTGTTTCCTTCAAAATATAAACAACAAACATATCAAAACAAGTAAATAATTTATTATTAAACAAAACACAAGCTGAACGACTTAAACACACATTAACAGTCAATATGAAAAGAATAACATATACAAAAGTTAACGAACTTTACAAACAGAAACGCGTTAATGTTAAGGAAGTTCAAAATCTCACCACACCAAACGAAATAGATGAACTCATGGGCATCATTCGACGTGAAACAAAATATGCTCAAAACGAATGCAATAGACATTTCAATAAGAAATTAGGATGGATGAAGAAGAAAAAACTAGAAAAAAGGAAAATATAAAATTTACAAAAATACCCAGATAACATCAACAATATCCGTATGACAGACGTAGCATTACCGGCAGAATTTACCAAAGACCATACAATAAATATTTATGGCAACACTTTAATCAATGAACAAGAACAACAAGCTCTACAGCTCCCACTGAAATTTGCTATCTACAAAAAGATAAATCCAATCGAGTGTAAAACGGAGCTGGAAAAGTGTTTCACAAAAATACGTTGCAATGACAAAATAAACAACTACAACTATACGGACAACAACAACAATAATAACGATAATAGTAATATAAACAATAACTCAGAGTATAGAAATAACAGCTATAATAGTAATAGTCATAACAATAACAATAGCAGGAGAGTGAGAAATAGTAGTAATAAAAATGGTAATAATATTAAGGATAGACAGAACAACAACAACAACCACAATAATAATAATAGAAACATTAACGAGACACAACAACAACAACAACCACAATAATAATAATGGAAACATTAACGACAGACACAACAACAACAACCACAGTGGTAATAATACGAGTAGCAACATTAATGATAGAGACAACAACAACAACAACAACAACAACAAAAACAAGAAACATAATAATAAAAGTAACAACCACAATGGTAGAAATAACAGTAACAACCACAATGGTAGAAATAACAGTAACAACAACAATAACGGTGGAGAAAACAACAACAATACATCTAACAATCATAACAACAATACATCTAGCAATCATAACAATAATAATAATATTAATGGTAGGAATAACAACAACAATAATAACAATAATAGCAACACACACAACTATGACGATAGATATAATGACAACCCCTTAGAGAAACTATTCTTCAACCCAGCTGACAAAACATATAACATGGGTAATATCTATCCTACGAGGTTACCCTTTAATAAAAGGGTTTGGATACCACAACAAATAGATGACGAGACAGAGGCACAGTTCACCATAGCTAGAAATAAGATTAGACAAATAGTAGACCAGTATACTAAGAGGCAGAGCAGACCAGAGGTCCAACAACTTGGGAGGAAACCTGTAGAAGGCTTAGTTAGCCTCAAGCAGCGCACAAGGGATGGTGAGGTAGTATGTCTACCCACGGATAAGTCTGGTAGGATGTCAATAAATAGCATGCCGAACTACATCAAGGCTATGTAACCCCACATCACCAACACGAGCGAAATTACACAGCAAATACATGATGGGAGAGAGAAGATCCTCAACGCTCACATGATGATGTGGACCGACATCCTAAAGCCAAGCAGACGCACTGCCAACAACTTCCAGACGTCTAACAATGACATACCACCCTTGTATGGGCTCCGCAAAGACCACAAGACAGTCGACGACCCGACAACAGGACCACCAACAAGACCTGTATGCGGAGCAAATATAGCTAGCAACTACAGGATCTCCTACTTCCTCTCAATGGTTATACGCCCCATAATCAAGATGTCCCCAGATGTAGGTGACAGTACAGAGGACCTCCTCAGCAGAATCAGTGAGTGCAACAAAAACAGGAACCTATCTAACTGCATAATAGGCAGTATGGATGTGGTGTCACTGTACCCATCCATTAACATTGATTTTGCTGTGGAAAAATGTGTGGAGATGATCATTGAGAGTGAGGTGGAGTTCTGCGACATCGACACAGATGAAGTGAGCCTCCTACTTAGACTTACCTACGACACTGACTACCTAGACAGCCATGACCTTAGCCGTTTCTACCCCAGTAAACCCATAAGAGGTAGACCCCCACCATAACCTCAATGGCAAAAAAGACTCCTATGGGAAGGTGGATTGGGTGGACCAAAGCCATACGGAACCCCCAAACAATAATCAGGTAAGAAAAATGGTCGCGCATGCAATAGGGGCTAGTATTAAAACTACCCTAAAGGGCCACATATTCAGAATCAACGAGAAGATCTACACCAAAAATGAGGGAGCAGCCATTGGCGTCAGCATAGCTGGTGACGTTGCCAACCTTTTTATGGTATGGTGGGAAAGGAGACTCAAAGATCTCCTTAATGAGAGCTCCATAGACCTCATCATGTTCTCTCGTTACGTAGACGGCATTAATATAGTAATAAGGACACACCCACAAGAGAGTACTAACAAGTATGATTTAGAATGTAGCACAATGGAAAGCATCCAGCAGATAGCTAATTCCATACACCAGAGTATAACTGTAACTATCGACTACCCTTCCAAACACCCTAACAGTAAACTACCTGTATTAGACACGGAACTCTGGATTAACACTATAGACGAGAGGGCCCAAATTCTCCACTCACACTACGCTAAAACCCATGACCTCCAAATACCTGATACTCAACAACTAAGCAATGTCAAAATACCTGATACTCAAAAACTAAGCAATCCTTCAACCTGGAAAACACAACCACCCAAATCACCAACACAAAAACAACAGAACACAAAATCACAATACAACCCTAGCACCAAACCACCCACAAAGCAACCTTCATTCTCCTGCTAACATTAATTACAATAGGAATAGCTCAAGGATTAATGAGAATAGTATAGGCACCCCCAACAACCATCTTACGTATGGTTGTAATTGCAGAAATAGAAGCATTTGCCCCTTAAATGGCAACTGTTTGATTAATAATGTAATATATAAATGCACTGTGTCTACTACAGACTCCAACAAAACATATATAGGATCTACATCAAACACATTTAAGAAAAGATTTTACGCACACTCTAGTAGTTTTAACAATACTAAACTAGCTAACACCATATCTTTAGCTGAAGCAGAAAGAAAAAAATAGATTTCAAGCTATCGTGGAACACCATTCTACAAAGAACTACATATCTTGGGAACAGGAGGGAGTGCAGATTATGTTCAGGGGAGATCTTGAAAATTACTAAATCTAAGGACGATTTATTAAATAAAAGACAGGAACTGATTATAGTTTGTAATCACCGTATACGAAGAACATTTAAATACTATAAACCTAATTAAATATTCTAAATAGCAACTCACTATAATTCTATATAGAGTAACATTTGTTAGTATCCCTTTCCCCTAATTATATGCATTCATGCTTATCTTTTACCTTTTAATGTTTTAGCTTCCTTAGGTTTATGCGTTAATGACTAAAGGCAACAAGGGACACAACCACACGTAATTGCATGAGTAGATATGTATCTATGTATGTATGATATGGGAATATATTTGTGTATATGTATATACATATATATGTGTGTGTGTGTGTGTGCGTGTGTGCGTGTGTGTGTGTGTGTGTGTGTGTGTGTGTGTGTGTGTGTGTGTGTGTGTGTGTGTGTGTGTATGGGAGTATATGTGTTTGAGTGATTATATATATGAGTGTGTGTACATGTATGAGTGTGTGCATACACACACATATATATATATATGTGTGTGTGGGTATAGGTGTGTATGTGTAAATATAGATATGTATAAATATATGTGTATATGATTATGTGCACATGTGTAAATGTGTATTTATGTTTGCATCTATTTATGCATATGTATATTTTTAGTTGGGTATCAATGTAACTATACCTCTCTATATATAGTGTGGATATATGCACTTTGTGATCTATGAAATTTATACGTTTTGACTATGTCAACATGTATTTATCTGGGTTTGATTATTTATACATAAACATACTTGATAGTATTTTAGAGCGTATCATACACTGTATTATACTAAGTACAATTTACCACACCGTACTATATTGTGTTAATTATATTATATTATTGCATTACTGTATTTCATTATCTTTTTATAATTTTCATCTTTTAATATACTATCTTTCCTAGCCATAACCTTAATTTCTATTCACCTAAAAACTCCATACAACACTAATCATCATTTATTTTTACATTCCTTTTAAACTTCACTATACCAGATACATTCAACTATCAGTTTGACAATCCCTTTCCTCCTAATAGATTTTTTATGGCAATTCTATTATTAACACCATTCAACCATTCCTTTCAAAGGGTCATGACCTCAACTAAAGTGAATTACTTTTCATCTTAACACCATATGAAAAAAACAATTTGATTGGTTAGTTCTTCAACTACTCCAAATAAGGACAAGATACTAACATACTACTAATTCTGAATAAAATTATTATTGCTTTTGAAAACAGCTGGTGATATGCATGTAAGTAAATATTCTCTTTGTCTGATATTTTGTAACTAACCTTACATAGATCAATAACGAAATATAGCTACAATGTATTATCATCACCTAGAAACGATCGTAAAGCAGTGAAGTATATCTCTAATGACTTGATTTTTTATTTCATTGTTTAAACTTATATATGTATATATATAAAAAGTTAGAGTATCGTGAGAGAGAATAGATAGAAGAAGAGTTATAGAAAGAGACAATACAGATAATTATTTGCCAAAAGCAGGTGCATTTGTGCCCAATGCGTGTGCAAACAGGTTACATATTAGAAGCCTTAATATTTAGTGTGCGTATTTAAGCAGAGCAATTATAATCGAAGAAGTTGATGAAAGAGAAGCAAGCCGTTAAAATACATTTATAAGAAGCTCTTACACATGTTTCGCCCAATGAGGCTCTTCAGTGGCTTATAAAGAAATAAAGAGTTTAATAATTGTTTCTACTTTTGGCACAAGGCCAGCAATTACCCAGTGCATTACTGGTACTTTATTTTATCGACCCCGTAAGGATGAAAGGCAAAGTTAACTTCTCGGAATTTTAACTCAGAATGGTAAGGGCCGTAACTATATGCGTCAAAGCAGAGTTTAATAATGAACCCTGTATGTGTATGAGTAAGATTTTAACATCGAAATTCATACGATTTCATATCAACACCATTTTTAGTTAGTATACTTTAATGACCTTAATCCTTTTTAACACTCACATTCATACCTTAACAGTGCCTCATTAAATTGACTTGACAAAGCATAATTAAATTAGCACATAGTAACTAGGAGTAAGGCAATAACAAATATTTTGTAATAGCGGACTTTAATTTAGCAGTTAAATCTAACTAGCACCGAAATTACCTCCCTTTGTTCATAAACATAAACACTATACTCTGTAACACCGAGGTATGAATTACGATGTTAAAATCTTACTAATACAGGGTTCATTATTAAATTCTGGATTGAGGGCGGTGGATTGGCAGTATCGGTAGAGGGTCGGACGCCATGCTTTGCAGCATAGAGTTACGGCTCTTTATGATCTGAGCTCAAATCCCGCCGAGGTTAACTTTGCCTTTCATCCTTACGGGGTCGATAAAATAAAGTACCAGTAATGCACTGGGTAATTGCTGGCCTTGTGCCTAAAGTAAAAACAATTATTAAACTCTTTATTTCTTTATAAGCCTCTGAAGAGCCCCACAGACGAAACATGTGTAAGAGCTTTTTATAAATGTATTTAACGGCTTGCTTCTCTTTCATCAACTTCTTCGATTATATATATATATATATATATATATATATATATATATATATATATATATATATACACAGTTCAAGAGTAACCAATCTTAAAGAGAGAGATGGAGTTAGGAGAGGAGAGATTGGTGAATTAGTTAGAAGCCAAAGCGTAAAGGCATGTGCTCATTGTGCAATATGCAGTGGAAAGCAGCTAGGTGGCTGGGTTCATGCAGAGGTTAGGTGCACAGAGCTGGAAATATTCATTAGTTAAGCAAAACAAGACCACAGATTTCACAAGGAAGACATTATTAAAAGATTGTCAACATTAAAAGATTGTCAACATATTTTAGTTTGATGTAAGGAATGTAGAAATCTGTGGTCTTGTTTTGCTTAACTAATGAATATATATATATATATATATATATATATATATATATATATATATATATATATATATATATATATATATATATATATATATATACGTTATAGAATACTATTAGCTTCTCGCTAAAACAATTTCTATACCTTTCATTTATATATATATATATATATATATATATATATATATATATATATATATATATATATATATGTGTGTGTGTGTGTATGTATGTATGTATATATATATATTGTTATACTTTGGGAGGGTCATGTTGCCAATAAGAAACACACGCACCAGTTGCTTTCACTTCAATTTATTATAATAAATTTATAAATTTAGGAATTTATAAATTTCCGGTTGGTTGGTGGGTTTCACAACCAGATGGTTGTTTATATATTGTCAAAGTTCTTTCGTCACACATTCTGTGACGTCTTCAGTGACTGGGGATTCTTTTCTTTGTTTTTGTGCCTCTCCTTTGTTCTGTCCTACGCCATCTTGTTTTTGTGTGTGTGTTGTGTGCTTAGTTTGCGCATGTGTTACATCCGGGTGTCCGTGTGTGTTTATATTCATTTACATTCGTTTATATTCGTTTATATTCGTTTCAACACACGTTTTCAGATAAAGAATCTTGCTAAACAAATTCAGAAATGATATATATATATATATATATATATATATATATATATATATATATATATATATATATATATATATATATATATAATATATATATATATACATATAATATATATGTATATATATGACCAGTGAAAAACTTGGTACATCTACATATGTATACGTGTGTGTATTCATATGCACCCGCCTCTTGATCGAAAAACACACCATCTTCACCCTACAGACCCACATACTCCCCGGCCTGAACTCCCCACCCCTATTCCTTTAGCCTTCGACCGCCCACCTTTCCCCCACACATCCCCCACTAACACCACTAATACACTCCTCCATTTCACTGCCCCACCCCCTTGGCTCACCCCACAACTAATAATACTAACACCCACTAACACACTCATCCAAACACGCACACACACACACCAGTACACCACACTCCCTCCCCCGTCCCCAACATCCTTTCTCTCCCTCTCCCCTCTCCCCACTCCACATCCCACTAACAACCCCATTAATATACACTCCATCCCCTCACATCACCACCTTCCCTCTCCACCTTTCACACCTCTCCCCTGTCCACCGCACCTCCGCACACACAGACACACAGTCCTCACCACATACAGACCATTTCTTCACCTATCATCCTCCTCTACTGCTATCTCTTCACCCTGCCTTGACCCTCTAACCACTTTCTGTTGTGCGCGCACCCACATCTCTCCACTTCCGCACCTCCACTAATGGATTTCACACCACCGGTCATCGGTCCAGCTATCCACTCTATAACATGAGAAATATCCAACACCTTACCGCACACTCCACGGAACTACTTTAGGAATTTACTCACGAACAAACACTCACATTTTTTTCGAACTACGCCACCTACATCCACACCACGTATAAACACAAACACACACGTGCGTGTCCCCACATACACACACTCAGCCTCCGGAATCTACACGCCCCCTCCGCCTCCCCCACCCCCTGACCCCTCTCCATCCACACGCACGCACACACCGACTTCCACCCCACCCACGCACACACCGGTTCCCCCTTTCCTGAACATGGAACCTCGTTCTTCCCCCGGCTCTCACATTCACATACACACGCACACACACACACACACTCACGTACACCTACACACATACACAAACACCACCTTCAGCCCTCCTCGCTCAGATCCCCCGCCTCCCTCTCTCAACTCCACCCGCCACCACCCTTATACGCCTCACACCCTTCCACCACTTGTTCATTTTTATGTTTATTTTAATTTTTATTTGTACTTCTAAAATCGTTTTTCCTCCCCCCCTTTTTTTTGCTAAATGTCTTTCCACCACTCCCCCACACACCCTCGGAACTCTCTTCCTACCCACTTTTCTCCTGATGAAGGGCTTATGCCCGAAACGTCCCCCCTCCCACTCTCAAAACATAAGAAAGTAAAATAATATACACGCGGGTCAATTGATTTTTTCAACAATTTTAACCTTGCGTCTGAAGAACTCAATTAGATTTCAAAAAAATAAATATATGCATGTATTATTTATACACGCATATAGGTATTTTCTTAGGCTAAAAAAGAGATATGATACCAGAATAACAATCAATATTTCATAGTAATAATAAATACGGAAAGTTACGCTTAAAAGGTATCTGGAAATATTCATCTCAGGCCAAATCAAGAGTATAATATTCAATACATTAACAGAGAAATATATATATATATATATCTTTCGTGGATCGTAGTTGTCTCCCCTTCCCGCTTAGTGACGCTATAATACTTCCTCAGTCAAAAACTGATGGAATTTCAAATTTGGCGGTCATTCGATGCGAGAAGGAGCAACTTAACAGACACGATTTTTAACTGCGGTAAAAAAA
>OZ024741.1:221215564-221225564 GCA_964016885.1 Eledone cirrhosa
TAACTTTGCCTTTCATCCTTACGGGGTCGGTAAAATAAAGTACCAGTAATACACTGGGTAATTGCTGGCCTTGTGCCAAAAGTAGAAACAATTATTATTAGGGTGCAAGAAGATTTAATAATTATAAATTAAAATGTGTTGAAGCGGTAGAATACTAATCCAAAAATGTTTAAATATATAACCAAATCATGAGTTATAATCTTATATATATATAATTGTTTCTACTATTGGCACAAGGCCAGAAATTACTTAGTACATTACTGGTACTTTATTTTATCGACCCCGTAAGGATGAAAGGCAAAGTTAACATCGGCGGGATTTGAACTCAGAATGGCAAGGGCCGTAACTCTATGCGTCAAAGCATGGCGTCCGACCCTCTACCGATACTGCCAATCCACCGCCCTTATATATATATAATGTTTATAATTATATTTTAAGGAATTAAGGTTGTAAGTACACTTTAGCTTATTATATCACAACCAGTCAATTATATACATATTTATATAAATAGATAAAAATATAAATATTACTGGTGATTATACATGCTGTTAGAGACTATATATATATGTAGTACAGCTGTTTGGTGGGTTCTTGTTAGTCTTGTACATGTTACAGTCAGTAGACTGTGGCAATGCTGGGGCAGTCAGTCAGTAGACTGTGGCCATGCTGGGGCAGTCAGCTGACTGTAGCAATGCTGGGGCAATCACTCACTAGACAGTGGCCATGCTGGGGCAGTCAGTCAGTAGACTGTAGCTATGCTGGGGCAGTCAGTCAGTAGACTGTAGACATGCTGGAGCAACAGCTTGGTTTATTCAATCATATAGACACCACTTATTTTTTCTCATATATTGATTTGATTGATTTAGTACTTATAGTATTGATCTCTGTTGTATTTTCTGTTGAACTACTGTTATTTCCCATAAAAACAGACAATTGCAAACACACACATATGTATATACACACAATCAGAGATTTATATATATATATATATATACATATATATATATATGTATATATATATATATATATATATATATATATATATATAGTTATGTAATAAACAACATAAGATAATTAATTCAGAAACCACTAGTAAATGAATTAATTATCTTATGTTGTTTATTACATAAGTAAAAAGCTCTGTAGCCTACATAGAGCACTCTCTTTTCCTTTACCTTTCCTACAGAAATACTTCATCTATATATATATATACACACACATATATATATATATATATATATATATATATATATATATATATAGTCCAACACTTTCTAGCAAAGAAAACAGATATTTAATGCTAATGATGATGATTTCATATATATATATATATATTACCCACTCTACTACCCTAAGTATCGAGTACTCTGGTGCGTTATGGGTCACCTCGTTCCTTACCACACTTTCTCTCTTATATATATGACAGTCAATTGACTTTTCGTCAAATCGGACCAAGGAAACAATGTTTCCATTGGTCTTTCTAATTGCTAATGCCATCTATCGGTCGCAACTGGTAAAACCAACCGGCAGGAGACCCAGGGGTAGACCACGAGCAAGATGGTTGGATAACATCCATGAGCTTGACTGGTCTCACTTATGGATCCAGCTGGTTCAGTTGGAGACAGTTGCTTCTGACAGGACCCACTAGAAGGAGTGTTTGAGGGCTCTGCCCCCCAATGACCCTCTCAGGAATAAGTGGGAGGAGAAAGAAGAAGAAGATATATATATATATAGAAGGATATATATATATATATATATATATATATATATATATATCCTTCTAACCACATGCCCATAGTATCGGAACTGTGATCTCTCAATTCAGAGAAATAGTGGCTCTACCTGGAGAGACTCTCTGATCTTTGAGCTATGCACTCTATCAAGTAACGTTACTCCAAAGACCCTTCGGAGGAACCCTATTTCAGTCATTTGTATTCGCGATCGTATTCTTTTGATCATTACCCAAGATTCATGACCATATATATATATCATCATCATACATACACACATACATGGTGGCTGCCAACTCGTTTTCGAGTACGGCCACTACTTTATATCCATGTAGGAGAACCCCTACCGATGCGCTGAACGAGTGTGACTTTTTAGTCCAGCCAGCGACTTGAAAACTCTGGTACAAACACTACACTTGTGACAATTATTGACACATAGTGCTGGGCCCATGGTACCATGTGACGACAAGTGCAGAGAGATCTCCAGATATAAAGCAATGCCTGTGCTGTAAAGCTTTTATAGTGAGCAAAGGCACTGCACAAAGCCAGTTCCACTCTCTTAACCAAGATGATATTTACCAAAAAGAAGAACAAGTCAACATCATTGGAAACCATCAGGGTTGCAGGTGTTATATCAGAGTTTTCCTTCTCCTAGAATTCTGCCTTGACAAAGGCTAAGGGGTCATCTCTCCTGGTGATTTTGGATGGCCATTGACTCTTAAGAGCTCCTTTGCCCTTTGACAGGTTTTGTTTTTAGTCCTGCAGGATGTCCAAAGTCACCCTCCTCACCAAGAAACCTTGGTGGGGTTGCCAGTTTAGTCGCCAACGACCCGACCATGGGACAGGTTGTACTGGGATACATGTTACCAGTAGCACCAACTGGTCACCTGACATACACACACATACATACATACATACATACATACAAACATATATGATGGTGATGATGGTGATGGTTATGATCATGATGATGATGATAATGGTGGTGGTAGTGATGGTGGTGATGGTTATGATGGTAATGGTAATGGTTCTTATGATGATTGTCATGACTATGATGGTTATGAACATTATGATGGTGGTAGCTAGAATGAGGATAATCTATATAATAAAAGCGCTGTCTGTCTGTCCATCCGTCATGCTCACTTTATACAGAGAGGAGTGCCAAACAAGAGATATAAACATAGAGAGAAAAGGGAATGTTGTGTGTTTTGAGATGACAGAAAGAGGCAGATAGAGAGAAAGTTATGATGTCGCCCTTATCTTATATAGAGAGGAGGGGGGGTGCACATAGAGAGAGAAAAGGGACACCATTTGTTTAGAGTGTGTGTGTGACAGAAGGAGGAAGAAAACGTCACCCTTATCTAATGAATATTATAGTGAAGTAGATGACCATAGATGTAATGCTGATGATGATATTTAATTATGATCAGGAAGTTTATGGTGATGATGATGATGATGATGATGATATGTAAGTGTTAATGATGATGATGATGATGATGTTGATGATGATTGTGAGGGTAGTGGTGACATCTAGGTTTAATTGACAGCAATGTAGAATAATGTTTTGTCCAGACACACACAAACACAAACACACACAAACACACACAACCACACACATACACACACACACAACCTCTCTCTCAGATTTAAACACATGCTCTAGGAGCAACAATATTCTTTCTGTCTGGCTCTCCCTTCAGCTACCAATTATTCAGTGCTCCCAAGAATGTTTTTCTTCTTTCTAACATTGACACAACGCCACAGCAGGAAGGGCAAAGTCGATTATATCAACCACATTATTTAACTGGTACTTTATTTTAACAAGCCTGGAAGAATAAAAGGGTTCCTAAGAATTTCAAATCATTATGTATGGATCTGTAACTCCTGCTGAAGTTATAGGGATGCTGTAGTGACAGAATGTCTAGGGTACTTTAAACCTGGTGGAGTCCAACCGTTCTCCAGGTCTGAACAGAGCTGGTTTCTTCCAGTGAAAGAGAGTATGATAGAAAGGAAGTGAGGAAGAATTGGCCCCAATACTGGACTGGGACCTTTTTATTGACCTTGAAAGGACACAATTTGACCCCAGTAGGATTTGATCTCAGAGAACAGAAAGCTGGAAGGAGCAGCAAATAGCATTCTATCCAACATTATAATGACTCAGCTGATTCGCCACTTCTCAAATCATTAAATGGGGGTGCTATGTTTCAAGACACCATTGCTCAGAATTCAGGTCTTCCTCCCCACACCACTGGTTTGTTCGAAGGAAAGGCAAAGGGCTGACATATCTTTGCACCAGTGTCATTACAGACAAACTCAGAATGAATCAAATACTACAATCTATGTTGTTTGATCCACTAACAATTCCACTTTTTCACTGCTTTCTACTAACATTTTATTCATCAATCTTGAAAGAATGAAAGTCAAAGTTAACCAAGGTGAAATTTGAACTTGGTGTTCAAAGAGCCAGATCAAATACCACAAAGTAAAGTTAACCTAGGTGAAATTTGAATATGGTGTTCAAAAAGCCAGATCAAATACCACAAAACAAAATTAACCTAGGTGGGATTTGAACTCACTGTTCAAAGAGCCAGATCAAATACTGTAAAACACTCTATCTGATACTTTAACAACTCTGCCAATTGCTACCTTATTACAAATTATAGATGGATTGACTAGACACATTGAAAATAGGGTGCTTTTATTGTTGTTGTTTATTTTGGTCAGTAAGGAGGTTGTGCAAACCTAACATAGTACCATAGACACTACTTGCAGCAGACTGGCACCCAAGAACTTCAGCTTCTTCAGCCTCTCTATAGTAAAAAAACAGTGTAAACATAACAAAGTACCATAGACTCTACAGACAGCAGTTCAGCACCCTACAATGTTAGCCTTTTGAGTCTCTCTCTCTATAGTAAAAAACAGTGTAAACCTAACATAGTACCGTAGACTCTATAGACAGCAGTCCGGCACCCTAGTATGTCAGCCACTTGAGTCTCTATATAGTGTAAACCTAACATAGTACCATAGACTATACAGACAGCAGTCCGGCACCCTAGTATGTCAGCCTCTTGAGTCTCTATATAGTGTAAACCTAACATAGTACCATAGACACAACAGACAGCAGTCCAGCACCCTAGTATGTCAGCCTCTTGAGTCTCTATATAGTGTAAACCTACCATAGTACCATAGACACAACAGACAGCAGTCCGGCACCCTAGTATGTCAGCCTCATGAGTCTCTATATAGTAAAAAACTAATCAATATATATTGAGATGTGAAAATATGGTCTTCCTATTTGTATACAGCTATTTCCACTATCGACTATTGGTTATGTCTCAACCTAAATCATTGGAACCAAATATATATAACATGTAACACATTCTAAAGTATTTGTACCACCTCCTTCTTACCCCTCCATCTCTCTTTCTTACGCACACACACACACACATATATGTATACACACACATATACATATATACACACATACACACACACACACACACACACACACACACACACATATATATATATATACATACAGACACATATATACATATATACACACACATATATACATATATACACACTAAAGTATTTGTATCACTTCATTCTTACCCCCTCCATCTCTCTTTCTTACATATACATACACACATACATATATATATATACACACATATACATACACACATACACACACACACACATATATATATATATATGTACACACATATATATATATATGTATACACACCCACATATCACTTCATTCTTCCTCTACACCCACCTCCCTCATTCTCTCACACACACACAAACACAGAGACACAGGCACATACACACATGTAAACATAGACACACTCACACAGACTCTAAATTATTTGTATCACCTCTTTCTTCATCTAACCCCTCCACCATCTCTCTCTTTCACACACTCACATACACAGACACACACACAATCACACACACACACTCACACACCGACACACACATAGCCACACACACACAGACACACAGACACACAGACACACACAGACACACACTCACACACCGACACACACCCTATTATTTTTACACCAAAATCTGGCATAATACCAAAATCTAGTTTATTTCCTAACATTACAAATGTTTTATTATTTTTATTTTGCTTTCATTTTTAATTTTAATTTTTTTCCTTTTTCCTTTTTTCACTTTCAATCATTTTAATTGGCTAATAAAGAAATCATTAACATCACAATTTTTATTATTATTATTATTATTATTATTATTATTATAACAAGGGTGATGGATTGGGAGTATCTGTAGAGTGTCGGACAACATGCGTTGCGGCTGAGTTATGTCCCTTTACATTTTGAGTTCAAAATCCCGCCGAGGTTAACTTTGCCTTTCATTCTTATGGGGTCGATAAAATAAAGTACCAGTAATGCACTGGAGTCGATTTAATCGACTTTCCTTGCCCCTAAATTACTGGCCTTGTGCCTATAATAGAAATCATTATTATTATTATTGTTCTTTGAGTCTCAGTCATTGATGTTAGTTAACTGGAAAGTTTGTTGAAATGAATATCAAGCCACTACCTGCAGCCTCAGATATTCAGGACGTATCGTAGGGTTCTTGCTGTTCCCAGCAAGCATGCCTTTTGAAGCGTTCCAAAAAGCGTGAAGGGGCCAATTTTCTTTAACCATCCCTGGAAACTTTTGGAGATAGTCCCTAGTGCGCCTATGACAATCGGGATCACCTTGACTTCATGGCAGTTCCAAATCCTTTTTACCTCCCACTTTAAGTCCTGGTATCGGTTAATTTTCTCCCTCTCCTTCTCTTGCACTCTCGTGTCGAATGGGCAGGCCACATCCACAATCAGGCACGATCTTTTTTCTTTGTCCACAACCACCAGGTCAGGTCTATTGTGTTCCAGTTTCTTGTCCGTCTGTATCCTAAAATCCCACAGCACCTTCACCTGATCGTTTTCTATCACCGCCTCTGGCTTATGCTCATACCATTTCTCAGAATGTGGTAAATTGTTTACTTTGCATAGATGCCAGTGGATCACCCTGCCCATCACATTATGTCTCCAACCTTTATAGTGAGTCTGGGCTAGGTGTTTACACTCGGATACAATGTGAGCCACAGTCTCCTCTCTCTCTCCACAGATCCTGCACAGTGGGCTAGCCTCCTCCTTGTAAATATGGTGTTTCAACCACTTCGTTTTGAGGGCCTGCTCCTGCGCAGCCATTAACATTCCTTCTGTAGCCTTTTTAAGGTCTCCTCTTTTCAACCAGTTCCATGTCTGTGGATCTCTAAATTTAGTTTTCTAAAAGAAGTATTATTTTTTATTATTATTATTATTATTATTATTATTATTATTATTATTATTATTATTGGATTGGCAGTATTGGTAGAGTCCTCAAACACTCCTTCCAGCTGATCCTGTCAGAAACAACCATCTCCAACTGATCCGGCTGGAGACCAGCCAAGCTCATGGATGTCATCCAACCATCTTGCTCGAGGTTGACCCCTGTTTCTCCTGCCAGTTGGTTTTGCCCATAAAATCTATCTAGTGATTCTTTTCTGAGACATCCTAACCACATGGCCATAGTATAGGAGCTGTGATCTCTCAATTTGGAGAAGTAGTGGCTCTACCTGGAGTGAATCTCTGATCTCCAAGCTATGCACTCTATCGAGTAACATTATTCCAAAGACTCTGCAGAGGAACCCCATTTTGGCCCCTTGTATTCGCGATTACATTCCTTCAGTCATTACACAAGATTCATGACCATAGGAGTGCCAGAAAAAAAATGTCTTGTATTTAATTATAACCCTTTATGTTTGGAGTTCAAATTCTGCCACGGTCAACTTTGCCTTACATCCTTGTTAAAATAAAGTATTGGGGTCAATATATTTATCTATTCTCTCAGGGTCTGCTATGAAGGTTTTCAGTACTGTCTCACCTCTCCACTAAGCTATTAATAAACTACCGTATATACCATCATACAAATCCATCCAGCACATAGTTTGACCCCTAAAATTCTGAGGTGTAATTCAAGTATAGGCCTATATTTGCCAGATAAGACGACTCCTAAAATATAAGGTTAGACAATTATAAGACACTTCTGTCACAAGTGAGTTCTAACTCACTGAGTAAACCAGCCTAGCCTAACCATAACAACGTATGGTAACCTACCCTATGAGCTATGGCAAGTCATTGATATTATCATAATCTCTACGTTAAATAGACTCAACAAATATGAGATTCACTAGGAAATAATTGTGGTAGTCTGCTAGAGTTATGGTAAGTGGTGTACGAGTGTTAGGCTGGCAGTTTCACTGTTTACCCCTCAATGGTAAAGGTTCACATTATATATTCGGCGGACAAGTTGACCCCTGGTTTTGGAGAGATATTTTTAAGCTCCTAATTTCAACTTGTATGCCAGCATACTCTGTCCTTTATTTTCTGATCAACTAATGATAATATTGTATTAAAAAGACTACAACAAGAAACCAGTATGGTTGTTTCTTCTGAAGTGGATCAATCAATCTAATCAATATCCTAAAGAGACTGTAGATATACTGCAAGACATGACCCCTCCCACCTTCACAGCTATATACCTTTTCAAATATTCATACAAAATCAATAACCAAGGAAGGTTCTAGGTGTATAGCGAGAGAAGCAGCTTCCTCCCCACTCCATCTTTCCCGATCATCAAACAAAGAACCTCAATCAATCTGGTGCAGTGTTTATGTTTTACTGTCACTTTATACTGTATTTCTATGGATTGAGAACTTGGTGACATTTGATCATCAACCAAGGAACCTCTGTCAATCTGGCTTCCCCAGCAAGGCCAAATACACTGTCAACCTAGTGCTGTAATGAGGTAGTGTTGGTGCCATGACAAAAACATTCAGTTCACCCTGTAATGAGATAGTGCTGATACCACTACAAAAGCACAGTTCACTCTGTAAAGTGGTAGTATTGGTGCCATGAAAAAAGCATCCAGTCCAACCTATAAAGTGGTAGTATTGGTGCCAAAACAAAAGCATCCAGTCCACCCTATAAGGTGGTAGTGCTGGTGCAACACCAAAAACACCCAGTCCACCCTATAAGGTGGTGGTGCTGGAGTCACAATAAAATGCTTCCAGTACATGGTGTAACGTGGTTGCTTTTAGGAAGGTGATAGTGCCATATAAACCATGCTTCCACTACAAGCAGTTAGGAAAAGCATCTAACCATAGAAACCATGATCCAAGTACACCCTGTAAAGCGGTTGGCATTATGAAGGGTATCCAGCCATAAAAGCCATGCTCCTAGTACACACTGTAAAGTGTTTGGCATTATGAAGGGTACCCAGCCATAAAAAAACATGCTCCTAGTACACTGTAAAGTGGTTGGCATTTGGAAGAGCAACTATCCATAGAAACCATGCTCCTAGTACACACTGTAAAGTGGTTGGCATTATGAAGGGTATCCAGACATAGAAACCATGCTCCTAGTACACACTGTAAAGTGGTTGGCATTATGAAGGGTATCCAGACATAGAAACCATGCTCCAAGTACACTGTAAAGTGGTTGGCATTATGAAGGGTATCCAGACATAGAAACCATACTCCAAGTACACTGTAAAGTGGTTGGCATTATGAAGGGTATCCAGACATAGAAACCATGCTCCAAGTACACTGTAAAGTGGTTGGCATTTGGAAGAGCAACTATCCATAGAAACCATGCTCCTAGTACACACTGTAAAGTGGTTGGCATTATAAAGGGTATCCAGACATAGAAACCAAGCCAAAACAAAGTGTACTAGATTTGAACAGAGATTAGATTCTCTTTTGAATATAGATTTGTGTGTAGGTGGGGGGAAGGGGTATTTATAAAACAATAAACCCTTGGATAAACACAGCTAATATTCACTAGTGTGAGATATATCATCATCATCACCATTTACGTCCATTTTTCCATACTAGCATGGGTTAGACGAGTTGTCCTGTTGTAAGACAATCAGATCAGGTGATTGTGTCTTGCTCCTACAGAATTGGTTTCTATGGCTGGATGTCCTTCCTAATGCCTTTACTGTGTGTACAGGGCACTTTTTCTTGTGACACTTACATGACCATTTTACAGTGTGTAAATATATATTCTGGAACTAGCTATTGAAACAGCAAGAGCTCAGCTGTCGGGTCCTGACTCGTTATAATTTAACCATACTCTACTGCCGTAATTATTGAGTACTTTGTTGAGTAATGGTCTAACTAGATTCAAACTGAATCCATCCTGATTTATT
>OZ024741.1:221228064-221240564 GCA_964016885.1 Eledone cirrhosa
CTATTTTCTATTTTCTATTTCTAAATCAAAAAACATTATATGATGAGAACTGACATGAGGACCAATCCTTGGGTAATTTTAAACTCGGGCAATATTGGAGTCATGTGGCCAAGTGGTTAGGGTATTGAACTTATCATCATAATGTCATGGTTTGATTCCTGGACTGGGTGGTGTGTTGTGTTCTTGAGCAAAA
Organism: Eledone cirrhosa; assembly: GCA_964016885.1. Taxonomy (NCBI): domain Eukaryota; kingdom Metazoa; phylum Mollusca; class Cephalopoda; order Octopoda; family Eledonidae; genus Eledone; species Eledone cirrhosa. The sequence goes on from OZ024741.1 coordinate 221,228,258, forward strand.
CACTTCATTTCACATTATTCCGGTATAAATAATAATGAAATTATTGTGTAAAGTGCTCAGGTGCCCTACAACTCGTCAAAGGGGCATGTATAGTACATAGAATAATATACAAATGTCAGGGAAGTGAAATAGTATATGAGTCATGGTATACATGTGTGTATGTGTATGGAGGGGGAACATTAGGTGTAGTGTAGTGTATACTCAGCTAAAAACGAATACCAGTAATAGCTGGAGGTTTAACTCTGCGATGGACTGGCATCCTGTCCAGGGGCAAGTCTTGTATTCTCAGACTCTTCACGCCATGATAAGCACCAGCCTGATGAGTCTCAAATGGCTTAACCCTTTAGCATTTACATTACTCTCTATTTACTATTACATTTTCACGGTAAAGACTTTATCTCACATAATTATCTCACATAATATCGAATCTATGAGATTTTGATATTATTTATTTTGAGGACAATACCTTAACATCAGTATGGGTGACCATTTATGGCTGGTTTGAACAGAAAGAGGTGAGGGAATTCTGGCCGGATATGGCCGGTTTAAATGCTAAAGGGTTAAGACAGACTTTTTTAGATTATTGATGGGATATTTTCCTCATCATATACAGCTAAATGTATATGTGGTGTGGTAAATAAATATTTACATATACATTAGGTCTGAATATATAGATTGTGTAGCACTCACTGTATACCCAGTTTGTACTTAGTATTAGGTTATATTTATATAACCAATATACACTCATGTCAAAATATTTTTATATACATTCTCATCAACTATATATCCATAGAATATAATCAATATTCACTCAATATAATATTCAATATGACACAATATATATATATATATATATACACAGACAATATTTCTACACACTTCTATGCTATATAACTGTGTATATACACAGAGATATTTATATACACATCTATGCTATATAACTTATATGCACAGATATATTTATATACACATCTAGGCTATATAACTAATATACACAAATATATTTATATACACATCTATGCTATATAACCTATATACACATATATATTTATATACACATCTATGCTATTTAACTAATATACACATATATATTTATATACACATCTATGCTATATAACTTATATACACAGACATAAAACATATATACATGTCTATACTATATAACTTATATAGATAGACATATGTTCATGCTATATAACTATATACACAAACATGATATATATATACATGTCTATGCTATATAACTTATATACACAGACATAATATATATATATATACATGTTTCTGCTATATATACAGACATAAAAAATATACACATGTTTATGCTATATACACAGACATAATATATATATATATATATATGTTTATGCTATATACAGACATAATATATCTACACATGTTTATACTATATACACGGACATAATATATATACATGTTTATGCTATATACACAGACATAATATATATACTAGTTTATGCTATATACACAGACATAATATATATATATATATATACATGTTTATGCTATATACACAGACATAATATATATATATACATGTTTATACTATATACACAGAGAAAATATTTCTATACAGATTTATGCTATATACACAGACATAATATATATATATTGCTATATATATGCTATATATATGCTATATAACTATATATATATGCTATATAACTTATATACACAGAGATATTTATATACATATCTATTGCTATATAACTTATATACACAGACATAATATATATATACATGTTTATGCTATACACAGACATAATATATATATATATACATGTTTATGCTATATACACAGACATAATCATCATCATCATCATTTTACGTCCGCTTTTCCCTGCTTGCAAGGGTGGGACAGGTCCTATTCAGCACAACATCTCTTCACTTGTCATGGTCCTTCATCATCTCCACCGTGAGCTTCAGCAATGTGAGGTCTGCTCTCACCAACTCTGCCCATGTTTTACGTGGACTACCTCTACTGCATCTTCCTTCTACTGGGATTTTTTGGCACTTCTTTACCCAGCGGTCATCCTCCATGCACATCACATGTCCATACCATCTCAGCCTTCTCTCCTGCACACCACAACTTATCCCTCTTATACCCAGTTTCTTTCTCAACTCATCTATGCTGGGTCATTCACGCACATTGACATTGCACATCCAACGGAGGATACTTGCTTCATTTCTCTCCAGCCGTCACATATCTTCTGCAGTTGCTGCCCATGTCTCACTACCATGCAGCATTGAGCATTTCACACAGGCATCATATAACCATCCTTTCGTACGCATGGGGAAACCCTTCTTTGTCAACAGAGGAAGCAGCTCCCTAAACTTCTTCCAACCCGTCCTTATTCTAGGTACTATGGCCTCAGAACACCCCCCCCCCTTCCCATGCTAATCTGATCACCTAGGTACCGGAAGCTATGAACCACTTCTATAGAACCCACCTGCATTGGAAAAATGTGTCTATCACTGTGATTACTACTGCCAACTTTCCCTGTACTGCATATGTAGTTTTCCCTACCTGTTAGTTTGCCTGCTATCTCACTACATCTCTTGTGTACCCAAGATCTACATTGCGTACATTTTATGGAATTTATGCCAGTTCCTTTCCTACATATCGAACATGGCCATTTCCCTGGTGAAATCAGAGTATTGTCCTCTCTTCTACTTATCAACACTTTTGTTTTAGCTATGTTCACTCTCAAGCCCCTTGATTCTAACTGCTGTTTCCATAGCCATAATTTATTCTCTAGCTCCTCTACTGATTCTGCTATAAGAACTAGATCATCAGCATAGAGAAGTTCCGATGGGCATCCAATCTTAAACTCCTCTGTTATGGCTTGCAGGACTATAATGAACAAGAGCGGGCTGAGGACCGAACCCTGATGTACACCTACTTGTATCTGGAATTCCTCACTCACTTTACTGACAGTACCCCTGTACATGGCTTGCACTGTCCTCACAAGCCATTCCTTTACACCTAGTTTCCTTAGGGACCACCAGATGACAGATCGGGGTACTCTATCAAAGGCCTTCTCTAGGTCAACAAAAGCTAAGTATAGTGGCTTATTCTTCTCTAAGAACCTCTGTTGTAGAAGTCTCACTAAGAAAAAGGCATCTGTTGTACTTTTCCGAGGCACAAAACCAAACTGCATCTCATCAAATTTGACCCTTTCTCTAATCAGTTACGCTAATATTCTCTCTGCCACTTTCATAACCTGATCCATCAGCTTTATGCCCCTATAATTGCTCCTCTCCAGAGCATCCACTTTACCTTTGTAGCAATTTATGAGAATACTGCTGCGCCAGTCTTTGGGTATGACACCACCATATATAGCTTGATTAATGATGCGTGCAACTAGTTTAGTGCTTACTTCTCCTGATGCCTTCAGCATCTCAGCAACTATCCCCGACGGTCCAGCAGCCTTACCAGTTCTTTAATTGCCACTTGTACCCTATATTTGTCAATCTCAATAGCTGGTTCCTCTGTCAGATCTACTGGGGGTAATTCCTCTCTGTCCCATTCGTTCTCTACATTCATCAGTCTTTCAAAATGACATTTCCAGGCCTCCTTTTTTTTTATCATTCGTGACACTAAGTACACCGGCATCATTCCGGACACATTTATCTCCAACAACATCCAGATTTGCACTGAGACACTGCCTTGCAATGCAGAACACCGCACGTCTCTGATCTTCCCGTCACAGAACATTGGCAAACCTCCTACTCTCAGCCTCCCTGCGTGCTTAGTACACCTGACGTCTAGCTTCTCTCTTAGCGGCTGTGTATCCTTCTCTACTCCCACCATTTTTCTAAGCTTTCCATGCCAGTATTTTGTCTCTAATGGCCCTATCTACCATGTTGTTCCACCACCAGGCCATTTTCTGTCTGGTTGAAGCTCTTCCCCAACCACAAGTTTCTTCAGTAGCCTGCAGTAAGTTGTCACGCAAGAAATTCCAGTTATCATCTATGTCATACAACTCTAAATCATCTTCTTTTTCGTCGTACACATCTTGAAGGGTTTCGCTAAATTTATATTTTAATGAAAGGTCTTTTAGCTTCCAGACTTTCTTTTCCACACCTTCCTGTATGTCTCCTTCTTTCTCTTGCTTACCAAGATGTCACTAACAACTAACCTATACTGTGGGGTACATTCTTCCCCAGGGTATGCCTTAGTATTTAACACCATCTATCTGTCTCACTGTTTAACTAGCAGGAAGTCAATCTGGCTTATGTGCTCGTCTGATTTAGGTGGTTGGTAGGCTTCTGTAAGTTAGTGTTGCAAATGGTTAGTGCATTTGCATCACAAAATTCAAGAAGTCTCACTCCTCCTTCATTTCTTGAGCCGTAACTATGCCCACCATGTACCTCAGTGTATCCATCCTGGAGCTGTCCAACATGTCCATTGCAGTCCCCTACTAGCATTACGATGTCTCTGTCCTCTGTCCTCATTGAGGCTGTCTGTAAAAGTTGCTCGTAAAAGTAGTCTTTCTCTTCTTTACCTAGGCCTGCCTGGGGAACATAGGCAGAGATGATTGTCAGTAGTCTCCTGCCTACAACTAACCTAAGCTTAATTATTCTATTACTAACTCTAACTACCTCTATTGTCTTATTGATCCATCTCTCAGCCAGTAATATGCCAGTAATATGCCCACTCCACCTAACCCATCATCATTACCCACCCAGAAAAGCTTATAACTACATGTTTATGCTATATACACAGACATAAAATATACATACATGTTTATGCTATATACACAGACTTAATATATACATACAGCTTTATGCTATATACACACAGACATAATATATACATACATGTTTATGCTATATACACACAGACATAATATATACTAGCAGAATGGCCCGGCGTTGCCTCGGGATTTACTCTAGGGTTCTTATATATTTGGTATATATTTATCCTTATCGAGCCTCGTGAAATAAATACGTTCGTTTATATTTTGTTATTGTGCATGCACAAATATCTGTATACGAATACATAATTATATATATATATATATATATATATATATATATATATATATATATATATATATATATATATATATATATTCATATATATATATATATTAAAATAACAGATTAAAGTTTAAGCAAAGAATCACTGCTTTCACCCTTAACGGGATCTTCTGAAACTAAAAAGATAAATCTGTGAACGTCGAAGTAAATATTTCGAAATGTTTTTGTGTATGCAAAAATGTGTCAGTGATGTAATCGCCGGCCTTTTTTGTTTATATTTTGTGTTTGTGTATGCAAAAATATCTGTTCACGAATATCTATATTACAATAAAAAAGAATCGCTGCTTTCAACCTTAACGGGATCTTCTGAAATTTAAAAAATCAATCTGTGAACGCAGATGTAAATATTTCGAAAAACGTTGCAACCGAAGGAAAGCAGGAAGACCATACGTTGGTTCGTGAAGACGTTCCCTGGCATAAGAATATATATATACACACACTATATATACATATATACATGCACACACACTTATTGCGTCATAATGACGTAATGCATACAGCCAGGCATACAGACATATTATAAAGGCGTGGCGTTATATCTATGTATCTATCTAAAAAGAGAAAGACCAAGAATTATAGACTGAGATCGCTAAATTACCTAATGCAGTGCCTATGGCATTGGAAATTCAAAATTTTGTTTGCTCAAAACACTCACGGGACTATAAGTATTACATGTGTAAAGTTTGAAAAAACTCGGATGGGTGGTTCTCGAGTTTTAGCGATTGGACAGACAGACAAACAGACATTCTCTGTTTTAGTAATATAGATATACATGTTTATGCTATATACACACAGACATAATATTTCTACACATGTTTATGCTATATACACAGACATAATATATATATACATGTTTATGCTATATACACACAGACATAATATTTCTACACATGTTTATGCTATATACACAGACATAATATATATATATATATATACATGTTTATGCTATATACACAGACATAATGTATATATGCATGTTTATGCTATACAGACAAAATATATACACCCAGTATATGACAAACTTCTCTATTTTAAAAACAGGCAAAATCTAACATATGATTAAAATGTTAAATTTTGTAATTTTTCTTATTTTTTAATTATTTTCCTCTCCCTCCCCTTCACTCTCTCTTTCTCTCTTTCTTTCACCTGAACTTTCATCCACATGCACATTCTCTCTTTCACTCTCTCTCTCACTCTTTCTCTCTCTCTACACACACGCACTCTCTCTAACTCTCTCTCTCTCACTACACACATGCAGTCTCACTCTCTCTCTCTACACACACACTCTCTCTCTCTCTTTCTTTCTTTCTCTCTCATCTCCACTCCTAACATTGATAATAGCAACTCCCCACCACCACCACCACCATCACCACACATCTCTCTGCTAAAGAAAGACTTTTTCAGCCAAAGAATTAAATTTTTCTTAGAAAAACAAATATTTCTTTTTATTCACTTTTTATTCACATTTTGTTTTGTTTATTTAATATTTTTTTTTTTATATATTCTTATTTTGATTCTTATTTATATTTTCAAAATCACTTTACGTTTGCCAAAAGAAATTTTGATGAGAGATTCTAGGAAAGAATGTTTTGCTTTTTCTTATATATATGTATGTGTGTTTGCATGTATATATTATATATATATATGTGTCCGTGTGTGTGTATGTATATATTATATATGTGTATGTGTCTGTGTGTGTGAACTTTTAATTTTTGTTTAAAAATCACGTTTGATTTATTTTTCTTTAAAATCTTTTATTCAAAAACAAGCTATACAACAACAGCAACAGCAACAACATAAACATCATCAACAACAACAACAAACCATACAACAACAACAACAAACCATATAACAACAACAACATCAAACCATGCAACAACAACAATAAACCATACAGCAACAACCACAATAGACCATACAACAACAACAACAATAGCAACTACAATAACAATAACAACATAAAAGTATAAACTACTCCATAGAAATCGTTGATTGCATTTCTTCTTTAATCTTGGCAGTAAATATTACAAAGAAAGATAATTAAATAAAAATGGTGAAACTTGGTTTAGTGATTACTTTAAAATGTGTGAAACTTGGTTTGGTGATTACTTTAAAATGGTGGAACTTGGTTTGGTGATTACTTTAAAATGGTGAAACTTGGTTTAGTGATTACTTTAAAATGTGTGAAACTTGGTTTGGTGATTACTTTAAAATGGTGGAACTTGGTTTGGTGATTACTTTAAAATGTGTGAAACTTGGTTTAGTGATTACTTTAAAATGGTGAAACTTGGTTTGGTGATTACTTTAAAATGTGTGAAACTTGGTTTGGTGATTACTTTAAAATGGTGAAACTTGGTTTGGTGATTACTTTAAAATGGTGAAACTTGGTTTGGTGATTACTTTAAAATGGTGAAACTTGGTTTGGTAATTACTTTAAAATGGTGAAACTTGGTTTGGTGATTACTTTAAAATGTGTGAAACTTGGTTTGGTGATTACTTTAAAATGGTGAAACTTGGTTTGGTGATTACTTTAAAATAGTGAAACTTGGTTTGGTGATTACTTTAAAATGTGTGAAACTTGGTTTGGTAATTACTTTAAAATGTGTGAAACTTTGTTTGGTGATTACTTTAAAATGGTGGAACTTGGTTTAGTGATTACTTTAAAATGGTGGAACTTGGTTTAGTGATTACTTTAAAATGGTGAAACTTGGTTTGGTGATTACTTTAAAATGGTGGAACTTGGTTTAGTGATTACTTTAAAATGGTGAAACTTGGTTTGGTGATTACTTTAAAATGTGTGAAACTTGGTTTGGTGAATACTTTAAAATGGTGAAACTTGGTTTGGTGATTACTTTAAAATAGTGAAACTTGGTTTGGTGATTACTTTAAAATGTGTGAAACTTGGTTTGGTAATTACTTTAAAATGTGTGAAACTTTGTTTGGTGATTACTTTAAAATGGTGGAACTTGGTTTAGTGATTACTTTAAAATGGTGGAACTTGGTTTAGTGATTACTTTAAAATAGTGAAACTTGGTTTAGTGATTACTTTAAAATGGTGGAACTTGGTTTAGTGATTACTTTAAAATGGTGAAACTTGGTTTGGTGATTACTTTAAAATGGTGGAACTTGGTTTAGTGATTACTTTAAAATGGTGAAACTTGGTTTGGTGATTACTTTAAAATGTGTGAAACTTGGTTTGGTGATTACTTTAAAATGTGTGAAACTTGGTTTGGTGAATACTTTAAAATGCGTGAAACTTTGTTTGGTGTTTACTTTAAAATGGTGGAACTTGGTTTGGTGATTACTTTAAAATGGTGGAACTTGGTTTAGTGATTACTTTAAAATAGTGAAACTTGGTTTGGTGATTACTTTAAAATGTGCGAAACTTTGTTTGGTGATTACTTTAAAATGTGTGAAACTTTGTTTGGTGTTTACTTTAAAATGGTGGAACTTGGTTTGGTGATTACTTTAAAATGTGTGGAAAATGGTTTCCATATCTAAGAGAAAAATAAAAATATTTTGAAAATGATAACAAAATAAACATACAAACAATAAAGAAATCATTAAGGTTGAAGGTTTGGGTTTGGGTTGATGTTGGGGTTGGGGTTTGGAGTTGGGTTGGGGTTGGGGTTGGGTGGAGTGATTGGGGGTGGGGTCGAGTGTATCTTTGAAGAATGCTGCACTGAAATTTCAGTATATTTCTTAAAATGGAATTGAACAGGTATTACCATTCCTATATCATGGGATTAAGGTGGGGAACTGGCAGAGTTGTTAGAAAGTTGGATAGAATGCTTTGTGGTATCAGTTCTGGCTCTCTGCTTTATATATATACATATATAGCTATGTATATGTCCATCACAACCATTTAGTAACATAGCCTATCCTTTTATCTCTCTCTCTCTCTATCTATCTATCTCTCTCTCTGCCGAGGTTCAATTTTACCTTTTGTCCTTTTCGAGGTCAATAAAAAAAATACCAGTCAAGTACTTGTGTCAATTCCTCCTCTATATCTCTTTCTCACATCCTCTCTATCACACTCTCTCAATCTTTCTCTGGAAGAAATCTCCTGTGTTCAGACCTGGAGAGGAGATGGGCTCTGCCAGGTTTAAAACAAGCCCAAGAAATGCTGTATGCCATTATGGTGGCCCTACAGCTTGCTCAGGAGTTACAGAACCATACCACACCATATAGTAGTATTGTTGCTCTCTGTAATAAGGCTGATAGTATCTCAATACTTTTGATACTAAAACTTCTTGGTTCTACTAAACAAAAACTTTATATTTAGCTATAAACCTTATTTGTTAGAGAATTGTATTTGCAATCGTGAAGTTGTGAGTTTAATTCCCTATTAGACCAGGTAATACCTTATGACTTTCAGCAAGACTCTTTATTTGGATGTTGCTCTTTCTGCCAGGAGTTCTCACCCGTAGATAGTATCAGCAATGGAAAGACCAATGGAAACATTGTTTCCTTGGTGTGGTTTAATGAGTTCCACCTCACTTGGTAGGTAAAGTCTGGGATCTTTCTGATCATTAAAAAATATAAAAAAATTTTAAATAAACTTTCCACCATAATTTCATGTCAGAACATTTAAGTTATGCTCTAAACAACAGTTTAACCCTTTCAGGACCCACATTTCTAATGAAATACACTATTTCAATTAATTAATAAAGAATTTTGTGGGATTTTACTAAAATTATTAATTATTTCATTAGAAAGATAGTAACTTAATGTAAGGTTCTTATATAAAAATATGTTGGAAGATTTTAATTTAAATAGGAATACTTTAACCCTTTCATGACCACATTTCTAATGAAATAAACTCTATTTTGATTAATTAATGAAGAATTTTGAGGGGTTTACTAAAATTATTAATTATTTCATTACTAAGATAGTAACTTAATGTAAGGTTCTTATATAAAATTATGATGGAATATTTTAATATAAATTGAAAACCTTTAAAAGGGGTGGTTTTATTTCATATAACCAGAGCTGGTTTTGGCCACATTTATAATGAAATACACTATTTAAATTAATTAACACTTTAGAATTTAAACCGGCCATATCCAGCCAGAATTCTCTCACCTCTTTCTGTTCAAACCAACAATAACTGGATCCTCATGCTTACTATAAGGTATTGTTCTCAAAATAAATAATATAAAAATCTTGTAGATTCGATATTATGTGAGATAATTATGTGAGGTAAAGCCTTTTCTGTGAAAATACAATAGTAAATATAGAATAATATAATTGCTAAAAGGTTAATGAAGAATTTTACTAAAATTATTAATTATTTCATTACTAAGATAGTAACTTAATGTAAGGTTCTTATATAAAATAATGTTGGAAGATTTTAATATAAATTGGAAACCTTTAAAATGGGTGACTTTATTTCCTAGGACCAGAGCTAGTTTGGGCCAGGTTGGTGACAAAAGATTTACTTAATGACGAATGTGTTTTATATTATGAAATCCTTTCAAATTCTGGGTTAATTACAAACTGATTTTAAAAATCATAGGCAGTGTCTTTCTTATTACATGTTAATGAGTGGCACTCTGTAACAGACATTCAACTCTGAATGGTGGTACTGTGTGTGTATCACTGAAATCTGAGTGGTACTCTATAACAGTCACTCAACACTAAGTGGTACTGTGTGACAGACACTCAACACTGAGTAGTAATATGTAAAAGTCACTCAATTATGAGTGGTACTGTTAACAGTCACTCAACTCTCAGTATTAATATGTGAGTGTCACTCAGCACTGAGTGGTATTGTATGACAGTCACTCGAGTTTGAGTAGTTGTGTGTGACTGAAATAGCAACAACAAAATACTCTGGGGGCTTATCCCAGTTTTAAATAATAGCTGTCTGATAAGGTCATATCAACCTCTTCATCATCACCATTTAACGTCTATTTTCCATGCTAGCAAGGGTAATATATAATATAAGTTCTCTCATTCTGAGACAAGTCAACTATTACATAATAGATGCCATCGAAATGTGTATAACAGCAATGACAAAATTAATAAGATGATCTAAGATTCCAGCATACTGCTTTATTCTTTCATCATCATCATCATCATCATTTCATTTTACGTCCACTTTTCCCTGCTTGCAAGGGTGGGACGGGAACTGATTCTGGCTTGATTTCTACAGCTGGATGCCCTTCCTAACACCAACCTCATTTACAGTGAGTGCTGGGTGCTTTTTTTGCCATGGCACCTCCACGACCACTTTGCAGTGGAATGATAGGGACCCCAGTCCCTATCATCTCATTTCTACAGCTGAGTAAACTGGAGCAATGTGAAATAAAGTGTCTTGCTCAAGGAAACAACACATCACCCGGTCTGAGAATTGAACTCACAACCTTTCGATTGCAAGGCCAATGCTCTAACCACTAAGCCATGTGCCTCCATATAATTATTATTATTATTATTATTATTGCAGTTGCATTTATCTTGCTTTATATTCATACATGTTATCACAGCCTTTGTGTATACATTTTTAGGGGACACCCTGTATATATGTATATATAGTTAAGAATATACAAGGTAACACTGACAATAACAATGAAATGAAATAAGTATTAACAACCACCACAATAATAACAATAACAACATTTTTTTAAATATAAAGATAATATTGAAAAACTAAAGTATAAAAACCATAACAAAGCCACCAAGAAATTGTGAAAAAAATGTAAAAAAGGGAATAAAATAATAAAATTTCAATAAAAAGAAATCATGAAATAAATTTTAAAATAAAATAAAATCTTTTATCTGTGGAAACTGTACAAAACAACTCAGTATCGATATTGTGGTAATTTTATTATTGTTCCTCCACCAGTAGTACTACTACCTCAACCACCTACACCACCACCACCTTCAGTAGTACCAACACCATCACCACCAGTAACACCACTTTTATTAACACCAACAACACTACCACCACCATCACCACCACCAACACCACCACCACCACCACCTCAACCACCTGTACCACCAACACCAACACCACCTTCAGTAGTACCACCACAAATACCACCACCACCACCATTACCCCACCACCACCAATGCCCCACCACCACTAGTACCCCTCCCCCAATACCCCACCACCACCACCAATACCCCACCACCACTACCAACACCACCAGTCCCCCACCACCACCACCACCACCATCCTGTATTATTAAGCTGAAAGAACACATTATGGAATCGCATCTAGACTGGTGTTCTGTTGGAT
>OZ024741.1:221243064-221250564 GCA_964016885.1 Eledone cirrhosa
AGTCTTGGGCTCCATTCACAACCACAGTCTTGGGCTCCATTCACAACCACATATCCTCCATTGACAACTACAATGTAGGGCTCCATTCACAACTACACTAATTGGTGTATTTACCCAGTGTTAGAAACAAAACTTACCCAAAGACCCTTACATATAACTAGTATATTTACCCATTGTTGGGAACATATCTTACTAAGAGATACTTACCCTGGTATCTACCGAGTTCTTGTTTTTGTAGTAAGTTTTCACCATATTGGATTCCTGTGACATTCAAAGAAGCTAGAATCACATATACACAGGCTGAGCATAAAGTCTTTGAGACCACAACACACAGCTTTTTGTTTCATAGACGACATTTTGTTATTGAAAATTACAGCTACTTCCTGTAGAAAAACTTTAATCTTGAAATTTATAAAGTAAAACAATGAAAAAGTAAAATCTCAAATATTATCCGAGATATGGTATCTTATATCAGGAAAGACTTTATGCTCACCCTGTATATATGTGTGTATGTGTGTATCTGTGTGTATGTGTGTGTCTGTATGTGTGTGTCTGTATATGTGTGTCTGTGTGTTGAACAATGAAAATAAACTGCAAAGTTTAATGCTTAAACAATTCATTGTTTTACAATCATTTCAGGAGATTGATTGATCATGATAAATCAATAAAGTGACTAATTGGTAGTAGTTATGTGACTCCATATTATTGGTATTGATACTATAGATCTATCTCACTGTCTTTGTCAGATTATTTCATAAAAATGTGATAGAAGGTTTTAATTTAACCCATTTGAAGGTGCATGGCTTAGTGGTTAGAACATTGGGCTTGCAATCAAAAGATTGTGAGTTCAATTCTCGGACCGGCTGATGTGTTGTTTCCTTGAGCAAGACACTTTATTTCACGTTGCTCTAGTTTACTCAGTTGTAGAAATGAGATGATAGGGACTGGGGTCCCTATCATTAAATCACCCAAGACACCTCCAACGAGATATACCTCAGAGGAGGCCAGCTAAACCTGCATAGCTGTGAGCTGTAACACATATTTGATATATTTCCAGTGAAATACTCTGCTATGTATTTCAAATAATTTTGTAGGTTGTAATAAAATAATTAATTTCTCTATTACTAAGCTGAAGAGCAGGGTATTGGCAGTATTGGTAGAACATTGGATCACTTTTATGGCATAGTGTTACTTCCCTTTGTGTTCTGAGTTCAAATTCCACCAAGGTTAGCTTTGCCTTTCATCATTACAGGGTTGATAAAATAAAGTACCAGTAATGCACTTTATATTTTAAAAATCTGGATTTGTGAGTGATGTGTTTTTCCTAATAACTGCTTCTAATTTAGGCACAAGGCCAGTAATTTTGAGGGGGGAGGGGGATAAAGTTGATTAAATCAACCGTCAGTACTTTACTGGTCCTATATATTATCAATACTGGAAGGATGAAAAGCAAAGCTGACCTCACCACCATGTGAACTCAGAATATAAAGGGCAGTAAAACATTGTGGCCAATGTTCTAATGATTCCATTAATCCACCATTCTTATGGTTTTCATAGTAATACAATAAATAAAGCATTTTCCTTTTGAAATATCACAGGGTTAACCCTTGTGAGATGTGGTGTATGGTGGGTATTATCACCGGGTTAACTCATGTGAGCTGTAGTGGGTCTTATCACAGGGTTAACTCTTGTGAGATGTGATGGGTCTTATCACAGGGTTAATTCTTGTGAGATGTGATGGGTCTTATCACAAGGTTAACTCTTGTGAGATGTGATGGGCTTTATCACAGGGTTAACCCTTGTGAGATATGGTGGGTTTTATCACAGGGTTAACCCTTGTGAGATGTGATGGGTCTTATCACAGGGTTAACTCTTGTGAGATGTGATGGGTCTTATCACAGGGTTAACTCTTGTGAGATGTGATGGGTCTTATCACAGGGTTAACCCTTGTGAGATGTGATGGGTTTTATCACAGGGTTAACCCTTGTGAGATGTGATGGGTCTTATCACAGAGTTAACCCTTTTGAGATGTGATGGGTCTTATCACAGGGTTAATTCTTGTGAGATGTGGTGGGTCTTATCACAGGGTTAACCCTTGTGAGATGTGATGGGTCTTATCACAGGGTTAACTATTGTGAGATGTGATGGGTCTTATCACAGAGTTAACCCTTGTGAGATGTGATGGGTCTTATCACAGGGTTAACCCTTGTGAGATGTGATGGGTCTTATCACAGGGTTAACTCTTGTGAGATGTGATGGGTTTTATCACAGGGTTAACCCTTGTGAGATGTGGTGGGTCTTATCACAGGGTTAACCCTTGTGAGATGTGGTGGGTCTTATCACAGAGTTAACCTTTGTGAGAAGTGGTGTATTGTAAATTTTAGTTGACACTTGTGAGCAGTGGTATATGGTCATTCTAGTTATAAGTTGATCCTTGTGAGCAGGGTTGGACTCTTATAACAACACCCAAGGGTCAGTTGGTGGTGTTAAATTGAGCAATGGCCTTAATCTACTATCTTGACCAATACCCCAATTATCTCACCAGTTCACTACCATAGACTTCTCCAGACTAACTCTACCACCTCATCCATATCTTTTCCAACACTACAACTTTCAGAAGTCCTGAAAAAGATCATGGGAACTCAGCAGTCCTGAGAAGGGCATGGAGTCTCAACAGTTCTGCAAAGGGTTATGAGGTTTTAGCAGTCCTGAGAAGAGTTATGAAGTCTCAGAAGCTCTGGGGAGGGTTATGAGGTCTCGGAAGCCCTGGGAAGGGTTATGAGGTCTCGGAAGCACTGGGAATTGTTATGAGCTCTCGGAAGCCCCGGGAAGGGTTATGAGCTCTCAGAAGCCTTAGGAGGGTTATGAGGTCACAAAAGCCCTGGGAAGGGTTATGGTGTCTCAGAAATCTTGGGAAAGGCCATGGCTCATGGCTTCTACCCTTTCTCCTAATTAGCCAATAATAAAAAGCTATACTCTTTTACTCTTTTACTCCTCCAGTCAGCCGGCTGAGGCCATGCTGGGGCACCATATGAATATTTATAAATTTGTTTCTAAAACAATTCACCTTAACCAAACTAGCCTAGGAAAAGTAGTTGTACAATTAATTGAAATACAAAAAACCAAAGAAACAAAGAAACATTGCACTTAAAACATGAAATAAATCTAAAATTTGCCTCATATTCTATTTAATTTTGGTCATATTTTAAAGCACGTACTGCAAACTTACACATTTGTTTTCCATTAACAAAATTTCATACCTCTTTAACAAAAATAATTAAACTTCTCTAGACCATTTCTTTAAAAAAAAAGTTTAAATCATATTCAGTAATATTTCAAGAAAATTAAATTTAAACATTTTTATTTTTTATTTCTTTACTTTCATAGAGTGAACGAAAAACGATGTTAAATTTAAAAGCTGTTTCTTGTTTATCAATATTTTGAAATATCATTTTCCTTGGTACAAAACTTAAACATCTTTTAAACAAACTTTCAGTTTTTTCATCACTTATAAACATAATTTAAACTTTATCTATCTGTGTGTATGAGTGTGTGTATGTGTGTGTGTATGTGTGTGTGTGTATATATATACAGAGATATAGATATATAGATATGTATGTATGTGTTGGCACTCTCACAAGTAGATCTGGTGAAATAGCGGAGATGCTGGAGAGAAGGCATGTGTATGTGTGCTGCGTGCAAGAGGTGAGATGGAGAGGTGCCTCTGCGAGACTAATCACAGGCAAACATCTTAGTTATAAGCCTTTCTGGGTAGGTAAGGATGATGGGTTAGGGGTAGTAGGCATTTTCCTGGCTGAGAGATGCATTGATAAGACAATAGAGGTAGTTCGAGTTTATAATAGAATAATTAAGCTTAGGTTAGTCGTAGGCAAGAGACTACTGACAATCATCTCTGCCTATGCTCCCCAAGCAGGCCTAGGTAAAGAAGAGAAAGACTGCTTTTACGAGCAACTTTTACAAACAGCCTCAATAACAGGATGGTTACATTAGGGTATATAGTGGGCATGGTTACAGTCCAAGAAATGAAGGAGTGAGACTTCTTGAATTTTGTGATGCAAGTACACTAACCATTTGCAACACTAACTTCCAGAAACCTGCCAACCACCTAATAACCTACAAATCAGGTGAGCACATAAGCCAGATTGACTTCTTACTAATTAGGCAGTGTGACAGACAGATGGTGTCAAATACCAAGGCATACCCTGGGGAAGAATGTACCCCACAGCATAGGTTAGTCGTTAGTGATATCTCAGTAAGCAAGAGATGGAATGAGACATACAGGAAGGTGTGGAGAAGAAAGGTCTGGAAGCTAAAAGACCATTCACTAAAATACAAATTTAGGAAAGCCCTTCAAGATGTGTATGACGAAAAAGAAGACGATTTAGAGTCGTATGACATAGATGAGAACTGGAATTTCTTACGTGACAACTTACTGCAGGCTCTGATGAAACTTGTGGCTGGAGCAGAGCTCCATCCAGATAGAGAGTGACCTGGTGGTGGAACAGCACGGTAGATAGGGCCATTAGAGACAAAAGACTAGCATGGAACACTTGGAAAAAGGGTGGGAGTATGGAAGGATAAGCAGCCGCGAAGAGAGAAGCTAGACGTCAGGTGTATTTAGCCCGCAGGGAGGCTGAGAGTAGGAGGTTTGCGATGAGTAGATCAGAGATGTGCGGTGTTCCACATTGCAAGGCAGTGTGTCAATGCAAATCAGGATGTTGTTGGAGATAAATGTGTCCGGAATGATGCTGGTGTACTTAGTGTCACGAATGATCAGAAAAAGGAGGCCTGGAAATTTCATTATGACAGACTGATGAATGTGGAGAACGAATGGGAGAGAGAGAAATTACCCTCAGTAGATCTGACAGAGGGACCAGCTATTGAGATTGATGAATATAGGGTCCAAGAGGCGATTAAGGAAATGAAAAATGGTAAGGCCGCTGGACCGTCGGGGATAGTTACTGAGATGCTGAAGGCATCAGGGGACGTAGGCACTAAACTGGTTGTATGCATCATCAATCAGGCTATATATAGTGGTGTCATACCCAAAGACTGGTGCAGCAGTATTCTCATAAATTGCTACAAAGGTAAAGGGGATGCTCTGGAGAGGAGCTATTATAGGGGTATAAAACTAATGGATCAGGTTATGAAAGTGGCAGAAAGGATATTAGCACAACTAATTAGAGAAAGGGTCAAACTAGATGAGATGCAGTTTGGTTTTGTGCCTCGGAAAAGTACTACAGATGCCCTCTTCTTAGTGAGGCAACTACAAGAGAGGTTCTTAGAGAAGAATAAGCTACTAAACTTATCTTTTGTTGAGCTAGAGAAGGCCTTTGATAGGGTACCCCGATCTGTCATCTGGTGGTCCCTAAGGAAACTAGGTGTTGAGGAATGGCTTGAGGACAGTGCAAACTTTGTACAGAGGAGTTTAAGACTGGCTGTTCATGGGAACTTCTCTATGCTGACGATCTGGTTTTTATAGCAGAATCAGTAGAGGAGCTAGAGAATAAATTCTGGCTATGGAAACAGCAATTACCCCAGTGCATTACTGGTACTTTATTTTATCAACCCCGTAAGGATGAAAGCCAAAGTTCATCTTGGCGGGATTTGAACTCAGTACATAAAGGGCCGTAACTCTATGCTACAAAGCATGGCATCCACGTATTTGATATGTGAGATAATTATTTGAGGTAAAGCCTTTACCATGAAAATATAATAGTAAATATTGAATAATTTAAATGTTAAAGGGTTAACACTATAGAATGGTGTTTTCTGTAATATTATGTAAATATAATAAATTTTTTTAAACCATCGGAGGCTGGGGATGACACCATCACTAAATGCTACTGAATGAAGGTGTCATATATTTAGATAAACTATCAGTTTGAAATGAATAAAGAAGCTTCTATTGACTTCTTTGTTACTTATTTTGAAAATATATTTAACACGGAAATTACTCCACACACATATATTATATGCAAACACTCACACACACACACAAACACACAAACACACAAACACACCCATACACAGACACAGACACTCATACAGACACTCATACACACACACAGACATTCATACACACACGACTAGAATTTGAGGCAAGTAAATGCCCCACCACTGCCACCACCACTAAAAACAATTTAGACCTATGGCAACTCTCCACCTCATCTGACAGACCTGCACACATATCTTCAGATATGTTCATATATATATATATATGACAAGTGGAGAGATACTGAATAGGACCTGTCCCACCGTTACAAGCAGGGAAAAGCGGACGTTAAATGATGATGATGATGATGATGATGATATATATTTACCGTATTTCCCGGCATTGAAGATGCTACTTTTTTCCTAAAATAAGTCTCAAAAATCTACCATGTGTTCTGGAGGCTGAAGATTGTTTATTATTTTTTTTTCTTTTGCCTTTCATCCTTACGGGGTCGATAAAATAAAGTACCAGTAATACACTGGGTAATTGCTGGCCTTGTGCCTAACGTAGAAACAATTTTTTTTTTTCTAATTTTTGGTTGTCAAAATTAGGGTGCATCCTCGAGGACGAAGCATCTTCAGCACTAGAAAATACGATCATCATCATCATCACCATTTTACGTCCGTTCTTCCACGCTAGCATGGGTTAGACAGGTTGTCCTGTTGTGGGCAGTGTCCGGTCGGCTGACCTTGTCTTGCTCATACGGGAACTGATTCTGGCTTTATTTCTACAGCTGGATTTACAGTGAGTGCTGGGTGCTTTTTCGTGGCGCCTACACGTCCACTTTACAGTGTGGGCTGGGTGCTTTTTTGCCGTGGCACCTCCACGACCACCTTGCAGTGGGGGGTGTGGGGGCATATTGTCTATATGCTTCAGCTTGTACCCATGGGAGGTCGGGTACTCTGTATTACTGCGTGACGCCAGAGGTCACGGTCGTGTGTCATCGCCTTTGAGAGGTGTAATTGGGTAAGGTCGGCTTTTATCACCTCATCCCAGGTCTTCTTGGGTCTGTCCACTCTGCGGTTTCCATCGACTTCTAGTGCTCTGCACCTTTTTATGCAGCTGTCATCCTTCATACACATCACATGTACATACCAACACAACCACCTCTCCTGCACACACCATTTGATTCCTTTTATGCTCAGTCTCTCTCTCAATTCATTTATGCTTTGCTATTCATGTATATTACTATTACACATCCATCGGAGCATGCAGGCTTCGTTTCTTTCTAATCTACGCAAGTCTTCCACAGACAGTGCCCAGGTCTCACTACCATGTACCATTGCTGTTCGTATACACGCATCATACAGTCTGCCTTTCATTTTGAAGGAAAAGCCTTTTGCAGCTAGCAATGGCAGTAGTTCCCTGAACTTCTTCCATCCCGTTCTTACCCTAGTTATTGTACTTTCTGAACACCCACCTCCGCTGGTAATTCGGTCACCTAGGTAGCAGAAGCTATCTACTGTTTCTACAGAGCCCTCTCA
>OZ024741.1:221253064-221268064 GCA_964016885.1 Eledone cirrhosa
TAGGGAGGGGGCCCAACCACTCGGGCCATCTTTGCCACATTCACCCACCTTTTATAAAATGTGCTGGGGTACAGCACCTAGATAGACAGAGAGACAGACGGACAGACAGACAGACAAGCAGATAGACAGACAGGCATGTCGGTCGACAGATAGACAGGCAGATAGATAGATAGATAGATAGATAGATAGATAGATAGATAGATAGATAGATAGATAGATAGATCAACAGTCAGACAGACAGACAGGTGTGTAGATAGATATATTTCTTTATTTGCCACAAGGGCGCACAAGAAAAGGGGACAAAACAAAGACACATGCCAGGCATTTTACATACAGTCATGTAAAAAAAGTTTTAACATGAAAATATAACAATCGAAATCCCCAATAGGGGGCAGGCGTTACAAATGGGTTGTTTAATACCCCGTAGATAGAACAACCCTCAACTCCAGGAGCGTGTTGTGCAAGTGCTCCTTTCTTCCTTTTGCTCTCTTCTTCAACCTACAGGTTTATATACAGAGAAGGCCCAATCACTCGGGCCATTTTCACTTCATTCACCCACCTTTCAGTAAATTTAAAGGGGTGCAGTGCCTCTCTCTCCACTCTGATAGATAGATAGATAGATAGATAGATAGATAGATAGATAGATTTCTTTATTAGTCACAAGGGCGCACAAGAAAAGGGGACAATACAAAGACATGCCGAGGATTTTACATACAGTCGTGTAAAAAATATAAAAACAAACAATTACAACAATCGAAATCCCCAATAGGGGGGAGGCGCCACAAATGGGTTGTTTAATACCCCGTCGATAGAATAACCCTCAACTGCAGGAGCGTGTGGTGCAAGTGCTCCTTTCTTCCTATTGCTCTCTTCCTCAACCTACAGGTTTATATACAGAGAAGGCCCAATCATCTCAGGCCATTTTCACTTCATTCACCCACCTTTCAGTAAATTTACTGGGGTGAAGTACCTCTCTCTCCACCCTGATTCCCCTTCTAAAGTGATACTTAAAGAAGGGAATCAATTGTTGTCCGGAGAGAAAGGCATCTGTCCTCAGTCCTCTCAACCTCGTCCACCATATAACCTCTTCCACCATAGCCACCGTAGAGAGGAAAACTGCTTCTCTTTCATTTTTGAAAGAGGCTGAGATAGATAGATAGATTTCTTTATTTACCATAAAGGCATAAAAAGAAGGGACAAATACAAAGGGGGAGTTTACATATAATCGAGTAAAAAGGGTGTAACATGAAAATAATCGAAAATAACCTCAAAAGGGAGGGGACGTGATGGGGGTTGCACACACCCCCGAAAAAGTGTGCAATCCTTTGCCCAGGGAGCACATGGAGAAGGTGCTCCCCTCTCCTTTACTTCTTTACCTACAGGATGGTATACAGAGAAGGCCCATTTACACGAGCCATTCTCGCCACTATCACCCACCTTTCATAAAACTGCCTGTGGCCAAGCACCTCTCTCTCCATTCTTATCCTTCTTCCGAAGTGATATCGGAAGAAGTAGACCAGACTATGGCCAGAGAGGAAGTTGCCTGACCTCAGACCTTTCAATCGTGTCCACCAAACAACCTCTTTCAACATGGCTATTACGCACAGAAAAACCGCCTTTGCTTCCTTTGTGAAGAGGGGAGGCGGTTTGATTGTCATCACGGACTCGGCTGTCAATTTAATCGGCGCCACCCGCGACAGCAGTTGTTCGGCGTAGCCCCACAGATCAGCCACGCCCGGACATTGCACCAATGCGTGCGCCACGGTTTCTTCGTGACGCACGCATCTAGGGCAAATCTTTTTTGAGGGATCCCTGCCCGGGCGCCCGTGTCTGTAGAGCCTCTCTCGAACGGGTAGAGCCCCTCGGTAGCACTGCCAGGCCAGTGACTTCTGGAAGTTGTCCATTGGTCCTGGGCCGAAAGTCCTACCGAACAGGCTGGCCAGTTCGTCTTCTTCCATGTCCAGCGACTCTCCAAGGGTGTCATCGCCCCTGCTAGCCACCAGCCCTCTATAGAATGATGAGGTGGATTCTCCACCGATGGCCCGGCCCGCTTGCCAGAGAGCCCTGAGCGCCTGAGCACACTCAGTGTGCCAGTCTCCCAGTTTTCCGGATCTTTGCTTGACCCAGGACTGTAGCTCGGTGAGTGAGACGAGTCTCGGAAAGGCTCGTTTCACGAACGGAGCCCACACCGGTTGACCAGTGAGGAATACCTGTAGGTGCCGTAGCCTTAATGCGTGCCTACGCATCATCAACCACGGCATCCCCAGCCCTCCTTTCGAAGGTTGTTGGCAGCAGATGGATCTTCTCACCATAGGAGGACGCTTCTTCCAAAGAAATTGGAAGAGCATGCGTTCCATGGTGGTGAGTGTTTCCTTAGGGCAAGGCACGACAGTCAGGCGGTAGTAAGTGACGGACGCTATGTAAATGTTCGCCACCTCCGCCCGGCCTTTTAGGGACAGCTTACACTTGGCCCATTTCTGGGTTAGTGCAAACACCTTGTTCGTAACCTCGTTCCAGTTCTTTTCCACCTGGAGGTCCGGTCCAAACCAGACCCCAAGCAACTTTACCGGGCCCTCCGTCCAGTGTCCGACGACACCATCGGGAGGCATCGGTCTGCCTCTCCACGTTCCGAGTTGCAGCCCGATGGATTTTTCCCGGTTCAGTTTCGCTCCTGACAACCTTTCGTACTCCTCCAGTAAGGTACCGATCGCCTCGATCTCCGAGTCGGTTGATACCATTACTGTTACGTCATCGGCGTAGGCCGACACCGCTTTGCTCAATCCTGGTTCCAGGGGGATACCCTGCAACAACTCCAACTTCCTCAGTAAAGGCTCGAGAGTCAATACGTACAGAAGGGAGGAGAGAGGGCACCCCTGTCGAATGGATCGTGTGATTTCGAACGGCTTCGAAAGGTAGCCGTTCACCTTGATCCTAGAACAGATGTGGTTGCTATGTAGGGCAGTGATCCAGCCTCTGAAAACAGGACCGAACCCAGCCGCCGCTAGCACCGCATCCAGGTAACCATGGTCGACCCTATCGAATGCCTTAGACTGATCCAAGTTGATCAGGGCCCCACCGAAGCCGGGTTTGTTGCCAACTCTCTCTATGATGTATCGCATGAGGTGGAGGTTATCGTGAATGGACCTGGATGGGATAGCACATGTCTGCGCATCTCCCACCAGGCCACCCACGACAAGCGCCAACCTCTTTGCTAACACCTTGGCCAAAATCTTTAACTCTGTGTTTAGCAGGGTTATGGGCCGAAAATTATTTATACTATCCCCCTTGTTCTCGTCCTTCCTCACCAGCGTGACTACGCCCTTGGCTACAGAACAAGGAATTCTCCCGTTCTGCTGCCAATTGCAGTAGACCGCTTCGAGGAGTTCGGAGAAGAAGACCGGCATTGCTAAATAAAGTTCGTAAGGTATACCATCGAGACCTGGAGATTTGCGTCTGCTGCATTGGCTCAGCGCATCTCCGATCTCATCAGCCGAGATTGGTCCCTCGCAGGACTCTGCCTCTTTGCTCGAGAGACGCGGCAGGCCGTCGAGGTATGGACCGAAATCCACGCCCCGGCCCGGACCCTCGCCTCCCCCGAACAATCGGGCAAAGTGCTTTTGAAAGGCCTCGCACATCTGCTTAGGCTCCCGGATCACTCGTCCATCTTCGTCTTGCAACGACCGGATGGTGGATCGATTTCCACTTTTAGCTTCTGTCACGCGGGCCCATCCAACGGCTTTGGCCCCCTCATTACCTAGAGCACGTATTTTACTTCGAATGACGCAGCCTTCATGCTTTGCATCGAAAAACTGGTTCAAGGCCGTCCTCGATGCCAGCACTCTGGCCACATCTTCGCTCTTGATTGCCTCTTCTAATTTACCTGTTAATTCTTTCTCGTTTCTATTCCTATTGGCAGCTAACATCTTGCTATAACTTATTGATTCTGTTCTAATCTCTCTTTTGAGAGATGCCCACCATCGGTTGTTGACGATTGCACCCGTCAACCTCTCCTTAACTAATCTGCTAATCCGGTTTCTGTAAGTCTCTTTTGCCGGTAAAGACAAATTAAGTTTCCAGTAACCGGGACCCTGTCTATGTGTTTTCTCGAGATTGACCACGCAGGTCACTAATTTGTGATCCGTGTAGCCAACCGTGCGCATTTCTGGACAGCTTAATATGTCCCTATCCTTACTTCTAACTAAGAATCTATCTAAGTACGATCTAGATTGACCACTGTGGTTTCTCCAAGTCCAGGTAGGCACAGTTGGAAAATCTAGTCGATATCTATCGACCAAGTTAAAACGGTCGAGTAACCCCTTGAGGCTGTTACACCCCCCTCTATTAGGACATGCTCCTGCATAGTCCCAACGTGCATCCAGGATGTCATTCCAATCCCCCGCTAGAAGCAGGGAACGCGACGTTCCCAGAAAAGTCTCCAAACGCTGGAAGAAGTCGGGCCGTTCAGCTCCGAAAGGGGAGTAGACGGCGACCAGTCTCAAGGCCGCACTTTCACTACTGCCAACGTCTAGCACCAACAAACGACCCTCCGGGTCCGAGTGCACAACCTGTACGGCAAGACCCAGGTGTTTTTGCAGCAGCACGACAACCCCACCCCCACCTCCAGGTTGACAGAGAGATGCATGCACCTCAAAGTCATCGAAGGTGGGGGCCAGCTGCCGCATGACGCTGATTCGAGTCTCACAGATAACCATTACATTTATACTACATGACCTGAGGTCATTTAGAAGCTTTGCTTGCTTCCAAGTTGAGCCCAGGCCACGTGCATTCAAACATCCTACTCTTAACACATCCATGTGGGCGGCAGAGCCAAAGGAGAGTGTAGAGACCTACCTTTCCGCTTCCCGGGGTTCGGGTTGCACGACTTCCATGGGGTCGGGGGTGTTGGGTGAAGGGGTGTCTTGTGGTGGTGTGGGGTCGTCGGTGTGTGGTGGGGTTGGGGTGTTTGGAGTTGTGTTGGGGAGGGGAAGGGGAGGGGGAAAGCTTTTTAGTAGGACGCGGTTTATGGGTTTGACAGAGGGTGGTCCTACGTCCTCCTTAAAATCCTTTTTTAGTTTTTGGTAGAGGTTCATTGGGATTTTTATTAGTTTTAAATGTGGGTGGTTTTCTGAAGAAACAAAGTTTACACCTTCGGTTTGTACCGAAGGATTATTGTATATGAGTTCATTTAATTTATTATTGTTTCTGTTGATGTAAGTATAGTGTAGTGTCTTTTTTTCCGATGGTGTGAGTGTTTCGAAGAGGGGAGGGGCAGGTTTGGTTTTGTTTGTTGCTGGAGGGGTGTTTTCTGTTTTGTTAGATTGTGTTGCGATTTGGGTGGGGGTTGTTTGTCCTTGTGTGTTTTGCACATGTTTTCTTTTTTTCCTTTTAATCTGTCTGAAGGACTCCGTTTCTTCCTCCGAATTCGTTGGGTTATCTTCAGTGTTGGAGGGAAGAGGTATGTTTGCTGGTAATGTTTCCGTGTTGGTTTTCTTTGTGGGGGAGATGGATGTCACTATGTTAGACTGTGTTGTGTGTTGTGTCTGCGGTGGTTGTGTTGTTTTATTGAGTGAGAGGTTGGGTGGGCCTGTATTTTGTTTTGGGGTAATGTGTTGTGACTGTTTGTGTTGTGGTGGTGTTGTGGTGTTATTGAGGGACGGGTTGGGTGGGACTGAGTTTTGTTGTTTGTTTATCTGTTGTGGTGGTGGTGGTGGAGCTGGTGTTGGTAGCAGGGTTTTCTTTTTGTTGAGTTGGGGACAAGCGGCCTTCAGGTGCCCTCTGCCTGCACAGATATGGCAGGACGGCCTTCTCCCCTCCACGCTAATGTTTATATACCCGTGGTCCTCTAATAGGATTCTGTCGGGTATTTGGGCGATGCGTTCAGGCTTCATTTGTACTACCAGCTCTATACCTGTTCCACTGAACGCATTGCCTGTGGTTTTCCCAATGGAAATCACGTTGTCATTCACTGGATCGATGAAGCCAGCTATGAGCCAGCAGTAGTCCACATCTGGCATCATTGCATCCAGCCATATGCGTTGAGTTTTTTTCCCCATATAAGATGGATAAAAGGTGAAATTTTTCGAACGAATCGGTGACAAAGCACATTTTTTTGCCGCCGATTCGTTCTTCATGATAATTGCTAGGCTTCCATACAGTCTGTCTTTTCTTATGAAAGTTGTTTCATTCAGTACTTCTGCGAGTACTGTTTTGATATCTGCTTGAGAAGGCTGTTCAGGTTTTTTTGTACTGTTGTTGATGGTCCGAAACTTGACCGTTCGGCTTTCAATGTCTTTCGTGAATTCTTGAGGCATTTTTACCAATAAAATACCATTCTCACCTTCACTTATGTATTGTTTTGCGTCCGTGATCCTTCGTACCACATCTGAAATGTTTTCCGCTATATAAGTCAAAGATTTCTTTGTTTTCTGTGCAAATGAAGTCTTGTCGTCTGCTTTGTTTTCTGATATTATGTTATTTTCAACTGTTATTTTTTTGTTTGTTGTGTCTTTGTTTGTGTTATTAGTATTGTCATGCAATTTTTCAAATTTTTTTTCTTCGTTGTTTTCGACATTTAATTTTTTCTCCGCAGATTCGTCCGTTTTTATTTTCATTTTTCCTTCCTTCTCTATGACGTTAGTTGGGAAGGAAGGGAGGACTAAAGCGTGCGAGCTTACAACTCTTACCGCTGTCCCCCCACCACTATTTTCGTTCGCTGCGTTTAACATTTCTGTTAGACGATTGAAATTTTTTACACAAAATTTTTTTTTAAAACAGGTTTTTCGCCTCTAGGAGGGGTAAAGATGAGCTGACCCACCGCCTGACAGTTCAGACGGAGGGTCAAGCTACACAATTGTATCAAAATTAAGTTTGAACTCACAAAATTTCCTCAATAAATTTGAACAAAACTTCTGTGCGAAGTGAATGACATCCACACTGTAGAACAGACGACAGCTAGATTAAGGGGCTGAGATAGATAGATAGATAGATAGATAGATAGATAGATAGATAGATCAACAGACAGACAGGTAGATAGATAGATCGATAGATAGACAGATAGGTAGATAGATAGACAGGCAGGTATATAGGTAGAGAGATATCGAAACCAATATTAATTAATAAGATTGGACAGTTGGCTTTCACTCAAAGTATTGAATCTCTCTGTTGTACTGTTAACGATGGCACAGTTGGGTGTCATCTCTCTGGCCTGGGAAACTAACACACACATATATTTATATATATATATATATATATATATATATATATATATATATATATATATGTATATATATATATGTATATATATATATATATATATATATATATATATATATATATATATATATATATATATAAATATATATATATATATATATATATATGAATATATATATATATATATATATATATGTATATATATATGTATATATATATATGTATATATATATATATGTATATATATATATATATATATATATATATATATATACATACTTACATACATATATACATATATAATTACATACACACATACATACACACACATATTTTGAATGTCAGCATACTGGGGTGTGAAACTAACATACACAGATATATATTCATACACATATACAATCATATATACAGACATACATACATACTTACACACATGCACATACATACATACTTACACACATGCACATACATACATGCATCCATACACATGCACATACACATACGTTCATATACGTTCATACACACTCATGCACATACACATACATGCATTCAAACACACATGCACATACATACATTCATACACACATGCACGTATACACACATACATTCATACACACATGCACATGCACGTATACATACATTCATACACGCATGCACATACACATACATACATTCATGCACACATGCACATACATGTATTCATACATTCATACACACACACTCAATTTCAATGTCATTATGCTGGGGTGTGAAACTAACACTCACACACATTCATATATGCATACACTCACACATTCATACACACACACATGCATTCACATATGGACGCACATACATTCATACTCACATGCACACATTCACATATGTACGCACGCACACATTCATACACACACACACACATAGGCATATACATTCATACTCACACACACATTCATATAAGCATACACACACACACACATTGATATGTACACACAAATATACATACATTCATACATTCATACTTACACACACACACATTCATATATGCATGCACACACACATATTCATACACACACACATTCATACACACACATGCATACACACACACATACAGTTTGACTTTGAGAAGAAGAGAGAGAAGATCAAGAAGGAGAGAGAAGGAAAGAAAGAAGGAAATCCTATAATAATTTAATAGCATGTTGATTTAATTCTAACCCTAATTAAGGGGCAAGTTAATTAATTCTATTGAGGCCAACTTAATTAATTTGGAGCTTATATATATACATATATTCATACAATATATTTACATTTATATAAATATATATCATCATCATCATCGTTTAACATCTGTCTTCCATGCTAGCATGGGTTAGACAGGAGTTGTCCCACTTGAGGCCAGGCTGGTCAGGTGACCGTGTCTCGCTCGTATAGGACTATCTGGCAGGTTTTCTATGGCTGGATGCCCTTCCTAACACAACCACGTTTACAGTGTGGAACTGGGAACTTTTTACCGTGTTACCTACACGGCCACATTACAGCATGGACTGTGTGGTTTTTTTGTTGTGACACCTACACGATCTCGATCTGATTATCTCATTAATTTGGACTGGATGTTGTGGTACCAACTTTACAGAGAAAGGGTGGTGTTGGTTGGAGTGGGAGGATAGGGTAGGGGTGGTGGGTTGGGGTGTATATTTGGTTAAGAGGTGCCTACTGACTCTAGGTTTCGCTTTGTACATAGGCAAGGCGGGTCTTCTGTATTACTGCATGGCCCCAAAGATCTCGGTCCAGTGACATTGTCTTAGAGAGGTGCAAGTGTGTAAGGTCGGAATTTATCAAATCATCCCAGGTTTTTCTGGGTCTACCTACTCCGTAACTTCCATCAATTTTGATCGCCCTGCACTTTCTTATACAGCTGTCATCTTTCATGCGCATCACGTGACCATACCAACGTAGTCTTCTCTCAAGTAAACAGCATCTGATCCCTCTTATTCCTAATTTCTCACTTAGTTCATTTATATTTTGCCATTTGCGTATATTGCTATTACATATACATATACATTATATAATATATATATAATATAATATTATATATTGTTATATATAATAATATAATATTATATATAATAATACAATATTATATAATTATATATAATAATATAATATTATATAATATTATATAATATTATATAATGTTATAGATAATAATATAATATTATATATAATAATATAATATTATATAATAATATATATAATAATTGTTCCTACTTTAGCCTTGTGGCTAAAGTAGGAACAATTATTTATATATTATATTATATATATTTATATTATTACTATAATATAATATAAATATATATTATATAATATATAAATAATTGTTCCTACTTTAGGCACAAGGCCAGCAATTATCCCAGTACATTACTGGTGCTTTATTTTATCGACCGCGCAAGGATGAAAGGCAAAGTTAGCCCCGGCGGGATTTGAACTCAGATCGTAAAGGGACGGAACTATGCTGGAAAGCATGGCGTCCGACCCTCCACCGATACTGCCAATCCACCGCCCTTAAATATATAAATAATTGTTTCTACTTTAGGCACAAGGCCAGCAATTACCCAGTGCGTTACTGGTACTTTATTTTATCGACCCCGTAAGGATGAAAGGCAAAGTCAACCTCGGCGGGATTTGAACTCAGATCGTAAAGGGACGTAACTATGCTGGAAAGCATGGTGTCCGACCCTCCACCGATACTGCCAATCCACCGCCCTTAAATATATAAATAATACAATATATATATACATATATTATATAATATCTCTCATAAGAACAGATTAAATTTTAAGCAAAGAATCGCGGCTTTCACCCTTAACGGAATCTTCTGAAAGTTCCGTTATGGGTGAAAGCAGCGATTCTTTGCTTAAACTTTAATCTGTTCTTATAATAAATATTTGCTCTACGGGTTTTTATATATATATATTTATATATATATATATATAGAATCGATATCGAGCCCTCTTCTGATTTTAGTCCTCACATTTATTATATAATATATATACATTATATAATAAATGTGAGGACTAAAATCCTAGCGTGGAAGATGGATGTTAAACGAAGATGATGATGATGATGATGATATATATATTATATAATATATATATATACAATGATTTCTACTATAGGCACAAGACTAGAAATTTCGGGGGATGGGAAAGTCGATTAAATCAACCCCAGTGCATTACTGGTACTTTATTTTATCGACCCTGTAAGGATGAACGGCAAAGTTAACCTTGGTGGGATTTGAACTCAGAACGTAAAGGGTCATAACTCTATGCTGTAAAGCATGGTGTCTGAGGCTCTACTGATACTGCCAATCCATATTTATATATATATACAGATAGAGAGAGAGGGGTATGTTTATATATATAATAGAAAGAGAGCGGTATATATATATGTATATATATGCATGTAGAGAGAGTAAGTCTTAGATGTAAATGTATAAGGCTGAGTTATAGCTGTATGTTTTTGAAGATTTCTCTGCAGCCAAGTAGTTTTGGCTTTGATCCAGTTGACCTAGACCTTAGGCAAGTCTTTCTTACTGCAGCCATTGTTGACCAATACCATGAGACTGCTATTTCCTAACTGGAAACTCTGCAAAAGCATGACATGTACGCACATGTTTATATGTATATACAGTATACATGTATATAAATATATATAAATATACTCTTTTCATAGTACGACAACTACAGGAGAAGTACCTAGCTAAAGGTAAACCCCTCTACTTAGCTTTTGTCGACTTGGAGAAAGCCTTCGACAGAGTCCCCCGCTCCATTATCTGGTGGGCTCTTAGAAAACTAGGCGTTGACGAATGGCTTGTGAGGGCTATACAAGCCATGTATAAAGAAACAGTCAGCAAGGTTAGAATTAACAACGAATATAGTGAAGAGTTTAGCGTAAAAGTTGGCGTCCATCAGGGCTCTGTTCTCAGTCCACTACTATTTATTATTGCCCTTCAGGCTATAACAGAGGAGTTCAAGACAGGCTGCCCATGGGAACTCCTATACGCAGACGACCTGACACTCATAGCGGAATCAATGGCCGAGCTAGAGAAGAAATTCCAAACATGGAAGCACGGCCTAGAGTCAAAAGGACTTAAAATTAACCTGGCTAAGACCAAAGTACTAGTTTGTAGGAAAGAAAACAAGGCGGCGGTCCCTTCTGGGAAATGGTCGTGCTCGGTGTGTAGGAAAGGCGTAGGTAGAAACTCCATTTTATGTCCTAAATGCAAAGTATGGGTGCATAAAAGATGTAGTGGGATCACAGGTAAGCTAACTAAGAACATAGATTTTACATGTGGCCGGTGCTCTGGTGCAATAAGTAGCAGCAAGTGCCCACAAACTACTAGCTCTTTCAATTGCGCAGAGGGTTCTATAGAAATAGTGGACAGCTTCCGTTACCTGGGCGATAAAATCAGCAGTGGGGGAGGGTGCTCTGAAAGTACTGTAGCTAGAGTCAGAACTGGTTGGAAAAAGTTCAGAGAGCTTATACCACTATTAGCTGCTAAAGGGTTCTCACTAAAAATGAAAGGCAGGTTGTACGATGCCTGCATACGAACAGCAATGCTGCATGGCAGTGAGACCTGGGCATTGTGTGCAGAGGATATACGCAGACTAGAGAGGAACGAAGCTTGCATGCTCCGCTGGATGTGTAACAGTAATATACGTGAACGGCAAAGCATAAACGAACTAAGGAAAAAATTAGAGATAAGAGGGATCAGATGTTGTTTACTCGAGAGAAGGCTACGTTGGTATGGACACGTGATGCGCATGAAAGTCGATAGCTGTATAACAAAGTGCAGGGCAATAAAGATAGACGGTAGTCACGGAATAGGCAGACCTAGAAAAACCTGGGACGAGCTGATAAACTCCGACATCACACACTTACACCTCTCCAAGACAATGTCACTGGACCGAGACCTTTGGCGGTACTCAGTAACAGAGAAGACCCGCCTTACCTAAATATATAGTAAAACCTACTCCAGCCAGTAGGCATCTCTAACAAAATACACCCCGTCCCACCACCCCCACCCCCACCCCATCCACACCACCCCCACCCCATCCACACCACCCCCACCCCATCCACACCACCCCGTTCTATGTAAAGTTATGTTGGTGCCGCGCCATCGAGGCCGAAACAAATGAGATCGTGTAGGTGTCACGACAAAAAAACACACAGTCCACGCTGTAATGTGGCCGTGTAGGCAACACGGTAAAAACCTCCCAGACCCACACTGTAAATGTGGTTGGTGTTAGGAAGGGCATCCAACTGTAGAAAACCTGCCAGACAGTCCTATGCGAGCAAGACAATCACTCTTGCCTCAAGTGGGACTACCCCCGTCCAAACCCATGCAAGCGTGGAACACGGACGTTAAACGTTGATGATGATGATGATGATATATATATATATATATAAATAATATATGGAGGCACATGGCTTAGTGGTTAGAGCATTGGCCTTGCAATCGAAAGGTTGTGAGTTCAATTCTCAGACCGGGTGATGTGTTGTTTCCTTGCGCAAGACACTTTATTTCACATTGCTCCACTTTACTCAGCTGTAGAAATGAGATGATAGGGACTGGGGACTGGGGTCCCTATCATTCCACTGCAAAGTGGTCGTGGAGGTGCCACGGCAAAAAAGCATCCAGCAGTCACTGTAAATGAGGTTGGTGTTAGGAAGGGCATCCAGCTGTAGTAATCAAGCCAGAATCAGTTCCCGTCCCACCCTTGCAAGCAGGGAAAAGTGGATGTAAAATGATGATGATATATATATATCAATGAGTATAAACAAAGGTGCAGATGCAAGTAGTAGATTTGCATCCTATTGAATTTCGAGCATACATTTTTGAGGGACACCCTCTATATATATATATATATATAGAGAGAGAGAGAGAGGGTGTCCCAAAAAAATGTATACCCACTTCAACAGCATTCTGATCAAAGTATGTATACATTTTGCGGTGACACCCTGTATATATGTGTGTGTGTGTGTGTGTGTGTCTGTATGTGTATATATATATGTGTATGTTTGCGCATATCTCTCTCTATATATATGTGTCTGTGTATATATATATATATATATATATATATATATATGTGCGTGTGTGTGTGTCTGTATGTGTATATATATATGTGTATGTTTGCGCATATCTATCTCTATATATATGTGTCTGTGTATATATATATATATATATATATATATATATATATGTGCGTGTGTGTGTGTCTGTATGTGTATATATATATGTGTATGTTTGCGCATATCTATCTCTATATATATGTGTCTGTGTATATATATATATATATATATATATATATGTGCGCGTGTGTGTGTGTATAGATATGTGTATGTATATATGTGTATGTATACACGTATATATATGTGTGTGTGTGTGGACAATAAAAATCCCATATCTACGCTTTAATTATTTGTATGCAACAGATGGCGCTAGGATCATGATCTCATTTCCATAACAAAATCATATCAATACATGTGTGGTAATCTATCATCATCATCATAACCACCATCATCATCATAACCACCATCATCATCATAACCACCATCATCATCACCATCATCCTAACCGCTATCGTCACCACCGCCACCATTACCCTCATCATCATCATGACCACCATCATCCTCAGCAGCAGCAGCATAACCACCATCATCATCATCATCATCATCATCATCATCATCATCATCATCATCATCATCATCATCATCATCATCATCATCATGACAATTACCACCATCATCACCATCAACACCACCGCCACCATCATCACCACCATCATCATCATCACTACAATCATCATCACCACCATCACCATCATCACCATCACTGCCACCATCACCTCCATCACCACCATCATCATCACCATCATCAACACCATCACCGCCACCATCACCATCATCATCAGGTGTGCTTTACATACCCTCCTCCATGTTGGTACCAGCAAGATAAGAAATGTTTAAAGACAGTATTGTATGACCAGATACCAGCCTTTATCTAATCTCGGCTTGTCGAACTGCTAAGTTGTGGGACATTGTTTATGTTAGACATAAACAAATGGTACTGGATATGTGTTAGCATGAAAACATGTGTAAAGATATACACACACATACACACATATATATACACACACATACTTACATACATACACACATAAATACATACACAAACAGAAATATATATACACATACTTGCACATAGATACACACATATACATGCATACACACACACACATATATAAACATACACCCTCATCCCACTACCCTTACCCCCACCCCCATCTACACCTAAAGTTATGTTGGTACCACAACATCCAGTCCTAAATAAATGAGGCTATGTAGGTGTCACGACAAAAAAAAACACACAGTCCACGGTGTAATGTGGCCATGTAGGTAACATGGTAAAAACCTCCCAGTCCACACTGTAAACGTGGTTGGTGTTAGGAAAGGCATCCAGCCGTAGAAAACCCGCCAGACAGTCCTATACAAACAAGTCAACCAATCTTACCTCACGTGGGACAATTCCCGTCTAAACCCATGCTAGCGTGGAAGATGGACGTTAAACGATGATGATGATGATGATATATATATATATATATACATGTGTATATATATATATATTCATGTGTATATATATATATATATATACCACCACCCCACTCTCAAGAGCGTGAAACTAATAAACCTTTGTTCGTACTGCCTCTCTGTTTTGTTCCCGTTCAATTTTTTACTATATATATATAT
>OZ024741.1:221270564-221295564 GCA_964016885.1 Eledone cirrhosa
GTAGGTTTTACTTTGTATTTAGGTAAGGCGGGTCTTCTCTATTACTGAGTACCGCCAAAGGTCTCGGTCCAGTGACATTGTCTTGGAGAGGTGTAAGTGTGTGAGGTCAGAATTTATCAGCTCGTCCCAGGTTTTTATGGGTCTGCCTACTCCGTGGCTACCGTCTATCTTTATTGCCCTGCACTTTGTTATACAGCTGTCGTCTTTCATGCGCATCACGTGCCCTTTTATTTCTAAATTTTCTAAACTATCTAAGTATTTGACACTAACCATTATTTTAAGTATTACCACCCCACATTAATTCATTAAATTTGTATGTGTGGATGCGTGTGTATGTCTGTGGAGGTGGGTGTGAATGTACGTGCAAGCCAACTTACATAAGTCTTTTTATTTGTAAATTTTCTACTCTAACCATAATTTTCAGTAGCACCACTCCACATAAATTCCTCAATTTAAGAATGACCTGTAGTATCTATTTCATACTATTAACCTTAATTGAATATATATCTGACCAGGAATGCTTTTTAGTGAAATCAGTCATATGGAACTATTGTCATCTTGCCTGACGGTTTGAACTTTACAACACCACCTGCCTCTTTGAGGTCAAATACCAACCCTACTAGCATCTACAAACTGACCAATGAGAATTAAGACTATTATTGCTGACAACATTAAATTATTCCTAACAAGCTCATATGTCCCAAGGCTCTGATACCATCAACACTATAAACACAGAGCTGGCATATCTAAGAACTGACTAACTGCCTGATGAGGTCATAGCCATTCAATGGCTATCATCGAAATATATATAGCAGTAAATAAAGGATTATAAGTTCATGCAATTGACGTATGTTTCGTCACTATATATATATATATATATAAATTTATATATATATATATATACATATAAATTTATATATATATATACATATATATACATATATATATATATATATATATATATATATATATATATATATATATATATATATATATATATATAGCGACAATGCCAAAGATAAAGATAAAGACAAATTCACCTCTTGGACGAGAATGCGAGCACTCCTCATTGTTTCGACCGCGGACGGCTAACATAACCCCATCGCCCCCCGCCCCCCACCGCCCCCAACCCCCAAACGCAATCCAAAACTTCAGAGTTGGTACCATAAATGTAGGCACCCTAAAGGGTCGCGCTAACGAGGTTGTAGAAATGCTTGAACGTAAGGAGGTCGACGTTTGTTGTATTCAAGAGACCAGGTGGAGGGGTGGGTCTGCTAGGTTCATTGAGGGTAAAAAACGATGTTATAAGCTTTTCTGGGTGGGAAACGACGATGGGCTGGGTGGAGTAGGAATCATGGTAGCAGAAAAGTGGGCAGATAAGATAATAGACGTAAATAGAGTGAACGACAGAATAATTAAAATACGACTTGTCCTCAATAGAACTACGGTGACAGTAATATCTGCGTACAGTAATATCTGCGTACGCACCCCAATCCGGACTGCCCGGCACTATAAAAGACAGATTCTATGAGACACTGATGCTAACTACCTCCCAAATATCCGACAGTGACTATATAATTATCGCAGGCGACCTAAATGGTCACGTTGGACAACATTGTGACGGCTACGACGAAATCCATGGAGGCTATGGGTTTGGTACTAGAAATGAGGAAGGCTCCAGAATCCTGGAATTCTGTGATGCAAATAACCTAACTATCTGTCACACTAACTTCAAAAAACGTGACAATCACCTGATCACCTATAGATCCGGGGAACACACAAGCCAGGTAGATTATATCCTTACCAGAAGACGTGACAGAGTGTCTGTTGTAAACACTAAATCCCTCCCCCATGAAGAATGCACCTCCCAACATAGACTGATAATTAACGACCTCATAGTCAGGACGAGACGTACTCGACAGCAGGAGAGGACTATCCTCAGGAGAAAAATATGGAAGCTAAAGGACCCCACAGCCAGGAATAAATTTCAAAGCATATTACTTGATGCTTTCGACAGTAAGGAAGAACATTTAGAGTCGGACAATATAGAGGGAGAGTGGGAATTTCTGAAAGCAAACCTGCTGTTGGCGACAGACGAAGTCTGTGGCTGGAGCAGGCCTGTAGGCAGGAGGAGAGTAACATGGTGGTGGAACAGTAAGGTGGAGGGGTCAATTAAGGCCAAAAAGCAGGCTTGGAAAGTATGGCGGGATGGGGGAAGTAGAGAAGACTATCAAGTGGCCAGGAGGGAAGCTAGGAGACAAGTGTACTTAGCAAGAAGGGAAGCTGAGGAAAGAAAGTTCAAGCATGTTCTACAACGCGATGACCAAAAACGTGAGGTGTTCAGGATTGCTAGGCAATGCGTCAAGGAAAACCGTGATATTGTCGGGGAGAAGTGTGTACTAAACGACGATGGCACACTTGCCATCACCGACGCTGATAAGAAGGTAGCTTGGAAGTGTCACTATGAAAGGCTACTAAATGAGGAGAATAAATGGGAGAAAGACAGTCTCCCCCATATCGACCCAATAGAGGGACCAGCAGTGTTAGTCGAGGGGAGTATAATAAGTAAGGCAATCAAGGATATGAAGACGGGTAAGGCGGCTGGGCCTTCGGAAATAGTTGCTGAGATGCTGAAGGCATCTGGCATGGTGGGACACACCATGGTCACCCGCATAGTTAACCAAGTCGTACAGAATGGGGTTGTTCCGAAGGACTGGCATAGCAGCATCATCGTTAACTGTTATAAGGGTAAAGGAGACGCCCTAGATAGGAGTAACTATAGAGGCATTAAATTAATCGACCAGGTCATGAAGGTCACGGAAAAAGTAATAGCGCAACTAATCAGAGAGAGAATTGACCTAGATGAAATGCAGTTCGGGTTTGTGTCAGGCAAAAGTACCACAGACGCTCTTTTCATAGTACGACAACTACAGGAGAAGTACCTAGCTAAAGGTAAACCCCTCTACTTAGCTTTTGTCGACTTGGAGAAAGCCTTCGACAGAGTCCCCCGCTCCATTATCTGGTGGGCTCTTAGAAAACTAGGCGTTGACGAATGGCTTGTGAGGGCTATACAAGCCATGTATAAAGAAACAGTCAGCAAGGTTAGAATTAACAACGAATATAGTGAAGAGTTTAGCGTAAAAGTTGGCGTCCATCAGGGCTCTGTTCTCAGCCCACTACTATTTATTATTGCCCTTCAGGCTATAACAGAGGAGTTCAAGACAGGCCGCCCATGGGAACTCCTATACGCAGACGACCTGACACTCATAGCGGAATCAATGGCCGAGCTAGAGAAGAAATTCCAAACATGGAAGCACGGCCTAGAGTCAAAAGGACTTAAAATTAACCTGGCTAAGACCAAAGTACAAGTTTGTAGGAAAGAAAACAAGGCGGCGGTCCCTTCTGGGAAATGGTCGTGCTCGGTGTGTAGGAAAGGCGTAGGTAGAAACTCCATTTTATGTCCTGAATGCAAAGTATGGGTGCATAAAAGATGTAGTGGGATCACAGGTAAGCTAACTAAGAACATAGATTTTACATGTGGCCGGTGCTCTGGTGCAATAAGTAGCAGCAAGTGCCCACAAAATACTAGCTCTTTCAATTGCGCAGAGGGTTCTATAGAAATAGTGGACAGCTTCCGTTACCTGGGCGATAAAATCAGCAGTGGGGGAGGGTGCTCTGAAAGTACTGTAGCTAGAGTCAGAACTGGTTGGAAAAAGTTCAGAGAGCTTATACCACTATTAGCTGCTAAAGGGTTCTCCCTAAAAATGAAAGGCAGGTTGTACGATGCCTGCATACGAACAGCAATGCTGCATGGCAGTGAGACCTGGGCATTATGTGCAGAGGATATACGCAGACTAGAGAGGAACGAAGCTTGCATGCTCCGCTGGATGTGTAACAGTAATATACGTGAACGGCAAAGCATAAACGAACTAAGGAAAAAATTAGAGATAAGAGGGATCAGATGTTGTTTACTCGAGAGAAGGCTACGTTGGTATGGACACGTGATGCGCATGAAAGTCGATAGCTGTATAACAAAGTGCAGGGCAATAAAGATAGACGGTAGTCACGGAATAGGCAGACCTAGAAAAACCTGGGACGAGCTGATAAACTCCGACATCACACACTTACACCTCTCCAAGACAATGTCACTGGACCGAGACCTTTGGCGGTACTCAGTAACAGAGAAGACCCGCCTTACCTAAATATATAGTAAACCCTACTCCAGCCAGTAGGCATCTCTAACAAAATACACCCCGTCCCACCACCACCACCCCCACCCCATCCACACCACCCCGTTCTATGTAAAGTTATGTTGGTGCCGCGCCATCGAGGCCGAAACAAATGAGATCGTGTAGGTGTCACGACAAAAAAACACACAGTCCACGCTGTAATGTGGCCGTGTAGGCAACACGGTAAAAACCTCCCAGACCCACACTGTAAATGTGGTTGGTGTTAGGAAGGGCATCCAACTGTAGAAAACCTGCCAGACAGTCCTATGCGAGCAAGACAATCACTCTTGCCTCAAGTGGGACTACCCCCGTCCAAACCCATGCAAGCGTGGAACACGGACGTTAAACGTTGATGATGATGATGATGATGATATATGTAGATAAATCTATATGTAAATAAAGGATTATAAGTTCATGCAATTGACCTATGTTTCGTCACTATATATATATATATATATATATATAAATTTATATATATATATATATATATATATATATATACACATAAATTTATATATATATATATACATATATATATATACATATAAATTTATATATATATATATACATATATATATATATATATATATATATATATATATATATATATATATATATATATATATATGTGTGTAGATAAATCTACCAAAATATACGGTAGTGTATGGTATATATGTATATATATATATATACATATAAATTTATATATATATATACAAGTTAATATAAATTAATATATTTGATAAACACAAATACCAACATATCCATGTTTGTATTGTAAACGACTAAGTTAGCTAGATTGAAAAATACTAATTATACTAATTATACTGTATTAGTATAATTAGTATTTTTCAATCTAGCTAACTTAGTCGTTTACAATACAAACATGGATATGTTGGTATTTGTGTTTATCAAATATATTAATTTATATTAACTTGTATTACACGGCTCAGAAATACTTCTTTCTTTGAGCTATTTCTTTGTAAAGGACTACCTGAGTCTTGAACTCATTATTAATAGTATATATATATGTATGAATTAAGTGATTCCGGCGGAAAGTGCTTTCAAGAAACCACTGGTAAATGAAATAATTAATCTTATGTTACATAACTATATATTACATAACTATATATATATACATATAAATTTATATATATATATATATGGAGGCACATGGCTTAGTGGTTAGAGCATTGGCCTTGCAATCGAAAGGTTGTGAGTTCAATTCTCAGACCGGGTGATGTGTTGTTTCCTTGAGCAAGACACTTTAATTCACATTGCTCCAGTTTACTCAGCTGTAGAAATGAGATGATAGGGACTGGGGTCCATATCATTTCACTGCAGAATGGTCATGGAGGTGCCACGGCAAAAAAAGCACCGTGTACTCACTGTAAATGAGGTTGGTGTTAGGAAGGGCATCCAGCTGTAGAAATCAAGCCAGAATCAGTTCCCGTCCCACCCTTGCAAGCAGGGAAAAGCAAACATAAAATTAAATGATGATGATGATATACATATAAATTTATATATATATATATACATATATATATATATTATATATATGGAGAGAGAGGGAGATTAGAAGAATGAGAAGAACCAGAATAACGAGGCAGATTAGACTAAGGAAGAGATATAGTTACAATGATGTACAAGTCAATGAAAGAGAATGACGAAAAAGTTTGAAACAGTTGGAGAGTAGCCAGCATTACAGTCCAGACCAGTTAAACCTCTCTTACACTGACCTTGTCTAGTCCAGCTTCTTAACATGGCTCATTTCCAAATTTTTCTCTTTTATTTTGTTGTTTTTTTTAAATCTATTGTAGAGACTAAAAGTTTGGTATGTCGGGTGATGAGTTGTAGCATGTGTTGGTAGCTCTGATCACGTGATCAGTTGTAGAGTGTGTTGGTAGGTGTTGTTATAGTAGTTGTTGTTGTTGTTAAGACCCAGTTCAGCTCTGATCAAGTGATCAGTTGTAGCATGTGATGGTAGTTGTTGTTGTTAAGAACCAGATCAGTTCTGACCAAGTGATGAGTTGTAGCATGTGATGGTAGCTCTGATCAAGTGATCAGTTGTAGCATGTGTTGGTAGTTGTTGTTGTTGTTAAGAACCAGATCAGTTCTGACCAAGTGATGAGTTGTAGCATGTGATGGTAGCTCTGATCAAGTGATCAGTTGTAGCGTGTGTTGGTAGTTGTTGTTATAGTTGTTGTTGTTAAGACCCACATCAGCTTTGATCTGGGTCTTAACAACAACATTAGAGTCCCTTCTAGTCCCTTCTAGTCATGAGTGACCATGGGAGTCTAAGACATGAGAGCCATTTCTTTAATGTTTCTCAGTCCACTTCAGTTTGTGATTAAATACAGTTACTTATCAACATCCATATGCACAAATATATACATGTGTATATGCATAAGAGTGTTATCCCTGAATTTGTTAATACATGCTAGCATAGGTTAGATGAGTCGTCAAATCAGGTGACCATGTCTATGGCTTGTCTCACAATAGCACAACTCATCTAACCCATGCTAGCCTAGAAAAATGGACATTAAACGGTCATGGTGATGATGATGATGATAAATGGTAATATTTATTATATACTGGAATCATATGTTTATTAATGGAGGTAGTATATTAAATTTACTATCATTACCTTGGTTAACATATTTCTTTTACACAGTAGCAATTAATATTTTTTCAAATATTTGTCTTATTTAATAAGCTAAATTGACTGTTAGTATTTTACCATCTATCTTATATCTCTTCCGGAAAGGGTGCCGGTGGATGATAACCATGTTGTCCACATCGCAGTGGGGGGCAAAAGACCACAATGTTTCAAATGTGGAAAAAACACACATTTAAAACCATTTTGCCCAATGCTGGATGTGGAAAAACAAAAGAAGGCGTTGTTGACAAGCCAAAAGCTACAATAGACACACCCGAAAACAAAAAACACAACCCCCAAACCATCAATATTCACCCAACCATCACAAACCACAAAAGACACCACACCAAAAATTCCCCTGAAGGACTCTGTCCCACCCCTTTCCCCTCTGTCCAACACTCCCACAAACACACACACAAACACTCCACCACAACACAACATACCCCTCCCACCTACCCACAATGATAACACCTCAGACACGGGAACCTCTACATCTCCAAGTGAGGATGAAGAGGAACCCCCCAAAATCCAAGAAGCAAAAAAGACACAGAAAAAATACAACAAAAACATCAACTGAAAACACGCACACACCCAACACTGACATAAACATACCGCCACAAACGACAACCACACCACCACCACAACCAGACACTTCACCAACAAAACAAACACCCACACCACTACAATCACAAACCCCAACCACAAAAAGAAAACTACAAATAGAAACAGTATACATAAAAAACAAAACACATTACACATACATAAAAACAAGAAACAAAGAACTGATGGAAACTGTCCGAAAAGACTCCACAATACAAACGGAAGGGAAAACCTTCCCCACCAACGACCCACCCCCAAACCTCAAACTTATCAGGGTAACAACCCTACAGTACGAAACTTTAAAAAGGAACTTCCCACATGATGAGACCCCCCCCCCCTCGCCAAAAAACCCTTAACCGTGTCCTGCTAAAAGGATTCCCTCCCTCCCCAAACACCCCCAATCTGGACATGGAGATCGAACAACCCGACCTCCAGGAAACGAAAAGGTA
The DNA here is from genome assembly GCA_964016885.1 of Eledone cirrhosa. Lineage (NCBI taxonomy): Eukaryota > Metazoa > Mollusca > Cephalopoda > Octopoda > Eledonidae > Eledone > Eledone cirrhosa. The sequence goes on from OZ024741.1 coordinate 221,278,502, forward strand.
AGTGTTCCTGCCTTTTCTCTCCCTAACTCTTCTTCACCAACATGGCGACTATACAAGTTGGATGTTTGAATGTACATGGCCTGGGCATGCCCTGGAAACAGGGCCAGCTTTTAAATGATCTCAGGTCACATTGTATAGATGTGATAGCCATCACCGAGTCCAGGATTCACGACAAGCAGCAGCTAGCCCCCATGTTCGATGACTTTGAGATCTACGCATCTCTCTGTCAGCCAGGAGGTGGAGGGCGAGTTGCTGTTCTGTTTTGAAAAAACTTGGATCTCAAAGCACAGACGATTCACTTGGACCCGGAGGGCAGCTTGGTGGTCCTGGGCGTGAATGGTAGTGAAGGTGGAGCTTCCAGACTGGTGGCCATATATGCCCCAACTGGGACATCGCGACCAGAGTTCTTCAAGCATCTGGAGCCATTCCTGGGAACATCTCACTCCTTAGTATTAGCAGGGGACTGGATTGGCATCTTAAATGCACGTTGGGACTATGTAGGAGCTTGTGATAAAAGAGGGGTGTGTAATAGCCTAAAAAATTTCATCAGACAATTCCAACTGGCTGATAGATATCGACTAGCCTTCCCAAGTGTACCACTGTAGACGTGGAGCAACCGCACTGGGTCTTCTAGATTTTGTATTTAGATAGATTTTTAATTAGACAGAATGGTAAGGAAACATTAAGCTGTCCACAAATGCACATGGTTGCCTATTCAGACCACAAATTAGTCACCTGCATAGTCAACCTTGATAGAACACATAGACCCGGATACTGGAAGCTAAACATGTCGCTTCCGGCGCTTAAGGCTTACAGTAAACAGATTAGCACCTTAGTTAAGTGCCAGTTGATGGTGGCAATCATCAACAACAGGTGGTGGAGCTCTCTGAAGAGAGCAATTAGAATAGAATCGATAGCCTTTAGCAAGGAAGTAGCTTTAGAAAAAAACAAAACCGAAAAGGAACTGGTAGCGAAAGTAGAAGAGGCTCTTAGGAATGGCAGTACAGCTGACGTGCTAGCGGCGAGAACGGCACTAGACCAGTTCTTCAACGTGAAACACAAAGGTTGTATTGTCAGAAGTAGAACACGTGCTCTAAGAAACGAGGGAGCCAAAGCTGTTAGTTGGGCCCTAGTGGCAGAGGCGTAAAGTGGCAACAAATCCACAATTCGGTCTTTGCAAGACAAAGATGGACGCATTCTACTTGAATCCAAGCAGATGTGCACGGCTTTCCAGCAGCATTTTGCACAATGTTCAGGCAAATCGGTATGTCGAGGGAGGTGATGGACTTCAGCTCCTACCTCGATGGCGTACCACAACTCTCGAGCATGGATGCAGAGAACTGCGAAAGGCCGATCACAGCGGGCGAAATAGAAGATGCCCTAGGCCACTGCAGGAAACGCAAATCACCCGGTTTAGATGGTCTACCCTATGAGTTTTACATAGGAATGCCAGACTTGTTTTCTGGCGTCCTTGAAGCGGTCTACTGCAATTGGCAGCAGAACGGATTCCCAGTTCTGTAGGCAGAGGCGTAGTAATGCTGATCAGGAAAGATGAGAACAAGGGTGGGGGGGGGGGGGGTGAGATAAGCAATTCCAGGCCCGTAACTCTGCTCGGCAATCAAGGTGAATGGCTACCTATCGGAGCCATTCCAAATCATGCGTTCCATCCGTCAGGGATGCCCTCTCTCCTCCATTCTGTATGTTCTAACTCTCGAGCCATTACTGCGGAAGTTGGAGCTGTTGCAGGGCATCCCGATCGAACCAGGACTGCGGAAAGCAGGGTCAGCCTAGCCGATGACATAACCGTAATGGTGTCGAAAACCTCGGAAATCGGGGTAATAACCTATTACAGGAAAACGAAACGTTGACAAGAGCAAGACTAAACCCAAACAAGTCTGTCGGTTTGCAACTCGGCACATGGAGAGGCAAACCCATGCCTTCCGACAGTGTCGTTGGATGCTGAACGGAAGGACCGGTGAAATTGCTCAGGGTCTGGTTTGGTCCAGACCTCCAGGTGGACAAGAACTGAAACGAGGTCATGGTGAAGGTGTTTGCACTCACCCAGAAGTGGGCTGAGTGCAAAGTTTCCTTGAAAGGTCGAGCGGAGGTGGCGAATACTTACATAGCACCCGTCATCTACTACCGCTTGACAGTCGTGCCTTGTCCCCGCAAATACCTCACCAAAATCGAACGCCTACTCTTCAAGTTCCTCTGGAAGAAACAGGCTCCATTGGTGAGGAGATCCATCTGCTGTCAACACCCTTCTAATGGAGGGCTTGGCATGCCATGCGCAAACACGCACTGAGGCTACGCCATCTCTAGGTATTCCTGACCGGTGAACCGGTGTAGCTGTCGTTTGTGAGACAAGCTCTTCCACAACTCGTCTCACTAACAGAGCTGCAGTCCTGGGTCAAATGAAGACCGAAAATGGGTGCCTGGCACCTCGAGTGCCTTTATGCGCTCACAGCCCTCTACCAAGTAGAAACGGCAATCAGCGGAGACTCCACTTCGACATTCTATAGGGGATTAGTGGAGGATAAGTGCAACGATGTTCTCGGGAAAAGTCTAGGCATCGAGGAGGACGAACTGACCAGTCTGTTCGGGAGGACTTTCCGTCCAGGGCCTATGGATAACTTCCAGGGGTCTCTGGCCTGGTAGTGCTACCAAAGAGCTCTACAAGTTCGAGACAAAATCTACAGGCACGGACGCCCTTGCAGAGATCCTGCCAAAAGGTAACCGACCTGTGGAATTATGTCAAACAGCTACTGTCACGTGTGGGATGCATCCAGTTGTCAGCCGAGTCCATCGTAAGGATCACCCCGCCGCCTTCATTTAAGAACGAAGGAGAGGCGGTCTTCCTCCGTCTGGTGGCTATGGCGAAACAGGTAATATAGTGGACGACGTTAAAAGGACTGAGGGAAAACACCTTTCTCTCCGGACAACAACTTATCCCCTTCTTTAAGTACCACTTCAGAAGGAAGGTGAGAGTGGAGAGAGAGGTGCTACACGCCAGTAAATTCGCTGAAAAGTGGGTGAATGTGGCGAAAATGGCCCGAGTGAATGGGCCTTCTCTGCATATAAAGCTGTAGGTTGAGGAAGATAAACAGAGGGAAGACAGGAACACCTACAAACCGTGTTCCTGGTGTTGAGGGTTGTTCTATCCATGGGGTGTAAAACAACCCTGCAGTAACGATTCCCCCTATTGGGGATTTCAATTGTTATTTTATTATATATAGTTTATTGTTATTTATTAATGTTAAAGTTATATGATTTTTATGTAAAACCCCCGCCATCACGTCTTGTAATGTCCCATTTTTGTACGCCCCTGTGGCAAATAAAAAAGATATCTTACATCTCTTCACTGCACCAAATAATGTTAAATACATTGTACATTTCATTTATTCTATCTGTAAGCTCGTAACTGTAGCTTCATTGAACATTGTCACATGAAGCCTTGCTATATTTTTAATATAATATTTGCCAGTAACATTTTGAAATATTTATATCTGTGTCTACAGATTCAAGGATATCTTTGTTCTGAAGAATCCAAAAATAGATGAAAGCAAAAATTGCTTCTTAAACTTTTAATATTTCAAATAATAAATAGTTGTTCTATGGTTTTATATATATTATTGCATATATATATATACATATATATATATAATATAAGATCAAAAGATGGTTAAAAGAGTTCCAAGTATTTAACCATCTTTTGATCTTATATTATTTATACTCCAGTCCTATAAACTGTTGAGTGCTACTTATCCGATATTTGCATTGCTTTATTGTGCTACAATAAAACTCACCTCCTACATTATATATATATATATATATATAGTAATAAGAATATTTATATTTATATATATTTGATATAACTAAAAAATATGTAGGGTAGTACTAAGTACTATATATATATATAGTACTTAGTACTACCATTAAAATCCTTCTATTTTTCTCCGGATTACTTTTGGAACTACAACTGGAACCGTCGAGCAAATTCTACGTGAGCTGTCCATCTACTGTGTGTAATATTTATATTACAACACTACGGAAAATACTGTATATATATATATATATATATATATACTACTTTTAATGAATCCTCTCTAGGTTTTTGTCTTTGTATTTATTATTACTATATATATATATATATATATAAATGGAAAAAATGAAACAAAATTTCATTTCTCACTCTTAGTACGGCTGTTACTTAAATATAAGTATGTATACGTACATACATATATGTATACAGATGTACAGTAGTATTATATATATACATACATGCACACACATATATATGTACATTTGGGTTTACCGAACATTTATTATAAACAAACAGCCCGAATTAAGCCGTACAGTGTTTAGTAACCATCGTTGCTCTTTTGTTCAACACTGACAAAGGAACGCTGTACTAGTTTCAAGCTTATTAGCTATCGTCAGCATCATATACCTTCCTGCCAGATGATTGAACGTCTGAAAGTATATACTTTCCTTATGCATATTAACGGCTGAGCAGCCTAATTTGCATATCGAGTGAGTTAGTCGACTGGGCGCACCGAAAACGATAAACGGAAAAAAATGAAACGAAATTTCATTTCTCGCTCTTAGTACGGCTGTTACTTAAATATAAGTATGTATACGTACATATATGTATACAGACGTAATTAATTCGGGCTGTTTGTTTACAAACAAACCGAGCATTATAATAAATGTTCGGTAAACCCATATGTACATATATATATATGTATGTATGTACATATATACATACTACTGTACGTCTGTATACATATATGTATGTACGTATACATACTTATATATATATATATATATATATATATATATATATATATATATATATATATATATATATATATATATAGTAATAACAAATAATAAAACTTGCTTCTCAAGTTGAAGAATGTGTGGTAATTACTGCTATTTTTATATTTTCCTCTATTGGTATAAAGTGACAAAGTTGTTTTTCTTCTCTTCCTCTTCCTTCTCCCTAAGAAAATAACAATAAGTGTTCTAAAACCAAAGAAAAACAAAACTCAAAGTATTAAAAAACAAAAGTGATGATCCTATTGATGTGATGTTACCCTAGTGACACATGGCACACTAACAGGTACCACACTGTAAACTCCTATTGATGGGTTGTTACTTTGGTCTGGTCTGATGATCAGCTCCTTTCCTCTGTCAGGAGATGTGACTGACACATAGTATCAACAATGGAAAGACCAATGGAAACATTGTTTCCTTGGTCTGATCTGATGATCGGCTCCTTTCCTCTGTCAGGAGATGTGACTGACACATAGTATCAACAATGAAACATTGTTTCCTTGGTCTGATCTGATGATCAGTTCATTTCTTCTGTCAGGAGATGTGACTGACACATAGTATGAACAATGGAAACATTGTTTCCTTGGTCTGATCTGGTGATCAGCTCCTTTATTCTGTCAGGAGATGTGACTGACACATAGTATCAACAATGGAAACATTGTTTCCTTGGTCTGATCTGATGATCAGCTCCTTTCTTCTGTCAGGAGATGTGACTGACACATAGTATCAACAATGAAACATTGTTTCCTTGGTCTGATCTGATGATCAGCTCCTTTCTTCTGTCAGGAGATGTGACTGACACATAGTATCAACAATGGAAACATTGTTTCCTTGGTCTGATCTGATGATCAGCTCCTTTCTTCTGTCAGGAGATGTGACAGACACATAGTATCAACAATGGAAATATTGTTTCCTTGATCTGATCTGATGATCAGCTCCTTTATTCTGTCAGGAGATGTGACTGACACATAGTATCAACAATGGAAACATTGTTTCCTTGGTCTGATCTGATGATCAGCTCCTTTCTTCTGTCAGGAGATGTGACTGACACATAGTATCAACAATGAAACATTGTTTCCATGGTCTGATCTGATGATCAGTTCATTTCTTCTGTCAGGAGATGTGACTGACACATAGTATGAACAATGGAAACATTGTTTCCTTGGTCTGATCTGGTGATCAGCTCCTTTCTTCTGTCAGGAGATGTGACTGACACATAGTATCAACAATGGAATAATTGTTTCCTTGGTCTGATCTGATGATCAGCTCCTTTCTTCTGTCAGGAGATGTGACTGACACATAGTATCAACAATGGAAACATTGTTTCCTTGGTCTGATCTGATGATCAGCTCCTTTCTTCTGTCAGGAGATGTGACTGACACATAGTATCAACAATGGAAACATTGTTTCCTTGGTCTGATCTGATGATCAGCTCCTTTCTTCTGTCAGGAGATGTGACTGACACATAGTATCAACAATGGAAACATTGTTTCCTTGGTCTGATCTGATGATCAGCTCCTTTCTTCTGTCAGGAGATGTGACTGACACATAGTATCAACAATGGAAACATTGTTTCCTTGGTCTGATCTGATGATCAGCTCCTTTCTTCTGTCAGGAGATGTGACTGACACATAGTATCAACAATGGAAACATTGTTTCCTTGGTCTGATCTGATGATCAGCTCCTTTCTTCTGTCAGGAGATGTGACTGACACATAGTATCAACAATGGAAACATTGTTTCCTTGGTCTGATCTGATGATCAGCTCCTTTCTTCTGTCAGGAGATGTGACTGACACATAGTATCAACAATGGAAACATTGTTTCCTTGGTCTGATCTGATGATCAGCTCCTTTCTTCTGTCAGGAGATGTGACTGACACATAGTATCAACAATGGAATAATTGTTTCCTTGGTCTGATCTGATGATCAGCTCCTTTCTTCTGTCAGGAGATGTGACTGACACATAGTATCAACAATGGAAACATTGTTTCCTTGGTCTGATCTGATGATCAGCTCCTTTCTTCTGTCAGGAGATGTGACTGACACATAGTATCAACAATGGAAACATTGTTTCCTTGGTCTGATCTGATGATCAGCTCCTTTCTTCTGTCAGGAGATGTGACTGACACATAGTATCAACAATGGAATAATTGTTTCCTTGGTCTGATCTGATGATCAGCTCCTTTCTTCTGTCAGGAGATGTGACTGACACATAGTATCAACAATGAAACATTGTTTCCATGGTCTGATCTGATGATCAGCTCCTTTCTTCTGTCAGGAGATGTGACTGACACATAGTATCAACAATGGAATAATTGTTTCCTTGGTCTGATCTGATGATCAGCTCCTTTCTTCTGTCAGGAGATGTGACTGACACATAGTATCAACAATGGAAACATTGTTTCCTTGGTCTGATCTGATGATCAGCTCCTTTCTTCTGTCAGGAGATGTGACTGACACATAGTATCAACAATGGAATAATTGTTTCCTTGGTCTGATCTGATGATCAGCTCCTTTCTTCTGTCAGGAGATGTGACTGACACATAGTATCAACAATGAAACATTGTTTCCATGGTCTGATCTGATGATCAGCTCCTTTCTTCTGTCAGGAGATGTGACTGACACATAGTATCAACAATGGAATAATTGTTTCCTTGGTCTGATCTGATGATCAGCTCCTTTCTTCTGTCAGGAGATGTGACTGACACATAGTATCAACAATGGAAACATTGTTTCCTTGGTCTGATCTGATGATCAGCTCCTTTCTTCTGTCAGGAGATGTGACTGACACATAGTATCAACAATGAAACATTGTTTCCATGGTCTGATCTGATGATCAGCTCCTTTCTTCTGTCAGGAGATGTGACTGACACATAGTATCAACAATGGAATAATTGTTTCCTTGGTCTGATCTGATGATCAGCTCCTTTCTTCTGTCAGGAGATGTGACTGACACATAGTATCAACAATGGAAACATTGTTTCCTTGGTCTGATCTGATGATCAGCTCCTTTCTTCTGTCAGGAGATGTGACTGACACATAGTATCAACAATGGAATAATTGTTTCCATGGTCTGATCTGATGATCAGCTCCTTTCCTCTGTCAGGAGATGTGACTGACACATAGTATCAACAATGGAATAATTGTTTCCTTGGTCTGATCTGATGATCAGCTCCTTTCTTCTGTCAGGAGATGTGACTGACACATAGTATCAACAATGGAATAATTGTTTCCTTGGTCTGATCTGATGATCAGCTCCTTTCTTCTGTCAGGAGATGTGACTGACACATAGTATCAACAATGGAAACATTGTTTCCTTGGTCTGATCTGATGATCAGCTCCTTTCTTCTGTCAGGAGATGTGACTGACACATAGTATCAGCAATGGAATAATTGTTTCCTTGGTATGATGTGATGATCCGCTCCTTTCCTCTGTCAGGAGATGTGACTGACACATAGTATCAACAATGGAAACATTGTTTCCTTGGTCTGATCTGATGATCAGCTCCTTTCTTCTGTCAGGAGATGTGACTGACACATAGTATCAACAATGAAATATTGTTGTTTCCTTGATCTGATCTGATGATCAGCTCCTTTCTTCTGTCAGGAGATGTGACTGACACATAGTATCAACAATGAAATATTGTTGTTTCCTTGATCTGATCTGATGATCAGCTCCTTTCTTCTGTCAGGAGATGTGACTGACACATAGTATCAACAATGAAACATTGTTTCCATGGTCTGATCTGATGATCAGCTCCTTTCTTCTGTCAGGAGATGTGACTGACACATAGTATCAACAATGAAACATTGTTTCCTTGGTCTGATCTGATGATCAGCTCCTTTCTTCTGTCAGGAGATGTGACTGACACATAGTATCAACAATGGAATAATTGTTTCCTTGGTCTGATCTGATGATCAGCTCCTTTCTTCTGTCAGGAGATGTGACTGACACATAGTATCAACAATGGAAGAATTGTTTCCTTGGTCTGATCTGATGATCAGCTCCTTTCTTCTGTCAGGAGATGTGACTGACACATAGTATCAACAATGGAAACATTGTTTCCTTGGTCTGATCTGATGATCAGCTCCTTTCTTCTGTCAGGAGATGTGACTGACACATAGTATCAACAATGGAAACATTGTTTCCTTGGTCTGATCTGATGATCAGCTCCTTTCTTCTGTCAGGAGATGTGACTGACACATAGTATCAACAATGGAAACATTGTTTCCTTGGTCTGATCTGATGATCAGCTCCTTTCTTTTTATTTATTTCTTCCCTATGTTACACATGATTAAAGCCATTAGTTACAGTTTTCTGTAGGATTAATCATTGATTCACTGTATATAGGATGGTGTGTGTGATGCTGGTGGTTGTGGTGCTGGTTGATGTTGTGGCAGTGGTGATGGTGTTGGTTGTGGTGGTGTAGGTGGTGGTTTTCATGGTGGTGGCGGTGGTGGTGTTCGTGGTGGTGGCGGTGGTGGTGGTTGGTATGTTGATGGCTGTGGTAGTCAGGGCAGCAGCAGTGGTGAAGGTAGTGATGATGCCAAGGATAGTGGTGGAGGAGTGTGCTCGTGGTGATGGTCGTGGTGGAGGAGTGCACGCATGGTGATGGTCGTGGTGGTGATAGTGATCACCTGCTTTGTGTGTATCGCTGTGTTTGTGTATATGTGTATATATACATATATATATGTGTGTGTGTGTGTGTGTGTGTGTGTGTGTGTGTGTGTGTGTGTGTGTGTGTGTGTGTGTGTATGCATGTGTGTGTATGTATGTGTGTGGATACATATGAAGAGAGCTGGAAGTTGACTTAAAACACCTGCATCAGTTAGTTATGGAGCACTTAAGCAAGACTGTTATGCCTGAAAACACTTGAAAATAAGCACAATACGTTAGCAGAGACATACACATTTATACACAAACATATACTGATGTGTGTGTATATATATAGTTAGTTTCAGAAGATCCTGTTAATGGTGAAAGCAGCCATTCTTTGCTTAAACTTTAATCTGTTATTTTAATAAATATATATATATATATATATATACATAGGAAAAAGTATGACCCCGACGGCAGAGCTCAAGCCGTTTGAGTCCAGAAATAGCCGTCGAAACGGATTGAGCTCTGCCGTCGTGGTCATACCTTTTCCTATTACCCACTCTACTACCCTAAGTATTGAGTACTCTGGTGCGTTATGGTCCATCTGGCTCCTTACCACAATTCCTTCGTTATATATATATATATTTCTAAGCCTCATGCTCTAACCACTAAGCCATGCACCTTCAATATATATATATATATATATATATATATTTATTTATTAAAATAACAGATTAAAGTTTAAGCAAAGAATCGATGCTTTCATCCTTATATATATATATATATATATATATATATATATATATATATATTATATATATATATATATATATATATATATATATATATATATATATATATATATATATATATATATATATATATATATATATATATATATATATATATATATATATATATATATATATATATATAGTGAAGGTGCATGGCTTAGTGGTTAGAGCATGAGGCTTACAATCGTGAGGTTGTAAGTTTGATTACTAGACAGGGTGATGTGTTTTGGTCTTGATCAAGACACTTTATTTCACGTTGCTTCAGTTTACTCAACTGTGAAAATGTGTTGCAGCATCACTGGTGCCAAGCTGTATCAGCAATTGCCTTTCTCTTGGACAACATCAGTGGCATAGAGAGAGGAGACTGTTGGACTTCCACAAACAACCTTGCTCAGACTTGTGCCTCGGAGGGGAACTTTTTAGGTTCAAATCCCATGATTATTTGTGACTGAAGAGAAACATACATACATACATACATAATGGCTGCAAACTCTACTAAGGGTATTTATTGCAATCGCGTGTCAGATTATAGAGTTTGGTGCACTTTTTACGGCCAGCCACACAAACCTGTACCAGATCCTGAACAAGCAATGCCTGTGCTTTGAAAGTTTTTTAAGTGGGGAAAGGCCTCACACTAGACCAATCCCACTCTCTGAGCATCGAAAACACTACCCGAAAAGGAGAACTGGTCAACATCATCGGATGCTTCCGAAGCAGCAGGTTTCTTTTTCAGAGTTTCTCTCTCCTAGAAAGGTGTTGTGGCAACAACTGCGAGGGGGCTTTCACTCCCAGGTAAAAAAAAAAAAAAAGTACTATTTGGATGGCCATTGACTCTGTGAGTTCCTCCACCCTTTGCTGAGTTTTGTATTTCATCCCGCAAGGTTTCCAAATATTACCCTCCTCACCAACCAAGCTTGGTGGGGTTGCCGGTTTAGTCGACCAACGACCCGCCCATGAGACAGGTTGTACTGGGTTACATGTTATCAGTAGTACTCTAGACCAAACTAACATGCATTCATTCATACATACATACACTGGGATATGTTAGTAACTGCCTCAATACAAATCTTGAGAAGCTGGGCTTCACAGGAACAGAAAGAACACAACTAGTTAGGAAATTAAAAGTACAATCCATTAATGGAACAGTAAAAATATATAAAACATTTCAAAAATTTTGCATCTAATAACTGCATATACACATGTACAGATACAAACATATACACATGCACACATACAACTCAAAACATAGACATCCACACATACAATAACATCCATATCTACACATGCATGCATGCAGGCATGCATACATAATCTACCTAGTTGATGTGTAAATTCCAATTGGAGAGTCTTGTGTCTATGTTAGAAATCGACTCTCTCTCTATTGGTAAAACTTTGTGAAATTATAAAACCAGAAGAACATACATACATACATGTATGTATCATCATCATTTTACGTCCGTTTTTCCCTGCTTGCAAGGGTTGGATCGGTCCTATTCAACACAGCATCTCTCCACCTGTGACAGTCCTTCATCATCTCCTCGGTGAGTTTCAATGATCTGAGGTCTGCTCTCACCACCTCCGCCCATGTTTCTCGTGGTCTACCTCTATTGTATGTTCCCGCCACTGGCACTTCCTGGCACTTCTTCACCCATCGGTCATCCTCCATGTCCATACCACCGCAGTCTCCTCTGTCGCACACTACATTCTATCCCACTCAGACACAGTTTCTTTCTCAACTCGTCTATGCTTGGTCATTCACGCACATTGACATTGCACATCTAACGGAGCATACTTGCTTCATTTCTCTCCAGCCGTTGCATATCTTCTGCAGTTGCTGCCCATGTCTCACTAACATGCAGCATCGCGCATCTCACACAGGCATCATATAACCGTCCTTTCATACGCAGGGAGAAACCCTTCTTTGTCAACAGAAGAAGCAGCTCCCTAAACTTCTTCCAACCCATCCTTATTCTAGATACTATGGCCTCGGAACACCCGCCTCCCATGCTAATCTGATGACCTAGGTACTGGAAGCTATCAACCAATTCTATAGAACACACCTGCATTGGAAAAATGTGTCTATCACTGCGATTACTACTGCCAACTTTCCCTGTACATCTACTGCATACGTAGTTTTCTCTACCTGTTAGTTTGCCTGCTATCCCACTACATCTCTTGTGTACCCAAGATCTACATTGCGTACATTTTATGGAATTTATGCCAGTTCCTTTCCTACATATCGAACATGGCCATTTCCCTGATGGAATCAGAGTATTGTCCTCTCTTCTACTTATCAACACTTTTGTTTTAGCTATGTTCACTCTGGGGCCTCTTGGTTCCAACTGCTGTATGTATGTATGTGTAAATGAATACACATATATAAACATACATATATATATAAACATACACAAACATACATATTGTTGTTTTTCTTTTTAGATAATTTGTTTGTGTATTTGTGCACTTTAAGATTTACATACACATATACACACATACACATGCATACACATATACACACACACATGTATAAACACACAAACACATATGTGTATACATTTGTATTTCCCATCTATCCAGAAATGAACAACAACATCCCAGACCTCATTTGCTTATGAAGTGAGGTGGAATTTGTCAGATTGGACCAAGGAAACAATGTTTCCATTGGTCATTTATTTCAATTGTTGATACTATCTACTGCTCACAACTCCTGACAGAAAAAGCAGCATGAATCGAACTCACAATCTCATGATTGTGAATCCAATTCTCTAACCACTTAACCATACACGTCAAGATTCGTGTGTGTGGAAATATGAAATGGATATTCTCTTTATTTTTTTAAAAGAAATGAAAAGAAAATATTTCAGAAGATCAGAAAAATAAGACAGTTAATGATTAAAGTGAGAGCTTATTATTATAAATTTACTTCAAAGGAACATTATCTTTAAATCTTCTGTTATCTAAATATAGGAATTTCACCCAAACTATTTATAATAGTTACTACAAACCAGAATTACACATTAAAAATAATCTGAAATATTTCTCTCTGTTTATCATATTTTTTTTATTTAATTCTACTCTATGGAGTTTGTTTTCTGTTTTTTTTAATCTGTTTTTTTTTTTTGTATCATTTTTGCATAGTTTTTTGCCTGTTTTTTGTTGTATTTGTCTGTTTTGTATAGTTGTTTTGTTTATTTTGTGTAGTTTTTGTGTATTTTTTTGTAGTGTTTATGTAGTTTCTTGTCTGTTTTGTGTAGTTTTTATGCAAATTTTTGTCTGTTTTTTGTCTGTTTTGTGTTGTTTTTTGCTATGTTATTTTTGTGTTTTATGTAGTTTTGTTACATTGGCACCAAGCTCTTTGTCTCCATTGTAGTTTTGTTTCTTTAACTAACAATTGTATAGTTTGTACTTGTTGTTGGTGGAGGTTGTGTTGGTGGTGGTGGTGTTGGTGTTGGTGGTGCTGGTTGTTGTTGTGGCAGCAGTAATGGTGTTGGTTGTGGTGGTGTAGGTGGTGGTGGTGGTGTTGGCTGTGTGTGTGAGTGTGTATATGTATGTGTCAATGTTGTTATTGCTGTGGTCATTGTTGTTGTTGTTGGTGGTGGTGGCTGTGTGTGTGAGTGTGCGTGTGTATCTGTCAATGTGGTTATTGATGTGATCTTTGTTGTTGCTGGTGGTGGCATGTGTGTGTGTGTGAGACAAAGTGAGTGTGTGGTTATTGCTGTAGTCTTTGTTGTTGTTGTTGTTGTTTAGCCCAAGGTCAACCATCATTAAACAGACATATCTCTAACCCTTCCATTATCATATATATAATAATAATAATGAAAATGATTGTGTACAGTGCTCAGGTGCACTACAACTCATCAAAGGTCCATGTATAGTACATAGAATAATTGTTTCTACTTTTGGCACAAGGCCAGCAATTATCCCAGTGTATTACTGGTACTTTATTTTATCGACCCCCGTAAGGATGAAAGCAAAGTTAACCTTGGCGGGATTTGAACTCAGACCATAAAGGGTCATAACTCTTTGCTGCAAAGCATGGCGTCTGAACCTCTACTGATACTACCAATCCACTGCCCTTGTACGTAGAATAATGTACAAATGTCAGGAAAGTGAACAGTATATGAGTCATGATATACACACAGACACACACATGCATGTGTGTGGAGAGAGAATCTCAGGTGTAGTGTTGGCGAATTTCAGGAAGTATGGAGATTTGAAGAATGCAGTGTCCCAGCAGCTAACAACTGATGCAGGTAGTTTGTTCCATGCTTCAGCAACTCTGAGCAGGAAAAAATGTTTCTCGTGAAATACTTTCTATTTCAATGAATTAATGAAGATTTTTGAAGGGATTTACTGAACTTATTAATCATTTCATTATTACATTAGTAATATTATGACATTCCATATCGGTAGAGCGCCAAACACCATATTTTGACGCATAAAGTTACGGCCCTTTTCATTCTGATTTCAAATCCTGCCAAGGTTTACTTTGCCTTTCATTATACAGGGTCGATAAAATAAAGTACCAGTAAAGCACTGGGGTTGATTTAAACAACTCCCGCTCTCTTCAAATTGCCGGCCTTGGGCCTAAAGTAGAAAGAATTATTATATTAATAAGATGGTGGGGGATCGGTAGTATTGGTAGAGCATCAGACACCTTGCTTCGCAGCATAGTTACAGACCTTTACGATCTGAGTTCAAATCCTGCCAAGGTTAACTTTGCTTTTCATCCTTATGGGATCGATAATATAAAGTACCAGTAATGTACTGGGTAATTGCTGGCCTTGTACCAAAAGTAGAAACAATTATATATATAGACAATGATATATATGTCTCTGTACTATTGTTATATAAACAATGTGATATATATGTCTATATAGTATTGTTATATAAACAATGTGTTACATGTGTCTAAATACTATTGTGATATATGTGCATATATACTATTGTTATATAGACAATGTGATATATATGTCTATCATCATCATCATCATCATCACCTTGTGCCCAAAATAGAAACAAGTATTATATAGACAATGATATATATGTCTATATAGTATTGTTATATAAACAATGTGTTACATGTGTCTAAATACTATTGTGATATATGTGTATATATACTATTGTTATATAGACAATGTGATATATATGTCTATGATTACAGTATTGTTATATATACAATATAATATATATATATATATATAGTATTGTTATATATACAATATAATATATATATATCTATATAGTATTGTCATATATACAATATCATATATATATATATATATATATATATATAGTATTAGTTATACTATTTATGGTTATGTAAACACAAAACCTTAAGCAGTTGTAAGTATTTTACACACACCCTAAATAGTGGTAGGCAGTAATGTATTACTACCTTATTACCAGTAAGTTAAGTAGCTCAATGTAAAAACATCAGATGATTTACAGAGCAGTTATATGAAATATAAGAATCAAAGAACTGTTCAAAACATTATTGTGCTTACAGCTGTTTCCTCCAAACCGAGGTTTGGATTCTTCGGAGCAATTTATTAATGCATGGACAGTTATATGACCTCCTTTTCAGTCGAGAGACATACCAATACATATTCAAACATTGATACATATTCAAACATTGTACTTTAACCTATATCCTTGATTTTTGATTGTACCTATTAATATAAATGTAATCTCAAAGTGTGTACTGCCACTCTAAATTCTGTAATGAATGTTGACCCTCAATGTTTGAATATGTATCAATGTTTGAATATGTATTGGTATGTCTCTCGACTGAAAAGGAGGTCATATAACTGTCCATGCATTAATAAATTGCTCCGAAGAATCCAAACCTCGGTTTGGAGGAAACAGCTGTAAGCACAATAATGTTTTGAACAGTTCTTTGATTCTTATATTTCATATATATATATATATATATATATATATATATATATATATATATATATATATATATATATATATATATATATATATATATATATATAGTATTGTTATATATACAATATAATATATGTGTCTATACAGTATTGTTATATACACAAAATAATATATATATCTATATAATATTGTTATATATACAATATAATATATATATCCATACAGTATTGTTATATATACAATATAATATATATATCTATATCATATATATATATATCTATATGATATATATATATATATCTGTACAATACAATATGTATATATCTATAGAATATAATATATATATCTATATGATATACATATATATCTATACAATATAATATATGTGTCTATACAATATTGTTATATATACAATATAATATATATATATTATATAGTGGTGGTGGTGGTGGTGTTTGTTGTTGTGGTGGGGATGCTGGTGGTGCTGGTACTTGTGGTGATGGTGGTGGTGGTGCTCGTGGTGGTGCTCGTGGTAGTCGTGGTGGTGGTGGTGTTTATTGTTGTGGTGGTGCTGGTGGTGGTGCTTGTGGTAGTCGTAGTGGTGGTGGTGTTTGTTGTTGTGGTGGTGCTGGTGATAGTGCTTGTGGTAGTCGTAGTGGTAGTGGTGTTTGTTGTTGTGGTGGTGCTGGTGGTGGTACTGGTGGTGCTGGTACTGGTGGTGCTGGTGATGGTGCTTGTGGTAGTCGTAGTGGTGGTGGTGTTTGTTGTTGTGGTGGTGCTGGTGGTGGTGCTTGTGGTAGTTCTAGTAGTGGTGGTGGTGTTTGTTGTTGTGGTGGTGGTGGTGGTGGTACTGGTGGTGCTGGTACTGGTGGTGCTGGTGTTGATGATGTTGATGGTGGTGGTGGTGAAAGTGGCGGAGGTGTAGGTGGTAGTGAC
>OZ024741.1:221298064-221343064 GCA_964016885.1 Eledone cirrhosa
GTTGTTGTTGTTGTTGTTGTTGTTGTTGTTGTTGTTGTTGTTGTTGTTGTTGTTGTTGTTGTTGTTTTGGAGGTGGGGTGGGTGGTATTTTTTCTTTAATTTTTCCTTCATAAATCATAGATAGGAATCATACTATATCGTTTGTTGTATTTAATTAAGTTGTATTTAATTGATAGTGATGGTGATGGTGATGATGATGATGGTGATGATGATGATGATGATGATGATGATGATGGTGATGGTGATGATGATGATGATGGTGATGATGATGATGATGGTGATGATAGTGATGATGATGATGATGGTGATGGTGATGGTGATGATGGTGATGGTGATGATGATGATGATGATGATGATGATGTTGATGTTGATGTTGATAATGATGTTGATGTTGATGATGATGATGATGATGATGATGTTGATGTTGATGTTGATGTTGATGATGATGTATAGCATAAAGTCCTTTTTTTATATATCCTATTGTGACCGTCGCATGCTCTCTGAAAATAAAATATAGGAGAGCATTGGTGTTTAAACTACAGGAAACTGGGAAAAGGGGTCATGACCCAGGTGGGCCCGACTCCTTTAGAGTATTAGGAAGAATCAAGGACCGAAATACTTGCTTGATGGGAGTTCTTCTTCTGAAGATCTTCCTGCGATCTGCTCACCCTGTCACAAGTTTCCTCCTTTTAGGTTTTCTTCTTCTTCTTCTTCTTCTACATGAGAGGGCCATGGGGGCAGAGGCCTCAAACACTCCTTCCAGAAGGTCCTGTCAGAAGCAACCATTTCCAACTGACCAGCCAAGCTCATGGATGTTATCCAACCATCTTGCTCGGGGTCTACCCCTGGGTCTCCTGCCAGTTGGTTTTGCCTGTAAAATCTGTCAGTGATTCTATCTTATTAGGTTAACCAATGAAAACATTGACATAAACTATATTTTTCTATGTATTTATCATCTTCAAACATGTTTATTATCTATCATACATCAAATATATAAGATTAAATAGAAGTACATACGTCTTATAATAATATAATAATAATAATGATAATGAAATTATTGTGTACAGTGCTCGGGTGCACTACAACTCATCAAAGGTGCATGTATAGTACATAGAATAATATACAAATGTCATGTGTGCATGTGCATGGAGGGGGAATATCAGGTGCAGTGTTGGCGAATCTCAGGAAGCATGGAGGTTTTAAAGGATGCAGTGTCTCGACAGCTAACAACTGATCAATTTTTTTTTGTTTTTTCCATTTCGAAATAACTTCTACAGTACTAGTACTGTTTCACTTCTTTTTTTTTAGATACAGAACGAAAATTTTATATTATTATTTATTATATATATTTATTATTTGTTATATATAAACATATGTCAAGTATATTTTACATAAAGAAGAGTGTCCCTAGTTATTGTCTGTGGAAATGTCTTGCAGTTTTGTCCATGGGGTGCAGCTCTGCCCTAGGAATAGAACATGTCACCCTCTCTTCTTCCTCCTCTCTTTCTTCAGTGGCCTAATAGTCCTTGTGTTTCCCTCCTTTTCCTCTCATTTATGGTATTTATAGTCCATTCTTCTATTTTCCCATACAACCAAATCTGCCCTTCTTTTCCCCTTCCCCCTTTTGTTCATTACTTAACCCTCCTTTAGTATTTACATTATTCTATATATATATGAGTTCAAGACCGGCTGCCCATGGGAACTTCTCTATGCCCATGATCTAATGCTCATAGGTGAATCGATGGCTGAACTAGAGAAGAAATTCCAAACATGGAAGCATGGCCTAGAATCAAAAGGCCTTAAAGTTAACTTGTCTAAGACTAAAGTTCTAGTATGTAGGAAGGAAAATAGGGCACAGGTCCCCTTTGGTAGATGGCCATGCTCAGTGTGTAGGAAAGGAGTAGGCAGAAATTCCATTTTATGTCCCAAATGCAAAGTATGGGTACATAAAAGATGTAGTGGGATCACAGGTAAGCTATCTAAGAATGTAGACTTTATATGTGGCCAGTGCAATAAGTAGCAAGTGCCCACAGGATACTAGCTCCTTCTATTGCCCAGATGGCTCTATAGAAATAGTGGACACCTCCCATTACCTGGATGACGAAATCAGCAGTGGTGGAGGGTGTTCTGAAAGAACAGTAGCCAGAGTCAGAACGGGATGGAAAAAGTTCACTATTAGCCGCTAAAAGTTTCTCTCTAAAAATGAAAGGCAGACTGTATGATGCCTGCATACAAATACTATGTTACATGGCAGTGAGACATGGGCATTGTGTGCAGAGGACCTGCACAGACTGGAGAGAAACGAAGCATGCATGCTTTGTAATGTGGCCGTGAAGGTAACACGGTAAAAACCTCCCAGTCCACACTGTAAACATGGTTGGTGTTAGGAAGGGGATCCAGCCATAGAAAACCTGCCAGACAGTCCCATACAAGCGAGACGACCAATCTTGCCTCAAGTGGGACAATTCCCGTCTAAACCTATGCTAGCGTGGAAGATACACATTAAACGATGATGATGATGATGATGATGATGATGATGATGATGATGATGATGATGATACTATTGTATTTTCATGGTAAACACTTTATTTCACATAATTATCTCACATAATATAGAATCTACGAGATTTTGATACTATTTATTTTGAGAACAATACCTTAACATCAGTATGAGCAGCTGGTTATGGCTGGTTTTAAACAGAAAGAAGTGAGAGAATTCTGGCCAGACATGACTGGTTTAAATGCTAAAGGATTAATTCTGTTTTTATCGTTTTTTTTCTTTTTTATATATTTCTATCATTGTAAACTAAATATAATCAGAATACTGTCATGAAAGTAGAACTACTAGTCTTATAGATGACTGAACTACTAGTCTCATGAGATGACTAACAAAAGTACAGTTTACATACTAATATATTGTCTACATAGTCAAGTGGTCTTTGCTTCAATTGAGATCAATGTCAAAATTTTATTTACTAAGTAGCCATGTTGGATTTTAAAGTTGCCTTGTACCATCTGTGTTGGTGTGGCTGTGTGACTGTATGTGTGTGTGTGTGAGTGTGTGGCTGTATGTGTGTGTGTCTGGGTGTGTGATTGTATGTGTGTGTGTGTGGGTATGTGGCTGTATGTGCGTGTGTCTGAGTGTGTCTGGGTGTGTGGCTGTATGTGTGTGGCTGAGTGTGTCTGGGTGTGTGACTGTATGTGTGTGTGTGGGTGTGTGGCTGTATGTGTGTGTGTGTCTGAGTGTGTCTGGGTGTGTGGCTGTATGTATGTGGCTGAGTGTGTCTGGGTGTGTGGCTGTATGTGTGTGTGTGTCTGGGTGTGTAGCTGTGTGTGTGTGGCTGAGTGTGTGTATGTGTGTGACTCTCTGTGTGCCTGTGTATGAGTGTATGTCTATGTGTCTGTGTCTGTGTATGTGTGTATGTGTCTGAGTGTATATCTATGTGTGTCTCTGTGTGTCTTTGTTTATGTCTATGTTTGTGTAGCTGTATGTGATGTCTATATGTTTGTGTGTTTGTGTATCTGTATGTGCGTGTCTCTGTGCGTCTATGTCTATGACTATATGTGTGTGAGTGTATCTTTGGTCATGTCTGTATCTGTATGTGAATGTGTCTTTATGTTTGTGTGTGTGAGTGTATGTGTTTGTCAGCATATGTATATGTATGTGTGAATCAGTATGTGTGAACCAGTGTGTGTGTGTGTGTGTGTATATATGTCTGTGTGTATGTATATTTGTCTGTATGTATGTCTGTGTGTGTATATTTGTGTGTATATTTGTCTGTATGTATATTTGTCTGTATGTATGTCGGTGTGTGTGTATGTCTGTGTATGTATATCTCTGTGTGTATATATATATATATATGTATGTATGTGTATGTATGTATGTGTATGTATGTCTGTATGTATGCCTGTGTGTATGTCTGTATATATATATATGTATGTCTCTGTATGTATATATGTGTGTATATCTGTGTGTATGTGTGTATATGTGTGTCTCTGTATGCCTGTGTGTATGTATGTCTCTGTATGAATGCCTGTATGTATATATGTGTGTAGGTCTGTGTGTATGTGTGTATATGTATGTCTCTGTATGCATGTATGTGTGTATGTGTGCATATGTATATCTCTGTATGTATGTATGTCTATGTGTATGTCTGTGTGTATAGATATATGTATGTCTATGTGTATATGTATGTCTCTGTATGTATGTCTATGTGTATATGTATGTCTCTGTGTATATGTCTATGTGTATGTCTGTGTGTATATATGTCTGTGTGCATATATGTATGTATATGTATGTCTCTGTGTGTATGTCTATGTATCTGTGTGTATGTATGTATGCCTATGTATATGTCTGTGTGTATGTATGACTGTATATATGTCTGTGTGCATATATGTATATGTATGTCTCTGTGTGTATGTCTATGTGTCTGTGTGTATGTATGTATCCCTATGTGTATGTCTGTGTGTATGTATGACTGATGTATGTATATGTATGTCTCTGTGTGTATGTCTATGTGTCTGTGTGTATGTATGCCTATGTGTATGTCTGTGTGTATGTATGACTGTATATATGTCTGTGTGCATATATGTACGTATATGTATGTATATGTATGTCTCTGTGTGTATGTCTATGTGTCTGTGTGTATGTATGTATGTCTACTATAGCAATCTAAAAGTAACAGACATCACTGAACCATGATAAGATGCCAGAAACAATTTTGTTTGACTTTACAGAGAATCATTGTTTTAAATGTTTAATAGATTTATTTAATAAATCTTAATAGTTTAATCCAGCAGCTGGCTTCTTGGTCCTATTTTTGCTCAGAAGAACTGTTATCGGTAAAGGGTCGGACGCCATGCTTTGCAGCAAAGAGTTACGGCCCTTTACTGTCTGAGTTCAAATCCCGCCAAGGTTAACTTTGCCTTTCATCCTTACGAGGTCAATAAAATAAAGTAATTGCTGGCCTTGTGCCAAAAGTAGAAACAATTATTTATACTGTTTAGCCAGAAAGAGAAGGGCTGTGTCTATGATGGAGACTAGTAGGAAGGTAGACAGCATCATTGAAACTTTTTAGGGTCCCTGAGATTTGAGAAAGGGTGAAGTCAGAAAAAGTGTTATTATTTTTTGTATTGCTTAGCCAGAAAGAGAAGGGTTGTGTCTATGACGGAGACTGGTATGAGGGCGGGTACATCCTTGAAATTTTATAGGGTCCCGGAGATTTGAGGAAGGGTGAGGCAAGTGCGCATGTCTCTTTTCAGGGCCTCTCAGACAGGTGGAAGGAAGGGACTGTGACAGTGATCCTTTTCAAGGCCTCAGAGATTTGAGGAAGGGCGAGGTTAGTTCCCATTCTCTTTTCAGAGCTGCAGAAACTGATGGGAGGTAGGGTAGAATCCTTGAACCTGTTTAGGGGCCTCTGAGATTTGAGGAAGAGTGAGGCCAGTGCCCATGTCTTTTTTCAGGGCCTCAGAAACTGGTGAAAGGGAAGGAGGGTAACATCGATTTTTTTCAGGTCCTCTGAGATTGGTGGGAGAGAGGGAAGGAGCGACAGTGACCTTAACACTTTTTAGGACCTCTGAGGCAGGTGAGAGGAAGAAACTGTGACATTACTCTTTTTAGAGTCATATAGACTGCTGGGTGCTTTTTGTCATGACACCTACATTACCACTTTACAGTGTGGACTGGGTGCTTTTGTCATGACACCTACATTACCACTTTACAGTGTGGACTGGTTACTTTTGTCATGACACCTACATTACCACTTTACAGTGTGGACTGGGTGCTGTTTGCCATATTGCCATGTTGCCATATGGGCTATATATATATATATATAAATATATATATCATCATCATCGTTTAATGTTTATCTTCCACCCTAGCATGGGTTAGACGGGAATTGTCCCACTTGAGGCAAGATTGATCAGATGACTGTCTCGCTCATATAGGAAAGTATCTGGCAGGTTTTCTACAGCTGGATGCCCTTCCTAACACCAACCACATTTACAGTGTGGATTGGGAGCCTTCTTACCGTGTCTCCTACATGACCACTTTACAGAGTGGACTGGGTGCTTTTTGACGTGACACCTACACGACCTCGTATACATATATATATACCGGGCTGGTAGCTGCTAAGTGGTCGGCCGCCCTCATGTCTCTGATTTTCAGCACCATGGATTTTGTCTATTATATTCCTTTGTTATATTTCGAATACCTGATGATGTCACCGGATTCATACTGAACCCGGTCATTGAAATGATCATAGTATAATAAACCTTTTAAGGAATTACACCAGTCCAGCCTCCTGTTATTTTATAATTATATATATCATCATTTCATTTTACGTCCGCTTTTTCCCTGCTTGCAAGGGTGGGACGGGAACTGATTCTGGCTTTATTTCTACATCTGGATGCCCTTCCTAACACCAACCTCATTTACAGTGAGTGCTGGGTGCTTTTTTTGCCGTTGCACCTCCACGACCACTTTACAGTCGAATGATAGGGACCCAGTCTCTATCATCTCATTTCTACAGCTGAGTCAACTGGAGCAATGTGAAATAAAGTGTCTTGCTCAAGGAAACAACACATCACCCGGTCTGTCACAACCTTTCGATTGCAAGGCCAATGCTCTAACCACTAAGGCATGTCCCTCCATATATATATATATATATATATATATATATATATATATATATGTTATAGCAACGAAGTGGAAATAAAATTGTAGGAAAGGTAAACAACAAAACAAAACAAAACCCAGATGGATTAATATAGAAATGTTAATTCTATGGTATTTTATCTGACATAAAGTTGTATTAGATTGGCCTGGATTAAACTGGATTAAACTGGATTATGGTAATATGATTAGGGCAATTAAACATGTCTGGTTTTATTGTCTTAATTAGCAAAAATATTCCAGTATTTTGTAAATATTAAGTAATATAATTAATTATAACACAGCAGCAGCAGTAGCAGACACCTATACTGCTTTCTACTACAACATACATTACAACAACAACTACAAGAACAACAGCAACATCCACAACAATAACAACAACAACATACACAGCGACAACAACATACACAACAGCAAAAACAGCGACAACATACACAACAACTACAGCATACACAACAACACCAACAACAACAATAACACAAGCATTTCCAGGCTATCTTCCTTAGTAAAAAAGGGCTTAACCTTGTGGTCCTTAACCTTGTGGTCCTTAACCTTGTGGTCCTTAACCTTGTGGTCCTTACCTTGTGGTCCTTAATCTTGTGGTCCTTACTGTGTGCTCCTTACCTTGTGGTCCCTATGATAGACATCCTCTGGAGTACACTTGTGGTAATTTGTAGAATAATGAGAACTCAACACAAGGAAGTAAAATACCGTCAAAGACAGCATTGGGTCAATTTATCCGACACTGTCATTGACGGCATTTTGCTGTTTTAACAGTTTCCTTACATTGAGTTCTTCCCATTGTTCTTTGAATTCTTCAAGTACCGCCGAGGTTAATTTTGTCTTTCATCCTTACAGGGTCAATAAAATAAAGTACCAGTAATACACTGGGTCATTGCTGGCCTTGTGCCAAAAGTAGAAACAATTATAAGCAGTGGATTAGCAGTATCGGTAGAGGGTCGGACGCCATGCTTTCCAGCATAGTTACGTCCCTTTACAGTCTGAGTTCAAATCCCGCTGAGGTTAACTTTGCCTTTCATCCTTACGGAGATCGATAAAATAAAGTACCAGTAATGCACTGGGTAATTGCTGGCCTTGTGCCTAAAGTAGAAACATTTATTCTTTGAATTCTAATACACTCGCACTTCAAACTCAATATTTGAGATAACTTTGTTTACATATGTGATAATTAAATACCCAGGTCTCTCATTGTAGGGTGTGATACCCAGGTATCTATTGTGGAGAACATATGTGATGTAATACTCAGGTGTGTATTGTGGGGTACATATGTGGTGTAATACTCAGGTGTGTATTGTGGGGTACATATGTGGTGTAATACTCAGGTGTGTATTGCGGGGTACATATGCGGTGTAATACTCAGGTGTGTATTGTGGATTACATATGTGGTGTAATACTCAGGTGTGTATTGTGGAGTACATATGTGGTGTAATACTCAGGTGTGTATTGTGGATTACATATGTGGTGTAATACTCAGGTGTGTATTGTGGGGTACATATGTGGTGTAATACACTGGTGTGTATTGTGGATTACATATGTGGTGTAATACTCTGGTGTGTATTGTGGATTACATATGTGGTGTAATACTCAGGTGTGTATTGTGGAGTACATATGTGGTGTAATACTCAGGTGTGTATTGTGGATTACATATGTGGTGTAATACTCAGGTGTGTATTGTGGGGTACATATGTGGTGTAATACTTAGGTGTGTATTGTGGGGTACATATGTGGTGTAATACTCAGGTGTGTATTGTGGGGTACATATGTGGTGTAATACTCAGGTGTGTATTGTGGGGTACATATGTGGTGTAATACTCAAGTGTGTATTGTGGGGGTACATATGTGGTGTAATACTCAGGTGTGTATTGCGGGGTACATATGTGGTGTAATACTCAAGTGTGTATTGGGGGTTACATATGTGGTGTAATACTCAGGTGTGTATTGTGGGGTTACATATGTGGTGCAATACTCAGGTGTGTATTGTGGGGTACATGGCTTAGTGGTTAGAGCATTGGGCTTGCAATCGAAAGGTTGTGAGTTCAATCTCAGATCGGGGTGATGTGTTGTTTCCTTGAGCAAGACACTTTATTTCACATTGCTCCAGTTTACTCAGCTGTAGAAATGAGATGATAGGGACTGGGGTCCATATCATTCCACTGCAAAGTGGTCGTGGAGGTGCCACAGCAAAAAAGCACCCAGTACTCACTGTAAATGAGGTTGGTGTTAGGAAGGGCATCCAGCTGTAGAAATCAAGCCAGAATCAGTTCCCATATGAGCAAGAGAAGGTCAGCAGACCGGACACTGCCCACAACAGGACAACCCGTCTAACCCACGCTAGCGTAGAAGAACAGACGTAAAACGGTGATGATGATGATGATGATGATATGTGATAATTAAATACCCAGCAATTTATTTGTGCCCTCAGCAGGGTTTTTTACTTTTAGGATGGTTAGAATGTTTGAATTCAATACCTGTATGTATAACTTTTCAATTGCAATTACTTGTGCCAAGCTAACTTTGATATGTAAAATAGAGGAGGTTTGCTGTGTATTCTAATTTATTGTGTAGGAGAGCCCCCCAGCCAAAACATGAAGTGTCATGGGCCCCCAAGGTCTAAATACAACTCTGGGTACTCTAGCATTACACATCCACTGGAGCATGCTTGCTTCATTTCTAGCCTTCTCAGGTTTTCTGAAGTTATGGTCTATATCAACATGCCATGTAGTATGACAAAGTCTACCTATCAGTCTGAGAGAGACACCCTTTATTGTCAACTGAAGTACCAACTCCCTTATACTTCCAGCCTATTCTTACACTGGCCATCACACATTCAGTGCATCCTCCTATACTGCTGATTAGATCTCCTAGGTAGCAAATGCTGTCAATGTCTATTTGTCAATGGCAGCTGAGTCTATTTATTTCACATGTGTTCTTACTCCTTCCTTCTTCTGTGCATCAACTAAATATAAAGTCTATCTTTTCCTTTAACCGACCTGCAATCCCACTACAATTTAGGTGTGTCCCTAGATTACACTGTGTACAACCCTTTTTCACACATTGAGCAAGGGCACTTCTCTGATGGTATCAGCTTCCTCTTCCCCCTTTGTTGAGTTTACTTTTAGGCCTTTCAAATCTATTTTTTCTTCCATGCCTAAAAGCAGAAGTACTAATATTTTTATTCATATTCAAGGGCAGTGGATTGGCAGAATTGGTAGAGCGTCAGACACCATGCCTTGCAGAATAGAGTTAGGGCCCTTTACGTTCTGAGTTCAAATTCCGCCGAGGTTAACTTTGCCTTTCATCCTTACGGGGTTGATAAAATAAATTAGTGGGGGTAATTGCAGCCCTTGTGCCAAAAGTAGAAACAATTATTATTCATATTCACTTCCAAGTGTATTTTGTGTGTATATGTCTCTGCATCTATATTGGATTACATTATATGTGTGTGTGTGTGTTTGTGTGTGTGTGTGGGGGGGGGGGGGTTGTGGGTTGTGCATAGAACAATAAAAAAAATAGAAGTCAGGTGTAGGTGGTTAGTTCGTTGTTTATATAATCCTTTCAGAGGGTCAATTGATGAATTGAGATTGATGTAGGTCTACCATGGTAGTTGTTAAGTTACTACCCATTTCTAGTCTCAAAATCCTTGTTCAATCAGCTGTCTTCTTCAGAAACAGTGAGTGTTTCTGAAGAATATACACTGAATGCACATCAAACCTACTCTGGGTGATACAAAGGCAAAAGGGTCTAAAAACATCTGACTGATAAAATGACAAGTCAGTCAATCATATTGGTGGCCTCCCCACAGCCCCGGCAGACAGAATAGAGAAGGCGTTTCCCCGGAGGACGGCAAGGGAGATGCACTGGAAAAGCGATTCCAACTTGCGGGGTTCAGACCTGCGGTGGTGAGTAGGGAGGTAGCCCTAGGGCTGAGGACACCAGAGGTCTCCACTGCCAAGGGTACAACCGCAAACCTGAGGAGAGCGACCAGTATTTGGAGAGTTTGGCCTCCTCAGCCCGACGTGCAGCAGAATTATTATACACTGAATTATTATTTTTTTTGTGCGTGTATATTTTGTTGGTCCTTATGATGAGGAATTATTTGAGATGTCCCATGCTAAACTACCTACATCAGCTGTCGAGACACTGCATCCTTTAAAACCTCCATGCTTCCTGAGATTCGCCAACACTACACCTAATATTCCCCCTTCATACACACACACACACACATGTATATCATGACTCATACACTATTCACTTCCCTGACATTTGTATATTATTCTATGTACTATAAGGTTAACTTTGCCTTTCATCCTTACGGGGTCGATAAAATAAAGTACCAGTAATGCACTGGGTAATTGTGGCCTTGTGCCAAAAGTAGAAACAATTATTCTATGTACTATACATGCACCTTTGATGAGTTGTAGTGCACCTGAGCACTGTACACAATAATTTCATTATTATTATTATTACGGGGTCGATAAAATAAAGTACCAGTAATGCACTGGGTAATTGCTGGCCTTGTGCCAAAAGTAGAAACAATTATTATTATTATTATGGTGGTGGGCTGGCAGTATTGGTAGAGGGTCTGATGCCATGCTTTGCAGCAAAGTGTTACGGCCCTTTATGGTCTGAGTTCAAATCCCGCCGAGGTTAACTTTGCCTTTCATCCTTACGGGGTCGATAAAATAAAGTACCAGTAATGTACTGGGTAATTCCTGGCATTGTGCCAAAAGTAGAAACAATTATTATTATAAAGGTAAAAAAAACATTTAAATTGATTAATCATCATGATTGACTTTCTTTCTCTCCGAAGAAGGTAAAGTACAATCTGAGATTCATAGCTATTCTATTGATGAAGATAATATTTACACCATTTAAATAATTCCAGGTCACAGTTCATTTGAAACATTTGTAAGAGATTATAAACAATTATTTGATGAAAGAAGAGTTTCCATTGATATATTTGTATATGCATGCTCTGCTTATTCTTAACGGTATAACAACTTTTCCATGCTAAAATCTCTTTCTTCTCCAAACTCTTATATACATCATATAAGCATTGGGATATTCCTTTCTCTGTGAAATTGGCAATTGCACTCTATAAGTCTAGTTCTCTACTCTCTTTTGACAATTGATAATATAGTTCTACATTTCATACATATATATATATATATATACAGTATATATATATATATATATAGATATATAAATACAATATATATATATATATATATATATATATATATACACACACCCTGGTGAAGTCTTACAAATCAGGGTTTGGGCACCATGGCCCACTCGAACAGAGAGTTATTTTTTACGGAGGCATATCTGGGTGTAGGAGGCTTATCCAGGATTTCTTGAAGGAATTTGTCCAAAGACTTCTTGGACTTGATGGGATCTGTTTCTGTTTTGAAGTGTTTTGGTGTAATGTTAAAGAGAGCAGGGCCAATT
This sequence comes from Eledone cirrhosa, assembly GCA_964016885.1. Lineage (NCBI taxonomy): Eukaryota > Metazoa > Mollusca > Cephalopoda > Octopoda > Eledonidae > Eledone > Eledone cirrhosa. Next base: position 221,310,210 of record OZ024741.1, read on the forward strand.
GAGGTGAAATAATTGTGCCGTATTGTTGTTATGAGATGCGAGTGAGATTTTTGTCGTGGGCGGATAGCATGGGGCCCAAGCCTTGGGTGTACATTAAAGGTGATGCCAACATCATTTGGGCAATATTTTCCAGATCATGCAGATAATGTAGCGCTGGAATATTTTCCAGATCAGGCAGATAATGTAGAGCTCACAGTGATGTTGGAGAGAATAAAGGTTGAGCTTTTCTAATCGACTCCAATAGTCAAGGCCTGTCATGCCATCTATCTTTTTGTAATCAATCTTTGGGGTGCTTCAACTTTTATGATACTTTGTTTCGTGTGGGGAGACCACAGTGGAAAACAGTATTCAATATATATATATATATATATATATATATATATATATATATATATATATATATATACTAGTGAAAGAATGAAGAGTAACATGGTTGGCTGTACAGCAAGGGGCTTTATTTCATGTATCAACAATTGTTTCATTGATCAGGTGAGTCTAGGGGCCGCTAATCGCTCGAAGTTGCGTCGCTCGATCTCCATTACATTATTTACCTCTGACCAAATCCTCAGAATACGAATAATTCATACATGGCATGGTTTATATAGAGAAATAGCGTATAATCAAAACGATAACAGCAATAATAAAATATATGATAAATAGGTAAAGAAGTTACAGATGTAAAAAGTAAAAAATAAGAAAAAAGATACAGTAAAAAAGTAAGAAAATGGAAAAATAATAAAAATATAAAGAAATAAGGATAAGTGAGAGCATATAAGTAGAGAATATGATAGTGGTGGTGGTGAGTTAGTGTACGTATAAGGATGGTGTGGTGGATTTAGTGCTAACATGGAAAGTCATATAACCTGCATAGGAATTCCCACGAACTCGCTGCCTAACTATGGAAACATCTTGTTGAGTCAAACAAAGCCGTATATGATGGAGGCACATGGCTTAGTGGTTAGAGCATTGGCCTTGCAATCGAAAGGTTGTGAGTTCAATTCTCAGACCGGGTGATGTGTTGTTTCCTTGAGCAAGGCACTTTATTTCACATTGCTCCAGTTTACTCAGCTGTAGAGATGAGATGATAGGGACTGGGTTCCCTATCATTCCACTGCAAAGTGGTCGTGGAGGTGCCACAGCAAAAAAGCACCCAGCACTCACTGTAAATGAGGTTGGTGTTAGGAAGGGCATCCTGCTGTAGAAATCAAGCCAGAATCAGTTCCCAACCCACCCTTGCCAGCAGGGAAAAGTGGACGTAAAATGAAATGATATATAGTATATATATACTATATATATATATATATATATTTATTAAAATAACAGATTAAAGTTTAAGCAAAGAATCGCTGCTTTCACCCTTAACGGGATCTTCTGAAACTAACAAAGTCAATCTGTAAACGCAGAAGTGGATATTTCAAAAAACGTTGCAACCGGAGGAAGACAGGAAGACGGTACTTTGGTTCGTGTATATATATATATATATATATACACACAGACATATGTATATGTGTGTATTTGTTGATAGAAATATAACAAAGCATGTTAATATGTATGGAATACTGTTAATATGTATGGAAGACTATTAATATGTATGGAAGACTATAGTATGTTGAACTTGTGGCACTCAGAAGAAAGAAAACAAACAACAGATGTACAACTAATGACACAACATAGAGATTCCTATAGAAAATTATATATGCATGGTCATAGACAATATTGCACATTATATATGCATTGTCATAGACAAATTATAAACATAACTGTGTATATGTAAATGTGGTATATATGTATGCATGTATGCAATATATGTATATATGTAGTATGTATATGTGTATGTATATTTATATATATATATATGTGTGTGTGTGTGTGTGTGTATATATGTGTGTGTGTGTGTGTGTCATACACTAGAGCCAATATATGTATTTATATATGTATATATGTGTATGTATCTATGATGTATATATATATATATATATACACTAGAGCCAAAATATGTATATATGTATGTAGTATATATATATATATGTGTGTGTGTGTGTCACACACTAGAGCCAATATATGTATTTATATATGTATGTATATATGTGTATGTATCTATGATGTATATATATATCACACATTAGAGCCAATATATGTATGCAGTGTAATTATTTATAAATTACATATGCACCTTAGGCTTCAAAATATAATTGCAGTGTTGCACATGGCAACACATCCCATCACACAACACACAACACAACACATCACATCACACAACACATCACATCACACAACACATCACAAAACACAACACATCACACAACACATCACATCACACAACACAACACAACACATCACACAACACATCCCATCACACAACACATCACACAATACATCACATCACACAACACATCACACACATCACACAACACATCACACAACACATCACATCACACAATACATCACATCTCACAACACATCACACAACTCATCACATCACATCTCACAACACATCACAGCACACAACACATCACACAACACAACACATCACACAACACATCATACAACACAACACATCACACAACACAACACATCACACAACACATCTCACAAAACATCACATTACACAACACATCACACAATGCATCACATCTCACAACACATCACGCAACACATCACATCAGATCTCACACTACAACACACCAGACTACACCACACTATACTATACCACATTATACCACATTATAATACATTACACTACTCCACACTGCACTGTACCACACCACACTACACTATACCACACCACATTACACTATACCACTCCACAATACACTATACCACTCCACACTACACCACACTACACAATACCACACTGCACTGTACCACACTACACCACACTACACCACACTACACTACACCACACTACACTATACCACTCCACACTACACTACAGCACACTAGTTCTATTCTATATTAATCAGTGTTGTTATTGACACTGTATTGAGAGATACACTACACTACACCACACTACACTATACATCACTACCCAACACTACACTACACTATATAACACTACACCACACTACACTACACTATAACACACTACACTATACCACACTACAGTATACAACACCACACCACCCTATACTATACTACACTATACAACATTACACCACACCACACTACAATACACAACACTACACTACACCACACTACACTATACCACACTACACTACACCACACTATACTACACCACACTACACTACACCACACTATACTATACCACAATACACTACACCACACTATACTACACTACACCACACTATACTATACCACACTACACTACACCACACTATACTACACTACACTACACCACACCACACTACACCACACTACACCACACTATACTACACTACACCACACCACACTACACTACACCACACTACACCACACTATACTATACCACACTACACTACACCACACTATACTATACCACACCACACTACACTACACTACACTACACTACACTATACTATATAACACAGTACTGACAGATACTCCCAATATAATATTACCAGGAATATATAAATAATAACACAATACTTCACTAAATATTCATAGCTTTATAGAAACTTACAAAAATCACAACTAGATTCTGTTGTTTTATATATTTACATAACTCACTATTAATGACTTTACAATATTGTTTTTATATGTTTTCTTCATTCTTCTGGACTTTTGTTGTGTTTTTGTTGTTTTATGTATTTGATATGTTTCCGTTTTTTTTATGTTTTTATGTTTTTATATTTTATGTTTGTGTTTTTGTTGTTTTTGTTATATTTTGTTATGATTTTGTTGTTTTTGTTATGTTTTGTTGTCTTTTTGTTATTTTTTGTTGATTTTTGTCTTGTTTTCGTTTTGTTATGTTTTTGTTATATTTTTGCATTTTTTGTTTTGTTTTGTTTTTTGGTTTTTTTTTGTGTGCAAAAGTCACAAGAAAGACTGTGTGGTTAAAAAGATTTGCTTTGCAGCCATGTGGTGTTGGGTTCCCACTGTATGATGACACCCTCAGAAAATGTCCTTTATTATAGATAGCTTTAGGCTTGACCAATCACTTGTCAGTGAATTTGGTAGATGGAAACCTTATGGAAGCCCTTCATTGGATTTATATATATATAGTGAGGCGCATGGCTTAGTGGTTATAGCATTGGGCTTGCAATCGAAAAGTTGTGAGTTCAATTCTCGGACCGAGTGATGTGTTGTTTCCTTGAACAAGACACTTTATTTCACATTGCTCCAGTTTACTCAGCTGTTGATATGAGATGATAGGGACTGGGGTCCCTATCATTCCACTGCAAAGTGGTCGTGGAGGTGCCACAGCAAAAAAGCACCCAGCACTCACTGTAAATGAGGTTGGTGTTAGGAAGGGCATCCAGCTGTAGAAATCAAGCCAGAATCAGTTCCTGTATGAGCAAGACAAGGTCAGCCGACCGGACACTGTCCACAACCGGACAACTCGTCTAACCTATGCTAGCGTGGAAGAACGGACGTAAAACGGTGATGATGATGATGATGATATATATATATATATATATACCTTATAATTTATCGAGGTACATGTTAAGTAGAGATGCCATAAAGATACTCACACATGTATCTGACTATACACATGGGTAAACAGACATTAAATAAGGATGAATGTGATATATATATATATAAGTATGATGTTCCGAGGCCATAGTATCTAGAATAAGGACGGGTTGGAAGAAGTTTAGGGAGCTGCTTCCTCTGTTGACGAAGAAGGGTTTCTCCCTGCGTACGAAAGGCCGGTTGTATGATGCCTGTGTGAGGAGCGCGATGCTGCATGGTAGTGAGACATGGGCAGCAACTGCAGAGGATATGCGTCGGCTGGAGAGAAATGAGGCAAGCATGCTCCGTTGGATGTGCAGTGTAAATGTGCGTGAACGACCCAGCATAAATGTGTTGAGAGAGAAACTGTGTCTGAGAGGGATAGAATGTAGTGTACGGGAGAGGAGACTGAGGTGGTATGGACATGTGATGCACATGGAGGATGACCGATGGGTGAAGAAGTGCCAGGAAATGCCAGTTGAAGGAAGACGTGGTAGAGGTAGACCACGAAAAACATGGGCGGAGGTGGTGAGAACAGACCTCAGATCATTGAAGCTCACGGTGGAGATGACGAGGGATCATGACGAGTGGAGAGATGCTGTGCTGAATAAGACCCGTCCCACCCTTGCAAGCAGGGTAAAGCGGACGTAAAATGATGATGATGATGATGATGATGCCTGTATACGAACAGCAATGCTACATGGCAGTGAGACATGGGCATTGCGTGCAGAGGACCTACGCAGACTAGAAAGGAACAAAGCATGCATGCTCTATTGGATGTGTAACAGTAATATACGTGAACGGCAAAGCATAAATGAACTAAGTGAGAAATTAGGAATAAGAGGGATCAGATGCTGTTTACTCAAGAGAAGACTACGTTGGTATGGTCACGTGATGCGCATGAAAGATGACAGTTGTATAAAAAAAAGTGCAGGGTGATCAAAATTGATGGTAGTTACGGAGTAGGTAGACCCAGAAAAACTTGGGATGATTTGATAAATTCCGACCTTACGCATTTGCACCTCTCTAAGACAATGTCACTGGACCGAGATCTTTGGCACTACACAGTAATATAGAAGACCCGCCTTGCCTATGTACAAAGCGAAACCTACAGTCAGTAGGCACCTCTTAACCAAATATACACCCAAATCCACCACCCCTACCCTATCCGCCCACTCCCACTAACACCGCCCTCTCTCTGTAAAGTTGGTACCACAACATCCGGTCCAAATAAATGAGATAATGAGATCGAGATCAAGATCGTGTAGGTGTCACGAGAAAAAAACCACACAGTCCACGCTGTAATGTGACCGTGTAGGTAACACGGTAAAAAGTTCCCAGTTCCACACTGTAAATGTGGTTGGTGTTAGAAAGGGCATCCAGCTGTAGAAATCCTGCCAGATAGTCCTATTTGAGCAAGACACGGTCACCTGACCAACCTTGCCTCAAGTGGGACAACTCCTATCTAACCCATGCTAGCATGGAAGATGGACGTTAAACGATGATGATGATGATAAAGCAGTCCTCTTGGTGTCATGATAAAAAGTGGCCAGTCCACACTGTAAAGTGGTCATGTAGGTGTCACAACAAATCGCACCCTGTCCATACTGTAAAGTGGTCGTGTAGGTGTCATGACAAAAAGCATCCAGTCCACACTGTAAATGTGGTTGGAATTAGGAAGGGCATCCAGCCATAGAAACTATATGTTGCTCTGTATGAGCAAAACATTATCTTCTGACCTGGCTTGTCTCACAATGGGACAGTTCATCCAACCCATGCTAGCATGGAAAATGGACATTAAACAAAATTGATATGACAAAAAGCACCCGGCCCACTCTGTAAAGTGCACGTGTAAAAGTGTAAAAGACACAGCAAAGAGGACACATCACACACTGTCAATATGGTTGGTGTTAGGAAGGGCATCCAGCTGTAGAAACCCAGACAGAAACACTCCTATATGAGCGAGACATGGTCTCCTGACCCAACTTGCCTCTAAATGGGACAAACCCGTCTAAGCCATGTTAGTGTGGAAGATAGACGTTAAACGATGAAATGATATATATATATATATATACTAGCAGAATGGCCCGGCGTTGCTCGGGATCTGGTCTATGGTTCTTATATATTTTATATATATTTATCCTTATCGAGCCTCGTGAAATAAATGTTTATTTATATTTTGTTATTGTGTATGCAAAAATATCTGTACATGAATATATAATTATATATATATATATATATATATATATATATATATATATATATATATATATATATATATATATATTAAAATAACAGATTAAAGTTTAAGCAAAGAATCGCTGCTTTCACCCTTAACGGGATCTTCTGAAACTAAAAAAATCAATCTGTGAACGCAGAAGTAAATATTTCGAAAAACGTTACACAATATATATATATATATATATATATATATACACACTATATATACATATATATACACACACACAGATAGTGTCATAATGTCGTAATGCAGACAGCCAGACATACAGACAGTATGGGTGCGACCTTATAGCTATGTATCTATCTAAAAAGACAGACTAAGAAAAAGAGAGAGAGATCGCTTTTTAGACTAATAAGTATTATATGTGTAAAGTTTGAAAAAAATTGGTTGGGTGGTTCTCGAGTTTTAGGGAGTCAGACAGACAGACATGTTTTAGATATATAGATATATATATAGTTATGTAATAAACAACATAAAATAATTAATTCATTTACCAGTGGTTTTTTGAAGACAGATATTTATATGTCTTCAGTCATCAAAATGAATAACATGGAATGTTTATTAAATATGGATTTGAAAAAAAAATTTACGAAATATGAAAGTGAAGCTGAAATCAAATCAAAAAATTAAGAGGAAAAAAATATAAATAAATATCCAGAACATAAATATACACACACCCAAACACACGCTTATACGTAATAGTATGTAAACGTATACATTCTCACATAAGTAAGGGATAAAAAGCTCTGTAGCCTACATAGAGCACTCTCTTTTCCTTTACCTTTCCTACGGAAATACTTCATATATATATATATATAAATCGTCCCTTTAATCTATCTTATTTCTCATTCTTTCTTCTGATGAAGGACTAGTGTCCGAAACGTTAAGACCCACTTCCTGCTATTTCAAGAGTTAACCTAATATATACCTTCCATATACTGTACCGATTGTGTTGTTATTTCTGTTTACCTTTTACATACATATAATATATATATATATGATGGCTGCCCCCTTGTTATCGAGTATGGCCATTGCATGATATACCATTATTAATAATTATTAATTAATTCTATTGTGCAATGCCTGTGAGGAAAGACAGTGCACTGAGCCAATCCCACTCTCTGAGCGACAGTAGCTATAACCCGAAAAGTAGAAAAGATCAACATCATCGGTAACTACTGAGCCGCAGGTTTTATATTGGAGTTATCCGATATAAAATCTTATATATATAAGGGCTTCCATGCAATTTCTGTCTACCAAATTTCTTTAACATGGCATTGGTCAACCTAAGGTTATAAAAACATACATTTTCCTAAAGAACAATGCAGTGAGACCAAACTGAACAAACCTTGAAAATGGTCAAGAATTTGGTGGGATTTAGTAATATGTCCCTCAACAGAGCCAGTCCTAGACCTATACATGGTCTGCTCAGACTGAACTATTACACCCACCACCCCACAGAACCACTTCACCTGTTTACATACCTGGACTGGTCAGACTGAACTACACCCACCACACATATCACTACCTCCCAACCCACACCACCCCACCTCACCTGTTTACCTACCTGGTCAGACTGAAATATAACACCACACCACCATCACCACCATCACCACCACCACCACCATCATGACTACTATCACCACCAACACCACCACCACCACCAACACCACCACCACCACACCACCATCGCCACCATCACCACCACCACCATCACCACCACTATACCACCACCATCACCACCATCACTACCGTCACCACCATCACTACCATCGCCACCACACCGCCACCACCACACCACCTCCCTGCACAACACCACCATGTGGCTGTTTATATGTGTATGTGTCTGTATGTTTGGCTGTGTGTGTTTGTGTATGTCTATGTGTTTGACTGTGTCTGTATGTATGTGTGTGTATGTGTCTGTATCTCTGTGGCATTGTGTGTGTGGCTGTATGTGTCTGTATCTCTGTGTGATTGTGTCTGTATGTATGTGTGTGTATCTCTGTAGCAGTATGTGTTTCTGTGATTGTGTCTGTATGTATGTGTGTGTATATCTCTGTGGCAGTATGTGTTTGTGTGATTGTGTCTGTATGTATGTGTGTGTATCTCTGTAGCAGTATGTGTTTGTGTGGCTGTCTGTATGTATGTGTGTGTATCTCTGTAGCAGTATGTGTTTCTGTGATTGTGTCTGTATGTATGTGTGTGTATATCTCTGTGGCAGTATGTGTTTGTGTGATTGTGTCTGTATGTATGTGTCTGTATCTCTGTGGCAGTATGTGTTTGTGTGGCTGTCTGTATGTATGTGTGTGTATCTCTGGTCAGTATGTGTTTGTGTGATTGTGTCTGTATGTATGTGTGTGTATCTCTGTGGCAGTATGTGTTTGTGTGATTGTGTCTGTATGTATGTGTGTGTATCTCTGTAGCAGTATGTGTTTGTGTGGCTGTCTGTATGTATGTGTGTGTATCTCTGTAGCAGTATGTGTTTCTGTGATTGTGTCTGTATGTATGTGTGTGTATCTCTGTAGTAGTATGTGTTTGTGTGATTGTGTCTGTATGTATGTGTCTGTATCTCTGTGGCAGTATGTGTTTGTGTGGCTGTCTGTATGTATGTGTGTGTATCTCTGTGGCAGTATGTGTTTGTGTGATTGTGTCTGTATGTATGTGTGTGTGTATCTCTGTGGCAGTATGTGTTTGTGTGATTGTGTCTGTATGTATGTGTGTGTATCTCTGTGGCAGTATGTGTTTGTGTGATTGTGTCTGTATGTATGTGTGTGTATCTCTGTAGTAGTATGTGTTTGTGTGATTGTGTCTGTATGTATGTGTGTGTATCTCTGTAGCAGTATGTGCTTGTGTGATTGTGTCTGTATGTATGTCTGTGTATCTCTGTAGTAGTATGTGTTTGTGTGATTGTGTCTGTATGTATGTGTGTGTATCTCTGTAGTAGTATGTGTTTGTGTGATTGTGTCTGTATGTATGTGTGTGTATCTCTGTGGTAGTATGTGTTTGTGTGATTGTGTCTGTATGTGTGTGTCTGTATCTCTGTGGCAGTATGTGTTTGTGTGATTGTGTCTGTATGTATGTATGTGTATCTCTGTGGCAGTATGTGTTTGTGTGATTGTGTCTGTATGTATGTGTGTATCTCTGGTCAGTATGTGTTTGTGTGATTGTGTCTGTATGTATGTGTGTGTATCTCTGTGGCAGTATGTGTTTGTGTGATTGTGTCTGTATGTATGTGTGTGTATCTCTGGTCAGTATGTGTTTGTGTGATTGTGTATGTATGTATGTGTGTGTATCTCTGTGGCAGTATGTGTTTGTGTGATTGTGTCTGTATGTATGTGTGTGTATCTCTGTGGCAGTATGTGTTTGTGTGATTGTGTCTGTATGTATGTGTGTGTATCTCTGTGGCAGTATGTGTTTGTGTGATTGTGTCTGTATGTGTGTGTCTGTATCTCTGTGGCAGTATGTGTTTGTGTGATTGTGTCTGTATGTATGTGTGTGTATCTCTGTGGCAGTATGTGTTTGTGTGATTGTGTCTGTATGTGTGTGTCTGTATCTCTGGTCAGTATGTGTTTGTGTGATTGTGTATGTATGTGTGTGTATCTCTGTGGCAGTATGTGTTTGTGTGATTGTGTCTGTATGTATGTGTGTGTATCTCTGTGGCAGTATGTGTTTGTGTGATTGTGTCTGTATGTGTGTGTCTGTATCTCTGTGGCAGTATGTGTTTGTGTGATTGTGTCTGTATGTATGTGTGTGTATCTCTGTGGCAGTATGTGTTTGTGTGGTTGTGTCTGTATGTATGTGTGTGTATCTCTGTGGCAGTATGTGTTTGTGTGATTGTGTCTGTATGTGTGTGTCTGTATCTCTGTGGCAGTATGTGTTTGTGTGGCTGTCTGTATGTATGTGTGTGTATCTCTGTAGTAGTATGTGTTTGTGTGATTGTGTCTGTATGTATGTGTGTGTATCTCTGTGGCAGTATGTGTTTGTGTGATTGTGTCTGTATGTATGTGTGTGTATCTCTGTGGCAGTATGTGTTTGTGTGATTGTGTCTGTATGTATGTGTGTGTATCTCTGTAGCAGTATGTGTTTGTGTGATTGTGTCTGTATGTATGTGTGTGTATCTCTGTGGCAGTATGTGTTTGTGTGATTGTATCTGTATGTATGTGTGTGTGTCTCTGTGGCAGTATGTGTTTGTGTGATTGTGTCTGTATGTATGTGTGTGTATCTCTGTGGCAGTATGTGTTTGTGTGATTGTGTCTGTATGTATGTGTGTGTATCTCTGTGGCAGTATGTGTTTGTGTGATTGTGTCTGTATGTATGTGTGTGTATCTCTGGTCAGTATGTGTTTGTGTGATTGTGTCTGTATGTATGTGTGTGTATCTCTGTGGCAGTATGTGTTTGTGTGATTGTGTCTGTATGTATGTGTGTGTATCTCTGGTCAGTATGTGTTTGTGTGATTGTGTCTGTATGTATGTGTGTGTATCTCTGGTCAGTATGTGTTTGTGTGATTGTGTCTGTATGTATGTGTGTGTATCTCTGGTCAGTATGTGTTTGTGTGATTGTGTATGTATGTATGTGTGTGTATCTCTGTGGCAGTATGTGTTTGTGTGATTGTGTCTGTATGTATGTGTGTGTATCTCTGTGGCAGTATGTGTTTGTGTGATTGTGTCTGTATGTATGTGTGTGTATCTCTGTGGCAGTATGTGTTTGTGTGATTGTGTCTGTATGTGTGTGTCTGTATCTCTGTGGCAGTATGTGTTTGTGTGATTGTGTCTGTATGTATGTGTGTGTATCTCTGTGGCAGTATGTGTTTGTGTGATTGTGTCTGTATGTATGTGTGTGTATCTCTGTGGCAGTATGTGTTTGTGTGATTGTGTCTGTATGTGTGTGTCTGTATCTCTGTGGCAGTATGTGTTTGTGTGGCTGTCTGTATGTATGTGTGTGTATCTCTGGTCAGTATGTGTTTGTGTGATTGTGTCTGTATGTATGTGTGTGTATCTCTGGTCAGTATGTGTTTGTGTGATTGTGTCTGTATGTATGTGTGTGTATCTCTGGTCAGTATGTGTTTGTGTGATTGTGTCTGTATGTATGTGTGTGTATCTCTGTGGCAGTATGTGTCTGTATGTATGTGTGTGTATCTCTGTGGCAGTATGTGTTTGTGTGGCTGTCTGTATGTGTATTCGTCACAAATTATATGTGGTTTGTGTTAAGGTATAAAGTTGTTGATTGACTCATTGTATTTAATCATCTTTTATTGTTTCTCTGTCTGTCTGCCTGTCTGTTTTTACTTTTTTGGGTTTTTTGTTTTTTTTTCATATCAATAAACATCATTAAGTAGCATGTGGTTATGCATATATATATATATATATATATATATATATATTAGAAAGATCGAGTATCGAAAAATCGGCGCACGAGTTCACGATAAACGAAATTCGATATGAGCGGCAGAGGGCTCAATAATTCAGATGAATCAGAGCTATAACTATCGTTAAAATACCGTCACATATAGAACAAGTCTACAATCAACCATACGATTTAAAATCGATAAAGGAAGATTCGGGCCAAACAGATAAAAAATATCAATAAAACAATACGTCAATAATTTAAATGAATGTAAAATCATACCCGGACCCACTAGAAAGGTGTTAAATCTAGCTTCATGGGTTTCTGTAAATCCTTAGACTGTACTCTATCAGCTCACATATAAATATAAAAGCCTACTAGAATAAGTGGAACGGAGTTTACGTTGTCAACGAGTTTTTTCCTGGCGGCAGAGGAGTCAACTAGCGGTGAAAAACGCACATGGCATTAGACAAGGGAGATGACCCCTATATCCGCGAAAACAATTCGAGTGAATGTGGAAATACACATATCGAATTAGAGTGCTCAATAGACATGTTAAAATAAAACAAAAGCTATTCATCACTCAATAGAATCGACAAAAAATGAGCAATAAAATTAACTGGTGGATAGCTATGTCCAGAGCTAAATATATTAGAAAGATCGAGTATCGAAAAATCGGCGCACGAGTTCACGATAAACGAAATTCGATATGAGCGGCAGAGGGCTCAATAATTCAGATGAATCAGAGCTATAACTATCGTTAAAATACCGTCACATATAGAACAAGTCTACAATCAACCATACGATTTAAAATCGATAAAGGAAGATTCGGGCCAAACAGATAAAAAATATCAATAAAACAATACGTCAATAATTTAAATGAATGTAAAATCATACCCGGACCCACTAGAAAGGTGTTAAATCTAGCTTCATGGGTTTCTGTAAATCCTTAGACTGTACTCTATCAGCTCACATATAAATATAAAAGCCTACTAGAATAAGTGGAACGGAGTTTACGTTGTCAACGAGTTTTTTCCTGGCGGCAGAGGAGTCAACTAGCGGTGAAAAACGCACATGGCATTAGACAAGGGAGATGACCCCTATATCCGCGAAAACAATTCGAGTGAATGTGGAAATACACATATCGAATTAGAGTGCTCAATAGACATGTTAAAATAAAACAAAAGCTATTCATCACTCAATAGAATCGACAAAAAATGAGCAATAAAATTAACTGGTGGATAGCTATGTCCAGAGCTAAATATATTAGAAAGATCGAGTATCGAAAAATCGGCGCACGATATATATATATATATATATATATAAACAAACATAAATTATTGAGATTCGCATTTCGGCCCAAGAAATAACGAAAAACAACCTCCGAGATGTGAGGCAAGTGCTCAATGATTCAGATGAACCAGAGCTATAGCAAACGTTAAAGGCCAAACACACTGAGACGATGGTTAAGCAATCATTTGCATAGCCAAAAAAAAAAAAAAAAAAAATAACGATCAAGTAATTCGGGTATTGAAAATTTACCCGGACCTCTGGAAGGTTGGTAAAATCCAGTATTTGGGTTTCTGCGGCTTCTAAATCAAGTACCGTCCGCTTACATAAATAATGTCAGGCTTCTGGTAAGATGATTGAACAAGGAAGCCACTTTCTCAACAGGTTTTAGTTCAATGTTAATACAAGGACTGACTATTGCTGACTCCATGTGGGGATCGGCAAGGGGGGCAGCCCCTATATCAGGCGAATAAATTCAGTTGTGTATATTTTTGCAAGAATGCAAAAACATCACAAATCGAATAGAGTTCTCAACAGAAGGGTTAAAATTAACATAAGCTATTCATCAGTCAATAGAATCAACTAAAAAATCAAGAAAATTAACTGGTCAATAGCTAGAGTCTAGAGATAAATACAAACATAAATTATCGAGATTCGCATTTCGGACCACAAAATAACGAAAAACAGCCTCCGAGATGTGAGGCAAGTGCTCAATGATTCAGATGAACCAGAGCTATAACAAACGTTAAAGGCCAAACACACTGAGACGATGGTTAAACAATCATTCGCATAGCCAAAAAAAAAACAAAAAAAAAAAAACGATAAAGTAATTCCGGTATTGAAATATATATATATATATATATATATATATATATATATATATATATATATATATATATATATATATATATACATATATATACATATATATATATATACATAATACATATACATATATATATATATACATATACATATATATATATATATATATATATACAAGTATGTATACGTACATACATATATGTGTACAGACGTACAGTGGTATGTATATATATATATATACATACATGCACACATATATACATGTACGTATGGGTTAACTGAACATTTATTATAATGCTCGGTTTACCCGTAAACAAACAGCCCGAATTACGCCGTACAGTGTTCAGGCAACGATCGTCGCCCTTTTGTTCAACACTGACACAGGAACGATGTACTAGTTTCAAGCTTATTAGCTATCGTCAACATCGTATACCTTTCTGTCAGATTATTGAACGTTTGAAAGTATGTACTTTCCTTATGCATATTAACGGCTGAGCAGCCTATTCTGCATATCGAGTGAGTTAGTCGGTAAACCCATACCGACTAACTTAGTGACTTAGTCGGTAAACTTACCAACTAACTCACTCGATATGCAGATTAGGCTGCTCAGCCGTTAATATGCATAAGGAAAGTATATACTTTCAAACGTTCAATAATATATATACGTTCAATATATATATACATACTACTGTACGTCTGTACACATATATGTATGTACGTATACATACTTGTATTTAAGTATCAGCCGTACTGAGAGTGAGAAATGAAATTTCGTTTCATTCTTTTCCATTTATATATATATATATTGAAGACAGGGAAGGCAACCGGTCCATCGGGTATAGCTGCCGAGATGCTGAAGGCATCTGGGTCTGTAGGTCACACCATAACCACACGTATTGTTAACCAGGTAATACTAGGTGTCATACCAAAGGATTGGTGCAGTAGCATCATTGTCAACTGCTACAAAGGTAAAGGTGATGCACTAGATAGAGGAAACTATAGAGGTATAAAGCTGATGGACCAGGTCATGAAAATAACAGAAAGAGTTATAGCACAGTTTATTAGGGACCTGGTGAAACTAGATGAGATGCAATTTGGGTTTGTGCCAGGAAGAGGCACCACTGATGCCCTCTTCCTTGTGAGGCAGTTACAGGAAAAGTACCTAGCTAAAAGTAAGCTGCTCTACCTGGCATTCGTCGATCATGAGAAAGCCTTTGACAGAGTTCCACGTGCTATAATCTGGTGGGCTCTTAGAAAACTAGGAGTAGATGAATGGCTTGTGAAAGCTGTAAAAGCCATGTAATGGGGAGCAGTCAGCAAAGTTAGGATTAGCAATGACTTTAGCGTACAGGTCAGTGTACACCAGGGCTCTGTTCTTAGCCCTCTCCTGTTCATCATAGTTCTGCAGGCAATAATGGAGGAGTTTAAGACCGGATGCCCATGGAAACTCCTGTATGCAGATGACCTCACACTTATAGCTGAATCTATGGTAGAACTAGAGAAGAAATTCCAAACTTGAAAGCAGGGACTAGAAAGAAAGGGTCTCAAAGTCAACCTGACAAAGACTAAGGTCCTTGTAAGTAGACGAGAAAACAGAACCCAGATTCCCTCAGGGAAATGGCCTTGCTCAGTATGTAGGAAAGGTGTAGGTAGGAACTGCATTCTCTGCCCCAAATGCAAACAATGGGTACGCAAGAGATGTAGTGGAATCTCAGAAAGCTTAACTAAGAATGTAAGCTTCACATATAGCAGCTGTGTTGGGACAGCAAGCAGCAAACAGCCACAGGAAACAAGTACTACCAAACTCTGGGAGGGCTCTGTAGAAACAGTAGACAGCTTCTGCTACCTAGGTGACCGAATTAGCAGCGGAGGTGGGTGTTCGGAAAGTACAATAACTAGGGTAAGAACGGGATGGAAGAAGTTCAAGGAGCTACTGCCACTGCTAGCTGCAAAAGGCTTTTCCTTCAAAATGAAAGGCAGACTGTATGGTGTGTGTATACGAACAGCAATGGTACATGGTAGTGAGACCTGGGCACTGTTTGTAGAAGACTTGCGTAGATTAGAAAGAAACGAAGCCTGCATGCTCCGATGGATGTGTAATAGTAATATACATGAATAGCAAAGCATAAATGAATTGAGAGAGAGACTGAGCATAAGAGGAATCAAATAGTGTGTGCAGGAGAGGAGGTTGTGTTGGTATGGACATGTGATGCGTATGAAGGATGACAGCTGCATAAAAAGGTGTAGAGCACTAGAAGTCAATGGAAATCGCGGAGTGGGGAGACCCAAGAAGACCTGAGATGAGGTGATAAAAGCCGACCTTACCCAATTACACCTCTCAAAGGCGATGAGACACGACCGTGACCTCTGGCATCACACAGTAATATAGAAGACCCGACCCCCCACGGGTACAAGCCAAAGCTGAAGCATATAGATAATATGCCCCCACACCCTCCTACTGCAAAGTGGTCGTGGAGGTACCACGGCAAAAAAGCACCCAGCCCACACTGTAAAGTGGTCGTGTAGGCGCCACAGAAAAAAGCACCCAGCACTCACTGTAAATGAGGTTGGTGTTAGGAAGGGCATCCAGTTGTAGAAATCAAGCCAGAATCAGTTCCCGTATGAGCAAGGCATGATCAGCCGACCAGACACTGCCCACAACAGGACAACCTGTCTAACCCATGCTAGCGTAGAAGAACGGATGTAAAACGGTGATGATGATGATGATGATGATGATTGGCTTCTGGATGGGAATGTTGTCTTACAATTGATCGTATGTGTGTGCTCCAAATGAAATGGTTGAGTAAATTGTAAACAACAAAATCAAAATCAAAATCACTGGATATTGATTTAAACCTTTTATTGTTATAATTAATTGCCAAAATTTTCTCTTGAATTATGGTCGAGTGCTCCAAATCGGTGAAATCATGCTGCTATAATAATTGTTTCTACTTTAGGCACAAGGCCAGCAAATACCCAGTGCATTACATTAATGCTGACTGATGAGAGTTCCCTTGTCCAGAATGTTCTGGTTATGGGTTTATTATTAAAGTTGTGCCAACTTACACAGCTCCATATGCAAATTAGGCTAATCAGCCCATCTACACAGGCAAAACCACTATATATTTTCATCTGTCTCCAGTTCCAGCAGAGAGAAGAGAAAGTACTGCCCTGATGAGGGCCAGAGCCCAAAATTCACGTAGACAGTTGGCCCCTGCTGCTTCGGCTGAAATCCACTAGATGGCACTGGCTGTCAACCTTTCAGTATGTGCATATATAATGTGTATGTGTATATATATATATATATATATATATATATATATGGTAATAAAAATAAATTTGAAGACTAAAATCCAAAGAGGGCTCGATAAGGATAAATATATATCAAATATATAAGAACCGTAGAGCAAATATTTATTAAAATAACAGATTAAAGTTTAAAGTATCGTCTTCCTGTCTTCCTCCGGTTGCAACGTTTTTTGAAATATCCACTTCTGCGTTTACCGATTGACTTTGTTAGTTTCAGAAGATCCCGTTAAGGGTGAAAGCAGCGATTCTTTGCTTAAACTTTAATCTGTTATTTTAATAAATATATATATATATATATATATATATATATATAGAGAGAGAGAGAGAGAGAGAGAGAGAGATAATGCAAGACCAATGGTAAAACTATTTGAGATTTATTGTGTTGCAAACTTATCCAACCCATACTAGCGTTGAAAACAGATGTTGAAATTGGTGTTGATAATGGTGATGGTGGTTATAATTAAGGTGATACTCACAATAATGATGACACCAACAACGACAGTGATAACATTGATGATGATGATGATGATGTTCATCATCATCATCATCATCATCATCATAATTATCACCACCACCACCAGCATCGCCACCACCAGTACAACCACCACTACCACCACAACTACCACTACCACCACCACCACCACCACTACCACTACCACTAACATCACCACCACCACCATCACCACCACCAGCACCACCATCATTACCACCACCACCACCATCACCACCACCACCAGCACACCACCACCATCACACCACCACCACCACCAGTACCACCACCAACATCACCACCACCACCACCACCACTACCACCACCACCATCACCACCACCACCACTATCACCACCACCACCACCACCACCACCACCACCATCATCACCACCACCAGTACCACCACCAACATCACCATCACCACCACCACCACCAACATCACCAACAACATCACCACCACCACCACCACCACTATCACCACCACCACAATTCTGATTATGATCAGGATCATGATTTAGATAATGATCAATCATAATGTTATCATCATAGTCCCCTAATATTCTCTCAGATATTCTGTCAGTATCAATTCCTTACAGACATGCAACATTTCTATATTAAGTTCTGCTCTGACAGTATTTATACAAATCTTTATAGCTAAGTCTGTCTCTTCCACGCAAACTAGACTTTCATCTTATCAAATATTCATGTCTTTTGTTGTACTCATGCAGCTTCTACATCACAGCATCACCTCATCGTGATACAATCATACCACTGGCTTTTTTTGTTGTTGTTGTTTTGTTGGGTTTTTTTTTGGGGGGGGGGGGGGTCCGCTTGCCGTTGAAATGTGTAACAGCTGGGATAACCTCATGTCTTTTAACTCTTTAGCATTTAAACCTGCCATATCCGGTGAGAATTCTCACACCTCTTTTTGTTTAAATCAATCATGAATGGCAGCTCATACTTATGTTAAGGTATTGTTCTCATAATAAATAATTGTTTCTACTTTAGGCACAAGGCCAGCAATTACCCAGTGCATTACTGGTACTTTATTTTATCGACCTCGTAAGGATGAAAGGCAAAGTCAACCTCGGCGGGATTTGAACTCAGATCGTAAAGGGACGTAACTATGCTGGAAAGCATGGCGTCCGACCCTCTACCGATACTGCCAATCCACCAATCTCATAATAAATAATGGTTTCTTATATAGGCACAAGGCTAGCAATTTGGGCGGAGGGGAAAGTCAATTAAATTGACCCCTGTGTATGACTGGTACTTTATTTTATCAACCTCGTAAGGATGAAAGGCAAAGTTAACCTCAGTGGGATTTGAACTCAGATCGTAAAGGCCCGTAACTCCATGCTGCAAAGCATGGCGTCCAATGCTCTACCGATACTGCCAATCCACCGCCCTAAATAAATAATATCAAAATTTTGTAGATTCAATAGATTCAATATGATGAGATAATTATGTGAGATAAAGCCTTTAGCATGAAAATACAATAGTAAATATAGAGTAATGTAAATGCTAAAGGTTTAAAACACATTACATTGCTATTTTCTTAACACGAGTCAGCCAGAGTATAACCTCAGAGCAACATTGTCATACCACTGGGGTTGTTTCCACTTGCCGATGAAATGTGTGATAGCTGAGATTTGGCATTAGGAAGGGCATCCGGCCATAGAAATTAAGCCAGAAACAGTTCTGTATGAGTAAGAGATGGTCACCTGACCTGACTTGTCTCACAATAGGACAACTTATCTAGCCCATGCTAGCATGGAAAATGTATATATATATATATATATCATATATAATATATCATCATTATCATCATGTGTGTTATATATATATATATATATATATATATATATATATATATATATATATATATACATACATATAAACACACACACACACACACACACACATACATATCATCATCATCATCATCATCATCATTTAACGTCCGTGTTCCACGCTTGCATGGGTTTGGACGGGGGTTTTCCCACTTGAGGCAAGAGTGATTGTCTTGCTCGCATAGGACTGTCTGGCGGGTTTTCTACAGCTGGATGCCCTTCCTAACACCAACCACATTTACAGTGTGGGGCTGGGAGGTTTTTACCGTGTTGCCTACACGGCCACATTACAGCGTGGACTGTGTATTTTTTTGTCGTGACACCTACACGATCTCATTTGTTTCGGCCTGGATATATATATATATATATGTAGGAGGTGAGTTTTATTGTAGTACAATAAAGCAATGCAGATATCGGATAAGAAGCACTCTACAGTTTGTAGGACTGGAGTATACATAATATATAAGAACAAAAGATGGTTAAAAGAGTTCTATGTATTTTATTATTCGCATTTCAAAAACATGTGTTGATTTAAAACTGCACTATCCACAAGTGTTTTTTAACCTTCATATCATGTCTTCCTATTTTATCTGATGAAAACACAAATATTATTGCATGATGATATTTGTTTTTGAAATGCGCATAATAAAATACAAAATCTTTTAACCATCTTTTGTTCTTATATATTATATATATATATATATACAGTATTTTCCGTTGTGTTGTAATATAAATATTACACACAGTTTGTAGATAGCAGCTGTTTTAGGTTATGTAACTGTTATAGAAACACGTGTCAATAAATTCCTTTCAACTAAACTGTATCCATTGAAATCTTTCTATATATATATATATATGTGTGTGTGTGTGTGTGTGTTAAACACAGTTGCCACTAGGAAGGTCATCCAGCTGTAGAAACCAAGCCAGAATCAGTTCTGTATGAGCAAAACATCGTCATCTGATGTGACTTGTTCAATAATGAGACAACTTATCTAACCCATGCTAACTTAGAAAATGGACATTTGACGACGTCAATCAGAGCATATCTTCTCTGTTCAAGCCTGAATTTCATCTTCCCCAATTGGATCTTGCCACATTTGCAAACGATATGGCGTTACTTCACTCATCAGAAGATGATCTCAAACATGCAACCAATAGGTTTGTTGCCAAGTGCTGCATGACAGTATATTGATTGGAGAACAATAATTAAAATGAGGTGAGGGACTGTGATTCTGTTCCAGATGAACACCTGTCCACATGAGGAATTCCTTGCTGAACTCATTGTTAACTCTCTCCTTGCTGACAGCATCTTTGTACATGGCATATATGGTGCTCACAAAACATTCATCTACAACAGGGTTTTATGAGGGATCACTAAACACTTTCTCCAATTCAACAAAAGCACCTAGCCAGTATCTAGGAAAAAAGGAGGTTCGATTCTTCATAGAAGCCCAGGGCAACTTCTTATTTTATCTTTAAGGGTCTTCACTCTATTTCATAGATAATTTTATATGAGACCACCACTCTTTATATTAACTTTATCCCCTCAACACCTCATAAATGTCTGAGAGAACCACTAAGTATACACAATGTTTGTTGACATCTAAAAGCGTAATTCACCTATCTAATTTAAGACAGTAAGAGTTGTCATGATCCCTTGGTTTAACGGTTTAAAGTACCTAGCTGGTATCTGGGAGATATGAGGTTCAATTCCTCATAACGCTGATGGCAACTTCTTTTTTATCTTTAAGGGTCTTCACCCTATTTCATAAATAATTATATATGAGCACACCACCCTTTGTATTATGTTTACCTCAACAACACTTCATAAATGTCCGGAGATCAACTACATATATCCCATGTTTGTTGACATTTAAAATCTGTAATTCAGCTATCTAATTTAAGAGAGTAAGAGTTGTCAAGGTCCCTTGGCTTAATGGTTTAAAGTACCTAGCTGGTATCTGGAAGATAGAAGGTTTGATTCCTTGTAGAAGCCTGATGGATACCTTTTTTTCCATCTGTAAGGGTCTTCCCCTTATTTTATAAGCTTTTCTATAAGCTATTTTATAGCGTCTCTGTTCATGAGCACACCACTATTTATATTAACTTTATCCCTTCAGCACTTTGTAAAAGTCTGCGAGATCAATTATGTATACATTATTGTTTCTACTTTTGGCACAAGGCCAGCAATTATCCCAGGGTATTACTGGTACTTTATTTTATCGACCCCATAAGGATGAAAGGCAGAGTTATCCTCAGCGGATTTGAACTCAGATCGTAAAGGGACATAACTGTGCTGTAAAGCATAGCGTCCGACCCTCTACCGATACTGCCGTATACATAATTGTTTCTACTTTAGGCACAAGGCCAGCAATTATCCAGTGCATTACTGGTACTTTATTTTATCGACCCCGTAAGGATGAAAGGCAAAGTCAACCTCGGCGGGATTTGAACTCAGATCGTAAAGGGACGTAACTATGCTGGAAAGCATGGCGTCCGACCCTCTACCGATACTGCCAATCCTACTGCCGTATACATAATGTCCTCTAAATATAGTGGTTTGCTCATAGCTAAGTATTTCTGTCATGGTCTCACTAAGAACAAGATATTGGTGGTACCCCATTCTAACACAAACCCAAACTACATCTCATCCAAGCTAATTAATTCTCTTGTTAATCACATGTTATAAATCTTTCAGCTATGTCCATAATTTGGCCCATCACTATGATGTCTCAATAGTTGCCTCTCCAAATATTGGTCGCTCTGACAGGTTTGTGGTTGAGCCCGTAGCAGTGGAGACTACTGGTGTCCTTGGCCCCAGGACCACCTCCTTACTCAGCACAGAGTTGGCTACCTGTGGGTAGCGAGCTGTAATGGCTCTTCCAATGCATCTCCCTCACCATCCTCCAGGGAAACGCATTCTCTATTCTGTCTGCCGGGGACACGGGGCAGCCATTTGATCATAATAGTGAGAGATGGGGAGAGTGGGAGAGACAGAGGCAGTGACAGTGGGAGTTTGGTTCCTTTGTGTTCAGACCTGGTGTATATGAGAGATGGGGAGAGTGGGAGAGACAGAGGCAGTGACAGTGGGAGTTTGGTTCCTTTGTGTTCAGACCTGGTGTATATGAGAGATGGGGAGAGTGGGAGAGACAGAGGCAGTGACAGTGGGAGTTTGGTTCCTCTGTGTTCACACCTGGTGTATATGAGAGATGGGGAGAGTGGGAGAGATAGAGGTAGTGACAGTGGGAGTTTGGTTCCTCTGTGTTCACACCTGGTGTATATGAGAGATGGGGAGAGTGGGAGAGATAGAGGTAGTGACAGTGGGAGTTTGGTTCCTCTGTGTTTAGACCTGGTGTATATGAGAGGTGGGGAGAGTGGGAGAGACAGAGGCAGTGACAGTGGGAGTTTGGTTCCTCTGTGTTCAGACCTGGTGTATATGAGAGATGGGGAGAGTGGGAGAGACAGAGGTAGTGACAGTGGGAGTTTGGTTCCTCTGTGTTCAGACCTGGTGTATATGAGAGGTGGGGAGAGTGGGAGAGACAGAGGCAGTGACAGTGGGAGTTTGGTTCCTCTGTGTTCAGACCTGGTGTATATGAGAGATGGGGAGAGTGGGAGAGACAGAGGCAGTGACAGTGGGAGTTTGGTTCCTCTGTGTTTAGACCTGGTGTATATGAGAGATGGGGAGAGTGGGAGAGACAGAGGCAGTGACAGTGGGAGTTTGGTTCCTCTGTGTTCAGACCTGGTGTATATGAGAGGTGGGGAGAGTGGGAGAGACAGAGGCAGTGACAGTGGGAGTTTGGCTCCTCTGTGTTCAGACCTGGTGTATATGAGAGGTGGGGAGAGTGGGAGAGACAGAGGCAGTGACAGTGGGAGTTTGGCTCCTCTGTGTTCAGACCTGGTGTATATGAGAGGTGGGGAGAGTGGGAGAGACAGAGGCAGTGACAGTGGGAGTTTGGTTCCTCTGTGTTCAGACCTGGTGTATATGATAGATGGGGAGAGTGGGAGAGACAGAGGCAGTGACAGTGGGAGTTTGGTTCCTCTGTGTTCAGACCTGGTGTATATGATAGATGGGGAGAGTGGGAGAGACAGAGGCAGTGACAGTGGGAGTTTGGTTCCTCTGTGTTCACACCTGGTGTATATGAGAGATGGGAGAGTGGGAGAGACAGAGGCAGTGACAGTGGGAGTTTGGTTCTTTTGTGTTCACACCTGGTGTATATGAGAGATGGGAGAGTAGGAGAGACAGAGGCAGTGACAGTGGGAGTTTGGCTCCTCTGTGTTCAGACCTGGTGTATATGAGAGGTGGGGAGAGTGGGAGAGACAGAGGTAGTCACAGTGGGAGTTTGGCTCCTCTGTGTTCAGACCTGGTGTATATGAGAGGTGGGGAGAGTGGGAGAGACAGAGGTAGTCACAGTGGGAGTTTAGCTCCTCTGTGTTCAGACCTGGTGTATATGATAGATGGGGAGAGTGGGAGAGACAGAGGTAGTGACAGTGGGAGTTTGGTTCCTTTGTGTTCACACCTGGTGTATATGAGAGATGGGAGAGTGGGAGAGACAGAGGCAGTGACAGTGGGAGTTTGGCTCCTCTGTGTTCAGACCTGGTGTATATGAGAGGTGGGGAGAGTGGGAGAGACAGAGGTAGTCACAGTGGGAGTTTGGCTCCTCTGTGTTCAGACCTGGTGTATATGAGAGGTGGGGAGAGTGGGAGAGACAGAGGTAGTCACAGTGGGAGTTTGGCTCCTCTGTGTTCAGACCTGGTGTATATGATAGATGGGGAGAGTGGGAGAGACAGAGGTAGTGACAGTGGGAGTTTGGTTCCTTTGTGTTCACACCTGGTGTATATGAGAGATGGGAGAGTGGGAGAGACAGAGGCAGTGACAGTGGGAGTTTGGCTCCTCTGTGTTCAGACCTGGTGTATATGAGAGGTGGGGAGAGTGGGAGAGACAGAGGTAGTCACAGTGGGAGTTTGGCTCCTCTGTGTTCAGACCTGGTGTATATGAGAGGTGGGGAGAGTGGGAGAGACAGAGGTAGTCACAGTGGGAGTTTGGCTCCTCTGTGTTCAGACCTGGTGTATATGAGAGATGGGGAGAGTGGAAGAGACAGAGGCAGTGACAGTGGGAGTTTGGCTCCTCTGTGTTCAGACCTGGTGTATATGAGAGATGGGGAGAGTGGGAGGGACAGAGGCAGTGACAGTGGGAGTTTGGTTCCTCTGTGTTCACACCTGGTGTATATGAGAGATGGGGAGAGTGGGAGAGATAGAGGCAGTGACAGTGGGAGTTTGGTTCCTCTGTGTTCACACCTGGTGTATATGAGAGATGGGGAGAGTGGGTGAGATAGAGGCAGTGACAGTGGGAGTTTGGTTCCTCTGTGTTCAGACCTGGTGTATATGAGAGATGGGGAGAGTGGGAGAGGTAGAGGTAGTCACAGTGGGAGTTTGGTTCTTTTGTGTTCAGACCTGGTGTATATGAGAGATGGGGAGAGTGGGAGAGACAGAGGTAGTGACAGTGGGAGTTTGGTTCCTCTGTGTTCACACCTGGTGTATATGAGAGATGGGGAGAGTGGGAGAGACAGAGGCAGTGACAGTGGGAGTTTGGTTCTTTTGTGTTCACACCTGGTGTATATGAGAGATAGGGAGAGTGGGAGAGGCAGTGACAGTGGGAGTTTGGTTCCTCTGTGTTTAGACCTGGTGTATATGAGAGATGGGGAGAGTGGGAGAGACAGAGGCAGTGACAGTGGGAGTTTGGTTCCTCTGTGTTCAGACCTGGTGTATATGAGAGATGGGGAGAGTGGGAGAGGCAGAGGCAGTGACAGTGGTAGTTTAGTTCCTCTGTGTTCACACCTGGTGTATATGAGAGAAGAGGAGAGTGGGAGAGACAGAGGCAGTGACAGTGGGAGTTTGGTTCCTCTGTGTTCAGACCTGGTGTATATGAGAGATGGGGAGAGTGGGAGAGACAGAGGCAGTGACAGTGGGAGTTTGGTTCCTCTGTGTTCACACCTGGTGTATATGAGAGATGGGGAGAGTGGGAGAGATAGAGGCAGTGACAGTGGGAGTTTGGTTCCTCTGTGTTTAGACCTGGTGTATATGAGAGATCGGGAGAGTGGGAGAGACAGAGGTAGTGACAGTGGGGGTTTGGTTCCTCTGTGTTCACACCTGGTGTATATGAGAGATGGGGAGAGTGGGAGAGACAGAGGTAGTGACAGTGGGGGTTTGGTTCCTCTGTGTTGAGACCTGGTGTATATGAGAGATCGGGAGAGTGGGAGAGACAGAGGCAGTGACAGTGGGAGTTTGGTTCCTTTGTGTTCAGACCTGGAGTATATGAGAGATGGGGAGAGTGGGAGAGATAATGGCAGTGACAGTGGGAGTTTGGTTCCTCTGTGTTCAGACCTGGTATATATGAGAGATGGGGAGAGTAGGAGAGACAGAGGCAGTGACAGTGGGAGTTTGGTTCCTTTGTTTTCAGACCTGGAGTATATGAGAGATGGGGAGAGTGGGAGAGATAGAGGCAGTGACAGTGGTAGTTTGGTTCCTCTGTGTTCAGACCTGGTGTATATGAGAGATGGGGAGAGTGGGAGAGATAGAGGCAGTGACAGTGGTAGTTTGGTTCCTCTGTGTTCAGACCTGGTGTATATGAGAGATGGGGAGAGTGGGAGAGATAGAGGCAGTGACAGTGGGAGTTTGGTTCCTTTGTGTTCAGACCTGGAGTATATGAGAGATGGGGAGAGTGGGAGAGATAGAGGCAGTGACAGTGGGAGTTTGGCTCCTCTGTGTTTAGACCTGGAGTATATGAGAGATGGGGAGAGTGGGAGAGATAGAGGCAGTGACAGTGGGAGTTTGGTTCCTCTGTGTACATGTGTGTGTGACTGATTTAATAGTAATATTTTTTCCATATACAGTGTATCCCCGACATTTGCGGTCCCAGTTATTTGCAAAATTTTCCTTAGAACCTGTCTAATAATTGTTCGTAGAAACCACCGCATATTCGCGGAATCGTAAATATTTTCAACAATTTTTTTAATGGTTTTTATCTTGGCCATATATATTTTTTAACGCTAAATTATCAACCACAATATTTCGTATTTGCCGGTCTATTGAACGCCCCTTCGCATAAGACGGTCCCTCCTTTTTTATTATATGTTGACGTTTATAGGCATTTTTATGGACCACGTCCAATATTCGCGTTTTTTCACTCTTCACAGGTTCTCTAGGAATGTAACCCCCACGAATACAAGGGGACAACTGTACTATGTAATACATTGATATATGTAAGCAATAATCTATATAACTATAAGTTAATTCAGATACTGTTCACCCTCTTATCAAATACTTGCTATTGGAAGTTGCCTCTCTCTCTAGAACATCTTGTTTGATTTTGTAGAAGTTGGTAAGGGCAAAGCTCTGTCAATTACTAGTGATGACACTTCCCTGTTTAGATACAGTACTGGACTTATCTATAAGCTAAATAAGCTATAGCTTAGGGTCACACACCCTCAGGACCTTATTAAATATATTTTTATTTTATAATTAGTTTTTTTATTTTTAACACTAAATCATTAAAAATTATCATCAACATCATAATCATTATCATCATCACCATCATCATCATCATCATCATCATCATCATTTCATGCCTGTTTTTCCATGGTTGCTTGGGTTGTACAGGTTCTTCTCAGTACAGCATCTCTCCATTCGTCCAAGGACATAACGCATTGCCCAGTCTGGGAATCGAACTCAGCCACGTGCCTTCACATATATATATATATATATATATGTGTGTGTGTATATACATATATATATGTGTGTGTGTATACATACATATATATATATATATATATATATATATATATGTTCCTGTATGAGCAAGGCATGGTCAGCCGACCAGACACTGCCCACAACAGGACAACCCGTCTAACCCATACTAGCGTGGAAGAACGGACGTAAAACGGTGATGATGATGATGATGATGATATTGTCAATACATCTCTTCATAAATTATACATGTCCAACAATCTACTCTGCTACATTCAAATCTAGGTGTGTAACACTAATTTAGATGAAAGGTGAAATACAAGTGTATAGAGAGTAATTAGTAACTTAGTATCTTTGTATGTTAGTATGTTAGTACCTTTGTAGTACATTAGTACCTCAGTACTTTAGTACTATAGTTAGTACCTTAGTACATTAGTACGTTTGTATGTTAGTACCTTAGTATGTTAATATGTTAGTACTGTAGTAATTTATTATGTTAGTATAATAGTACTTTAGTTAGTACCTGGTACATTATCACCGTATGACCTTGTACTAACCATCGTCAATAATACAATGTCTACATGAGCTGAGCAAACTAACCTCATCACTTTTATATTATAGTTGACACCGTTTTAGTACTAGGTGATAATGTACCAAGTACTAACTAAAGTACTAAAGTACTTAGTTATGAAAATACTTAGTTACTAAGGTACCTGCATAATTTATGTAGAAGTTCTCTAATAACTTTGTTAGATATCTGAATGTTGTTGTTGTGGTTGTTATTGTTTAACCACAGGTCAGCCATGACTGATACAGTTAGAAATACCTTGATTCTTTCCTATGTACAGGAAACGTCCTTCTCATCATTGACAAAGCTGCTGTGGTTAAGATGCTTGATGTAGAATCATAATTGTTTCTACTTTAGGCACAAGGCCAGCAATTACCCAGTTCATTACTGGTACTTTATTTTATCGACCACGTAAGGATGAAAGGCAAAGTCAACCTCGGCGGAATTTGAACTCAGATCGTAAAGGGACGTAACTATGCTGGAAAGCATGGCGTCCGACCCTCTACCAATACTATGTCTTGGGTTGAGTTCCTGGATGGGTTGCTATGTTGTGTTAAGCAAAACACCTTATTTTACATTGCTACAGTGCACCCAGGTGAGAGGTAGTACCAGCAGTAGCTGGGAAGTTAATCCTACAATAGACTGGCGTCCTGTCCAGGGAGAGTCTTGTACTTTCAGCCACTTAATGCTAAGGAAACCGAGATAAGCACCAGCCTGATGATCCTCTGGATCAAGACAGACTTTAGACTTAGACTCTATCCTATTTACAGGAAACTTCCTTTTGATCTTGACACAATTGTTATTGTTGCTGTTTAGCCCCAGGTCAGCCATGATTGAGCAGACCTATTATCATATGTATTCCAGCCATGACCATCTAAATGTTTTCTCATGTGCAGGGAACCCAGGACCAGATTTTTTAAGGTAGTAGCTATGGTTTGAGGATGATTTAGCTAATATTTCTTGAAAGTCAAGAGACCATTTAGGAGCTCCTTCATCGGCTTAAACTCCTGTGTACTTTTTTTTTATTGACCTCAAAAGGATGAAAGGCAAAGTGGGCCTTCCCTGGATTTGAACTCAGAGAGCAGAGAGCTGGAACAAATACCACAGTTTGAGATTTAGAAAAGAGAAAAACATTGGATTGTCATGCCTGGAAATCCTTTGATCTAGGATTACTTGTTGAGGACCAACCTGGGCATATACAGAAACATTTGGATGTCATTTAATGTTCTTTTATTAAGAACTGGACATTCCTACAGTAGCATAGCTAGAAGAGGGTCCAAGGGTGCAGTCCGACCTAAGTAACATTTTTATGGGGACGCCACTTTTGGGTCTGCTATAAGTGTTCTTTTAATGATGCAGCATAATATTATAATTGTACACAGACTAATTAATATATAATAATTTTAAAAATTATATATATATCATCATCATCATCATTATCATCATTTAACGTCTATTTTCCACTCTAGCATGGGTAGGACGGGCTGTCCATTATGAGATATCTGGTCAGGGGACCGTGTGTCGTTTGTGCAGGGCTGATTTTGGTTTGGATTCTACGGCTGGATGCCATTCCATATATATTAGGAGCAATATGTATTTTTTGTGGGGTCTGGGGGGCAGCAAACTGAAGGGCTGCCCCGGGCAGTCCCATGTGGTACACACTCTAGCTACATCACTGTATTCATACAGGATGAATATTGTCTGGTAAAATTATCTCTTTTTTAGCATGTCTCTAATGAAATACACCATCATCATTGTTTAACGTCTATTTTCCACACTGACCATGTCTAGCTCATATGGATCTGTATTTTGGCTTGGTTTCTACAGTTGGATGCCCTTCCTAATGCTAACCGCATTACAGTATGGATTGGATGTTTTTTTATTGTGGCACCTAAACAACCTCCTTATAGTGTGACCTGGGCATTTTTTGTCATGTCACCAGCACAACCACTTTACAGTGTGACCTTGGCATTTTTTGTCATGTCGCCGACAGGACCACTTTACAGTGTGACCTGGGTACTTTTTGTTATGACACCAACATGATCACCTTATTGTGTGGACTGGGTGCTTTTTATTGTGGTACCTAAATAACCACCTTACTTCACATAAGCAGGACATATCTTAACTTACTGAAAATAATCTTCCCTTGTTTTCATTATAATAAGGTTTGCTTATCAAATGCAGGTCTGAAATCTCATTTAAGGTCACATGATATAAATTAATTTACATATGATGTTAACACAGAATTTATATGTCAGGTTTAACACAAAACAAGCAAGTCATCATCTGGAGGCCATAAAAAACATTATAAAACCCACAGAGATGGGGAAGATTTGGGATAGGACACTTTACCATCAATACCTTCTAAACTACTGCAAAATTTACTAAACAAATCCCTTTCATTCCATGTCTGGACTTAAAGGCCCCTTACAGACTCACAGTAGACATATTTCTACTTAATATTATATAATAAAAAGGGGCGGTGGATTGGAAGTATCAGTAGAGGGTCGAACACCATGCTTTGACGCATAGAGTTATGGCCCTTGCCATTATGAGTTCAAATCCCGCCGAGGTTAACTTTGCCTTTCATCCTTACGGGGTCGATAAAATAAAGTACCAGTAATGTACTGGGTAATTGCTGGCCTTGTGCCAAAAGTAGAAACGATATTATATAATAAAATGTTATAGTTTGCTTGAAACATTGTATATAATATATAACGTTGAAAGAGATAGAAGGCTAAACAATGTAAAATGGACTGTAAGATGAGGTAACGAAAGGTAAAAATAAGTTACCTGGTAATCATTTTGTTTTTTGCTGTTGTTCTTCTGTTTTCTGTCCAATATTTCGCGACCTAAAAGTCCCTTCATCAGGGTTTAAGGAACTTTCAGTGGATAATGTTCCAATTTCCTCGCTTTGGGATTAAATTTTGATTTTGATTTAAATTTTTCTAAGTCATTTTCAAGCGTTCTTTTATGGTTATTTCACTTTCCACGAGAAATATTGGACAGAAAAAATAACAACAAAACAAAGATTACCAGGTAACTTACCTTTCGTTACCTCACCTTATAGTCCATTTTACAATGTTTACCCTTCTATCTCTTTCAACGTTATTTTATATCAAATATTTACACAATCAAGAAGAGTCTTGCTCAGTAAGATCATCATCATCATCATTTTACGTCCACTTTTCCCTGCTTGCAAGGGTGGGACAGGTCTTATTCAGCCCAGCATCTCTCCACTTGTCACGGTCCTTCGTCATCTTCACCGTGAGCTTCAGCAATCTGAGGTCTTTCTCACCACCTCCACCCATGTTTTTCGTGGTCTACCTCTACCACGTCTTCCTTCAACTGGCATTTCCTAGCACTTCTTCACCCATCGGTCATCCTCCATACACATCACATGTCCATACCACCGCAGTCTCCTCTCTCGCACACTACATTCTATCCCTCTCAGACACAGTTTCTCTCTCAACACATGCATGCTGGGTTGTTTACATTGACATTGCACATCCAACAGAGCAGGCTTGCCTCATTTCTCTCCAGCCGTCGCATATCCTCTGCAGTTGCTGCCCAAGTCTTACTACCATGCAGCATCGTGCTCCTCACACAGGCATCATATAACCGGCCTTTTGTACGCAGGGAGAAACCCTTCTTTGTCAGCAGAGGAAGCAGCTCCCTAAACTTCTTCCAACCCGTCCTTATTCTACATACTATGGCCTCGGAACACGCCCCCCCCTCCCATGCTAATCTGATCTCCTAGGTACCGGAAGCTATCCACCACTTCTATAGCACCCGCCTGCATTTGAAAAATGTGTCTATCAATGTGACTTCTACTGTCTAATTTCCCTGTGCATACGTATTTCTCCCTACCTGTTAGTTTGCCTATCCCACTACATCTCTTGTGTACCCAAGATCTGCATTGTATGCATTTTATAGAATTTATGCCAGTTCCTTTTCTGCATATCGAACATGGCCATTTCCCTGACGGAATCAGAGTTTTGTCCTCTTTTCTACTCATCAACACTTTTGTCTTAGCTAGGTTCACTCTCAGTCCTCTTGATTCCAATTGCTGTTTCCATACCCAGAATTTATTCTCTAGCTCCTCTACTGATTCTGCTATAAGAACCAGATCGTCAGCATAGAGAAGTTCCCATGGACAGCCAGTCTTAAACTCCTCTGTTATGGCTTGGCGGATTATAATGAACAAGAGCAGGCTGAGGATCAAACCTTGATGTACTCCTACTTGTATCTGGAATTCCTCACTAAACTCCATTCCTACCATGACTTTACTGACAGCACCTCTGTACAAAGTTTGCACTGTCCTCACAAGCCATTCCTCAACACCTAGTTTCCTTAGGAACCACCAGATGACAGATCGGGGTACCCTATCAAAGGCCTTCTCTAGGTCAACAAAAGCTATGTATAGTGGCTTATTCTTCTCTAAGAATCTCTCTTGTAATTGTCTCACCAAGAAGAGAGCATCTGTTATACTTTTCCGAGGCACAAAACCAAACTGCATCTCATCTAGTTTGACCCTTTCTTTAATTAGTTGTGCTAATATCCTTTCTGCCACTTTCATA
>OZ024741.1:221353064-221553064 GCA_964016885.1 Eledone cirrhosa
TGTTGGTGGTAGTGTGGTGGTGGTGGTGGTGGTGGTGGTGGTAGTAGTGGTGTTAATTGTTGTAGTGGTGGTAGTAGTGTTGGTGGTAGTGTGGTGGTGTTATGGCATGATGTTGTGGTGGTGGTGGTGGCGGAGGCATGTGTGTGGGGGGTATGGTACATTTTTATGGTGGTTGTGCTTTGAATGTTTCCTCAGGTGGTAGATTTGTGATGCGGATTGTGTTGGCGGTGGTTGTAGTAGTGGTTGTTGTATTACTGGTGATTGTATTAGTGAGAGTTGTAGTACAGGTTGGTGTGGTGAAGGTTGTGTTGATAGCTGTGGTCATGGTGGTAGTAGAGGTTGTTGTATTGGAGGTAATACAGGTGGTTATGTCAGAGGTAGTACAGGTGGTTGTGTTGGAGGTAGTATAGTTGGTTGTATTGGAGGTAGTACAGGTGGTTGTGTTGGAGGTAGGTCAGGTAGTTGTATTGGAGGTAGTACAGGTAGTTGTATTGGAGGTAGTACAGGTGGTTGTGTTGGAGGTAGTACAGGTGGTTGTGTTGGAGGTAGGTCAGGTGGTTGTATTGGAGGTAGTACAGGTAGTTGTATTGGAGGTAGTACAGGTGGTTGTGTTGGAGGTAGTACAGGTGGTTGTATCGGAGGTAGTACAGGTGGTTATGTCAGAGGTAGTACAGGTAGTTGTATTGGAGGTAGTATAGTTGGTTGTGTTGGAAGTAGTACAGGTGGTTATGTCAGAGGTAGTACAGGTAGTTGTATTGGAGGTAGTATAGTTGGTTGTGTTGGAAGTAGTACAGGT
The DNA here is from genome assembly GCA_964016885.1 of Eledone cirrhosa. Lineage (NCBI taxonomy): Eukaryota > Metazoa > Mollusca > Cephalopoda > Octopoda > Eledonidae > Eledone > Eledone cirrhosa. Next base: position 221,353,861 of record OZ024741.1, read on the forward strand.
GGTTGTGTTGGAGGTAGTACAGGTGGTTGTATTGGAGGTAGTACAGGTGGTTGTATCGGAGGTAGTATAGTTGGTTGTGTTGGAAGTAGTACAGGTGGTTGTGTTGGAGGTAATATAGTTAGTTGTGTTGGAGGTAGTATAGGTGGTTGTATCGGAGGTAGTATAGTTGGTTGTGTTGGAGGTAGTATAGGTGGTTGTGTTGGAGGTAGTACAGGTGGTTTTGTTGGAGGTAGTACAGGTGGTGTGTTGAAGGTAGTACAGGTGGTTGTGTTGGAGGTAGTACAGGTGGTTGTGTCAGAGGTAGTATAGTTGGTTGTGTTGGAGGTAGTATAGTTGGTTGTGTTGGAAGTAGTACAGGTGGTGTGTTGAAGGTAGTACAGGTGGTTGTGTTGGAGGTAGTACAGGTGATTGTGTCAGAGGTAGTATAGTTGGTTGTGTTGGAGGTAGTATAGGTGGTTGTGTTGGAGGTAGTACAGGTGGTGTGTTGAAGGTAGTACAGGTGGTTGTGTTGGAGGTAGTACAGGTGGTTGTGTTGGAAGTAGTACAGGTGGTTGTGTTGGAGGTAGTACAGGTGGTTGTGTTGGAGGTAGTATAGTTGGTTGTGTTGGAAGTAGTACAGGTGGTTGTGTTGGGGGTAGTACAGGTGGTTGTGTTGGAGGTAGTATAGTTGGTTGTGTTGGAAGTAGTACAGGTGGTTGTGTTGGAGGTAGTACAGGTGGTTGTGTTGGAGGTAGTACAGGTGGTTTTGTTGGAGGTAGTACAGGTGGTGTGTTGGAGGTAGTACAGGTGGTTTTGTTGGAAGTAGTACAGGTGGTTGTGGTCATGGTAGTAGTACAGGTGGTTGTGTTGGAGGTAGTACAGGTGGTTATGTTGGAGGTAGTACAGGTGGTTGTATTGGAGGTAGTACAGGTGGTTGTGTTGGAGGTAGTACAGGGGCTTGTAGTAGTAGTGGTGGTAGTAGTGGTGGTAGTAGTGGTGACTGTTTATAGTTATGGTAGTTGTAGTTAAAGTGGTTGATGTTTAACCCTAGGTCAATCCTTGTATGGACATACCTATCTATATTGAAAGACGTTCCAACGGTGACCATCACGTCATTTATTCAAGAATAGGTTATATATATATCAAGGAGTATATTACTTAAAGTGTTCAACCTTCTTTGAAACAGTAAGGAAGGATTTAAGAGGGACCTGGCTGCTATTTCTAGTAAGCCGATGACCATGAAGAAGCTCTCTCTTTGGTAAAAGTAGTAGTAGTTGTTGTTGTTTAGCCCTAGGTTGGCACTGAGCAAATCGACTTATGATCATAGACACTCCAGCCATGACTATCTCGTCTGTATATCAGGGACTACATTCTACATCTTTTTTAGTTGTAGGTTGTGATTTTCAGGATATGTATCTGCTATTTCTAGCAGGTCAAACAACCTTGTTGTAGTGATGATGGTGATGGTAGTGGTAGTGGTGGTGGTGCTGGTGATGGTGCTGGTGATGGTAGTGGTGGTGGTGATGGTTGTATTGACAATAGAATATGTGATAGTAATAATAATGATGATGGTGTTGGTGGTAATGGTGGTGGTGGTGGTGATGGTAGTGGTGGTGGTGGTAGTGGTGATGGTAGTATTAGCAGTAGTATCAGTGATGGTGGCGGTGGTAGTGTTAGAGGTGGTGGTGGTGGCGGTGGTGATGGTGTTAGGGGTGGTGGTGGTAGTGGTGTTGGTAGTGTTAGCAGTAGTATCAGTGATGGTGGTGGTGATGGTGGTAGTGTTAGAGGTGGTGGTGGTGGCGGTGGTGATGGTGTTAGGGGTGGTGGTGGTAGTTGGTAGTGGTGATGGTAGTATTAGCAGTAGTATCAGTGATGGTGGTGGTGATGGTGGTAGTGTTAGAGGTGGTGGTGGTGGTGGTGATGGTGTTAGGGGTGGTGGTGGTAGTGGTGTTGGTAGTGTTAGTAGTGGTGATGGTGGTGGTAGTGTTAGTGGTAGTTGTGGTGGTAATGTGTTGATGGTGGTAGTGGTTGTGGTAATGTTAGTGGTGGTGGTGGTGGTGATGTTAGTGGTGGTGGTGTTAGTGGTGGTTGTGGTAGTGTTAGTGGTGGTTGTGGTAGTGTTAGTGGTGGTGGTGGTGGTGGTAGTGGTGTTGGTGGTGGTGTTGGTGTTGTTGGTGATGGTGATGGTGGTAGTGGTGTTGGTGTTGATGGTGATGGTGATGGTGGTAGTGGTGGTGGTGGTGGTGTTGGTGTAGATGGTGATGGTGATGGTGGTAGTGGTGGTGGTGTTGGTGTTGATGGTGATGGGGATGGTGGTAGTGGTGTTGGTTGTGTTGGTTGTGTTGGAGTTGATGGTGATGGTGATGGTGGTAGTGGTGTTGTTGGTGGTGGTGGTGGTGGTGTTGGTGTTGATGGTGGTGGTGTTGGTGTTGATGGTGATGGTGATGGTGATGGTGGTAGTGGTGTTCAGTTGTGGATAACAATGATGATGATAATAGTGGTAATAGTGATGGAAAGACAATGTTATATCTTACGAGGTCGATAAAATAAAGTACCAGTAATGCACTGGGATAATTGCTGGCCTTGTGCCAAAAGTAGAACCAGTTATATATATATAATATATATATATTTATTAAAATAACAGATTAAAGTTTAAGCAAAGAATCGCTGCTTTCACCCTTAACGGGATCTTCTGAAACTAAAAAAGTCAATCTAAATATTTCAAAAAACGTTGCAACCGAAGGAAGACAGGAAGACGATACTTTGGTTCGTGGAGACGTTCCCTGGCAAAGAATGGAAAAAACGAAGATAATACATCATTATGTGAAGCAATGAGAACAATTACACGCAAAGACAAAACCACGTAAATGGTATAACTGAAGTCGTAGACTAAAATTCTATTTAGGAAACCGAATGATTCTTGGCTTCAGAGTTAAGAATAAAGTAAATAAAATACAGGGGTAATTGAAATAAATATATACATACACACATCCATATATGTACGTACACAAGCATACGCGAAAACACTCCCCATGGGTATGCAAATACAAGCACGCACACACAAAAAAAAAACACACGCACATACAGAACCCACGCAACGCCTGTACCGCACACATACGAACGTATACACCAAATACACATAAAAATAAATAAATAAAAACATATATATATACATACATGTGTGTGTGTACGTGTATACATAATTAAATAAACGTATATAAAAATACATACATAAATACGTATACAACGCGCGCACACACACACCCACATGTAAATACACATATGTTCGCGGACGTACGTCAACCAAACACAAAGTACACATATACACACACCCTACATACGTACGAACCCGCATACTCACACAGACACAAAACTCACGTATACACATAACCAAAAGCATATGTACCAGAATATATAATATATACGCCATAACATATATAATCAAATATACGTACGAGAAGGTATACGTACCTTCACAAAACATACAGGTAATATATACTTACCTATGCAAATAAGTAATGGTATAAACATAACATATACTTAGCTACCACATCAAGACCTAAAATATCCGCGTATAGACTGTACTATCCGTTAGGGTATAACGTGGGGCTGTAATACAGGAAAGTTTTGTGCAATTTATGTTTACAAGCCGAAATTGCCTCAGATTTTTTGTTTAAAATGTGGTCTGTGGCGTAGAGTATTTCCAGGGCTTCAGCGGCGCAGAGGTCACATGGTCTTTTATTTCCATTATACGATCTAGCCTAAGCTAGGATCTCCCTGTGTAACTTATATTGGGTGTGGTTGTCTTTTAGACTCCAGATATAAGCTGAAAGTGACGTCATATTCCTTCTTAAAGGGTTAAGAAAAGAATGGGTATGCATATATATATATATATATCATCATTTTACGTCCGCTTTTTCCTGCTGGCAAGGGTGGGACAGGAACTGATACTGGCTTGATTTATACAGCTGGATGCGCTTCCTAACACCAACCTCATTTACAGTGAGTGCTGGGTGCTTTTTTGCCGTGGCACCACCACGACCACTCTGCAGTGAAATGATATGGACCCCAGTCCCTATCATCTCATTTCTACAGCTGAGTAAACTGGAGCAATGTGAAATAAAGTCTCTTGCTCAAGGAAACAACACATCACCTGGTCCGAGAATTGAACTCACAACCTTTCGATTGCAAGGCCAACCACTTTCGATTGCTCTAGCCACTAAGCATATATAAAGTTTAATACAGACATGGCTTCTACAGGACTAGAACTGTTTCATTCAAAGGAAATGATCAGGAAAACCCTGATGATTTCCTTCAAATGAAACAGTTCTAGTAGAAGCCATTTCTATATTAAATATATATATATATCATCATCATCATCATCATCATCATCATCGTTTACCGTCCATCTTCCACGCTAGCATGGGCTTGCATATATATATATACCTGTGTATGTATCTGAATATATGTGTGCTTGTATACTTGTGTGAATACCTCAGTATATATATCAGTGTGTGTATGTGGATATATTTGTGTGTGTATAAGCAAGTGAGTGGATATATAATTATCTACATGTATGTATATATGTCATCATATATACCTGTGTATCATATATACCTGTGGATGTGTGTCTGCATGTGTGTCTGTCAGCATATATATATCATCACCATCGTTTTTACATCCATTTTTAATATACATCATCATCATCACCATTTAACATCCATTTCTCCACACTAGCATGGGTTAGACAAGTTGTCCTATTGTGAGAGATGCCAAGTCTGATGACCATGTCTTGCTCATACAGAACTGATTTTGGCTAGGTTTCTACAGTTGGATGCCCTTCATAACACCAACCACATTTACTGTGTGGGCTGGGTGCTTTTTGTTGTGACACCTACATGACCACTTTACAGAGTGGGTTGGGTGCTTTAAATTGTGACACCTAAACTTGACAGTGTGGACTGGGTGTTTTTTGTTGTGACACCTACACGACCACTTTACAGTGTGGGCTGGGTGTTTTTTGTTATGACACCTACACGACCACTTTACAGTGTGGGATGGGTGTTGTTTGTTGTGACACCTAAAAGACCACTTTACAGTGTGAACAGGGTGATTTTTATCATGTCACCTACACGACCACTTTACAGTGTGGGCTGGGTGTTTTTTGTCATGACACCTACACAACCACTTTACAGTGTGGGATGGGTGTTGTTTGTTGTGACACCTAAATGACCACTTTACAGTGTGAACTGGGTGCTTTTTATCATGTCACCTACATGACCACTTTACAGTGTGGGCTGGCTGCTTTTTGTCATGACACCTACACGACCACTTTACAGTGTGGGATGGGTGTTGTTTGTTGTGACACCTAAATGACCACTTTACAGTGTGAACTGGGTGCTTTTTATCATGTCACCTACATGACCACTTTACAGTGTGGGCTGGCTGCTTTTTGTCATGACACCTACACGACCACTTTACAGTGTGGGATGGGTGTTGTTTGTTGTGACACCTAAATGACCAATTTACAGTGTGAACTGGGTGCTTTTTATCATGTCAACTACATGACCACTTTACAGTGTGAGCTGGCTGCTTTTTGTCATGACATCTACACAACCACATTTAGAGTGTGGACTGGGGCTTTTTTGTTGTGACACCTACATGACCATTTTACAGTGTGGGTTGGGTGCTTTTTGTTGTGACACCTACACAACCACATTTAGAGTGTGGGCTGGGTATATATATAAAATCCATGGGGGCATAGATAAACGAACATAAAATCATCGAATATAAAAATGACAATAATGATAATGATGATTATATATGTATATATATATATATTTATCTGTGTATGTATGTAGACGTGTGTGTATGTATATGTGTGTGGGTGTTTCTGTGTACACTCGTGTATAAATGTGTTATGTATATGTTTGTATACATGTATATCTATGCCTCTGTGTGTGTGTGTGTGTGTGTGTGTACATATGAGAGTACATGGATGTATGCATGTATCTGTGTTCATGTGTGAGTGCATGTTCTTGTTATTAAAATAAGGTACCAGCTACACTTTGTGGTTGATTTAATCAATGTTCCCCATTCCCAAAAATTGTTGGCTTTAAACCTAAATCAAAAACCATTATTAAGCTGGTGTTTGGAATATAACTTGACCCTTTCATGACCATATTTCTAATGAAATAGACTCTATTTTAATTAATTAATGAAAAATGTTGAGAGATTTACTTAAATTATTAATAGTAACTTATGTAGTAACTTAATTTAAGGTTCTTATATAAAATTATGTTGGAAAATTTGTTATTTAAATTGGAAACCTTTAAAATAAGTGGTTCCATTTGATAGAACCAGAGCCAGGTTTGGCCATGTTGGTAACTAAAGGGTTAAGAAAAGTTTCTTACATAATATTAGATATAGAAGATTTTTAGATAAATATAAAGGTCTAAAATAAATTGTTTTTCATCGTAAAACCATGGACAGTTTCAGATAGTTTTGTATGAAAAGGTTAAAAAATGGAAGGAGTTATTTATTGATGAAGTCTTAGATACACTAAGTCTAAAGAAAATCATTGGAATGGTCACAGCTGAGTTGTCTTTGATTGGAATTCAATTTACCATGGTTGACCTGGTGCTAAACTACTAGAAAATCTGGCCAGCAAGCAATTTTTATAAGCATGAGATTGTACTTTTAATAGAAATTGATTTAAAATATTGATAACATAATGTTTGTGAAGACATGTGGCTTTGGGCCTAGAGAATTGGATTCACAATCGTGAGGTTGTGAGTTTGATTCCTGGAACAGGCAATGCATTATGTCCTTGAGCAAGACACTTTATTTCTCATTACTCTTTCTGCCAGGAGTTGCAACCAGTAGATAGTAATAGTATCAACAATGGGAAAGACCAATGGTAACCTTGTTTCTTCGGTCAGATTTGTTAGTTTCCACACCACTTGGTAAAAGATTGAGGTCTGGGATCTTGTCGATCCATTGATATATATATATATATATGTGTGTGTATTCATTTTACTGTATTATAGAAATGACTTCTATAGGACTAGAACTGATGATTTCTTATGAATGAAACAGTTCTAGTCCTGTAGGAGTCATTTCTATAATAAAATAAATATGCCTATACTCTACTAACGTATTGAGTACCTTTTTTAATAGTGGTCACCTCCTGCTTTACATCAGTATTCTACATATATATATCTATACGGGCAAAATTAACCTACAGTCAGTAGGCTCCTCCAAACCAAACACACCCCAACCCACTACCCCATTCCCACCAACACCACCCTTTTCTCTATAAAGTTATGTTGGTACCACAACATCCAGTCCAAACTAATGAGGTCGTGTAGGTGTCATGACAAATAACACACAGTCCACGCTGTAATGTGGCAGTGTAGGTAACACGGTAAAAAGCTCCCAGTCCGTACTGTAAATGTGGTTGGTGTTAGGAAAGGCATACAGCCGTAGAAAACCTGCCAAATAGTCCTATACGAGTGAGACACGGTCACCCAACCAATCTTGCCTCAAGTGGGACAACTCCCGTCTAACCCATGCTTGCTAGTGTGGAAGATAGCCGTTAAACGATGATAATGATGATATAAGAGAGTGTCGAAGTTTGCTTGAAGCATTGTGGAATATAAAAAAATGTTGTTACCTGGAGATTTACCCATCTGCATTGTAGAGGCTTCCAAAATGACTATTTATATATATATATATATATATATATATACAGAGAAAGAGAGAGAGAGAGACAATATGCCCCCATCCCCTCCCACTGCAAAGTAGTCATGGAGGTGCCACGGCAAAAAAGCACCCAGCCCACACTGTAAAGTGGTCGTGTAGGCGCCATGGGAAAAAAGCACCCAGCACTCACTGTAAAGTGGTCGTGTAGGCGCCACAGAGAAAAAAAAAGCACCCAGTACTCACTGTAAATGAGGTTGGTGTTACGAAGGGCATCCAGCTGTAGAAATGAAGCCAGAATCAGTTCCCATGTGAGCAAGACAAGGTCAGCCGACCGGACACTTCCCACAACAGGACAACCCGTCTAACCCATGCTAGCGTGGAAGAACGGACGTAAAACGGTGATGATGATGATGATATATATAGTATAGGACAGACTTATAGATGAGAGAGAGAGGGGCAGGGTCAGATTTCAGATATACTAAGTAAAAAAAGTGAATGAGAAGTGCTGATGCTTGTACCTTGCTTAAAGGTATTGGTAAGATGGCTACAATCCATCTATTGGAATTGAATCATTGACCTATGACCCCCCACACACACCCACACACACACCCACACCCATCCCACTACCACCCAGAAGTTTAATTCTTTTATTTGCCAAAGGAATTTGAAATATTGATTAGTTTTCACTAGGCAGTAGGCCAATTCTGTTACTGGAAGGATATGCTTGATTAAATCAAATCAGTTGTAGGTGTTTTTATGTTTTATGCTCTAAGGCAGAAGAGAAGATAATTTTATTGTGAACATCACTTAACATTGCTACCCTGCTGATGTAGGCCCAAGCAGTATAGGGGAGGGCACTCTGTTGTGTGTATGGAAGTACAGGTGCAAGCTCTCTCCTGGTCCCAGCTGACAGAATGGAGAAGACATTGCACCAGAGAATATCAATGGAGACATGTTAGAATAGTTATTCCAACAGTTGGGTTCTCTCCTGTAGGTAACCAACTCTGCCCCAGTAGCAGTGAGTAGGGATGTGGTCCAGGGGCCAAGAACACTGGAAATCTCCACTGCTATAGGGTTGGCAAGAAGCCATTCCAACACTTGGGTTCTCTCCTGTAGGTAGCCAACTCCGCCCCAGTAACAGTGAGTAGGGATGTGGTCTAGGGGTCAAGAAGACTGGAAGTCTCCAACACTACAGGGGTGGAATAGCCATTCCAACTACTGGGGCTCACTCCTGTTGGTGGTCAACTCTGTCCCGATGTAGGGAGTAGGGATGTTGTCTAGGGCCCAAGAACACTGGAAGTCTCCATTGCTACAGGGTTGGCCAGAAGCCATTCCAACTACTGGGGCTCACTCCTGTGGGTGGTCAACTCTGTCCCGATGTAGAGAGTAGGGATGTTGTCTAGGGTCCAAGAAAACTGGAAGTCTCCACTACTACAGGTTCGACCACAAGCTTATTGAAGAGCAACCAACCAACAGTTTGCCCTCTTCAGCCTGACAAGTAATGAGGCCTGGGTTAATCCACATCAAATGATGGAAGATACTCATTTCCAGTGATATTACAACTGTAAATAAAACAGAATAATTATAGTATTGTTACAGTCATGTGACCTGGTCTGATGGTCATGTGACCTGGACTGATGGTCATATGACCAGGTTTGATGGTCATATGACCAGGTTTGATGGTCATGTGACCTGGACTGATGGTCATATGACCAGGTTTGATGGTCATATGACCAGGTTTGATGGTCATGTGACCTGGACTGATGGTCATATGACCAGGTTTGATGGTCATATGACCAGGTTTGATGGTCATGTAACCTGGACTGATGGTCATATGACCAGAATTATTTCGTTACAGTAAGAAGTTTGACATTTTAGCTGTGTCATGTGATCTGGTCTGATGGTCATGTGACCTGGTCTGATGGTCATGTGACCAGGATGATTTTGTTGTTATAAAAAGTTTGACGTAGAAGCTGTGTCGTGTGACCTTGTCTGGTGGTCATGCGACTTGACCTGATGGTCATGTGACCTGATCTGATGGTCATGTGACCAGGCCTATTTCGTTGTTACAGTAGGATGTTTGTTTGACATAGTAGCTGTGTCATATGACCTGGTCTGATGGTCATGTGACTTGACCTGATAGTCATGTGACCAGGACTATTTAGTCGTTATAAGTAGAGCGTTTGACATAGCAGTGAAATGGTGCCCCTAAGACTCCAGCAAATGTTAAGAGCCCTTTTCCTATAACCCTAACCCATAACTCTGTTGAGGTAATGAAAGGCCTTTATGTGGTCACTAGATCTGCTAAAAACTGCAGCCAAATCCCCCGCAAACTACATACTTCCATCTTAATAAAGAAAAACTAAGAAATTAAATAATGTACTCCTAGATATACTATGCCTAAAAAGAAAGACAGAATGGAGTGGGTTGAAATACTTTTGTTATAAGTCTACTGGATTAGGACTGATCCGGGGTAAACAGCAACAACAACAACAAAATTAAAAATATTAAATAAATATCAAGATATTGTCCCATATCTTAGTAGTTGAACAAATAGAGGTCAATTTAATAAGTACTCAGCTTTGAACAAAATAAATACTGGGGTTATGATCAACTAAATCACTTTTGCTGGCTGTGCCCCAGCATGGCCACAGTCTAATGACTGAAACTGGTAGAAAAATAGAATAATTGAAAACAAAAAAATTACTTTAACAAAATAATATATATATAGAAGACTTTCCTATATTAAATATATATATATATATATATATATATATATATATATATATATATATATATATATATATATATGGACTACACTTGGACTACACTTAAGTGGACTACCTATAACAATAATCTGTTACCCCGTATATATATATATATATATAAATATATATATATGTATATATATATTAATTCAAAATATTAACAAAAATAGAACTTCTTGGGATCAAGTATATTTTATTATACATAGTTCAGAGGTACTGAGCTAACTTCAGTACGTCCTCATCAGATAAAATAAGATGATGCATGACATACCCTGACATAGTAGATGGTTAAGATCCAGTCATGGTAGTGAATAAGATATGACAAAACTCAATATTTATATACCTTAAGATTGAGACATGAAAAAACTTACATATCATCATCATCATCATCATCATCGTTTAACGTCCATTTTCCCCATTAGCATGGGTCTGGACGGGAATTGTCCCACTTAAGGCAAGATTGGTTGTCTTGTTCAGGACTGTCTGGCGGGTTTTCTACGGCTGGATGCCCTTCCTAACACCAACCACATTTACAGTGTGGTCTGGGAGGTTTTTACCGTGTTACCTACACGGCCACGTTACAGTGCGGACTGTGTTTTTTTGTCGTGACACCTACACAACCTCATTTATTTAGGACTGGATGTTGTGGTACCAACATGGCTTTACATCAAAAGGGGTGGTGTAGATGGCAGTGGGGGTAGGGGTAGTGGGACGGGGGTGTATTTTGGTTAAGAGGTGCCTACTGACTAGGTTTCGCTTTGGACTTAGGCAAGGCTGGTCTTCTGTATTACTACGTAGCGCCAAAGATCTCAGTCCAGTGACATTGTCTTAGAGAGGTGTAAGTGTGTGAGGTCGGATTGTATCAAGTCGTCCCAGGTTTTTCTGGCTCTGCCTACTCCGTAACTTCCATCTATTTTGATCGCCCTGCACTTTTTTATACAGCTGTCATCTTTCATGTGCATCACGTGACCATACCAGCGTAGTCTTCTCTCAAGTAAACAGCATATGGTCCCTCTTATTCCTAATTTCTCACTTAGTTCATTTATGCTTTGCCGTTCGCGTATATTACTATTACACATCCAACGGAGTATGCAAGCTTCATTCCTCTCCAGTCTGCATAGATCCTCTGCACACAAGGCCCAAGTCTCACTGCCATGTAACATCGCTGTTCGTATGCAGGCATCATACAGCCTGCCTTTTATTTTTAGAGAGAAACCTTTAGCAGCCAATAGTGGTATAATACATATAATACAGAGGGTGCGTGTGAGAAAGCTTAAAAATACATAACAGCAATTTACATAACTGCAAGAGATTCAAATAATTTAAATTATTGAAGAAAAAGGAAAGAAAAAAGAAAGACAGAGAGAAAACAAATGAGGGGATAATATAGCTAGTAGAAGTATAGAGAGAAAAAGAGAATTGATCAAGGAAAGAGAGACAAAGAGGAATAATTTTTATAGTGTAAAACATAGGGAGGGATGAATTATATATATCTATTCAGAACTAGCTTTGCGAAAGAGTAAACTCGAATCTTTGAATTATTGAATTATCTAGAAGTATTCATCAATCTAAATCTTAATCTTAAATATAACTGAGTGTAACTATATGAAGGTTAATTTCCAGTCCTTAGTTAATTAGTTATATATACTATCCAAACGTAACCGGTTGACCGTTAACTTTCAAATCATTTAAGCTAGTTCAGAGTAATGAATTAATCAAAGTGTATAATATTTCAGGCTGTAAAAGTTTATAAATATCTGTATTAATATTGTAAAACTCATTCTTTGATTTATTCATTGAAAAACTCATTCTTTGATTTATTCATTGAACCTTGTTTAACCTTTAAATATATATATATATATATATATATATATATATATATATATATATATAGTAATAATAATAAATTTGAAGACTAAAATCCAAAGAGGGCTCGATAAGGATAAATATATATCAAATATATAAGAACCGTAGAGCAAATATTTATTAAAATAACAGATTAAAGTTTAAGCAAAGAATCGCTGCTTTCACCCTTAATGGGATCTTCTGAAACTAACAAAGTCAATCTGTAAACGCAGAACTGGATATTTCAAAAAACGTTGCAACTGAAGGAAGACAGGAAGACGATACTTTGGTTCGTGGAAACGTTCGCTGGCAAAGAATGGGAAAAAACGAATATAATACGTCATAAATAGGAGTGGTGAAAAACAATTACGCGCAAAGACAGAACCACGTTTATGGTATAAAAGTCGTAGACTAATGTTCACTTAAGTGGTGCATAGAGACGTTCTCTGGCAATGAACGAAAAAACGAAGATAATACGTCATATGTGGAGCATAGAGAACAATAGCACGCAAAGACAAAACCACGTAAATGGTATAGCAGAAGTCGATTCTTTGCTTAAACTTTAATTTGTTATTTTAATAAATATATATATATAGACAAGTGGAAGCTTAGTAAAATCGAAGCTTTGGCTGCGGCCAAGTAAAGTTGACCTACAATTAGGAATGAGTAGCAAAGCACTCAATAAGGGTAGGTCCTTAGAGTAATAACATATGTTTAGACAGCTTGACAAATTGAAAATTGCAGCAGGCAAAACCCAACCATACAGTACCAAAACAACAAAAGAACTAATCAGGTTAGGTATATATATATATATATATATATATATATATATATATATATATATATATATATATATATATATATATGAAACAGCTCAGTACCTCTGAAATATATATAATAAAATATATTTGATCACATGAATCATCATCATCATCATCATCAACGTTTAACGTCCGTGTTCCACGCATGCATGGGTTTGGACGGGGGTTTTCCCACTTGAGGCAAGAGTGATTGTCTTGCTCGCATAGGACTGTCTGGCAGGTTTTCTACAGTTGGATGCCCTTCCTAACACCAACCACATTTACAGTGTGGGTCTGGGAGGTTTTTACCGTGTTGCCTACACGGCCACATTACAGCGTGGACTGTGTGTTTTTTTGTCGTGACACCTACACGATCTCATTTGTTTCGGCCTGGATGGTGTGGCACCAACATAACTTTACATAGAAGGGTGCGGTGTGGATGGGGTGGGGGTGGTGGGACGGGGGTGTATTTTGTTAGAGATGCCTACTGACTGTAGTAGGTTTTACTTTGTATTTAGGTAAGGCGGGTCTTCTCTATTACTGAGTACCGCCAAAGGTCTCGGTCCAGTGACATTGTCTTGGTGAGGTGTAAGTGTGTGAGGTCGGAGTTTATCAGCTCGTCCCAGGTTTTTCTGGGTCTGCCTATTCCGTGGCTACCGTCTATCTTTATTGCCCTGCACTTTGTTATACAGCTATCGTCCTGCATGCGCATCACGTGACCATACCAACGTAGCCTTCTCTCTAGTAAACAACATCTGATCCCTCTTATTTCTAATTTTTTCCTTAGTTCGTTTATGCTTTGTCGTTCACGTATATTACTATTACACATCCAGCGGAGCATGCAAGCTTCGTTTCTCTCTAGTCTGCGTATATCCTCTGCACACAATGCCCAGGTCTCACTGCCATGCAAGATTGCTGTTCGTATGCAGGCATCGTACAGCCTGCCTTTCATTTTTAGGGAGAACCCTTTAGCGGCTAATAGTGGTATAAGCTCTCTCAACTTTTTCCACCCAGTTCTGACTCTAGCTACTGTACTTTCAGAGCACCCTCCCCCACTGCTGATTTTGTCACCCAGGTAACGGAAGCTGTCCACTATTTCTATAGAACCCTCTGCGCAGTTGAAAGAGCTAGTATTTTGTGGGAACTTGCTGCTACTTATTGCCCCAGAACACCGGCCACATGTAAAATCTATGTTCTTAGTTAGCTTACCTGTGATCCCACTACATCTTTTATGCACCCAAACTTTGCATTTGGGACACAAAATGGAATTTCTACCTACGCCTTTCCTACACTCTGCGCATGGCCACTTCCCGGAGGGGACCGCCGCCTTATTTTCTTTCTTACAAACTAGAACTTTAGTCTTAGCCAGGTTAATTTTAAGGCCTTTTGATTCTAGGCCGTGCTTCCATGTTTGGAATTTCTTCTCTAGCTCGGCCATTGATTCAGCTATGAGCGTTAAATCATCTGCGTATAGGAGTTCCCATGGGCAGCCGGTCTTGAACTCCACTGTTATAGCCTGGAGGGCAATAATAAATAGTAGGGGGCTAAGAACAGAGCCCTGATGAACACCAACTTTTACACTAAACTCTTCACTATATTCGTTGTTAATTCTAACCTTGCTGACTGTTTCTTTATACATGGCTTGTATAGCTCTCACAAGCCATTCATCAACACCTAGTTTTCTAAGAGCCCACCAGATAATGGAACGGGGGACTCTGTCGAAGGCCTTCTCCAAGTCGACGAAAGCTAAGTATAGGGGTTTACTTTTAGCTAGGTACTTCTCCTGTAGTTGTCGTACAATGAAAAGAGCATCTGTGGTACTTTTTCCTGACACAAACCCGAACTGTATTTCATCTAGATCAATTCGCTCTCTGATTAGTTGCGCTATTACTTTTTCCGTGACCTTCATGACCTGGTCGATTAATTTAATGCCTCTATAGTTACTCCTATCTAGGGCGTCTCCTTTACCCTTATAACAGTTAACGATAATATGTCTATATTTATTAATATTTTGAAATAATATATATATATATATATATATTGTTGGTACCACAACATCCAGTCTGAAACAAATGAGGTCGTGTAGGTGTCACGACAAAAAAAAAACACACAGTCCACGCTGTAATGTGGCCGTGTAGGTAACACGGTAAAAACCTCCCAGCCCCACACTGTAAACGTGGTTGGTGTTAGGAAGGGCATCCAGCCGTAGAAAACCCACCAGACAGTCCTGAGCAAGACAACCACTCTTGCCTCAAGTGGACAATTCCCGTCCAGACCCATGCTAGCGTGGAAAATGGACGTTAAACGATGATGATGATGATGATGATGATATATATATATATATATAAGAAGACAATTATTATTATCATCATCATCTCCAAATTCACCATCACCAACATCATCATCACCAACATCCCCGTCATTATCACCATCACCATCATCATCATCATTTAACATCAGTTTTTCCCTGCTAGGGTTGGATGGGTGCATTTTATTATATATATGATGATGATGATGATGATGATGATGACAGTATAACCATGTTAGCGTGTGTATTGTATGTATTTCAGAGTATGTGTATGTGTGTCAAAGTGTGCCTGATAGAGTATATATATGTATGAATATGAATAAGTATATATGAAAGACTGAATATATGTGTGTGTGTGTGTGTGTGTGTGTGTGTGTGTGTGTGTGTAGGTGTGTGTGTGTGTAAGTGTGTGTGTGTGTGAGTATGTGTGTGAATGTATATGAAAGACTGAATGTGAGTGTATGTGTGTGTGTGTAAGTGAGTCTGTGTGTGAATGTATATGAAAGACTGAATGTGAGTGTGTGTGTGTGTGTGTAAGTGAGTCTGCGTGTGAATGTATATGAAAGACTGAATGTGAGTGTGTGTGTGTGTGTGTAAGTGAGTCTGCGTGTGAATGTATATGAAAGACTGAATGTGAGTGTGTGTGTGTGTGTGTGTGTGTGTGTGAAAGACAGTGTATGTGTGAGAGTAGAAGCAATTGTAAAACAGTGAATATGTGAGGATAATAATAATAATAATGATAATGAAATTATTGTGTACAGTGCTCGGGTGCACTACAACTCATCAAAGGTGCATGTATAGTACATAGAATAATATACAAATGTCATGTGTGTGTGTATGGAGGGGGTGTATCAGGTGTAGTGTTGGCGAATCTCAGGAAGCATGGAGGTTTTAAAGGATGCAGTGTCTCGACAGCTAACAACTGATGCAGGTACTTTGTTCCATGATTCAGCAACTCTGAGCGTGAAAAAATGTTATTTATGTAGGTGCATGTGTGTGTGAGTATATATATATTCATGATAATGCATGTGTGTGTATATGTGACAATATATATGTATGACAATGTATGTGTGTGAGTGTATATGTGTGACAATTTGTGTATATGTATATATATATATATGTATGACTCTGTATGTGACAGTGCATGTGTGTGAGTGTATATGTGTGGCTCTGTAAGTATGGTCATGTCACGATAAAAAGCACCCAGTCCACACTGTAAAGTGGTCATGTAGGTGTCATGACAAATCGCACCCTGTCCACACTGTAAAGTGGTTGTGTAGGTGTCACAACAAAAAGCACCCAGTCACACTGTAAAGTGGTTGTGTAGGTGTCACAACAAAAAGCACCCAGTCACACTGTAAAGTGGTCATGTAGGTGTCATGACAAATTGCACCCTGTCCACACTGTAAAGTGGTTGTGTAGGTGTCACAACAAAAAGCACCCAGTCACACTGTAAAGTGGTTGTGTAGGTGTCACAACAAAAAGCACCCAGTCACACTGTAAAGTGGTCATGTAGGTGTCATAATAAAAAACATCCAGTTCACACTGTAAAGTGATCATGTAAATGTGGTTGGCGTTAGGAAGGGCATCCAGCCATAGAAACCAAGCCAAAATATGTTCTGTAAGAGCAAAACATGGTCCTCCAACTTTGTTTGTCTCACAACAGGACAGCTCGTCTAACCCATGCTGGTGTGGAAAATGAACGTTAAACGATGTTGATGATGATATATATGTGTGTGTGACAATGTTTGTATACATAAGTGACTCTGTATGGCATGCATGGGACAATATGTGTGACTATGTATGTGTGTATATATATATATGGTCTTTAAAGCGATGAAATACCAATGAAGGCTGGAAGATCACTGATGAAGGACTAAATTTATTCATATGTAACCCATTTGCAACCACGCAGCACACCATGTTTTCATATTTTTCATATATATTTTCCTACGCTGTGACCCGTCTGTTTCTTTCTTACTGCTTCCCCTTTTCTCTGTATCTCTCACTTCCTTTTACCCCCTCTACCAGTCACTCTCTCTGTTAGCCTCTTCCTCACACTTTCACTCACTCACTCTCTGCTACTCCCTCTCCTACTTCCTCCCGTTTGACCTGTGCGAGATTCTTTCCTCACTCACATTTCGACCAGGTTCGATGGTCTTTATTCTCTCTCGTCCACGATTTCACAGAACTTATGTTCATCAATTTCAGGGACTTGACTCCTTCTTCCTCACTTTTCGTTGCATTACCATCTTTGTTTGTTTACTGTCTCGCTCGTTCCCCCTATTTATGTGTCCCGACTTTCTTTAGTCGTTGCTCACACCAACCAGAGGTATATGGTCTTTAAAGTGATGAAATACCAATGAAGGCTGGAAGATCACTGATGAAGGACTAAATTTATTCATATGTAACCCATTTGCAACCACGCAGCACGCCATGTTTTCATATTTTTCATATATATATATGTCTGTGTGTGTGTGTGTAACAATATATATATGTGTGTGTGTTTGGTAAAAATTGTATGTGTATATATATATGTGTGTGTATGTGTGTCTCTGACTCTGTATGTATGTATGTATATGACAATATATATATATACGTATATATGTGTGTGTGTGTGTGTAAAAGGTAAACAGAAATAACAACACAATCAGTACAGTATATGGAAGGTATATATTAGGTTAACGCTTGATATAGCAGGAAGAGGGTCTTAACATTTTGGACGCTAGTCCTTCATCAGAAGAAAGAATGAGAAATAAAATAGATTGAGGGGACGGGCGGGATGGATTTGGAAAAAATGTCTTTAGATAAAAATAACAGGTCCATTTATGTTGACATCTCTTGTGTGTGTGTGTCTTTGGTAGAAATGTATGGACGTAAATACCTTTCAATATTCAGTTTTATTCACCTCAGATGAAATTCTGTCAGAGTTCACTTTTCTCCCGATCATTCTTCCAAGGTTGATTAACCGAACAACCAAGTCATGGCCTAGGGTTAAATTAATGGGACATACTCTTCTCTTTAACAGAACTTTTGGTCTTTTGTCAATATGTGAAATTATCATTGTCCTTTACCTCCACCTCCTCATCTTCACCCTCTTCCTCATCATCATTTCCTCCCACTCCACATTCTCATCCTCCTCATCATCTCCTTATCCTCCTCATCCCATCCGCCTCCTCATCCCGCCCCTCCTCCTCCTCCTCACCTTATCATCCTCTTCATCCCACCCCCTCCTCCTCCTCATCATCATCATCATCATCATCATCATCATCATCATTTTTGTCATCATGTCCTCACCATCCTCCTCCCATCCTCCTCACCCCATTTTCAACCTTATCCTCATCACCATCATAACCACCACCATCACCGCCATCATCACCATCAGCATCATCATCATTATATTTATCATCATTCTGTAAACTTTGAAGTTTTCCTAAAAGAACTTGAAGAAACAAAATACTTGTCATTTAATCCTTAATTTTCCCTGAAATAAATTGCTGCAGGGTTTCACAGACCCCTTCCTTTTCACACCAGTTACTGTCAAGACTTCAGGTGTCCCTATGTCCCCGAACTGCAATTTTCCTTAGCAAAATTGAAAAAATTGCTGTCTACCTAAGGAAGGAGCCCCCTGAGGTGGAGTGGCCGCTGCAGTGGGTGATGCTGGCTATTCTCTGTGGCAATGTCTTCACCATTTTATCTGTAGGATGCAGCTGGGATATACCACTCTGACTAGGGTGTAGAGTCTGTCATTCCCTCCACCTCTTCCCTTCCTTTCATTGTTTAACCCTTTACCAATAATAAGGAAATTATTGTGTACAGTGCTCAGGTGCACTACAACTCATCAAAGGTGCATGTATAGTATATAGAATAATGTACAAATGTCAAGAAAATGAACAGTGTACGAGTCATGAAATACATGTGTGTGTGTATGTAGGAGGGGGAGGGGCATCAGGTGTAGTGTTGGCAAATCTCAGGAAGCATGGAGGTTTTAAAGGATGCAGTGTCCCGACAGCTAACAACTGATGCAGGTAGTTTGTTCCATGCTTCAGCAACTCTGAGTGTAAGAAAATGTTACTATTATATTTTCATGGTAAAGGCTTTACCTCACATAATTATCTCATATAATATTTACATTACTCTATATATACTATTGTATTTTCACGGTAAAGGCTTTACCTCACATAATTATCTCATATAACAGTTACATTACTCTATATGTACTATTGTAATTTCATGGTAAAGGCTTTACCTCACATAATTATCTCATATAACAGTTACATTACTCTATATATACTATTGTATTTTCATGGTAAAGGCTTTACCTCACATAATTATCTCATATAACAGTTACATTACTCTATATGTACTATTGTAATTTCATGGTAAAGGCTTTACCTCACATAATTATCTCATATAACAGTTACATTACTCTATATGTACTATTGTAATTTCATGGTAAAGGCTTTACCTCACATAATTATCTCATATAACAGTTACATTACTCTATATGTACTATTGTAATTTCATGGTAAAGGCTTTACCTCACATAATATCTCACATAACATTTACATTACTCTATATATACTATTGTATTTTCACGGTAAAGGCTTTACCTCACATAATTATCTCATATAATATCTCACATAACATTACATTACTCTATATATACTATTGTATTTTCACGGTAAAGGCTTTACCTCACATAATTATCTCATATAATATCTCACATAACATTACATTACTCTATATATACTATTATATTTTCATGGTAAAGGTTTTACCTCACATAATTATCTCACATAATATCGAATCTATGAGATTTTGATAGTATTTATTTTGCAAACAATACCTTAACATCAGTATAAGCAGGTGGTTATAATAATAATAATAATGAAATTATTGTGTACAGTGCTCAGGTGCACTACAACTCATCAAAGGTGCATGTATAGTACATAGAATAATATACAAATGTCAGGGAAGTTTGAACAGAAAGTGGTGAGAGAATTCTGGCTAATTACAGCCAGTTTAAATGCTAAAGGGTTAATTTCTTCTTTCGTTTTATATCTTTTCTTTTTCTTCTATTCTTCATTTCCTTATTACTTCATTTCCTTACATATGTATATCATGACTCATACACTATTCACTTCCCTGACATTTGTATATTATTCTATGTACTATACATGCACCTTTGATGAGTTGTAGTGCACCTGAGCACTGTACACAATAATTTCATTATTATTATATCATTATTATATTTATATAAATATTTCTGTAAATAAAATAAAACAAAATGTTGTCTCCTAGATTACTAATATTTTGTTTAATTCTTTTTCAGGCCAAGGCCAGATGTCCGGCTCTCGGTCATCTGTGACCACACCAGATGCATGTCCATCAGATGACTATTATGACTGGACATGGGCAGCCGTTAAAGGTTCACCAGGACCAACCCGCAAAGCAGCTGCGACCCAAACTCCAGCTCGCTCACAAATGGTGCGCAAACATAGCACGGATTCTCTTCTGGCATATCGCACATATCAAATGGATGATCCACTGGCTGCTGCTGCAGTGGCACAAGGTCAGAAGGCTGGAAACACTTTACCATCAGTAGCAAAAGCAAGCAAACCTGTTGGTACTGCGACAACCTCTACCTCACTTGCCAGCCCAGTGGATCGAGCAAAGCGCTTCGATGCAAATGGGAGGACGGTAACACGACCAGCATCCAGATTCAGGGATTTACAACTTTACAAAAAGCCACTACAGATCCACTATGGAGACTACGAATCATACAGAAGTGATGTGAAGAGAAAAGTTGAGGTGCAGAAAATAGCTGGCCTTGACGGCATGCTAGGAATTCATGTCCTCTCAGGTCAAGGCTTAAAATCATCCAGGACAACACTACGGGATTTGTACTGTGTCGTTGCTGTTGATTCTATCAACAAAGCACGAACAATGATTCGTACCGGTGCTGTGAACTTTGACTGGGATGAAGCTTTCGATATAGAACTCGAAGAAGCCAAAGAAGTATCATTTCTAATCTACAACTGGGACCCTAATTTTAAACATCGGTTGTGTTTTCATGGATCAGTAGTATTACCAAATTACATAGTTAGTGGTGAAAACAAACATGTAGCCCTTAAAGTTGAACCAAAAGGAGTTCTTTATATTGAACTACTTTATAAAAAGCCTGCGATTTCCTTACAGCGACTCCCCTCAGCAAAGAAGAATGCCTTGTTTGGTACTGATCTTGATGTTGTAATAAACCGAGAGAATTCTGGATTTGATGTACCATTAATAGTGAAGAAATGTATTGAAGAAATAGAAGTTCGAGGACTAGAAGTTGTTGGCATTTATAGACTTTGTGGCTCCGCCAGGCGGAAATCACAGTTGAGAGAACTCTTTGAAAAAAATTCTGCTGATGTTAACTTATCCGTGGAATTTGTCACAGATATACATACGATCACAGGTAAGTCTAGACATTTGATTTCACATGTTTACAACATCACAGTAATGTTTTACATTTACATAAACACAAAACTGTCACATGAATTTTTATGTTGTTTTCTGTTTTATTATTCAAATTTTCATTTAAACAAAGGATGAAAGAAACATATATTAAAGTGGTGACCAAACAACCAATGACGAAGACTTTATGCAGCCATTTGATATGCTAGAAATAGTAGCAAAATCTCCCTCAAATCACAGCTAACTATCTTTAAAATAAAGGATACATTGAAAAATATAGTTCAAGATGATCTTCAGATACTTTAGACAGAACCATACCATTTCTTTGGAACAATATCTACAGGAAGGGGCTAACTGTGTTTTAAAAACTTGAGACAGGACCTTACCATTTCTTTTGAACAATATCTACAGGAGGGGCTAACTGTGTCTTAAAAACTTGAGACAGAACCTTACTATTTCTACAGAATAATATCTACAGGAAGGGGCTAACTTTTCCCTAAATACTTGAAACATAACCTTACCATTTCTTCAGAGCAGGGCTAACTGTGCCCTTAATACTTTAGACAAAACCTGGCCACTTCTTCAGAACAATATCTAGAGGAAGGGGCTAACTGTGTCTTAAATACTTTAGACAGAACCTTACCATTTCTTTAGAACAATATCTACAGGAAAGGGGCTAACTGTGTCTTAAATACTTTAGACAGAACCTTACCATTTCTTTAGAACAATATCTACAGGAAAGGGCTAACTGTGTCTTAAATACTTTAGACAGAACCTTACCATTTCTT
This sequence comes from Eledone cirrhosa, assembly GCA_964016885.1. NCBI lineage: Eukaryota > Metazoa > Mollusca > Cephalopoda > Octopoda > Eledonidae > Eledone > Eledone cirrhosa. Next base: position 221,376,515 of record OZ024741.1, read on the forward strand.
TAGAACAATATCTACAGGAAAGGGGCTAACTGTGTCTTAAATACTTTAGACAGAACCTTACCATTTCTTTAGAACAATATCTACAGAAAAGGGCTAACTGTGTCTTAAAGAATTTAAACAGAACCTTACCATTTCTTTAGAACAATATCTACAGGAAAGGGCTAACTGTGTCTTAAAGAATTTACACACAGCTATCCCATAATTTTGGTGCCACGATAAAAAGCACCCAGTTCTCACTGTAACTTGATTGGCATTAAGAAGGGCATCCAGCTGTAGACACCAAGCCAAAATACAGGTGCAGATGAGCAAGATGTGGTCACCTACAGGGTATGGCCTAGTGGTTAAGATGCTTGTCATACAATCATAATGTTATTGGTTTGATCCCTGGACCGAGTTGATCAAAACACTTTATTTCATGTTGCTCCAGTATACTCAGCTGAGACTGAGTACCAACAGTAGCTGGGGAGTTAATCCTGTGATAGACAGGCGTCCTATCCAAGGAGAGCCATGTATTCATCCTATCCAGGGAGAATTTTGTACTCTCAGCTGGAAACCAGAGATAGGCATTGGCAGTAACTGTTGAGTTAATCCTGTGATAGTCAGGCGTCCTATCCAGGGAGAGTCTTGTACTCTCAGTCACTTAACACCAAGGAAACCAAGATAAACTCTGGCCTCCTTTGGCCCAGAACAAACTTTAACTCCCTACTTCAAGGTTGTGCTGGAGACTAAACATGTAACTATGAAGGATACTGTGTCATGTTAGTAACACCAGATTTACCTCCAAATTATCATGTTGTAGTGAAGGTACATGGCTTAGTGGTTAGACAGTTGGGCTTACAATCATGAAGTTGTGAGTTTGATTCTCGGACCAGGCTTCACATTGTATTCTTGAGCAAGACATTTTAGGATATCATAATATTGTTTAACCCTGGGTGTATATAATAATTGTTTCTACTTTTGGCACAAGGCCAGCAATTATCCCAGTGCATTACTGGTACTTATTTTATCGACCCTGTAAGGATGAAAAGCAAAGTTAACCTCGGCGGGATTTGAACTCAGATCGTAAAGGCCCGTAACTCCATGCTGCAAAGCATGGAGTCCAACCCTCTACCGATACTGCCAATCCACCGCCCTATATAATAATGTTTAACCCTAGGTGTATATAATATTGTTTAACCCTAAGTCTATATAATATTGTTTAACTCTAGGTGTATATAATATTATTTAACTCTAGATGTATATAATATTATTTAACCCTTGGTGTTTATAATATTAACCCTAGGTGTATATAATATTGCTTAACTCTAGGACTATATAATATTAACACTAGCTGTATATAATATTGTTTAACCCGAGATGTATATAATATTAACCCTAGGTGTATATAATATTGTTTAACCCTAGGTGTATATAATATTAACCCTAGATGTATATAATATTAACACTAGGCGTATATAATATTGTTTAACCCTAGGTGTATATAATATTAACCCTAGATGTGTATAATATTAACCCTAGGTATATATAATATTGTTTAATCCTAGATGTATATAATATTAACCCTAGGTGTGTATAATATTAACTCTAGGTGTATATAATATTGTTTAACTCTAGATGTATATAATATTAACCCTAGGTGTGTATATTATTGTTTAACTCTAGGTAGATATAATATTAACCCTAGGTGTGTATAATATTAACACTAGGCGTATCTAATATTGTTTAACCCTAGGTGTATATAATATTAACCCTAGGTGTATATAATATTGTTTAACCCTAGATGTATATAATATTAACACTAGGCGTATATAATATTGTTTAACCCTAGGTGTATATAATATTAACCCTAGGTGTGTATAATATTAACCCTAGCTGTATATAATATTGTTTAACCCTAGATGTATATAATATTAACCCTAGATGTATATAATATTAACCCTAGATGTATATAATATTAACCCTAGGTGTGTATAATATTAACCCTAGGTGTGTATAATATTGTTTAACTCTAGGTGTATATAATATTAACCCTAGGTGTGTATAATATTAACCCTATGTGTATATAATTGTTTCTACTTTTGGCACAAGGCCAGCAATTACCCAGTGCATTACTGGTACTTTATTTTATCGATCCTGTAAGGATAAAAGGCAAAGTTAACCTCAGCGGGATTTGAACTCAGATCATACAGGGAGGTAACTCTATGCTTCAAAGCATGGCATCCAACCCTCTGTCGATACTGCCAATCCAATATAATATTGTTTAATTCAAGATGTATATAATATTAACCCTGGGTGTACATAATATTGTTTAACTCTAGATGTATATAATAATGTTTAACCCTAGGTGTATATAATATAGTTTAACTCTAGGTGTATATAATATTGTTTAACCCTAGGTGTATATAATATTGTTTAACCCTAGGTGTATATATCTTGATTATACAATATATTTATCAAATACTAGTTGTCATGTCATAACTCCTTCAAAACTCTGAAATATCATACAATAAATAAACCCTACACAAAATATCTTGTCATATTGTGGGGTGTGCTTGTCTCCCCTTGATGCCTCAAAATTAGATGTTTATATACTACTTGAAGAAAGTGAGTTGGTGGTTGGGTAATGCCAGACTTTCCTGGGTTGGGAAAGTATTAGGGATGCAAGGGTTTAGAAGGGGAGGTGGATTAGTCAAGTTTCATCCCAGCTTTCCACTTTAACATGGGTTGAACTAAGAAGTCAGGAATATACTAACAGGTGAGGACCTGGGAGTTGTTCCATCTCTCTGTGTTTTCAGGTTTATGGTGGAGCAGGAGACCAAGAGCATGCTGACAGGGAAGTCAGGAGTATACTGGCAAAGCAGGAGGTAGGATCTGAGTGTTGCACCACCTCTCTGCTTCTTTGGGTTTAGTATAGGAATACAAGTTCCCCGTATTATGGGATACTAGCAGAAAAACCACCCTTTGGGTGGTTTTCTGCTAGCATGTGTAGTGTGCATATTGATATTATACACAAGTATATATATACATGTAGTTATGATACATCAAATAACATCGTAATTGACAATATACACAGAAATTATGTAATCAGTAACGTAATCCATGATACATTAAAAAAAGACGATATTGTATATAAATTATGTAATATTCATTCATTATTTATTCAAAGTAATCCAACTTATTTTACTAATAGGATAACAAATTATAAACTGTACGCAGTCCCGCACTCCTTACTTTATTATATCATAGTTTAGATTGCCAGTTTTCTTGATCCTTTGTGAGGTTCAGCTTCATGAGGTTGGCTTTCACCACATCATCCAACATTTTCCTGGGTCTTCCCTTTCCAAGGATTCCTTTAACTTCTACATTTCTTTTTGCAGATATCATCCTTCATACACATCACATGTCGATACCATTGCAGTCTCCCCTCCTTCACACTGAAAGTGATGCCTCTTATGCCTAGTTTCCTTCTCAGCTCATTCATATTTCATTATTCATACTCTATTACATGTTTCAGTCGATAGGCTGAGGCCATGCTGGGGCACTACCATTAATAATGTATTCTATTATCAAACATCTCACCACATTTCTTTCCAAATTTCTTTGGCCCTCCGTACACAAACCTCAAGTCACACTAACATTTAGCATTGCTGTTTGTATGCAAGTATCATATAGTCTGCCCTTCACTCTGAAGGAGAGACCCTTTGTAGCGAGCAGTGGTTGTAACTCTCTGAACATTTTCCTAATCTGGCTACTGTACTCTCAGAATGTCCACCCCACACTGTTAATTTGACAGGTATTTCTATAGAGCCCTCTGAGAATTTGATAGAGCTTGTTTCCTGTGTGTTCTTATTGCTTACTGCTCCTGTATATCTGCCACATACACAGCCTACATTCTTTGCTAGCCCACCTGTGATCCTGTTACATCTCTCGTGTGCCCATAGCTTACACTTTGTATGTAAGATGGAATTTCTACCTATTTCATTCCTGCATACTAAACAAGGCCATTTTCCTGAAGAAACCAGGGCCCTCTTTACTATTTTACTTATTAGGACTTTGGCCTTTGCTAGATAACTCTGAGGCCTTTGATTCTAGGTTTTGCTTCCTTGTCTGGGATTTCTTCTCCAATTCTGCCTCAGTTTCAGTTATGAGGACTAGATCATTGCTATATAGGAGTCCCCATGGGTAACCAGTCTTAAACTCCACTGTTATGGTCTGAAGAACAATAAAAAACAGAAGGGGGCTGATGACAAAGACCGGGTGGACATTATTAGCACTACACCTACCATTACTACTACTACCACCATAACCCCCACCACTACCACCACAACCACCACCACCACCACCACTACAACCCCCCATCATTAGCACTACCACCACCGTAACCACCACCACTACCACTAGAACCCGCCTCCCCCATCATTACCACTGTCACTACCACCACCAATACTTTTACTATCAGCTATAGGTATTAGCAGTCAAATTGGTAGAATACAATAGTAAGAGGTCATTGGTCTCCCTCAAGCAGTTATACAACTACTACAGCCACTACTACTACTACCACCACTACCAATAGTACTACTACTACTACTACTACTACCACCACTACTACTACCACTACTACTACCTCCACTACCAATACTACTACTACTACCACTACTACTACCTCCACTACCAATACTACTACTACTACTACCACTACTACTACTACCACTACTACCACCACTACCACTACCACTACTACTACTACCACTACCACTACTACTACTACCACTACTACCACCACTACCAATACTACTACTACTACTACCACCACCACCACCAATACTACTACTACCACCACTAATACCAATACTACTACTACTACCACTACTACTACCTCCACTACCAATACTACTACTACTACTACCACTACTACTACTACCACTACTACTACTACCACCACTACCACTACCACTACTACTACTACCACTACTACTACTACCACTACTACCACCACTACCAATACTACTACTACTACTACCACCACCACCACCAATACTACTACTACCACCACTAATACCAATACTACTACTACGACCACTACTACTACTAATACCACTGCTACCACAACCTAAACTATCACTGCCACCACTAACACCATTACAACTATCAATACTACTACCAGTAGTCAACTTAGTAGAATACAATAGTAAGAAAAGGTCGTTGGTCTCCCTCAAGCAGCCAAACTATCACCACTACCACTACCACTACTACTACCGTTACCACTACAACCACTATTACTACTACTACCACTACTACTACAGCTACAATCAATATATCTAAATAGTAAACTATACTCAACTGAAACCAACAGCATGGTACGATATGGTCCTTTTCAATCAATACCATTCTCTGACCTAGTTCTATATAGATATATTTAGAATTCCTGTTCTATGAAGACCTCTCTACATGTACATGCATATATGCATATACATACACCTACAAACACATATACATACATATACATACACATATACATACCTATAAATACACATACATATACTTATCCAATACCATCACCACCATGTAAAATTAGAATTGAAGTGGGTTGAAATATATATATATATGTATATATATATAGTAATTGTTTCTACTTTTGGCACAAGGCCAGCAATTACCCAGTGTATTACTGGTACTTTATTTTATCGACCCCGTAAGGATGAAAGGCAAAGTCAACCTCGGCGGGATTTGAACTCAGAATGGCAAGGGCCGTAACTCTATGCGTCAAAGCATGGCGTCCGACCCTCTACCGATACTGCCAATCCACCGTATATAGTAATAATAATAAATTTGAAGACTAAAATCCAAAGAGGGCTCGATAAGGATAAATATATATCAAATGTATAAGAACTATATATATATATATATATATACAATATATTAATAACTGGAAACTATATTTATAAAGTCATAATTATTTTATTATATATATTTGAAGGGCAAACAAGGCAAATTTTAGTGCGCTTTCATCAGATAAAATACAAATTTGTTTTATAAATATTGACATACCCGCATAAAGACAACCTTAATGGTTGAGGTTCGCTGGATAATCGACCCTCAACCGTTAAGGTTGTCTTTATGTGGATATGTCAATATTTATAAAACAAATTTGTAATTTATCTGATGAAAGCGCACTAAAATTTGTCTTGTTTGCCCTTGAAATATATATAATAAAATAATTATGGTTTTATAAATATAGTTTCCATTTATTAATATATTGAATATTTACTCCACAAATTGTTGAGTGCTTTATATCAGTTATAAACATTTTAAAGCTTGTTGAATCCCAACAAATTAAATATAACTTCTGCATATATATATATACATATATATATATATGTGTGTGTATATATATATACATGTGTATATATATGTATATGTATATATATGTGCATGTGTGTGTATATGTATATATGTATATATATATATGTATATATATATATGTATATATATACGTATATATATATATAAGCAAAGAGATATTTAATTTGTTGTTTATTCCACAAATATATTTATAACAGATTCGAAGCACTCGACAGAGTTTCTGGAGTATAATATAAATGATATTAATAAATGGAAACTATATTTATAAAACCATATTTATTCTATTATATATATTTCAAGGGTACCAAAACTTAGGTACGTCCTCATCAGATAAAATACAAAATTTGTTTTATAAATAGTGACACACCCAGGAATCAGACCTTAACAGTTCAGGTTCTGTTTGGATAGTGATAAGATAGAGGGAAAAAGGGGAAGAAAGGAAAAAGAACAAATATTTCAAATTATTTTGATGAATATGCAAATGAAGTTGAAGCGTAGGGCTGAAAAAAAAATCGTTATTTTTAGACTCTAGGTAGATTTAAATAAGAAAGAGAAGCTTATATTAATATTTGAGTGTACATGAATTTACAAATTAAAACGTTAAAAATTAAAAATTAAAATGTTGTTGAAATATAACTAAAGCATGAGTTATAATATTATATATATAATCATTATAATTAGATTATATGAGGAATTATGGTTGTAAGTACGTTTTAACTTATTATATTACAACAGGTTATAAATATATAAATATCTATATAGATAAATAAATATATAAATATTATTGGTGATTATATATTCTGTTATTTTTAATAGATATATAACACACATATTAATTTGTTTACATTTTCAATATATATTACGAAGGATGTTGAGTTTACATTTTAAATATATAGTTAAAGGAAAAGATAACTCCAATATTAGTTGTTAAACTATTGACGTTAGATTTTACTTAGAAAATGCGGAATGTATGTAGTGTAAGATTATAAGGTATTTTATATTACATGTTTTCAAGGATGAGAATTTCAATTATATATGTATTTAGATACTATCTACGTCGATACTGTGTGAAAAGTTCAAAGGAAGAAAAATATTATTAGAGATGTCAAGAGTGTATTTAGAAAACTACCATAAAAAGAGGATATCATTCAAAATATCAATTAAAGAATATATCAATCTAAAAAAAAAACAATATCATTGGTAAAAATATTAAATTAAGAAAAAGGAAAAGATCATTTAAAAAAAAAAACACTAAACATAACCAGAGGCATTGTAAAGATATATAAGATGTGGTCAAGTGAAATGAATATTATAAATTTAAAATACTTCGGAAAGTCGATTTTTGGCAATGTCTGCAAGAACTGAATATCTCATTTTTTAAATTTATAGAATTTTGGCATTTAAGTATATAAAACATTTCTTCGATACACAAATGATAAATTCTTGAAAGAGCCATATTTCGGTATGCTGGTGCTTTCGAAATCGTTCCCCAAGAGATTGAATAGTCAATATTATTGTCCTTTAAATACCAAATTTGATGAAAGTGATGTGGAAGATTTTTATCGGATCTATTAAATGTATGTTTGTGATTATACCAGCGTTCTTTGAATTTTGTAGAAGTGACTCCTAATAGTTAAATATTTTTGTCTCTAGTTTTTACTGTGCATTTGTATATTACGTTTTTATCTGGGCAATTGTTCTGTAAAGGACAGTTTGATTTAATTCTACAGTTACATTTTCGAGAGTTATTGTTACTAGGAACGGTACTATTATTATTAGTATGAATATTGTTATCTTGGTTTGTTTGGTTAGGGTTTAAATTTAAGTTTCTATTGTTAATTCTATTTATATTTTGTGCTATGTTCATAGTAGTAGAGTAATATAGTTTAATAGTATGTCTGTTAAAAATGGAATGGTATCTGTGGGATTTGGGATAACACTTATCTAGTGCTTTGAAAAATAGGTTTGCTACAGGTGTTTTAACGCCTAATGAGATTGGGGGAGAGTACCAAATAATATTTCTAGTTCTAGTTTTTTTGTTTGATTTCCTATTTAAGTTAAATTGTTTATTATTATTATAATGAATTTTAGGATGATTTTGCATGTTATTGTTATCTAAGTATTTAATTTTATTCAAGTATCCTGCTCTATGTAAAGCCTCGTTGTAATATTCCGCCTTATTATCAAAAATATTTTTATTAGCTGAGATGCGTGAGATTCGTTGCTGGACACTATTGACTATAGTATTTTTTATATTTCTAGGATAGTTAGAGTTGAAACTTACGTAATTTAGGTTTTCATTAATTTTATGGAAAGGATAATATAGACCTGAGCTAAAGTTTAAAGTTACATCTAAGAAGTTAACAATTTTATTATTACTCTCTATTTCAGAGCGGTGGATTGGCAGTATCGGTAGAGGGTCGGACACCATGCTTTGCAGCAAAGAGTTACGGTCCTTTATGGTCTGAGTTCAAATCCCGCCGAGGTTAACTTTGCCTTTCACCCTTAAGGGATCGATAAAATAAAGTACCAGTAATACACTGGGATAATTGCTGGCCTTGTGCCAAAAGTAGAAACAATTATTACTCTCTATTTCTACTTTAAGGTTGTAGTTGTTGAAAAACTCTATGATGGATTTCTTTTTCCTATTAAGTTCACTATTGCTATGGTTTTCGATTAATCGTCGCACAACATTCCCCTCTATTTCTTAGTCTGTTTTTTTTTAGATAGATACATAGCTATAACGTAGCGCCCTTGTAATATGTCTCTGTATGTCTGGCTGTCTGCATTAGATAACGTTTTTCGAAATATTTACTTCTGCGTTCACACACGGATTTTTTTAGTTTCAGAAGATCCCGTTATGAGTGAAAGCAGCGATTCTTTGCTTAAACTTTAATCTGTTATTTTAATATATATATTCGTGTACAAATATTTTTGCATACACAAAAACAAAAACATTTATTTCACGAAAGCACAGACGGCTTATCGTCATTATTACTGTTCGAGGTTAAAGGACCACAGTCGTTCCAAGATCTGAGAACCATCAATGGCCATCAATGTTCCACTTACCGTTTGGCTTGCCAGATGCGTGGTATGTTTCACGATGACAGCCATTGGCACCTCACCCTGCAAGAAGCAGCAACTGCTAAAGTCCCTTCTCAGCTGCGAAAACTTTTTGCTATTATGCTGTACAACTGCGATCTCGCCGACCCTCTCGCACTGTGGAACAACCACCATGAAAGTCTAGCTGAGGACATAGTCCACCGCACACGCAGACACAATCCAAACGTAACATACGCTGTCGTTTTCAATGAGGCGCTCATTTGTCTTGAAAACAGTGTCCTGGAGATTGGTGGTAGGCCTCCAAGTCACTACAGCTTACCTGCTCCTGACAGGAGTGTCCAGGGGTCAACGTCTACAGTGCTTCTCCGCGAGACGTGCTACGAAATCAGTGATTCTCCCATGGTCAATTGTATGTAGGATGCTCTAGGGTGAGCTCCGCAAACAATCTCTTCATCTTTGCTCCTGAGGGCCGAACAAAAAATATTGTATACTCTGAGGCTCTAACTATGTAATTTAAATATTTTCTGTTACTTGCAATTTCCATTATGGTTGTACAAATTATTGTTTGTTAAAAAAATTGTTCTCTGTTCAGCCTTTCTTGTAACTATCAATTTTCTTTAACGTACTGGCTGCTGAACTGGGGAATCCTAAAAACTATTCAAACCCAACATCAGAGCACGTTAACCCTCGACCCCCTCGCTGACTTGAGAGGGCATGCGGTATCTTTGCACTGGAGTGTAGGGGGGATTTCTGAAAAGATAAAATGCCGGTATACCTAGTTGGACGCCAGCCGGTCGGGCCAGCTAGTATATATATATATATATAACATATATATATATATACATATATATGTATACATACTTCTACCTGGAGTTGCGACCGATAAATAGTACTAGCAACTGGAAAGATTGGCGGAAACATTGTTTCCTCGGTCCGATTTGACGAAAGTCGATCGATATATATATACACACAGACAGACAGACACACACACACACACACACACTCTCTCTCTCTCTCTCTCTCTCTCTCTCTCTCTCTCTCTCTCTCTCTGTTTAAACTATTGGGTGTTCTGGTGTAGAGGTGTGGTATGTTATACATTTATATATGTGTGTGTGTGTGTGTGTGTGTGTGTGTGTGTGTGTGTGTGTGTGTGTGTGTGTGTGTGTGTGTGTAACCCATGCTAGCATGGAAAATGTACATTGAATCATGATGATGATGATATATATCTTAGTCTTAGATTCTTCCTCGCCGTTCGGCGCATCGAGCAGTAAGTGCTCTCCAACGGTCACACGATCAGCGGCAACTTTTTCGAGACCGTGCCGCCAGGTGATGTTCGCTGCCATCAGGTCCTTCCGGAACGTTCGTCGCCAGGTGATCCTTGGACAACCCCGCCTCCGTTTACCGCCAGGCGGAGTCCAGTTCATCGCTGTTTTAAGAATGCCGTTCATTTGGCAGACGCAGAATATGGCCAGCCAGACGGCACCGACGCTCCGTGACCACTCTCTGTAGCGTCCACGACTCGGCTCGCCGCAGGATCTCTTCGTTTCGCACTCGGTCGCGCCAGGACACCAGACGGATCTTTCGCAGGCACCGCTGGTGGAAAACGTTCAGCCGTCTCTCTATTTTTGCCGTACTCTTCCAGGTCTCGCTCGCATAAAGCACTGGCGGCAGCACGATGCTCTTGTACAGGCGAAGTCTTGGTGCTAATGCTTGAAGACGACCAGACTGGGCACAGCCGCTGGAAAACTGCGGCTCCTTTGCTGATCCGACTGTTGGTGTCGAGCTCCGCGTCGCCGCTGCTTGTCAGGATGCTGCCCAGATAGGTGAAGTGATCGACTTCCTCGAGGTCCTGTTGGTTGACTCTGATCACTGGACCTGTGTTGCTGGCCGTTCTCATGACCTTGGTCTTTTTGGAGTTGATTCTCAGGCTGATCTTTTTCGCACTCTCTTGTAGGGATGTTGTTAGGGCCTGCAGATCTGCACTGTGTTCAGCGATCAAAGTGATGTCGTCAGCGAATGCCAGGTCCATCACTTCGACTGCCCTCTCCATAGGATTCCTCGACCGGGTCATTCATCCATTCGCCTTAGTACGAAATCGGCTGCCAGCAGGAAAACAGTGGAGAGAGAATGCAACCCTGTCTGACTCCGGAGACAATGTCAAAGAACTCCGTCACACCGGACTCAGTCCGCAGGCAGCAGCTGGAGTTTTCATACAGGGCCTTGAAAATGGCGATGAATCTTGCAGGAATGCCGTACAGTTGCGCAACATTCCACAGCGACTCCCGGTGTATACTGTCGAATGCCTTCTGGAAATCAATAAAATTGACCGCATTGTTCGAGAATGTTGCGTAGTGTAAAGATCTGATCCGTGCAAGATCGATTTTTTCGGAAGCCGGCTTGTTCCTCCCGAAGCACAGAGTCGACAGCCTGCCGGAGTCGACGCAGCAGCACAGTGCAGTACGCCTTGCCTGGAACTGACAGCAATGTGATACCACGCCAGTTGTTGCAGTCTGCCAGGTTTCCCTTCTTCGGCAGTTTGACGATGATACCACGCTGCCACTCAAGGGGAACCCAACCAACCCTCCAGCAGTGGTTCATCAAGTATGTCAACGCCGTTATCGTGCTCTCCTCACCGAATTTCAACAGCTCAGCAGAGATCTTATCCAGTCCGCCTGCTTTGCCGTTCCTCAAGTGGTTAATCGCATCTCTCGTCTCTTGCTTGGTGATATGGTCCTCACAGACTTGAGTACCTCAGTGATTGCTGGAGTCTCTGTGGTCAAGTCTATCAGGGCGACCGGATTTGGTTGGTTCAGCCTCTCCCGGAAGTGCTCCATCCATCTCTGCTCCTGTTCCACTCCAGTGGTCAACGTCTTGCCATGTTTGTCCCTCATTGGCATGCTGGCACCGCTCGACATTCCTGTCAACTCCCTCACGATACAGAACAGTGCTTTTGTGTCGTTTCGACCAGCAGCTTCCTCTGCCTCAGCACCCTTTTTCTCCAGCCAGTCACGTTTGTCTCGCCGTCAGCTTCGCTTTACCAGTCGATCGATTTGGCGGTATACGGCATCTCTTTTCTTTTGGTCTTCCTCCGATTTGACAGAATCTCGCTCGACTTTTGCCTTTTTTCGTCTGTCAATGAGGTCCTACGTTGGTTCTTGGATCCATTTTTCCCTCCTGGATCCTCGTCTTCGACCAATAGTTTTTTGTGCTGCCTCAGTCACCGCTGTCGTTAACATCGTCCATTGATCCAGATCTGCAGCCTCACTCAACTGTTGGAATCGGTTGTGTAGCGCCAGTTGGTACAGTCGCGCTTGACCGGGATACCTCAGCTTCTCCACTGCATATGGCTTTGGTCTTTCCTGTCGTGTCGGTTTCTTCAGGCACAGCTGAAGTTCCGCACACAGTAGGTGGTGGTCTGAGCCCACGTCCGCACCTTGGTACACTCTGACGTCACGTACCGAGGACCACCAGCGCTGGTTGATGCAGATGTAGTCGATCTCGTTTCGGCTTTTCTGGTCCGGAGACTGCCAAGTAGCTTTGTGAATCGCCTTGTGTTTGAAATAGGTGTTGCTAATGCACAAGCTGTTGATGGCACAAAACAGCTGCAGTCTCTCGCCATTGTCCGTGGTGACCGCAGCAGAACCGAATGGCCCAGTGACCTGTTCCAGTTCCTGTCTGTTGCAGCCAATCATTAAATGATTTCCAAAAATTCATTAAAGTTGTTTTCATTTTGTCAATTTACAGGGAAATTCATATTTTCTGGCATTTTGTCCAATCCTTGCTAGCAGGAAAGTGGACATTAAAATGACAATGAATGCCATAATATTTACATACCTAATATTAGATATGTGTATATATTTATACACCTTGGTGCAGTCGTAGTTACACACGCTGTATTTATACAAATATAATTTTATGTGTTTATATATATATATATATATATATATCAGCATCATCATCATCATCATCATTACTGTTTTACGTTCATTCTTCCACGCTAGCATGGGCTAGACGGGTTGTCCTGTTGTGGGCAGTGGCCGGTCAGCTGACCTTGTCTTGCTCATACTGGAACTGATTCTGGCTTGATTTTCACACATGTAAATATACACCTATATATTTACACACACGCACACACACACATATATATATACAGTATATATATATATATATATATGCCAAAACTGTACATATGTATATAAAATGAAACCCCAGGCCTGTTTCAGAGGACAGAAACTCTGGTTAAGTATTGACTCAATCTGTCTGTGACAACTTGCTCCAAACCTATACCAGCATGGAAGAGATCATGATGATGATGATGATGATGTTAGGATTAAAGACAAGTGGTGTATAGTTGATTAGGCTTATCCCCAGTATATTACTGGTTCCACAAACTACAACACTCTGTCCATCAATCAGTCAGAGATATTAAGAAATTGTAATGTTGCTGCTTTTAAATTTAACAATTATAGTGAACTACAAATCCACATCTGGTGTAATGATATCACTCCAGTTGTAGTGACCCACTGATCCAGATCTAGTGTAATGATATCATAACAATTGTAATGAACCATTGATCTAGATCTGGTGTAATGATATCATAACAGTTGTAGTGACCCATTGATCCAGATCTGGTGTAATGATATCACACCAGTTGTAGTGAACCACTGATCCAGATCTGGTGTAATGATATCACACCAGTTGTAGTGAACCACTGATCCAAATCTGGTGTAATAGTTGTTTCTACTTTTTTGGCACAAGGCCAGCAATTACTCAGTACATTACTGGTACTTTATTTTATCGACCCCGTAAGGATGAAAGGCAAAGTGAACCTCGGCGGGATTTGAACTCAGACCGTAAAGGGACGTAACTATTCTGGAAAGCATCCGACTCTCTACCGATACTGCCAATAATATCACACCAGTTGTCATTTGTAGTGAACCAGTGATCTAGATCTGGTGTAATGATATCAAACCAGTTGTAATGAACCACTGATCCAGATCTGGTGTAATGATATCATACCAGTTGTAGTGAACCATTGATCCAGATTTGGTGTAATGATACCATAACAATTGTTGAGACCAAATGATCCAGATCTGGTGTAATGATATCACACCAGTTGTTGTGACCTAATGATCCAGATTTGGTGTAATGATATCATAACAGTTGTAGTGACCCAATGAACCAGATCTGGTCTAATAATATCACATAATCAAACAACACATATACGTAAACATTTGACTGTCATCATTATCACCACTATCATCATCTCCATCATTGTCATCATCATCATCATCATCATCATCACCATCATCCCCACTATCATCATCATCCTTGTTGTCATCATCCTCATCCCAACTATCATTATCATCCTTATCATTATCATCTCCACTATCAACATCATCATTTAACATCTGCTTTCCCTGCTAGCAAAGGTTGGACAGGTCATCACAGACCAAGTGAGTGTTCAATTTGAGCGACGGATCTCACATTCTACAGAGCACACACATGGCATCAGAACTTGGAAGGTCATCATATCTGTGACACGACTAAAGAGCCCCTCCTACCCATTGTTAGGCAAGTTTTCTACAGCTGGATTGTCTTCCTATAACACAGGGTGTATCATGAAAGCTCTTTAGTTAAACAGCCTAGTTGCCTAAGTATGGACTTCATCAATCATGTTTGATCTTTAATCAGAAGTATCTTTTCAGACTGGTATGCAGAGTGCAGCAGAAAACTGTCCCATAATTTACACAGTAACCATGTAAACTAAGGGTGGCTTTTTGCTGCACCCTATATTGCAATTTGTACTGACAATTCTATCTCCAAATCCTATTTTATTGATTCTAAGGTTTTATGTCTCCCATACTCTTTCTTCTGTATATTAATCCTTTTCATACAAAACCCCTAAACTGCCCCTGATTCTCAGATACAAAGCTGTCTATTTTAAGTTGTTTATGTATGTATCTATAAACCCATAAGTCCTGCAGGAGTCTTGGGGGCAATGCAGTGACATACGGCATTTCCAGGGCATTTCTTAAACCTAGTCTGAATATAGCAGATTCTTTCAGAGAGGATAGAGAGTTTTATAAATGTAAGAAAGAAAGATATATAGAGGAAGAATTGACCCCAGTACTAGACTGCTACTTTTTTTATCAACTTAGAATAGATGAATGGCAAACTTGATCTCAGCAGGATTTGAATAGGGAGAGCAGAGAGCCATAACAAATACCGCAAAGCATTCTATCCGACATTCAAATGGCTTGACCAATTTGACACCTAAGAGATGTCAATATTCACCTAAAAAATATCCATAATAATTTCATATAATATCCTTTATTGAGTTATGTTCCAAATACAAAATAATGAGAAAATTAGTTATATTTCTAAATCCTTCTGAATTCTTGATAATTTTCTAAATTATTTGAAAATCATAGGCAGTGTCTTTAATTAGAAATATGGTAATGAAAGGGTTAATTATAATCTACTTCCTATTACAACTAACTCTAAACTCTCTGCTACAGATGATACAGCCATTCACTGCAGCTTTACTTTCTACATTCACAACATTATCCACATTCAGCATAGACATTCAAGCTACTCATACACAGCTTCTAAAGAGAGGCCACAAATAGCTCACTTATATTGTACAAAATTTAATTGTACAAAGACATGATCACTACACATGTTAAATGAACAGTCATACAATATACTCTTCCTTTGTACTACTACTACTACTTCTTCTTCATCCACTTATTCCTGAGAGGGTCGTGAGGGCAGAGTCCTCAAACACCCCTTCCAGAGAGTCATGTCAGAAGCAACCATCTCCAAATGATATCACTGGATCCCCAAGCAAGACCAGCCAAGCTCATAGATGTTATCCAACCATCTTGCTCAAGGTCTACCCCTGGGTTTCCTGCCAGTTGATTTTGCCCATATAATCTATTCTTTGTACTTAATTTGTTTGTTTTTTAATGACATAATTGCAGTCAAGGGACATGCCTCATATTTTTTGGTTCCACAAAAAAAACAAAAACCCAGTACACTCTATAAAATAGAAGTGATGATGCCATGAAAAAGCACAGCCAGTACACTCTATAAGATGACATTAGGAAAGGTATTTAACCATAAAATCAATACCAAGTATGAAATATATGGCATATGAGCAAGATGAAGTCATTTTAACCCATCTGGTCTCAGTGACAACTCACCCAACTTATGCTAGCATGAAAATCAGACATAAAATGATGATAGTTGGAAGAAAGGCAATGATTTCAGAGCCTACAAGACAAGGGACTGGAAGTTATCATGATCCAAATGGAAACAGTTACATTTAAAATTCACCTAAAAGTCATTACATAATTTTTATTTTTAACCCTTTAGCAGTTAAATTAGCTGTATTCAGCCAGAATTCTCTCACTTCTGTCTATTCAAACTGGCTATAACCAGCCGCTCATACTGATGTTAAGGTATTGTTTTCAAAATAAATTATATCAAAATCTCATAGACTCGATATTATGTCTTTCTCTGGGTATATTGTATATCTACAACTACATTATCCAACGTGTCCCTTCTTTTTATAAGTTGGTACTGTCTAATTTGAGGGTGATTTGGTTGCTATTTTTAACAGCTCTGTTGACTATGTAGTGGCTATCTTGTACAATAAATGAGGCTGCTATTTCTAGTAGGTCAAACGACCACATGGAGGCCTTTCTTATGGCCCTGTATATCTGGTGATTTCCTGTGGTGACTATATATATATATCCAGGGAGTGTAACGTGGAGTTACTGTAGGTTCATCCGGGTGAACACTCAATGTTTAGGTTCACGTCAATATCAAGGTGTAGAACTAGACAGAGTGTAGTAAAATAGTACAAAGACGAATGGTTACTCCTTCATTACATTTATTGGTTGGTGACACACGTTTCGCTATTGATCAGCTCAAGCTTCGATCTGTATTGATCTGGCCCGACTCTGGAATCAAAAGCTTGTTGGACCTCTGTAGTAGTAATGACAGAATATATATACACACACACATCATTTTCATCATTTCATTTTACGTCCACTTTTCCCTGCTTGCAAGGGTGGGACGGGAACTGATTCTGGCTTGATTTCTACAGCTGGATGCCCTTCCTAACACCAACCTCATTTACAGTGAGTGCTGGGTGCTTTTTTGCCGTGGCACCTCCACGACCACTTTACAGTGGAATGATAGGGGTCCCTATCATTTCTATAGCTGAGTAAACTGGAGCAATGTGAAATAAAGTGACTTGCTCAAGGAAACAACACATCACCCGGTCTGAGAATTGAACTCACAACCTTTCGATTGCAAGGCCAATGCTCTAACCACTAAGCCATGTGCCTCCATATATATATATATATATACACACACACACACACACACACACACACACACACACACACACACATATATATATATAAGGTTTTATGATATGTAATTGCAACAGTTTTATTGATTTGATAGATTAATTAATTGATCTGCAAATCCTTATTTTTTTTATTTTTTATTTATTGTAGGGCGGTGGATTGGCAGTATCGGTAGAGGGTCGGACGCCATGCTTTGACGCATAGAGTTACGGCCCTTGCCATTCTGAGTTCAAATCCCGCTGAGGTTAACTTTGCCTTTCATCCTTATGGGGTCGATAAAATAAAGTATCAGTAATGCACTGGGTATTTGCTGGCCTTGTGCCAAAAGTAGAAACAATTATTTTTTTTATTTTTGCAAATGTATTTCATTAAAATTGAAACAAACTTAGATTTTCTGTATCTATCCTTTGTGATCGTGTCTCTATTTTTTGTATTCCTGGGGAAGGGCTAAAGCCCAACATGTCAAACTTTCTTTCCCCTTTTCCATATAAAGAGTGAAACTAATAAGACGTTTTTTAACTGTTTCGTTATTACCTTGAACTATATATATATATATATCATCATCAACATCATCATCATCATCATCATTTTACGTCCATTTTTCCCTGCTTGCAAGGGTTGGACGGGTCCTATTCAGCACAACATCTGTCCACCCATCACGGTCCTTCATCATCTTCACCGCGAGCTTCAGCGATCTGAGGTCTGCTCTCACCACCTCCACCCATGTTTTTCGTGGTCTACCTCTACCACGTCTTTCTTCAACTGGCATTTCCTGGCACTTCTTCACCCATCGGTCATCCTCCATGCGCATCACATGTCCATACCATCGCAGTTTCCTCTCTCACACACTACAATCTATCCCTCTCAGACATAGTTTCTCTTTCAACTTGTCTATACTTAGTCATTCACGCACATTGACATTGCACATCCAACAGAGCATCTTTGCCTCATTTCTCACCAGCCATCATATGCAGCATCATATAACCGGCCTTTCGTACGCAGGGAGAAACCCTTCTTTGTTAGCAGAGGAAGCAGCTCCCTAAACTTCTTCCAACCCATCCTTATTCTAGATACTATGGCCTAGGAACACTCCCCTCTCATGCTAATCTGATCTCCTAGGTACCGGAAGCTATCCACCACTTCTATAGCACCCGCCTGCATTTGAAAAATGTGTCTATCAATGCGACTTCTACTGTCTAATTTCCCTGTACATCTACTGCATACGTATTTCTCCCTACCTGTTAGTTTGCCTGCTATCTTACTACATCTCTTGTGTACCCAAGATCTGCATTGTGTACATTTTATAGAATTTATGCCAGTTCCTTTTCTGCATATCGAACATGGCCATTTCCCTGATGGAATCAGAGTTTTGTCCTCTTTTCTATCCATCAACACTTTTGTTTTAGCTAGGTTCTCTCTCAGTCCTCTTGATTCCAGCTGCTGTTTCCATAGCCAGAATTTATTCTCTAGCTCCTCTACTAATTCTGCTATAAGAACCAGATCGTCAGCATAGGGAAGTTCCCATGGACAGCCAGTCTTATACTCCTCTGTTATGGCTTGGAGGACTATAATAAACAAGAGCGGGCTGACATATATATGTCATCATCGTCATTATCATTATCATCGTTTAATGTCTATTTTCCATGCTAGCATGCGTGAGGCATGTTGTCCTGTTTGAGGCAAGCTGGGTCAGGTGATCGTATCTTGCTCATATACAACTGTTTCTGGCTAGGTTTCTATGGCTGGATGCCCTCCCTAATGCTAACCACATTTACAGTGTGGACTGGGTGCTTTTTGTCATGAAACCTACACAACCACTTTACAGTGTGGGCTGGGTACTTTTTACCGTGAAACCTACACAACCACTTTACAGTGTGGGCTGGGTACTTTTTACCGTGAAACCTACACAACCACTTTACAGTGTGGGCTGGGTACTTTTTACCGTGAAACCTACATGACCACTTTACAGTGTGGGCTGGGTACATTTTACCGTGAAACCTACATGACCACTTTACAGTGTGGGCTGGGTACATTTTATCGTGACACCTACATGACCACTTTACAGTGTGGGCTGGGTACATTTTATCGTGACACCTACATGACCACTTTACAGTGTGGGCTGGGTACATTTTATCGTGACACCTACATGACCACTTTACATATCTATATTTCCCTCCCTCTCCCCCTTCTTCTCTGACCATTCTTACACTCAATATGAAGTTATATTTTAACCTGATTTAATTACTACTCCAGCCAAGTTGTTTCTGCTCAGATTTCATATGTATTGTCTTCTCTCTATTACTTCCACTGCTACTACTGTGGCTGTTGCTCTTATACTCTAGCAATCACGATATCACCTGATCTGTACTGTAACAATAATTTTATCACATGTATCTACGTTACACTTGATCTACCTGTACTGTAACAATCCCCTATACCCATGTCTCACCTGATGTATATATACTCTAACAATCACCATGTTACTAGTACCTATTCCACACCTGATCTACCTATCCTCTAACAATCAATGTATCACCTGTACTTACCCCACACTTGATCTACCTGTACTATAACAATCAACATATCACCTGTACCTAGCCCTCACCTGATCTACACATACTGTAACAATCAACATATCACCTGTACCTCAACCACACCTGGTCTACCTGTATTCTAACAATCATCATATCACCTGTATCTAGACCACACCTGGTCTACCTGTACTGTAACAATCACCATATCACCTGTACCTAGACCACACCTGGTCTACCTGTATTCTAACAATCACCATATTACCTTACCTAGACCACACCTGATCTACCTGTATTCTAACAATCACCATATCACCTGTACCTAGACCACACCTGGTCTACCTGTACTGTAACAATCACCATATCACCTTACCTAGACCACACTTGGTCTACCTGTACTGTAACAATCACCATATCACCTGTATCTAGACCACACCTGGTCTACCTGTATTCTAACAATCACCATATCACCTGTATCTAGACCACACCTGGTCTACCTGTATTCTAACAATCATCATATCATCTGTATCTAGACCACACCTGGTCTACCTGTATTCTAACAATCACCATATCACCTGTATCTAGACCACACCTGGTCTACCTGTACTGTAACAATCACCATATCACCTGTACCTAGACCACACCTGGTCTACCTGTACTGTAACAATCACCATATCACCTGTACCTAGACCACACCTGGTCTACCTGTACTGTAACAATCACCATATCACCTTACCTAGACCACACCTGGTCTACCTGTACTGTAACAATCAACATATCACCTGTACCTAGACCACACCTGGTCTACCTGTACTGTAACAATCAACATATCACCTGTACCTAGACTACATCTGGTCTACCTGTACTGTAACAATCACCATATCACCTGTACCTAGACCACACCTGGTCTACCTGTACTGTAACAATTACCATATCACCTGTACCTCAACCACACCTGGTCTACCTGTACTGTAACAATCACCATATCACCTGTACCTAGACCACACCTGGTCTACCTGTACTGTAACAATTACCATATCACCTGTACCTCAACCACACCTGGTCTACCTGTACTGTAACAATCACCATATCACCTGTACCTAGACCACACCTGGTCTACCTGTACTGTAACAATCACCATATCACCTGTACCTAGACCACACCTGGTCTACCTGTACTGTAACAATCACCATATCACCTTACCTCGACCACACCTGGTCTACCTGTACTGTAACAATCACCATATCACCTGTACCTAGACCACACCTGGTCTACCTGTGCTCTAACAATCACCATTCCTCACCTGTACTAAATACTTTGCTGCAGTATGGTTACCAGCCTGCTAGAAGCAGCAGCCAAATCCCGCTCACAACTTATTGCCCTTTTAAATGTACAACACATTAGATACTGTAGTTTTAGTTATATTGTTTTGAAACAAAAACAGGGTGGTCATGGATGAAACGACTACCTTAAGTAGCAGTCAAGTACTGAGCTCAACTTTACATTTCATCCTAGGGCATTCGATAGAATATGCAACAGTGAAGTACTGAAGTCAACTTTACATTTCATCCTCCCAGACTCGTCGATAGAATAAGTAACAGTCAAGTACTGACTTTCACTTTACATTTCATCCTCCTAGGGTTGTCAATAAAATAAGTAACAGTCAAGTACTGACTTTCACTTTACATTTCATCCTCCTAGGGTCGTCAATAAAATAAGTAACAGTCAAGTTCTGACTTACACTGTACATTTCATCATCCTAGGGTCGTTAATAAAATAAAGTAGCAGTCAAGTACTGGAGTCATTATAATCAACTGCCCCTCCCTCTCTCCTTCATCAAAAAAAAATTCTGATTCTGTGCTTATGTAAGAAATCATTATATATACTTCCCCTTCAAACATTTTAATATCTGTGACAGCATCAATAAAGTGTTAGTAATAATGCCTGATAGCATTTAGTTATGGTCCTTTATGAACTAAGCTCAAACCCTACAAAGGTCAACTTGATCTTTCATGTTTCAAAAATTGATAAAAGAAAACTTGAGTTAACCTTTTAGTATTTAAACCAGCTGCATCCAGCCAGAATTCTTTTACCATTTCTGTTCAAACTGGCCGTAACCAGCCACTCATACTAATGTTAAGGTATTGTTCTCAAAATAAATAATATCAAAATCTTATAGATTCGATATTAAGTGAGATAATTATTGTTTCTACTTTTGGCACAAGGCCAGCAATTACCCAGTGCATTACTGGTACTTTATTTTATCGACCCCGTAAGGATGAAAGGCAAAGTTAACCTCGGCGGGATTTGAACTCAGAATGGCAAGGACCGTAACTCTATGCGTCAAAGCATGTCGTCCGACCCTCTACCGATACTGCAAATTCACCGCCCATTAAGTGAGATAATTATGTGAGGTAAAGCCTTTACCATAAAAATATGATAGTATATATAGAGTAATGTAAATGCTAAAGGGTTAAATTTAATAGTCAATATTCATGTTTAGGTTTGTGATTACTGTATGCTCTGAATAGACGGAATGGTAAATATGTTGTTATCTCAGAAGGTTGTTAGGGAAATGTCTTGGAGAATGGTGAGAGAGATGTATGAGCTGCATCAAGCAGAATCTCCCTCGCAGTCCTCATTCCTGCAGAAGGCCATCTCTATCCCGATTACATTAAGTAGAATCGTGGTTTGAGGACCAAGGACAGCAGATATTTCCACCAGATATGAGTTGGAGGATCAAAGACAGCAGATTTTTCCACCACATATGGGTTTGAGAATCAAGGACAATAGATATTTCCACTACATATAGGTTTGAAGATCAAGGACAGCAGATATTTCCACCAGATATGGGTTTGAGGATCGAGGACTTCTATATAAATTTAAATCTTCCATAATTTTATATAAGAAACATTTGTTAAATTACTCCCGTCTTACAGGGGGGACTGGGCGCTTTTTTATCATAGTACCAGCACTATCACTTTATCGGGTGAACTCGCTGCTTTTTGTCCTGATACCAGCATAACCACCATAGAGAATTTACTGGGTAGTTTACAGGATGGACTGGGTGTATTTTTACCATAATACCATCACTACCACTTTACATGGTGGACTGGGTGTTTTTATCATAGCACCATTATTACCACTTTAGATGGATTTCCCCTGTAATTTATTCGTAAAAAGTAATAACTTTTACAGACTAAACCTTTATTCCAGCCATGACAGACACAACAGTTCCAGGAATGTCAGATTTAAAATTCTTAGGATTTAACAACCTTTTGTATCAATCTTATATCTTATTCATTGCCCTTATGTGAGACAGGAAGCACAACTTCACGCCAACAGTCTCTGTTTCCCATCAAGATTTGTAGGTCATCCTTGTCATTTCCAGCATCTCTTGCTATGGTATCCTAGTATCTGAGTTTTGTGCTAAAGGAGATCTCTCACAATAAGCGGTCTGAAACCATCTCATCTTTTGTGTAGAAGCAGTGAGCAGCAAACCTTGTATGACGTTTAATCAGTCGTGCACTTACTTTGGGGATTGTTCCATATATCTGATTAAGTCTGTTCCATATATCTGATTGTCAGCCTTTTTCAGAAGGGTCGTGTAACATCTATCTAAAGAGCTCTGTAGACAGGAGTGCAAGGTCCACGTCTCAAAAACTACAGAGAAAGATACTCTTCTATTGTTCTAAACCAGCTGAAACATTTTTTATACTCAGAGTTGCTGAATCATGGAACAAACTACCTGAATCAGTTGTTAGCTGTTGGGACACTGCATAACTTCAAAACTTCCATGCTTCCAGAAATTCGCCAACATTACACTTGATATGTATGTGGGTGTGTATCTTGACTCATACACTGTTCACTTTCCTGACATTTGTACATCATTCTATGTACTGTACATGCACCTTTCATGAGTTGTAGTGCACCTGAGCACTGTATACAATCATTTTCATTATTATTATTCGTAGGTGTATTGACAGTAGATCATCAGACACCATGCTTTCTAGCATGGAGTTGTGGCCCTTTGCGTTCTGAGTTCAAATCCCATCGAGATTGGCTTTGCCTTTCATCCTTGTGGGGTCGATAAAATAAAGCACCAGTAATGCACTGGGTAATTGCTGGCCTCATGCCAAAAGTAGAAACAATTATTATTTGGCAGTATCGGTAGAGGGTCGGATGCCATGCTTTGACGCATAGAGTTATGGCCCTTGCCATTTTGAGTTCAAATCCCGCCGAGGTTAACTTTGCCTTTCATCCTTACGGGGTCGATAAAATAAACTACCAGTAATACATTGGGTCATTGCTGGCCTTGTGCCTAAAGTAGAAACAATTATTAATATTAAGTTTGTTTGGTATATTAGATTTCTAAACTTTATCAAGCTTATGAAATGTATTCCAGGCTAGAGCTCTACGTATTATGTTGAACTATCGGCTTAGTTTGCTCTGGTATATGTAGAATTATCTACTGTTTATGTACATGTATGTGTGTGTTTGTATGAGTATGTATGCGTTTGTATGAGTATGTATGTGTTTGTATGAGTATGTATGTGTTTGTGCGGGTATGTGTGTGTTTGTATGAGTATGTATGTGTTTGTATGAGTATGTATGTGTTTGTATGAGTATGTATGTGTTTGTGTGGGTATGTATGTGTTTGTATGAGTATGTATGCGTTTGTATGTGTTTGTGTGGGTATGTATGTGTTTGTATGAGTATGTATGTGTTTGTATGAGTATGTATGTGTTTGTATGAGTATGTATGTGTTTGTGTGGGTATGTATGTGTTTGTGTGGGTATGTATGTGTTTGTATGAGTATGTATGTGTTTGTATGAGTATGTATGTGTGTGTGTGGGTATGTATGTGTTTGTGTGGGTATGTATGTGTTTGTATGAGTATGTATGTGTTTGTATGAGTATGTATGTGTTTGTGTGGGTATGTATGTGTTTATATAAGTATGTATGTGTTTGTATGAGTATGTATGTGTTTGTGTGGGTATGTATGTGTTTGTGTGGGTGTGTATGTGTTTGTATGAGTATGTATGTGTTTGTATGAGTATGTATGTGTTTGTGTGGGTATGTATGTGTTTGTATGAGTATGTATGTGTTTGTATGAGTATGTATGTGTTTGTATGAGTATGTATGTGTTTGTATGAGTATGTATGTGTTTGTGTGGGTATGTATGTGTTTGTGTGGATATGTATGTGTTTGTATGAGTATGTATGAGTATGTATGTGTTTGTGTGGGTATGTATGTGTTTGTGTGGGTATGTATGTGTTTGTATGAGTATGTATGTGTTTGTGTGGGTATGTATGTGTTTGTGTGGGTGTGTATGTGTTTGTGTGGGTGTGTATGTGTTTGTATGAGTATGTATGTGTTTGTATGAGTATGTATGTGTTTGTATGAGTATGTATGTGTTTGTATGAGTTTGTATGTGTTTGTGTGGGTATGTATGTGTTTGTATGAGTATGTATGTGTTTGTGTGGGTATGTATGTGTTTGTATGAGTATGTATGTGTTTGTATGAGTATGTATGTTTGTATAAGTATGTATGTGTTTGTATGAGTATGTATGTGTTTGTGTGGGTATGTATGTGTTTGTATGAGTATGTATGTGTTTGTATGAGTATGTATGTGTGTGTGTGGGTATGTATGTGTTATTGTGGGTATGTATGTGTTTGTATGAGTATGTATGTGTTTGTATGAGTATGTATGTGTTTGTGTGGGTATGTATGTGTTTGTATAAGTATGTATGTGTTTGTATGAGTATGTATGTGTTTGTGTGGGTATGTATGTGTTTGTGTGGGTGTGTATGTGTTTGTATGAGTATGTATGTGTTTGTATGAGTATGTATGTGTTTGTGTGGGTATGTATGTGTTTGTATGAGTATGTATGTGTTTGTATGAGTATGTATGTGTTTGTATGAGTATGTATGCGTTTGTATGAGTATGTATGTGTTTGTGTGGGTATGTATGTGTTTGTGTGGATATGTATGTGTTTGTATGAGTATGTATGTGTTTGTATGAGTATGTATGTGTTTGTGTGGGTATGTATGTGTTTGTGTGGGTATGTATGTGTTTGTATGAGTATGTATGTGTTTGTGTGGGTATGTATGTGTTTGTGTGGGTGTGTATGTGTTTGTGTGGGTGTGTATGTGTTTGTATGAGTATGTATGTGTTTGTATGAGTATGTATGTGTTTGTATGAGTATGTATGTGTTTGTATGAGTTTGTATGTGTTTGTGTGGGTATGTATGTGTTTGTATGAGTATGTATGTGTTTGTGTGGGTATGTATGTGTTTGTATGAGTATGTATGTGTTTGTATGAGTATGTATGTTTGTATAAGTATGTATGTGTTTGTATGAATATGTATGTGTTTGTGTGGGTATGTATGTGTTTGTATGAGTATGTATGTGTTTGTATGAGTATGTATGTGTGAGCTTGTGTGAGTGTGTTGTGTGTGTGTGTGTATGTGCGTGTTATTTTATCAATATTTCTAAATATATGGTATACAAATATGTTCATGTATACACACATGCACATACATACACATATGTATACATACATATATATATATATATACACACACAAACATAATAAAGTGAGAGGGTGAAAGTAAGGCAGTGAAAGAGAGGGAGTGGTAGAAGAAGGGTTAGAGAGGAAGAGAAAATGAAAGATAGTGATAGTGTAAAAGAGAGAAAGAGAGAGAGGGAGAGAGGGGGAGAGAAAGGGAAAGAGGGAGAGAGTAGGAGAGAGATGTAGAGGGAGAGAGAGGACAAAAAAGATGAGAAAGTAGTTAAGATGAAGAGATAGATAAACATACATACCTCTAGCAACATGTTAGTAATTCCATATTTGGTTAAAAGCCAAATATGTGTGTATGTATGTGTGCCTGTGTGTTGATGTATGTGTGTATGTGCATGTGTGTCTATGCATATGTGTTTGTATGTGTATATATGTGTATGTATATATGTGTATGTATATGGGTGTGTGCATGTGTATGTGTATAAATATATATATATATATATACATATATGTGTGTGTGTGCATATGTGTGTATATGTATGCATGCATGTGTGTGGATGTGTATGTGTGTATATGTATATGTGTGCATACATGTGTGTGGATGTGTGGATGTGTGCATATGTGTAGATGTGTGTATACCTGTATATATATATATAATTTAGTTTGACTTCAAATTTACCTCCAAGTATCTTGTAAAGATAAAATGTGATATTTATGTTACACATCATGTATAATTTACTATCACACATCTATTGCCAGGAAACTGTGGTGATATCAATCTGTGTTATATACTGTGGTGATATCAGCCTGTGTTATGTACTGTAAAGATATCAGCCTGTGTTATATAGTGTAAAGATATCAACCTGTGTTATACTGTGAAGATATCAGCCTATGTTATACTGTAAAGATATCAGCCTGTGTTATACTGTGGAGATATCAGCCTGTGTTATATACTGTAAAGATATCAGCCTGTGTTATATACTGTAAAGATATCAGCCTGTGTTATACAGTGGAGATATCAGCCTGTGTAATACTGTGGAGATATCAGCCTGTGTTATATACTGTAAAGATATCAACCTGTGTTATACTGTGAAGATATCAGTCTCTGTTATACTGTGGAGATATCAGTTTTAGATATACATATTGTGGTGATATCAACCTGTGTTATACTGTATAGATATACGCTTGTGTTATATACTGTAATGATATCACTCTATCATATACTGGGGTGATATCATCCTGTGTTATACTGTGGTGATATCAGTCTATGATATACTGGGGTGATACCATCCTGTGTTATACTGTGGAGATATTAGCCTGTGTTACACTGTGGAGATGTCAGTCTATGTTATACTGTGGCGATATCAATCTGTGTTATACTGTGGTGATACCAGTGTGTGTTACACTGTGGTGATATCAGCATGTGTTACACTGTGGTGATACCAGCCGGTGTTATACTGTGGTGATATCATTCTTAGATATACTTACTGTGAAGATATCAGTCTGTGTTATATATATATATACACACTATGGTGATATCAGTGTGTGTCATACTGTAAAGATATCAACCAGTGTTATATGGAGATATCAGTTTTAGATAAACACACTGTGGAGATATCAGTCTATGTTATACTGAGGAGATATCAGTCCATGTTATACTGAGGAGATATCAGTCTATGTTATACTGAGGAAATATCAGCCTGTGTTATACTGTGGTGATATCAATCTGTGTTATATTGTGGTAATATCAGTCTTAGATATATATACTGAGGAGATATCAGTTTGTGTTATATATACTGTGGAGATATCAGTTTGTGTTATATATACTGTGGAGATATCAGTTGTGCTATATATACTGTGGAGATATCAGTTTGTGTTATATATACTGTGGAGATATCAGTTTGTGTTATATATACTGAGGAGATATCAGTTGGTGTTATATATACTGAGGAGATATCAGTTTGTATTATATATACATGACTTTCGCAGACATTTTTTCACGCTCAGAGTTGCTGAAGCATGGAACAAACTACCTGCGTCAATTGTTAGCTGCCGAGACACTGCATCCTTTAAGACACTCATGCTTCCCGAAATACGCCAAAACTACACCTGATGTACCCCTTCCATACACATGCACACATGTGTGTATCATGACTCGTGCACTGTTCATTTTACTGATGTTTGTGCATTGCCCTATGTACTGTACATGCACTTTTTTGATGAGTTGTGGTGCACCTGGGCACTGTACACAATATTTCATTATTGTTATTGTTATTATATCATGACTCATACACTGTTCATTTTCCTGACATTTGTACATTACATTATTCTATGTACTATACATGCACCTTTGATGTGTTGTAGTGCACCTGAGCACTGTACACAATAATTTCATTATTATTATTATTATTATACTCTGGAGATATCAGTTTGTGTTATATATACTGAGGAGATATCAGTTGGTGTTATATATACTGTGGAGATATCAGTTTGTGTTATATATACTGTGGAGATATCAGTTTGTGTTATATATACTGAGGTGATATCAGTTTGTGTTATATATACTGTGGAGATATCAGTTGGTGTTATATATACTGTGGTGATATCAGTTTGTGTTATATATACTGTGGAGATATCAGTTTGTGTTATATATACTGAGGTGATATCAGTTTGTGTTATATATACTGTGGAGATATCAGTTTGTGTTATATATACTGAGGTGATATCAGTTTGTGTTATATATACTGTGGAGATATCAGTTGGTGTTATATATACTGAGGAGATATCAGTTTGTGTTATATATACTGTGGAGATATCAGTTTGTGTTATATATACTGTGGAGATATCAGTTGGTGTTATATATACTGAGGAGATATCAGTTTGTGTTATATATATACTCTGGAGATATCAGTTTGTGTTATATATACTGAGGAGATATCAGTTTGTGTTATATATACTGAGGAGATATCAGTTTGTGTTATATATACTGAGGAGATATCAGTTTGTGTTATATATACTGAGGAGATATCAGTTTGTGTTATATATACTGAGGAGATATCAGTTTGTGTTATATATACTGAGGAGATATCAGTTGGTGTTATATATACTGAGGAGATATCAGTTGGTGTTATATATACTGTGGAGATATCAGTTTGTGTTATATATACTGAGGAGATATCAGTTTGTGTTATATATACTGAGGAGATATCAGTTGGTGTTATATATACTGAGGAGATATCAGTTGGTGTTATATATACTGAGGAGATATCAGTTTGAGTTATATATACTGAGGAGATATCAGTTTGTGTTATATATACTGTGGAGATATCAGTTTGTGTTATATATACTGAGGAGATATCAGTTTGTGTTATATATACTGAGGAGATATCAGTTTGTGTTATATATACTCTGGAGATATTAGTTTGTAACATATATATATACTGTGAAATTGGTAGAAGGAAATTGTGCAGAAATACATCACATACACACTTGTGTTCTAAAGCAACTTATGCGCCCATTTCATGAGAACAAGTTCATTTACATATACATGCAGATATATGCAAATGTTAAGTCATATTTACATATTTACAAATCCCCGCAACTATCTTTATTCAAGCAAACAAATCTTGTCACTTTATTAATCACTGTGTTGATATCTGTGAATAGAAATTGAAATAAAATAAAGAATACCATATATGATATATCTGAATAAGATATAAAGGAGATATCTTTACAAAACACTGCCATAACACCCAATAATGTAATGTGTGTATTCTGTACCCAATAATGTAATG
Source organism: Eledone cirrhosa (assembly GCA_964016885.1). Classification (NCBI taxonomy): domain Eukaryota; kingdom Metazoa; phylum Mollusca; class Cephalopoda; order Octopoda; family Eledonidae; genus Eledone; species Eledone cirrhosa. Next base: position 221,407,171 of record OZ024741.1, read on the forward strand.
TGTGTATGCAGCTCTGCTTATTATCTTATTGAATGGGCCATGGCTGGGAGTCACTGAAAAAAATTGAGTGACTTTCCTATACTATGTACTCTTGGGTCTCAAATACACCCAGTACATTACTGGTACTTTATTTTATCAACCCCGTTAGGATGAAAGGCAAAGTTAACCTCGGTGGGATTTGAACTCAGACTGTAAAGGGACGTAACTATGCTGGAATGCATGGCGTCTGATCATCTACTAATACTGCCAGTCCACCGCCCTGATCTTAAATAATAGATATTGTGAATAAAAGGTGAAATATATCTTAAAGTGGAATATATTTTACTTCTTATTCACAATATATCATATCTATAAGTAATATTTAAGATATATCATAAGGAATACCTATATGATATGTTGTGAATAAATAATAATAATGAAATTATTGTGTACAGTGCTCAGGTGCACTACAACTTATCAAAGGTGCATGTATAGTACATAGAATAATATACAAATGTCAGGGAAGTGAATAGTGTATGAGTCATGATATACATGTGTGCGTATGTATGGAGGGGGAATATTAGGTGTAGTGTTGGCGAATCTCAGGAAGCATGGAGGTTTTAAAGGATGCAGTGTCTCGACAGCTAACAGCTGATGCAGGTAGTTTGTTCCAAGTTTCAGCAACTCTGAGCGTGAAAAAATCTTTCCGAGAGTCATGAGAGCTGTACTGTTTTCTGACTTTGTAGGCATGCCCACGTGTGTTAGACACATGGAAATCAAAAAGATACTCAGGGTAGTTGTTGGCAAGATGGTTAATAATTTTGTGGGTGTTTACCAAGTTAGTTGCCAGACGTCGGAGCTTCAATGTATCCATGCCCACGGAAGCAAGGCGTTCAGAGTATGGTAGATGCCTCTGATGGCGGGTATTCGCTTGGTTGAACTAGAAATCCCATATGTTATAAATAGGGTTGGTTGGGTTTTCAATATGAAAACTAAACAACTAATTCTGGGTTTTTTTTAAATCAATGGAGACAACCAAGAAAAATTACCAATTTTCCAACCTCAACACCACCTGCTCATTCCAACCACCCCTATTAATTGGAGCCCGTAAGTAAGAACTTGAATCTTTAAAAATATGATATGTCTGAATAAGAACTGAAGTATGTCTTAAAGAGTACTGACATATGATATGTTATAAATAAGAAGTGGCATCTTAAGGAATATATATATTTGATATGTTGTGAGTAGGAAGTGAAATCTTAGATAATATATATATATATATATATATATATATATATATATATATATATATATATATATATATATATATATATATATATATATAAATATATATATATAAGTATGTAAACCCATACATATATATATATGTGCGCATGTATGTATATGCATACTACTGTACGTCTGTATACATATATGTATGTATGTATGTATACATACTTAGTATCAGCCGTATTAAGAGTGAGAAATGAAATTTCATTTTTACCAATATATATATACATATATATATATATATATATTTTCTAAGATTCCACTTCCTACTCACAACATATTATCATCATCATCATCATCATCATCATTTTTCGTCCGCTTTTCCCTGCTTGCAAGGGTGGGATGGGAACTGATTCTGGCTTGATTTCTACAGCTGGATGCCCTTCCTAACACCAACCTCATTTACAGTGAGTGCTGGGTGCTTTTTTACAGTGGCACCTCCACGACCACTTTACAGTGGTCGTGGAGGTGCCATCTCATTACTACAGCTGAGTAAACTGGAGCAATGTGAAATAAAGTGTCTTGCTCAAGGAAACAACACATCACCCGGTCTGAGAATTGAACTCACAACCTTTGGATTGCAAGGCCAATGCTCTAACCACTAATCCATGTGCCTCCATTAAAAATACAATGGCCTGCCGTGACCATATATATATATTCCTTAAGATTACACTTCTTATTTATAACATATCATATGTCAGTACTCTTTAAGACATATATATCATATATATATATTTAAACTGTATGTTATTACTCTGAGGTTTATTCCTTGTCGAGTGCTTGGCTCCACTGCTGAAGGCATTTGTTGGCTTGGCTGCTGATCGAACTTCGAATATGCTGTACTATCGTATATATACATACATATATATAGTGATGAAACATAAGTCAATTGCATGAACTCATAATCCTTTATTTACTGCTATATATATTTCGATGATAGCCATTGAATGGCTATGACCTCATCAGGCAGTTAGTCAGTTCTTAGATATGCCAGCTCTGTGTTGATAGTGTTGATGGTATCAGAGCCTTGGGACATATGAGCTTGTTAGGAATAATTTAATGTTGTCAGCAGTAATAGTCTTAATTCTCATTGGTCAGTTTGTAGATGCTAGTAGGGTTGGTATTTGACCTCAAAGAGGCAGGTGGTGTTGTAAAGTTCAAACCGCCAGGCAAGATGACAATAGTTCCATATGACTGATTTCACCAAAAAGATATATATTCAATTCAGATATATATTCAATTAAGGTTAATAGTATGAAATAGATACTACAGGTCATTCTTAAATTGAGGAATTTATGTGGAGTGGTGCTACTGAAAATTATGGTTGGAGTAGAAAATGTACAAATAAAAAAACTTATGTAGGTTGGCTTGCACGTACACTCACACCCACCTCAACAGACACACACACACATCCACACATACAAATTGAGGAATTAATGTGGGGTGGTAAAACTTAAAATAATGGTTAGAGTCAAATACTTAGATAGTTTATACTTAGATAGTTTTTAGATACTTCAGCTATATACATATATATATATATATATATACATATATATACATATATACATATATATATATATATATATATACATATATATACATATATACATATATATATATATATATACATATATATACATATATACATATATATATATATATATATATATACATATATATATATATATATATATATATATATATATATATATATATATATATATATGTATATAAGGAAAAAAGATGAAATCGAAAATGCAACTGGAGTCTTTTTTTTTTTAAATATATTTCCTTTACCGGTTGTGCAGTTCTTCTGCTTTTCAAAAGTAGGATTGAGATGGAGGGTTTGTGGTTTTTCTCACATATATATATATATGTATATTATTGTGAGTAAGAAGAAATCTATCTTAAACAACATTGATATATATGGTATCCTGTAAATAAGAAGTGAAATGTATCTTAAAGCAGAGCAACATATATGTTACATCTGAATAAGAAGTTTAATAAATCTTAAAGAATACATACTGATATATGATATATTGTGAATAAGAACTTAAATTCTAAAGAATATTTATACATATCATCATCACAGTTTTACATCCATTTTTCCATATATATATAATTAACAAAGAAAGAGGTGACCAAGTTCAACAGTTAATATATTATTTATTTGCTCTACACATGTTTACCTCAGAAATATCTCTCACTATTCTGGATATAAAACAAACCACATTTGAGCTTTAGATATATATCTGTTTGCCTTACTGTTGTTTTATCAACTTATAGAATTACTATATATATATATATATATATATATATATATATATATATATACACACACACACACATATATATATGTGTGTGTATAAATATATATGTGTGTATATATTATGTATATATATATATATATATATATATATATATATATATATATATATATATAATATTAAGGATAATATTTATGGTTATGTATATACTAAAACCTTTTATAGTTATATATATATTATACCCTAAATAGTGAAAGACAGCAATTTATTACTATCTTATTACCAGTAAGATAAATAGCTCAATGTAACAACATCAGTTGTTTTACAGAGCAGTTGTATAGAGATTACATGAAACAAAGTTCTGTTTAAATCATTTATCTGCTTACAATTGTTTCTTCCAAACCGAGGTTACCATGCCGAGGTTCCAAACCGAAGTTACCATGCTGGATTGGCAGTATCAGTAGAAGGTCGGATGCCATGCTTTCCAGCATAGTTACGTCCCTTTACGATCTGAGTTCAAATCTCGCCGAGGTTGACTTTGCCTTTCATCCTTACGGGGTCGATAAAATAAAGTACCAGTAATGCACTGGGTAATTGCTGACCTTGTGCCTAAAGTAGAAACAATTATTATAATGGATGTCAACCCACTGTGGGTCAATATATACATATGTTTCTATATGTCTCTTGTGTTGAAAAGGAGGTCAAGTATGTTAAAAATCACTGAATAATTGCTCCGAAGACTCCAAACCTCGGTTTGGAAGAAACAATTGTAAGCAGATAAATGATTTAAACAGAACTTTGTTTCATGTAATCTCTCTCTCTATCATCATCATCATCATCATCAACGTTTAACGTCCGTGTTCCACGCTTGCATGGGTTTGGACGGGGGTTTTCCCACTTGAGGCAAGAGTGATTGTCTTGCTCGCATAGGACTGTCTGGCAGGTTTTCTACAGTTGTATGCCCTTCCTAACACCAACCACATTTACAGTGTGGGTCTGGGAGGTTTTTACCGTGTTGCCTACACGGCCACATTACAGCGTGGACTGTGTGTGTTTTTTTGTCGTGACACCTACACGATCTCATTTGTTTCGGCCTGGATGTTGTGGCACCAACATAACTTTACATAGAAGGGGGCGGTGTGGATGGGGCGGGGGTGGTGGGACGGGGGTGTATTTTGTTAGAGATGCCTACTGACTGTAGTAGGTTTTACTTTGTATTTAGGTAAGGCGGGTCTTCTCTATTACTGAGTACCGCCAAAGGTCTCGGTCCAGTGACATTGTCTTGGTGAGGTGTAAGTGTGTGAGGTCGGAGTTTATCAGCTCGTCCCAGGTTTTTCTGGGTCTGCCTATTCCGTGGCTACCGTCTATCTTTATTGCCCTGCACTTTGTTATACAGCTATCGTCCTTCATGCGCATCACGTGACCATACCAACATAGCCTTCTCTCTCGTAAACAACATCTGATCCCTCTTATTTCTAATTTTTTCCTTAGTTCGTTTATGCTTTGTCGTTCACGTATATTACTATTACACATCCAGCGGAGCATGCAAGCTTCGTTTCTCTCTAGTCTGCGTATATCCTCTGCACACAATGCCCAGGTCTCACTGCCATGCAACATTGCTGTTCGTATGCAGGCATCGTACAACCTGCCTTTCATTTTTAGGGAGAACCCTTTAGCGGCTAATAGTGGTATAAGCTCTCTGAACTTTTTCCACCCAGTTCTGACTCTAGCTACTGTACTTTCTGAGCACCCTCCCACACTGCTGATTTTGTCACCCAGGTAACGGAAGCTGTCCACTATTTCTATAGAACCCTCTGCGCAGTTGAAAGAGCTAGTATTTTGTAGGCACTTGCTGCTACTTATTGCCCCAGAACACCGGCCACATGTAAAATCTATGTTCTTAGTTAGCTTACCTGTGATCCCACTACATCTTTTATGCACCCAAACTTTGCATTTGGGACACAAAATGGAATTTCTACCTACGCCTTTCCTACACTCTGCGCATGGCCACTTCCCGGAGGGGACCGCCGCCTTATTTTCTTTCTTAAAAACTAGAACTTTAGTCTTAGCCAGGTTAATTTTAAGGCCTTTTGATTCTAGGCCGTGCTTCCATGTTTGGAATTTCTTCTCTAGCTCGGCCATTGATTCAGCTATGAGCGTTAGATCATCTGCGTATAGGAGTTCCCATCGGCAGCCGGTCTTGAACTCCACTGTATATATATATATATTGGAAAATGTGTGAGATCCTTGGTACAGTTAGGTATATTTGGAAAAAGGGAAAAGAATGACTTCACTTGTAGATCTAAAAGATTTTATGATTTAATGTTATAATTGTTTCTACTTTTGGCACAAGGCCAGCAATTTCCCCAGTGCATTACTGGTACTTTATTTTATCGACCCCGTAAGGATGAAAGGCAAAGTTAACCTCAGCGGGATTTGAACTCAGATCATAAAGGGCCATAACTCTTTGCTGCAAAGCATGGCGTCCGACCCTATACCGATACTGCCAATCCACCAATCCACTATTATATGAGTTGGTAGATTATATATATATATATATATATATATATATATATATATATATATATATATATATATATATATATATATATATATATATATATATATATAAAGAATGAATAATAACAGGTAGACATCATAAAAAGGTAGTTTATTCCGTGTGCTTACAAGTGTTTCCACGGTGGTACTGCAGCCTAGTTCCGCTACGTGCAAATTCACAAGTATTTGCAGAACTCGAATATCCAATGCTGTGACCACTGTTTCCTCAGAGCAGAATGGTAAATATACAATGTAAAAACCCTTAAGTGGGGTTGTTGGGGAAGATAGAGTGGAACAGGAAGAGAGAAAAGTAGGGAAGATGGAGAGAGAAGGAAAGATATGCAGGGGTTGGAGAAAGTGGCTTGTAGATATCTTAATCAAAATGTTATGGTAGGGGTTTTATTAGTTACTTTTGGAGAGATGCGTAGATAGTTGAGGTCGGAATTATTTATTGCCCCAGAGGTCAAGTTCATAGATGTTGAGAGGGAGGTAGGTCAAAGGTGAGAGAGAGAAAGTGTAATGGATGTAGAGAGAGATATATAGGTAGAGAGGGGACAGATAAAGTATATGTGGTGAGTGAACTTTTGGTTTTGTAGTAGTAATCTAGGAATTGTACTGAGTTACCATGTATAGTGATAAGCAGTGTATTGTCTTGTAGTGTGGGGGAGAAGAGAAGGTTGTTAGCTAGAAAGTGGTGTTGTAGTTACGGGTTCGAATGTTAAGTTATTTTATAGTGAGAGAATTTAGCTTTTAGTTTGTGGTTGCAGTATAATGATCGTTCAATTCTATCGTTAAGTAATTTGTTTTTGGATTATATCCAGTGTAGTAATTAACCATCACTGTATCTTGGATAATCCTATACCTAATATATATATATATATATATATATATATATATATATATATATATTTTATGAAAATAAACCAAAGAAGCCTTCAATACATCAAAAGTCTTTACTAGCCAACAATGTTTCGTCCTATTAAGGACTCATCAGGGCAAGTAAAGCTATAAGAAGCACTATCGGCCAATACAAGCCAAAAACTCAGAAGAATATGGAGTATACATACATTAAAGCATAGGAAAATTATCAAGTAAAAATTATCAAGTAAAAATTGCTAAGGAAGTGAATAACATTTTGAACCATATTACAAATATAGTACAATGCAAAAACTAAAACTAAACATAAGTGGTGATATAAAGCGAGAATTACAGTACTATATATAATATAATATAATATAATATAATATAATTGATAATGATAATAATAATAATATTAAAAGGCCCAATATACATATATATATATATACATATGTACACACATATATATATATATCAATGCACATATCCATCAATACAAACACAAACTAACACTTATTAAGAGTTTAAATATAAATAAAAATAAAAATATAATACATATATTATTTACAGTATAAAATGATAAAGAAATGAGTAAAAGTAAACATATAATATATAATATACTATATAATTATATAATTTATAATCCCCGGTCAATTTGCACAAACAATATAAATATTACAATAACACTATAATAACAATATTATAATATATTGGCATATAACTTAACAAATCATATAAAGTTACACACAGGGTGAGAAAAAATATCATACATAACTAAATTGTGTTTAAAAAATTGTGCTAGAAAAATATCTATACCGTTGTAAGAAAACAGACGGAGGTCAAGTTTTTATACAATTGGTATAAATAAATATTATCTAAACATTACAAAAATTATAAAAATATAAACATATTACGGAATTTACAAAATTTAACATAAGGGTATATCGAATAATCGGTAAATATTTAAGATCTATAGTACGATTACATAGAGTGATATGATATAACAACTTCAATATCAAATAATAAACATAGAATAATATACATAATTACATGGCTGGTAGACAGACATATGTGAATAAGTGAATAAGAACCAGACAGAAACTACGCACGGTAGTAAAAAAAAATATAAATAAAATCAACCGGAAATCGAAAAACAAAAACAAATATATTTACTTAGGTGTCACAAGCAGTTAAGTAAAAAAAAAAAATAAAAAAAATTTGGAATCAAACCCGGATAAATGACTAGAAAACCCTATTAAATTAATTAATATTGAAAGTATTTAAAATACATAATAAGTCAATACAAAATTAGCTATGGTTTAAGTAATCAAAATCTCCAAAGTTTAAGATATCTCAATAAAAATATCCAGAATAGAATGAAATATTCTACTATCAGTTGAATAACGTTATCTAATAAACGGACATTAAATAGAACTATGGTAGGCCAATGGGGACAGAAAAAAGAAAGGTATGAAGGATACAAAGGAGCATAAAATCATAATCAATATACTGTATTATACAATAGAAAGGAGCATAAAAGGGAATTGAATATAATTATAGTATAATTGAAGGGGCGAATGACAAGTGTGTGGGGGAAGGGGAGGGGGTTAATTATCTAAATGAGAATCCAAATAAAATAAAATAAAATAATATAAAATAAAATAAAATAAAATATACAATAAGATATAAACTCATAAGGTGTTAATAGGGAAAATATAATATTTAAGAAGATAGATATGGTATGGTAGCCAAAAGACTATGAAAGCTAGATCGAAAAGCTGTTAAAAATCAATAATAATAATGATAATGATGGTGGTAAACAAAATGAACCTAAACAAAAAAGATAAGGGAATATAGCAGCTAAAGGATACAATTTACACTACCAGAACTTTTAGGTTTATAATAAAAGTAAGAATTAGAAATGGCGTGGGGGCAGGAAGAGAATATCTCAAACTTTCTATTAAGTAAGAGTTCCCTAGAGAAAATTATAGAGTGGGTCTCAAGAATACAGAGATTACAGAATTTAGTGTGTGTTGGTAGGTTATTAGAGCGTGCTACTATTCGCCAATTAAGGCTATATGGTATATTATCTCCCTTAAGATCCCAGATATGGTGTGCTAAAGAAGTAGAATTCTTAAACTTAACATGTTTAAAATTAGAGATATGAGAATTAAACCTAGTCTTAAAAGTGTTAGATGTTGAGCCTATATATGTGCTATTAGAGGAATTAGTTTTAACTACACAAGCATAAACGATGTTCCTAGAGAGGCAGTTAACGTTTAAAGGGCAGTTAACACTTACTCTACAGTTACACTTCCGGGTGCTATTGATCGGCTGAAGTAGTGATGCATCACTCGTAGGGTTACTATGAGATAAGGTCTGCTCAGGTGGTAAGGCATTTATGGATCTATCCAGACTAGTAGTACGCAGAGAGGAGTAGCCGTCCCTAATTTTCCTATTGTTAGTGCTAGCTAAATGAGAACTAATATTAGGGGTGGTAGAGAATGATAATTTAATTACATTTTTATTAAAAATACCATGGTATTTATTAGTAGGAGGGAAATTTTTCTCTAAGATAGAAAAGAAAGACCTGGGGATGTTAGTTAATACTTCCTGATCATATGGCGGGTTAAAATAAGTATTTAGTCTCCTTCTATTTCTATCCTTACCAACTCTACCGTTATCTAATATCCCATTATTAAGATCTGGGTTACTACGAGGACTAGTTAAAACCACATTATTAGAATCAGCCGAAACCCCATTGAGTCTCTTTCTGTTTCTACTTCTAGTATATCTACTGCTATCTGGAATTATATCAAAAGGATTGGGGCTAATAATAGGATCAGTAGAAACAACACTATCAGAATTAGATTTAGCAAAAGCATTACCACTGAGTGAGCGCTCAGAGCGCCCAACTTGATCCCTAGAACTAATAGATTCCCTATTACGAATCCGGTGGCTTAACTAATGGATGGGTTCGGATACACCTATGTGATTTCTACGATTCTTATGCTTTCTACTCCCATTCATGGCCATATTATGGGATATTATGTTATTATTATTATATGTAAGCGGAGACTTTCTAAGGTTACTATTATTATAATGTATTTTACCAGAGTAACCGGAGTTAGCTAGGGCATTATTATAGTACTCTGTATGTGCATTAAATATTCCTATGTCCTTAGAGAGTGTGGAAATTTTATTAGATACACCATTAATTATAGAGCTTATCATAGATTTGGGGTGGTTAGAATTGGGACTAACATAAGAGAGTATTTCATTAGGCTTATGGAAGGGTTTAAAACTATTAGTGACCAAGTCCAAAGTCACATCTAAAAAGTTGACCGCTCTATCATTTCTATCTATCGTGATCGAAAGGTTAAAGCTTTTAAAAAACTTATAAAGTTTCTTCTTATTATGCTCGATGTTATTGGTGCTAGAGTTAATCACAAACAATGCATCGTCACGATAGAGTCCGCCTTTAAGGTGCGGAAAGGTAACATACAGTTTATTTAGGAGGAACAGCCCAACAAGATCAGTTACCTGGGCCGAATCACTCGAAACCATTGTAACGTCGAAATTGTTGGGCGTGTTTTTACGGGTCCAAAATGTATCCTCGAAATTGATGATAGTTCTACGGGCTGCTAGTATAATATCAATCTGTGATCGTGTAAGGCTGGACACTCTCATGGCCATCATTAAGGCTTTATTAAGGAGGATAGGTGAAATCGATGTGTAATAGGCATCAATATCAAACTGGATAAACCTACTAGATTCAAGTTTATTAATACCAGAGAACCAATCTATAACCTCCTTAGTGTTCCCCCATAGATTAAATTTAACCTTCTCCCTAACGGCTGGTATAATAAGGTCAAGGATTTTCTTACTAATTATGGCTATATCAGACTTAGAAGGACAGATGAGTCTAACAGAGGGATTACTAATGAAGTCTACCTTATGATCCTTAAGAGTGAATCTCGGTTCCCTAGGGTAATATGGCTGGGTATACTTATCAAGGCCAAGGTCCGAGACTATCTTAAGACCCTCATTATTGATATGATCCAAATTATCTTGCGTAGTCTTTTTATAATTTCTATGCAGCTCCTTATAAATAAAATTACGGTAAGCACTGTAATCCGTAGAGTATAGATTCTTAGTCTTATCAGCCGGGACAAGAATAGACTTATTCGCTCTAAAATCCTTAACAATATTTTTAAGTCTAGACTGGAACCTGTCAAACTTATTATAATTTCCATGTCTATTATATGGCCTATACTTAATATTTTTGACAAGGGAAAGTAAATCATTTTCAAAATTATCTAATAGAACATTATGTGGTGGGCTCTTATAAGTTTTGAAGCCAAAGTTATTGAAAGGAGTTCTATGCCAGGGGTCAGTCCTATTCCTATTAATATCAAAGTGGAAAGCACGCCATCTAATCCTTTTTACGAAGGAGTTAACACTAGCAATTAAGAGTTTTTCATAAGTATTTCTAGAGGGGATGGGAATATTCTTCAGAGATAAAGGCAGGTAGTGCTTCTTATAGCTTTACTTGCCCTGATGAGTCCTTGATAGGACGAAATATTGTTGGCTAATAAAGACTTTTGATGTATTGAAGGCTTCTTTGGTTTATTTTCATAATTCTTCGGCTCTGTTTAATTACATTGAGCTATACCTTTACTGTCATTTCTATAATATGAAGAGGGTGTTTAATTCCAACACACTCTAGTATTTTAATTCTTATATATATATATATATATATATAATCTACCATAATATATAAACATATATATAATCTACCATAATATATATATATATATATATATGAATGAGTAAGGGTCCGACTCATGTTATGGTCCATCTGGTTCCTTACCACATTTTCTTCATTATATATATATATATATCTATATATATATGAGATCTGTCAGCTTATCTCCCTTTGTTTGCTGAAAAAAGAAGAAAGTGACATAGTCACTACTTTAAAACAATAGCGTAAGGCCTTCAAAATGCTTTTAATTAAGCATACAGTGTATTGCAAAATACACTATATATACACATTCATATATCATCATCATCATCATCGTTTAACGTCTATCTTCCACGCTAGCATAGGTTTAGACAGGAATTGTCCCATTGAGGCAAGATTGGTTGTCTTGCTCGTATAGGACTGTCTGGCAGGTTTTCTACAGCTGGATGCCCTTCCTAACACCAACCACGTTTACAGTGTGAACTGGGAGGTTTTTACCGTGTTACCTACACGGCCACATTACAGCGTGGACTGTGTGTGTGTGTTGTTTTTTTTGTCGTGACACCTACACGACCTCATTTATTTAGGACTGGATGTTGTGGTACCAACATAACTTTACAGTGAAAGGGGTGGTGTAGATGGGGGTGGGGGTAGGGGTAGTGGGACGGGGGTGTATTTTGGTTAAGAGGTGCCTACTGACTGTAGGTTTAGCTTTGTACTTAGGCAAGGCGGGTCTTCTGTATTACTGCGTAGCGCCAAAGATCTCGGTCCAGTGACATTGTCTTGGAGAGGTGTAAGTGTGTCAGGTCGGAATTTATGAAATCGTCCCAGGTTTTTCTGGGTCTGCCTACTCCGTAGCTACCGTCTATTTTGATCGCCCTGCACTTTTTTATACAGCTGTCATCTTTCATGTGCATCACGTGACCATACCAACGTAGTCTTCTCTCGATATATATATACAGATACTCATCTCTCGGAGTTACGAACAACTTCACCAATTACATATATTAGTTTAACAACAATCTCTCGAAATTACGATTCGTTGACTCGTCCATAATATATTCGCTCAACGACAATATCTCGCAGTTACGATCCGCAGAGAACAGTGACAACACAGTTGTGAGTGAACGCAAGCAGGAAAAAGCGGACGCTTGCAAGCAGGAAAAAGCGGACGCAAAATGATGATGATGATGATATAAAAGAAATAAGATTTCGCTTCAAGCATAGCTTTATACAATATGTATAGAAATTTCGTATTTCTAAAGAAATACGGTTTTAGGAAGCTTCATATGCAAATGAGATTAATCACCTCATTTACACAGACGGGAAAACTATATATTCTCGGCTGTTTTCAAGTCCAGCAGTTGCAAGCGGTAGGAAGGACCGTCCTGACGAAGGCCAGTTAAGCCTGAAATGCATAGACGGTTGTCCCCCCTGCTTCTACTGGACACCAGCAGAGGGCGTTAGCGCCCCCCTGTAAGGTGGTTGTTTCGGTGCAACAATAAAAAGCACCCAGGTCATACTGTAACCTGATTGGCGTTAGGAAGGGCATTCAGCCATAGAAACTACCCCAAAATATAAATCCATATGAGCAAGACATGATCTATGGACCTGACTTGTCTTAATGTAACAATCCATTAAACCCATGCAAATGTGGAAAATGGACTTTTAGTAAGAACTTAAATCTTAAAACATGTATGATATATTGTGAATAAAAAGTGAAATTTTAAAGAATACTCACAGTACTAAACTGGTTCGGTTTATTGGGGGTTTTTTCGACCTCGAATGGATGAAAGGCAAAGTTAACCTAGGTGAGAAGAAAACTGGAATGAATACCACAAAGTATTCTATCTGATGTTCTAACGACTCTGTCAATTCGCAGCCATATCATATATTTTTATCATCATCATCATCACCTTTTAACATCTATTTTAAACGATGATGATGATGATATATATGATATGGCTGTGAATTGGCAGAGTCGTTAGAACATCGGATAGAATACTTTGTGGTATTTATCCAGTTCTCTTCTCTCTGAGTTCAAATCCCACCACGGTTGACTTTGCCTTTCATCCATTTGAGGTCGAAAAAAACCCACTTTAGTACTGGGGTTGAATCTTCCTCTGTATTTCTTTCTTCCTTCCTTTCTCTTACTCTCTATCCTTCTTTGGAAGAAATCTGGTGTGTTCAGACCTGGAGAGGGATGGTCTCAGCTAGGATTAAAATGTGCTAGAAACACCAGTACACCACCCTTACAACTCCATCAGGAGTTACAGGACCATGCATGCATATATATCATCATCATCATCATCATCGTTTAATGTCCATCTTCCACGCTAGCATAGGTTAGACGGGAATTGTCCCAATTTGAGGCAAGATTGGTCGGGTGACCGTGTCTCGCTCGTATAGGACTGTCTGGCAGGTTTTCTACGGCTGGATGCCCTTCCTAACACCAACCACATTTACAGTGTGGAATGGGAGATTTTTACCGTGTTACCAACATGGTCACATTACAGCGTGTGTTTTTTTGTCATGACACCTACACGACCTCATTAGTTTGGACTGGATGTTGTGGTACCAACTTTATAGAGAAAGGTTGGTGGGAGTGGGAGGATGGAGTAGGGGTAGTGGGTTGGGGTGTATGTTTGGTTTGGAGGGGCCTACTGACTGTAGGTTAACTTTGCACGTATATATATATATATATATATATATATATATATATACATATACATTCTTACATGACTATATGTTAGGCTTCTACATAAACTGGAAACATTCTCCCAACTTGTAGAAAACTTATAATGAAACAATTGTTTGGAAAGAGAGATATATTTTAACTTTAATTATATCTCATAAAATAATACAACTGGCTTTCCACAAAATACATATAGTTAGCACCCAAACACTTAAATTGGGTTATACTAACATATAACCTAATGTTTGTTGAGTGAGATGGTTACCAGTCGGAGTTTAGCGTTAAGCTATCTCTGTTATTGTATTAATAAATATATATATATATATTCCACATTGCAAGGCAGTGTGTCAATGCAAATCAGGATGTTGTTGGAGATAAATGTGTCCAGGATGATGCCGGTGTACTTAGTGTCACGAATGATCAGAAAAAGGAGGCCTGGAAATGTCATTATGAGAGACTGATGAATGTGGAGAACGAATGGGAGAGAGAAAAATTACCCTCAGTAGATCCGACAGAGGGACCAGCTATTGAGATTGACGAATATATGGTCCAAGAGGCGATTAAGGAAATGAAATATGGTAAGGCTGCTGGACTGTCGGAGATAGTTGGTGAGATGCTGAAGGCATCAGGGGACATAAACTGGTTGCACGCATCATCACTCAGGCTATATATGGTGGTGTCATACCCAAAGACTGGTGCAGCAGTATTCTCATAAATTGCTACAAAGGTAAAGGTGATGCTCTGGAGAGGAGCAATTATAGGGGTATAAAACTGATGGATCAGGTTATGAAAATGGCAGAAAGGATATTAGCACAACTAATTAGAGAAAGGGTCAAACTAGATGAGATGCAGTTTGGTTTTGTGCCTGGGAAAAGTACAACAGAATCCCTCTTCTTGGTGAGACAATTACAAGAGAGGTTCTTAGAGAAGAATAAGCCACTATACTTAGCCTTTGCTGACCTAGAGAAGGCTTTGATAGGGTACCCCAATCTGTCATCTGGTGGTCCCTAAGGAAACTAGGTGTTGAGGAATGGCTTGTGAGGACAGTGCAAACTTTGTACAGAGGTACTGTCAATAAAGTCAGAGTAGGAATGGAGTTTAGTGAGGAATTCCAGATACAAGTAGGAGTACATCAAGATTCGGTCCTCAGCCCGCTCTTGTTCATTATAGTCCTCCAAGCCATAACAGAGGAGTTTAAAACTGGCTGTCCATGGGAACTTCTCTATGCTGACGATTTGGTTCTTATAGCAGAATCAGTAGAGGAGCTAGAGAATAAATTCTGGCTATGGAAACAGCAGTTGGAAGCAAGAGGACTGAGAGTGAACCTAGTTAAGACAAAAGTGTTGATAAGTAGAAAAGAGGACAATACTCTGATTCCGTCAGGGAAATGGCCATGTTCGATATGCAGAAAAGGAACTGGCATAAATTCTATAAAATGCACACAATGCAGATTCTGGGTACACAAGAGATGTAGTGGGATAGCAGGCAAACTAACAGGTAGGGAGAAATACGTATGCAGTAGATGTACAGGGAAATTAGACAGTAGAAGTCGCATTGATAGACACATTTTTCAAATGCAGGCGGATGCTATAGAAGTGGTTGATAGCTTCCGGTACCTAGGAGATCAGATTAGCATGGGAGGGGGGGGGGGGGTCCGAGGCCATAGTAGCTAGAATAAGGACGGGTTGGAAGAAGTTTAGGGAGCTGCTTCCTCTGCTGATGAAGAAGGGTTTCTCCCAGCGTACGAAAGGCTGGTTATATGATGCCTGTGTGAGGAGTATGATGCTGCATGGTAGTGAGAAATGGGCAGCAACTGCAGAGGATATGCGACAGCTGGAGAGAAATGAGGCAAGCATGCTCCGTTGGAGGTACAATGTCAATGTGCATGAACGACCCAGCATGGATGTGTTGAGAGAGAAATTCTGTGTGCGAGAGAGAAGACAGGTGTTATGGACATGTGATGTGCATGGAGGATGACCAATGGGTGAAGAAGTGCCAGGAAATGCCAGTTGAAGGAAGACCTGGTAGAGGTAGACCACGAAAAACATGGGCGGAGGTGGTGAGAACAGACCTCAGATCACTGAAGCTCACGGTGGAGATGACGAAGGACCGTGACAAGTGGAGAGATGCTGTACTTAATAAGACCCGTCCAACCCTTGCAAGCAGGGAAAAGCGGACGTAAAATGATGATGATGATGATGATGATGATATATGTGTGATATGTTGTGAACATAAATCTTAAATAATACACACACACACTTACACACACACACATGCACACACATGCACACACATATATATATATATTTAAGATATGTTGTGAATAAGAACTTAAATAGATCTTAAATAATTGTTTCTAATTTTGGCACATACAGGATTTAACCAGTACATTACTGGTACTTTATTTTATCAACCCCGTTAGGATGAAAGGCAAAGTTAACCTTGGTGGGATTTGAACTCAGACTGTAAAGGGACGTAACTATGGTGGAATGCATCTGATCCCCTACTAATACTGCCAGTCCACCGCCCTGATCTTAAATAATAGATATTGTGAATAAAAGGTGAAATATATCTTAAAGTGGAATATATTTTACTTCTTATTCACAATATATCATATCTATAAGTAATATTTAAGATATATCATAAGGAATACCTATATGATATGTTGGGAATAAATAATAATAATGAAATTATTGTGTACAGTGCTCAGGTGCACTACACCTCATAAAGGTGCATGTATAGTACATAAAATAATGTATAAATGTCAAGAAAATGAACAGTGTATGAGTCGTGATATAGATGTGTGCGTGTGTATGGAGGGGCGACATCAGGTGTAGTGTTGCCGAGCCTCAGGAAGCATGGAGGTTTTAAAGGATGCAGTGTCTCGACAGCTAACAACTGATGCAGCTAGTTTGTTCCATGCTTCAGTAACTCTGAGTGTGAAAAAATGTTTCAGAAAGTCATGGGAGCTGTACTGTTTTCTGACTTTGTAGGCATGTCCACGTGTGTTAGACACATGGAAGTCAAAAAGGTGCTCAGAGTTGTTGAAGGCAAGATGGTTAATGATTTTGTGCGTGGATAAATTTTAAAGATTGCATGAACGTGGTGGTATCAACAAGTTTCCAGACTAGTTCTGTAGCACAGCAACAAATGGCAACACACAGTAGCACATGTAGTGAGAGCTAGCAGTGACCTTCATGTGCCAGTGTGCCTTAATGGCAACACATGGTAGCACATGTAGTGAGAGCTAGCAGTGACCTGCATGTGTCAGTGTGCCAAGTGACAACACACAGTAGCACATGTAGTGAGAGGTAGCAGTGAACTTCATGTGCTAGTGTGCCAAGTGACATCACATGGTAGCACATGTAGTGAGAGCTAGCAGTGACCTTCATGTGCCAGTGTGCCAAGTGACAACACACAGTAGCACATGTAGTGAGAGGTAGCAGTGAACTTCATGTGCTAGTGTGCCAAGTGACATCACATGGTAGCACATGTAGTGAGAGCTAGCAGTGACCTTCATGTGCCAGTGCCTTAATGACAACACATGGTAGTAACATCTAGTGAGAGCTAGCAGTGACCTTCATGTGCCAGTGTGCCAAGTGACAACACTGTGTTCACTTCCTAAGTTGTGAAATTTGTGTTTTTGTGATCATGTGTATGGTGTAGCCTGCGATTTAGTCATGAACAGGAAGTCAGAACCAAAAGCCAACATGAAATTTTGCGTCCAACTTCAGCAGCAGAAAAACGTCCCTGAAAGATGACGAGTGAGATGGAAGATCGGACACGAATATCATCCCCATAAGGTCCTCAACTCGCTAATGGAAAACAACTTCCAGGGTGGATTCCAAAAGTGACAGAAACACTGGGACCATTGTATTGCTGAGCAAGGTGACTATTTCAAAGGAGATGATGTTAAAACTTTGGTAAATATATTAGTTTGTTTTTAAACATGACTAGTCCGAGAACTTTTTCATACCACCTCGTATAAATGATATGTTATGAATAAGAAGTTAAATATATCTCAAATAATACATATGTATATATATATGTGATATACTGTGAATAAGAACTTAAATCTTAAAGAGTACATATATATATGTGTGTGTCTGTGTTTTGTGAATAAGAACTAAAATGTATTGTAAAGAACACATACATATATGATATGTATTTGTATGAAGCACTGCAAATTGTTTTGTTACCTCAAATTGAATGTAACCAATTAAGATATAATAATTAAGGAACTATTTAGATGGTATAAGTATATGGCAATGTAAATTAGAAGAAATAGAGTTTAAATTGAATCTAATAATTAGGAAAATTCTAAATTGAAATATACAATAGACTTAATATAATATAATGTGAGGTTTTAATTCTGATGAAATTTATTAGCAGAAAAATAAATGAAAAAAATCCAGACAATTGGAGCATCATATCATACTTTGTAAGTTACTCAACACTGCTGAAGTATATATATACATATATACACACATATATACTTACATATTTACACATATATATTATAGTTTGTAAGTTACTCACCACTGTTGAAGTATATATATACATATATATATACACACACACATATATACTTACATATTTACACATATATATTATAGATTGTAAGTTACTCACCACTGTTGAAGTATATATATACATATATATATACACACACATATATATACTTACATATATACACATATATATCATAGTTTGTAAGTTACTCAACACTGTTAAAGTATATATACACATATATATACATATACATATACTGACATATATATATACATATATACACACACACACATATACTTACATATATACACATATATTGAAGTATATATATATATATATATATATACACACATATACTTACATCATCATCATCATCATCATCATATAACATCTATTTTCCACACTAGCATGGGTTAGACGGTTGTGTCCCATTAGAGGCAAGATGGGTCGGGTGACCATGTCTCGCTCATATAAGACTGTTTCTGGCTTGATTTCTAAGGATGGATGCCCTTCCTAATGCCAACCACATTGAGAGTGTGGACTGGGTGCTTTTTGTTGTGACACCCACATGACCACTTCACCATGTTGGCTGGATGCTTTATGTTGTGACACCAACATGATCACTTTACAGTGTTGGCTGGATGCTTTTTGTTGTGACACCAACATGACCACTTTATAGTGTGGACTGAGTGATTTTTGTAATGACCCCTACACGACCACTTTACAGTGTGGACTGGGTGCTTTTTGTCATGACTCCTACACGACCACTTTACAGTGTGGACTGGGTGCTTTTTGTCATGACTCCTACATGACCACTTTACCGTGAGGACTGGATGCTTTTTGTCATGACTCCTACACGACCACTTTACAGTGTGAACTGGGTGCTTTTTGTCATGACTCCTACACGACCACTTTACCGTGAGGACTGGATGCTTTTTGTCATGACTCCTACACGACCACTTTACAGTGTGAACTGGGTGCTTTTTGTCATGACTCCTACACGACCACTTTACCGTGAGGACTGGATGCTTTTTGTCATGACTCCTACACGACCACTTTACAGTGTGGACTGGGTGTTTTTTGTCATGACTCACTCCTACACGACCACTTTACCGTGAGGACTGGATGCTTTTTGTCATGACTCCTACATGACCACTTTACAGTGTGGACTGGGTGCTTTTTGTCATGACTCCTACACGACCACTTTACAGTGTGAACTGGGTGCTTTTTGTCATGACTCCTACACGACCACTTTACCGTGAGGACTGGATGCTTTTTGTCATGACTCCTACATGACCACTTTACAGTGTGGACTGGGTGCTTTTTGTCATGACTCCTACATGACCACTTTACAGTGTGGACTGGGTGCTTTTTGTCATGACTCCTACATGACCACTTTACAGTGTGGACTGGGTGCTTTTTGTCATGACTCCTACATGACCACTTTACAGTGTGGACTGGGTGCTTTTTGTCATGACTCCTACATGACCACTTTATAGTGTGGACTGGGTGCTTTTTGTCATGACTCCTACATGACCACTTTATAGTGTGGACTGGGTGCTTTTTGTCATGACTCCTACATGACCACTTTATAGTGTGGACTGGGTGCTTTTTGTCATGACTCCTACATGACCACTTTACGTGAGGACTGGATGCTTTTTGTCATGACTCCTACACGACCACTTTACAGTGTGGACTGGGTGCTTTTTGTCATGACTCCTACATGACCACTTTATAGTGTGGACTGGGTGCTTTTTGTCATGATTCCTACATGACCACTTTACAGTGTGGACTGGGTGCTTTTTGTCATGACTCCTACATGATCACTTTACAGTGTGGACTGGGTGCTTTTTGTCATGACTCCTACATGACCACTTTATAGTGTGGACTGGGTGCTTTTTGTCATGATTCCTACATGACCACTTTACAGTGTGGACTGGGTGCTTTTTGTCATGACTCCTACATGACCACTTTATAGTGTGGACTGGGTGCTTTTTGTCATGACTCCTACATGACCACTTTACAGTGTGGACTGGGTGCTTTTTGTCATGACTCCTATACGACCACTTTACCGTGAGGACTGGATGCTTTTTGTCATGACTCCTACACGACCACTTTACAGTGAGGACTGGGTGCTTTTTGTCATGACTCCTACATGACCACTTTACAGTGTGGGCTGGATGCTTTTTTGTTATGATATATATATATTTGTGACTGAGAGTACTCAATACTGAAGTAGAGTTTAAATATTCATTTTATCTTATCAAGGCTAAGTAGTGATTCTTGTTACTCTGGAGTTTCACCTGTTTATCACAGAGTTCTTGTCTGATGAACCTGTGATAAACAGGTGAAACTCCAGAGTAATAAGACTCACTATTTAACCTTAATAAAATAAAATGAATATTTATACATACATAGATACATATATACATAATCATCACTCTGCTTTTGGTCCTCAACTAAATATGCCATGTTGACACTTCTAGCTACAGCTTTAAAATCTTCTGAAAGAAAGCAATCTGTAACTAGAGATCCTTTGGTTTAATGGTTAACATACATACCCTCCCAGTGTCTGAGAGATATGTGGTTTGATTCCTTGTATGCATCTCTGTCCATTTTTACTGTATCTCCATAAATACTTTACCCAAATTTCTCAACTATTTGTTATAGTGATCAACTCGGTGGATTGGCAGTATCAGTAGAGGGGCGGATGCCATGCTTTGATGCACAGAGTTACGGCCCTTGCCATTCTGAGTTCAAATCCTGCCGAGCTTAACTTTGCCTTTCATCCTTATGGGGTAGATAAAATAAAGTACCAGTAATGCACTGGGTAATTGCTGGCCTTGTGCCAAAAGTAGAAACAATTATAGTTATTTACATTGGGAGGACAACATTTCGAATGTTAATCTAATTATTATATTGCAATATTTAGTTATGGACCTTTAGATTCTGAGTTCAAATCTTGCCACAGTAATCTTCAGCTTTTATTTTACCAGTGTCCTGTAAAGTTGTTGTGTTGGTGACAAAAAATGCACCCAGTTCAACCTGTAAGGGTGTTGTGTTGGTAAGATGAGAAAATGCACCCAGTCCACCCTGTAAGGGGATCATGTTAGTGACACAGCAAAAAGCACTTAGTCTACCCTGTAAGGGGGTCATGATAGTGACATGATAAAAAAGCACCCAGTCCATCATATAATATGGTGGTGCTGGTGACATGACAAACAGCACCCAGTACACCCGGTAAAGTGGTCATGTTTGTTGACAACTAAAAGGTTCACATACCACCCTGTTAGATGGTCATGTTGCTGCCCTGATAAAAAGCACCTCATCCACACTGTAAGGTGGTTGGTATTAAGAAGGTCATTCAGTTGTAGAAACCTAACCAAATTACAGATCCATATGAGCAAGGTATGGTCACCTGACCTGGCCTATCTCACAACAAGACAGCTGATCTAACCCAGGAAAATGTGGAAAAATAGACATTAAATGGTGATGATCATCATCATCGCCATCATCATTATTTTATGTCTGTTGTTCCATGTTTACATTGGTTGGACAGGTCCTTCTCAGTACAGCATTTCTCCGCTTTTGATGTTCTCCACTTTGTCCTCTTCTCCCTGACCTTTAGCAATCTGAGATTCACTCTCACCACTTCCACCAGGTCTTCCTTAGTCTTCCTCTATTGCAGCTTCCTTACACTGGGATTATTTGGCACTTCTTCACCCAGCAATCATCAGATCATCATCCATGCACATCACAAGTCCATACCAACACAGTCTCCCCTCTCCTGTACACTACATCTGATTCCTCTTATACCCAGTTTCTCTCTCAGTTCAGCCATGATGTCTATAAAATACAACACCAATCAAGTATCAAGGTTGATTTAATTAACTTACCACTCCCCTCCCTCCACAAAATTGCTGGCCTAGTGCCTATATGAGAAATATTTATGATGAGGATAATTGTAATGTTACTTGATAAAGTGCATAGCTCGGAGATCAGAGTCACTCCAGGTAGAGCTGCCACTTCTCTGAATTGAGAGATCACAGCTCCGATATTATGGAGATGTTTTAGAATGTCTCAGGAAAGAACCAATGGACAGATTTTACAGGCAAAACCAACGGCAGGAGACCCAGGGGTAGACCCTGAACAAGATGGTTGGATAACATCCATAAGCTTGGCTGGTCTCATTTGGAAATTCAGCTGGATCAGTTGGAGATGGTTGCTTCTGACAGGACCAGCTGGACGGAGTGTTTGAGGACTCTGCCCCCACAACCCTCCCAGGAATAAGTGGGCAAAGAAGAAGGAGGAATCCTGCTGAAGTCATCTTCATCATTCATTACAAACCAAAATGTGAGAACTTTTATTTGGTTACTTCGTCTGCTAGAAATAGCAGCCAAATGATAGAACCGTTATTGCGTTACTTGGTCTGCTAGAAATAGCAGCCAAATGATAGAACCGTTATTGCGTTACTTGGTCTGCTAGAAATAGCAGCCAAAATCAGTGAACCATTATTAGGTTGGTTGATCTGTTAGAAATAGCAGCCAAAATCTCCCCCAATCCCATTGAATCATCTTTAAATTAAACGGTGGGGGAAGGAAACATTGTATAATCTGGTTCTGGGTACATAGGAAACACACAAGATGGTTGCTAGACACAGCTGCTAAACCTCTGATCAAAAGTCTGCTTCATCAAGGCTGACCTGGGGGTAAATAAAACAATGAATACCAACAACGAATACCAGTAATATAATTGTTTCTACTTTAGGCACAATGCCAGCAATTAGCCAGTGCATTACTGGTACTTTATTTTATCGACCCCGTAAGGATGAAAGGCAAAGTCAACCTCGGCGGGATTTGAACTCAGATCGTAAAGGGACGTAACCATGCTAATGATTTCTGATGTAGGCACAAGGCCAACAATTTTAGGTGAAGGGAAAGTCGATGGAATTGACCCCAGTTCATTACCGGTACTTTATTTAATTTAAGCTAACCTCGGCGGGATTTAAACTCAGAACGTAAAGGGGCGTAACTCTATGCCGCCCTTGAATACCAGTAATATAATGAGGTTAAATTCAATTTAATTAATTGAACCTGTTCCACCATGAACAATTGATCTTATGCTCCTATGAGAAATGAATTTTACATAAAAAAGAATTTATCATTACAACACTACACCAAGCATTTAGGAAGAGTTATTGATGTGAGGTCCCCATAACAAACTTCTCCATATTGTCCAATCATCTACATCTCCCCCATCACCTGGCTTCTATTTCCTCCTCCATCATCTTTAGTCACGTCTTTCTTAGTCTTCCCTTTCCTTTCCTTCCTTCCACATTCATTCCCATCACTCTCTCACCTAGTCACTTTCATCATTCCTCAACACATGACCTAGCCATCAATTACTCTTCACAACATTCATCACTGACTCTATTCCTCTTACCCAGTCACTTTCTTCATTCCTCAACACATGACCCAACCATCTCATTCTATTTCTCTTCACAACATTCATCACTGACTATTCCTCTCACCCAGTCACTTTCATCATTCCTCAACACATGACCCAACCATCTCATTCTATTTTTCTTCACAACATTCATCACTGACTCTATTCCTCTCACCCAGTCACTTTCTTCATTCCTCAACACATGACCCAACCATCTCATTCTATTTCTCTTCACAACATTCATCACTGACTCTATTCCTCTCACCCAGTCACTTTCTTCATTCCTCAACACATGACCCAACCATCTCAATCCCTTTCTCTTCATCACATTTATTGCCGGCTCTCTATTCTCCCAACCTGAACCTGTTGGACTACTACATATGAGACATAGTTGAGAGGGAAGTCATTCAATGACCCCATAACACCATAACATCGCTGAAGACCTCCATAACTAGCACAATGCCCCAAAATAGATCAAGATCAACTAATTTTGGCCTATTAACGTTTCAGACCTCGTATTGAAGCAGTCATCTATGTTAAATTCATGGCAGATTCATTTGGTAGATTGTCAAGAAGGCCAAGGGTGTCTTAGCATCACTCAGCAAGACCTTTGTCAGCCGCTCTCCAGCTATCTATTTAAAGCTGTATATAGTTATGGTGCAGCCACACTTAGAATTTGCATCACCAGTCTGGAACCCCTACCTTGCTCAGAACATTGATCACCTGGAAACTGTTCAGAGACATGCAACGAAACGAATACCCTCCATCAGGCATCTACCATACTCTGAACGCTTTGCTTCCCTGGGCATGGATACATTGAAGCTCCGACGTCTGGCAACTGACTTGGTAAACGCCCACAAAATTATTAACCATCTTGCCAACAACAACCCTGAGTACCTTTGATTCCCATGTGTCTAACATACGTGGGCATGCCCACAAAGTCAGAAAACAGTACAGCTCCCATGACTTTCAGAAACATTTTTTCATGCTCAGAGTTGCTGAAGCATGGAACAAACTACCTGCATCAGTTATTAACTGTCGAGACACTGCATCCTTTAAAACCTCCATGCTTCCTGAGATTCGCCAACACTACACCTGATGTCCCCCCCCTCCATACACACGCACACATGTATATCATGACTCATACATTATTCACTTCCCCGACATTTGTATATTATTCTATGTACTATACATGCACCTTTGATGAATTGTAGTGCACCTGAGCACTGTACACAATAATTTCATTATTATTATTATATAGATGCATCAGGAACAGTCTCAAAATTATTCATGCCAATTTTTTCTAAAATAAATTTCTTCTTTCATGACATATGCTTCTTTTACTAAATTCATACAAATCATCATCATCATCATTTTACGTCCGCTTTTCCCTGCTTGCAAGGGTGGGATGGGCCCTGGGCTCTATTCAGCACAGCATCTCTCCACTTGTCATTGTCCTTTGTCATCTTCTCCGTGAGCTTCAGCGATCTGAGGTCTGCTCTCACCACCTCCGCCCATGTTTTCCGTAGTCTTCCTCTACTGCGTCTTCCTTCAACTGACATTTCTTGGCACTTCTTTACCCAGCGGTCATCCTCCATGCACATCATATGTCCATACCATTTCAGTCTTCTCTCCTGCACACTACAACTTATCCCTCTTAAACACAGTTTCTCTCTCAACACATCCATGCTCGGTTGTTCACGCACATTGACAAATGTTCTAAAAATACTGAGCAACCCTGTATATATCTGTATTTATATATTTTTACCTGAGTACATTGAAGTTACGAAAATATTCAACAACAGAACCTTCTAGCTATTTTACAGCTTCCCTTGCTTTCCAGTTTTTCTTTATCTTTTTTATGCATATTTTGCCTCCTGTTGGCCTTTCCTATTTTATTTTTTTTTCATTTGATTTTGATTTGATTTTAATTTATTTTATTTTTATATTCACTTATCTCTGTCTATCCTGCTTTTTTGTTTCTCAACTGTAAGAAGTACTAAATACTTCTCCTAGTCTGCCATGGCTTACTTACTCTGTACAGATGTTTAAATTGATCAAATAAATAAATATGTTTGTCTTCTCTTTTCAGGAGTTCTGAAAGATTATCTACGAGAACTTCCAGAGCCGCTATTTACTAATGTGTTGTACCAAATGTTATTGGACGCCCTTACTGTGCGTTTACCAGGAGACCCTGATGGAAGTGCCAAACTCATGCTTAGTATTTTAGAATGTTTACCCAAGGCTAATCAGGTAACCCTTGCTTTTGTTTTCATTTTTAGAGAGGTGACACAATCTTTGGATTGACAAACAAAATGTTGCACAAATTTGTTGCAGTTTTCATATTTTAGAGAAAGGACACAATCTTTGGATTAATAGACAAAATGTCGTACAAAAATGATGATGACATTACTTTTTCTGTTGGTTCTAGTAGTGTGAATGTACATGGCTTAGTGGTTAAAGTATTTGGTTCATGATCATCAGTTCATGAGTTTGATTTCTGATGACATATTGTATCTTTGAGCAAGACATTTTATTTCATACTGCTCCAGTTCACTCAGCTGTGTGGACAATGAAACACGGTACCAGTAACACACTGGGTCAATTTAATCAAGTTTCTCCACCCCCAATATTGTTATAATTGTGCCTAAATCAGAAACCATTGTTATTAACCCTTTTCTTATTGTTAAACAGTGATGATAGCATATTTCTAATGAAAAACACTGATTAGGATTTTGAAGTAATTGTTGTAAATGGGGGGGGGGTAGCTCACCTACCTCCCGACACGTTTCATCGGTTGATTTTGTTCAGATGGGGTATATCCGTGAGTGCCCTACCCATATAACCACAGGCCAGAATCTATGAACATCTACCCCAAGATCATACGACAAAAACACATACTCTGTGTATGACAATCCAATCCAAAACCAATGAGTGACCCCTGGACCAACTTCTGTTTACATGACATCACATGAACTTCTACTTCCTGCAAGGCCCTACATTCCCGTAACAAAATTGACCCTCATATTTCCAGCAATGTGAGAAGGAAAATAATCAGGTATTTAGTGTGATTTAGTAATTAAACTAGAAATCTCATTATTAAGCCAGGGTTTAGAACATAACAAAGGTTGTTACATAAAATTACGATAAAAGGATTTTGAATAGATATAAACTTATATAGCAAGAATGTACAGTATTTTCACAGATGTTCCCATTACTCATCAGTGAGACAGCAATGCAGCCTGTTATTACAGAAAGAGGGCATTTTGAAGCGCTTACGTATCAACGGGGTTAAAAGAATGCCGGTAGTAGTAGGTCAAACAAAATCCTATATGGAATGTGTTGCCTCCCTTTACATTTTCAGGGTAAAATCTTGCTGCAGTCACCTTTAGATTTTATCTTTCAAGGGTTAATAGTAGTAAATAGTAATTCATTATTCTTTGGGTATAAATATCCATTCTTTTAATAGTGTGTTAGAAATGTAGAAATCGTTAAAATAGCTAAAAAAACATAAAGTGACAGTGATAAATTAAATATATTACGATGACAGATACAATATATTACAGTGACAGATACAATATATTACTGTGACAGATACAATATATTACAGTGACAGATACAATATATTACAGTGACAGATACAATATATTACTGTGACAGATACAATATATTACAGTGACAGATACAATATATTACAGTGACAGATACAATATATTACTGTGACAGATACAATATATTACAGTGACAGATACAATATATTACAGTGACAGATACAATATATTACAGTGACAGATACAATATATTACAGTGACAGATACAATATATTACAGTGACAGATACAATATATTACAGTGACAGATACAATATATTACAGTGACAGATACAATATATTACAGTGACAGATACAATATATTACAGTGACAGATACAATATATTACAGTGACAGATACAATATATTACAGTGACAGATACAATATATTACAGTATCAGGTACAATATATTACAGTGACAGATACAATATATTACAGTGACAGATACAATATATTACAGTGTCAGATACAATATATTACAGTGACAGATACAATATATTACAGTGTCAGATACAATATATTACAGTGACAGATACAATATATTACAGTGACAGATACAATATATTACAATGAAATTGGAAGATACAATATATTACAGTGACAGACACAATATATTACAGTGACAGATACAATATATTACAGTGACAGATACAATATATTACAGTGACAGATACAATATATTACATTGACAGACAATATATTACAGTGACAGATACAATATATTACAGTGACAGATACAATATATTACAGTGACAGGTACAATATATTAGAGTGACAGACACAATATATTACAGTGACAGTGAGAGATACAATATATTACAGTGACAGATACAATATATTACATGGACAGATACAATATATTACAGTGACAGATACAATATATTACAGTGACAGATACAATATATTACAGTGACAAATACAATATATTACAGTAACAGATACAATATATTACAGTGACAGATACAATATATTACAGTGACAGATACAATATATTACAGTGACAGATACAATATATTACAGTGACAGACACAATATATTACAGTGACAGTGAGAGATACAATATATTACAGTGACAGATACAATATATTACATGGACAGATACAATATATTACAGTGACAGATACAATATATTACAGTGACAGATACAATATATTACAGTGACAAATACAATATATTACAGTAACAGATACAATATATTACATGGACAGATACAATATATTACAGTGACAGATACAATATATTACAGTGACAGATACAATATATTACAGTGACAGACACAATATATTACAGTGACAGTGAGAGATACAATATATTACAGTGACAGATACAATATATTACATGGACAGATACAATATATTACAGTGACAGATACAATATATTACAGTGACAGATACAATATATTACAGTGACAAATACAATATATTACAGTAACAGATACAATATATTACAGTGACAGATACAATATATTACAGTGACAGATACAATATATTACAGTGACAGATACAATATATTACAGTGACAGATACATTATATTACAGTGACAGTGACAGATACAATATATTACAGTGACAGATACAATATATTACAGTGATAGATACAATATATTACAGTAACAGATACAATATATTACAATGACAGAGACAGATACAATATATTACAGTGACAGATACAATATATTACAGTGACAGATACAATATATTACAGTGACAGATACAATATATTACAGTAACAGATACAATATATTACAGTGACAGATACGATATATTACAGTGACAGATACAATATATTACAGTGACAGATACAATATATTACAGTGACAGTGACAGAAACAATATATTACAGTGACAGATACAATATATTACAGTGAGAGATACAATATATTACAGTGACAGATACAATATATTACAGTGACAGATACAATATATTACAGTGACAGTGACAGATACAATATATTACAGTGACAGATACAATATATTACAGTAACAGATACAATATATTACAGTGACAGTGACAGATACAATATATTACAGTGTCAGATACAATATATCAATTTGACAGATACAATATATTAGAGTGACAGATACAATATATTACAGTGACAGATACAATATATTACAGTGACAGATACAATATATTACAATAACAGTGACAGATACAATATATTACAGTGACAGATACAATATATTACAGTGACAGATACAATATATTACAGTGACAGATACAATATATTACAGTGACAGATACAATATATTACGATAACAGATACAATATATTACAGTGACAGATACAATATATTACAGTGTCAGATACAATATATTACAGTGACAGATACAATATATTACAGTGACAGATACAATATATTACAGTGACAGATACAATATATTACAGTGTCAGATACAATATATTACAGTGACAGATACATTATATTACAGTGACAGATACGATATATTACGGTGACAGATACAATATATTACAGTGACAGATACAATATATTACAGTGACAGTGAGAGATACAATATATTACAGTGACAGATAAAATATATTACTGTAACAGATACAATATATTACAGTGACAGATACAATATATTACAGTGATAGATACAATATATTACAGTGACAGATACAATATATTACAGTGTCAGAGACAATATATTACAGTGACAGATACAATATATTTCAGTGACAGATACAATATATTACAGTGACAGTGACAGATACAATATATTACAGTGAGAGATACAATATATTACAGTGACAGATACAATATATTACAGTGACAGATACAATGTATTACTGTGACAGATACAATATATTACAGTGACAGATACAATATATTACAGTAACAGATACAATATATTACAGGGACAGATACAATATATTACAGTGACAGATACAATATATTACAGTAACATATACAATATATTACAGTGACAGGTAAAATGTGTTACAGTGACAGATACAATATATTACAGTGACAGATACAATATATTACAGTTACAGACACAATATATTACAGTGACAGATACAATATATTACAGGGACAGATACAATATATTACAGTGACAGATACAATATATTACAGTGACAGATACAATATATTACAGTGACAGTGACAGATACAATATATTACAGTGACAGGTAAAATGTGTTACAGTGACAGATACAATATATTACAGTGACAGATACAATATATTACAGTGACAGACACAATATATTACAGTGACAGATACAATATATTACAGGGACAGATACAATATATTACAGGGACAGATACAATATATTACAGTGACAGATACAATATATTACAGTGACAGATACAATATATTACAGTGACAGTGACAGATACAATATATTACAGTGACAGATACAATATATTACAGTGACAGATACAATATATTACAGTGACAGATACAATATATTACAGTGACAGTGACAGATACAATACATTACAGTGACAGATACAATATATTACAGTGACAGATACAATATATTACAGTGACATTGACAGATACAATATATTACAGTGACAGATACAATATATCACAGTGACAGATACAATATATTACAGTAACAGATACAATATATTACAATGACAGAGACAGATACAATATATTACAGTGACAGATACAATATATTACAGTGACAGATACAATATATTACAGTAACAGATACAATATATTACAGTGACATATACAATATTTTACAGTGTCAGATACAATATATCACAGTGATAGTGACAGATACAATATATTACAGTGACAGATACAATATGTTACAGTGACAGATACAATATATTACAGTGACAGATACAATATATTACAGTGACAGTGACAGATACAATATATTACAGTGACAGATACAATATATTACAGTGACAGATACAATATATTACAGTAACAGATACAATATATTACAGTGACAGTGACAGATACAATATATTACAGTGTCAGATACAATATATCAATTTGACAGATACAATATATTAGAGTGACAGATACAATATATTAGAGTGACAGATACAATATATTACAGTGACAGATACAATATATTACAATAACAGTGACAGATACAATATATTACAGTGACAGATACAATATATTACAGTGACAGATACAATATATTACAGTGACAGATACAATATATTACGATAACAGATACAATATATTACAGTGACAGATACAATATATTACAGTGTCAAATACAATATATTACAGTGACAGATACAATATATTACAGTGACAGATACAATATATTACAGTGACAGATACAATATATTACAGTGTCAGATACAATATATTACAGTGACAGATACAATATATTACAGTGACAGATACAATATATTACAGTGACAGATACAATATATTACAGTGTCAGATACAATATATTACAGTGACAGATACAGTATATTACAGTGACAGATACAATATATTACGGTGACAGATACAATATATTACAGTGACAGATACAATATATTACAGTGACAGTGAGAGATACAATATATTACAGTGACAGATAAAATATATTACTGTAACAGATACAATATATTACAGTGACAGATACAATATATTACAGTGATAGATACAATATATTACAGTGACAGATACAATATATTACAGTGTCAGAGACAATATATTACAGTGACAGATACAATATATTACAGTGACAGATACAATATATTACAGTGACAGTGACAGATACAATATATTACAGTGAGAGATACAATATATTACAGTGACAGATACAATATATTACAGTGACAGATACAATATATTACTGTGACAGATACAATATATTACAGTGACAGATACAATATATTACAGTAACAGATACAATATATTACAGGGACAGATACAATATATTACAGTGACAGATACAATATATTACAGTAACATATACAATATATTACAGTGACAGGTAAAATGTGTTACAGTGACAGATACAATATATTACAGTGACAGATACAATATATTACAGTGACAGACACAATATATTACAGTGACAGATACAATATATTACAGGGAGAGATACAATATATTACAGTGACAGATACAATATATTACAGTGACAGATACAATATATTACAG
Source organism: Eledone cirrhosa (assembly GCA_964016885.1). NCBI lineage: Eukaryota > Metazoa > Mollusca > Cephalopoda > Octopoda > Eledonidae > Eledone > Eledone cirrhosa. The sequence continues at coordinate 221,440,197 of OZ024741.1, forward strand.
TGACAGTGACAGATACAATATATTACAGTGACAGATACAATATATTACAGTGACAGATACAATATATTACAGTGACAGTGACAGATACAATATATTACAGTGACAGATACAATATATTACAGTGACAGATACAATATATTACAGTGAAAGATACAATATATTACAGTGACAGATACAATATATTACAGTGACAGTGACAGATACAATACATTACAGTGACAGATACAATATATTACAGTGACAGATACAATATATTACAGTGACAGTGACAGATACAATATATTACAGTGACAGATACAATATATCACAGTGACAGATACAATATATTACAGTAACAGATACAATATATTACAATGACAGAGACAGATACAATATATTACAGTGACAGATACAATATATTACAGTGACAGATACAATATATTACAGTAACAGATACAATATATTACAGTGACATATACAATATATCACAGTGATAGTGACAGATACAATATATTACAGTGACAGATACAATATGTTACAGTGACAGATACAATATATTACAGTGACAGATACAATATATTACAGTGACAGTGACAGATACAATATATTACAGTGACAGATACAATATATTACAGTGACAGATACAATATATTACAGTAACAGATACAATATATTACAGTGACAGTGACAGATAAAATATATTACAGTGTCAGATACAATATATTACACTGACAGATTCAATATATTACAGTGACAGATACAATATATTACAGTGACAGATACAATATATTACAGTGACAGATACAATATATTACAGTAACAGATACAATATATTACAGTGACAGATACAATATATTACAGTAACAGATACAATATATTACAGGGACAGATACAATATATTACAGTGACAGATACAATATATTACAGTGACAGTGACAGATACAATATATTACAGTGACAGATACAATATATTACAGTGACAGATACAATATATTACAGTAACAGATACAATATATTACAGTGACGGATACAATATATTACAGTGACAGATACAATATATTACAGTGACAGATACAATATATTACAGTGACAGATACAATATATTACAGTAACAGATACAAAATAATACAGTGACAGTGACAGATACAATGTATTACAGTGACAGATACAATATATCACAGTGACAGATACAATATATTACAGTAACAGATACAAAATAATACAGTGACATATACAATATATTACAGTGTCAGATACAATATATCAATTTGACAGATACAATATATTAGAGTGACAGATACAATATATTACAGTGACAGATACAATATATTACAATAACAGTGACAGATACAATATATTACAGTGACAGATACAATATATTACAGTGACAGATACAATATATTACAGTGACAGATACAATATATTACAGTAACAGTGACAGATACAATATATTACAGTGACAGGTACAATATATTACGATAACAGATACAATATATTACAGTGACAGATACAATATATTACAGTGTCAGATACAATATATTACAGTGACAGATACAATATAATACAGTGACAGATACATTATATTACAGTGACAGATACAATATATTACGGTGACAGATACAATATATTACAGTGACAGATACAATATATTACAGTGACAGTGAGAGATACAATATATTACAGTGACAGATAAAATATATTACTGTGACAGATACAATATATTACAGTGACAGATACAATATATTACAGTGATAGATACAATATATTACAGTGACAGATACAATATATTACAGTGTCAGAGACAATATATTACAGTGAGAGATACAATATATTACAATGACAGATACAATATATTATAGTGACAGATACAATATATTACAGTGACAGATACAATATATTACAGTGACAGATACAATATATTACAGTGACAGATACAATATATTACTGTGACAGATACTATATATTACAGTGACAGATACAATATATTACAGTAACAGATACAATATATTACAGGGACAGATACAATATATTACAGTGACAGATACAATATATTACAGTAACATATACAATATATTACAGTGACAGGTAAAATGTGTTACAGTGACAGATACAATATATTACAGTGACAGATACAATATATTACAGTGACAGACACAATATATTACTGTGACAGATACAATATATTACAGGGACAGATACAATATATTACAGTGACAGATACAATATATTACAGTGACAGATACAATATATTACAGTGACAGTGACAGATACAATATATTACAGTGACAGATACAATATATTACAGTGACAGTGACAGATACAATATATTACAGTGACAGATACAATATATTACAGTGACAGATACAATATATTACAGTGACAGATACAATATATTACTGTGACAGATACAATATATTACAGTGACAGTGACAGATACAACATATTACAGTGACAGTGACTGATACAATATATTACAGTGACAGTGAGAGATACAATATATTACAGTGACAGATACAATATATTACAGTGACATATACAATATATTACAGTGACAGATACAATATATTACAGTGGCAGATACAATATATTACAGTAACATATACAATATATTACAGTGACAGGTAAAATATGTTACAGTGACAGATACAATATATTACAGTGTCAGATACAATATATTACAGTGTCAGATACAATATATTACAGTGTCAGATACAATATATTACAGTGACAGATACAATATATTACAGTGACAGATACAATATATTACAGTGACAGATACAATATATTACAGTGATAGATACAATATATTACAGTGTCAGATACAATATATTACAGTGACAGATACAATATATTACAGTGACAGATACAATATATTACAGTGACAGTGACAGATACAATATATTACAGTGACAGATACAATATATTACTGTGACAGATACAATATATTACAGTGACAGATACAATGTATTACAGTGACAGATACAATATATTACAGTGACAGATACAATATATTACAGTGACAGATACAATATATTACAGTGTCAAATACAATATATTACAGTGACAGATACAATATATTACAGTGACAGATACAATATATTACAGTGACAGATACAATATATTACAGTGTCAGATACAATATATTACAGTGACAGATACAATATATTACAGTGACAGATACAATATATTACAGTGACAGATACAATATATTACAGTGTCAGATACAATATATTACAGTGACAGATACATTATATTACAGTGAAAGATACAATATATTACGGTGACAGATACAATATATTACAGTGACAGATACAATATATTACAGTGACAGTGAGAGATACAATATATTACAGTGACAGATAAAATATATTACTGTAACAGATACAATATATTACAGTGACAGATACAATATATTACAGTGATAGATACAATATATTACAGTGACAGATACAATATATTACAGTGTCAGAGACAATATATTACATTGACAGATACAATATATTACAGTGACAGATACAATATATTACAGTGACAGTGACGGATACAATATATTACAGTGAGAGATACAATATATTACAGTGACAGATACAATATATTACAGTGACAGATACAATATATTACTGTGACAGATACAATATATTACAGTGACAGATACAATATATTACAGTAACAGATACAATATATTACAGGGACAGATACAATATATTACAGTGACAGATACAATATATTACAGTAACATATACAATATATTACAGTGACAGGTAAAATGTGTTACAGTGACAGATACAATATATTACAGTGACAGATACAATATATTACAGTGACAGACACAATATATTACAGTGACAGATACAATATATTACAGGGACAGATACAATATATTACAGTGACAGATACAATATATTACAGTGACAGATACAATATATTACAGTGTCAGAGACAATATATTACAGTGACAGATACAATATATTACAGTGACAGATACAATATATTACTGTGACAGTGACAGATACAATATATTACAGTGACAGATACAATATATTACAGTGACAGTGACAGATACAATATATTACAGTGACAGATACAATATATTACAGTGACAGTGACAGATACAATATATTACAGTGACAGATACAATATATTACAGTGACAGATACAATATATTACAGTGACAGTGACAGATACAATATATTACAGTGACAGATACAATATATCACAGTGACAGATACAATATATTACAGTGACAGTGACAGATACAATATATTAGAGTGACAGATACAATATATTACAGTGACAGATACAATATATTACAGTGACAGTGACAGATACAATATATTACAGTGACAGATACAATATATTACAGTGACATATACAATATATTACAGTGACAGATACAATATATTACAGTGGCAGATACAATATATTACAGTAACATATACAATATATTACAGTGACAGGTAAAATACGTTACAGTGACAGATACAATATATTACAGTGTCAGATACAATATATTACAGTGACAGATACAATATATTACAGTGTCAGATACAATATATTACAGTGTCAGATACAATATATTACAGTGACAGATACAATATATTACAGTGACAGTGAGAGATACAATATATTACACTGACAGATACAATATATTACAGTGACAGATACAATATATTACAGTGACAGATACAATATATTACTATGACAGATACAATATATTACAGTGTCAGATACAATATATTACAGTGTCAGATACAATATATTACAGTGACAGATACGATATATTACAGTGACAGATACAATATATTACAGTGACAGATACAATATATTACAGTGATAGATACAATATATTACAGTGTCAGATACAATATATTACAGTGACAGATACAATATATTACAGTGACAGATACAATATATTACAGTGACAGTGACAGATACAATATATTACAGTGACAGTGACAGATACAATATATTACAGTGACAGATACAATATATTACAGTGACAGTGAGAGATACAATATATTACAGTGACATATACAATATATTACACTGACAGATACAATATATTACAGTGACAGATACAATATATTACAGTGACAGATACAATATATTACTGTGACAGATACAATATATTACAGTGTCAGATACAATATATTACAGTGTCATATACAATATATTACAGTGACAGATACAATATATTACAGTGACAGATACAATATATTACAGTGACAGATACAATATATTACAGTGATAGATACAATATATTACAGTGTCAGATACAATATATTACAGTGACAGATACAATATATTACAGTGACAGTGACAGATACAATATATTACAGTGACAGATACAATATATTACTGTGACAGATACAATATATTACAGTGACAGATACAATGTATTACAGTGACAGATACAATATATTACAGTGACAGATACAATATATTACAGTGACAGATACAATGTATTAGAGTGACAGATATAATATATTACAGTGACAGATACAATATATTACAGTGACAGATACAATATATTACAGTGACAGTGACAGATACAATATATTACAGTGACAGTGACAGATACAATATATTACAGTGAGAGATACAATATATTACATTGACAGATACAATATATTACGGTGACAGATACAATATATTACTGTGACAGATACAATATATTTCAGTGACAGATACAATATATTACAGTAACAGATACAATATATTACAGGGACAGATACAATATATTACAGTGTCAGATACAATATATTACAGTAACATATACAATATATTACAGTGACAGGTAAAATGTGTTACAGTGACAGATACAATATATTACAGTGACAGATACAATATATTACAGTGACAGACACAATATATTACAGTGACAGATACAATATATTACAGTGACAGATACAATATACTACAGTGACAGATACAATATATTACAGTGACAGATACAATATATTACAGTGACAGTGACAGATACAATATATTACAGTGACAGTTACAATATATTACAGTGACAGATACAATATATTACAGTGACAGTGACAGATACAATATATTACAGTGACAGATACAATATATTACAGTGACAGATACAATATATTACAGTGACAGATACAATATATTACTGTGACAGATACAATATATTACAGTGAGAGTGACAGATACAACATATTACAGTGACAGTGACAGATACAATATATTACAGTGACAGTGACAGATACAATATATTACAGTGACAGATACAATATATTACAGTGACATATACAATATATTACAGTGAAAGATACAATATATTACAGTGACAGTGACAGATACAATATATTACAGTGACAGACACGATATATTACAGTGACAGATAGAATATATTACAGTGACAGATACAATATATTACAGTGACAGATACAATATATTACAGTGACAGATACAATATATTACAGTGACAGTGACAGTTACAATATATTACAGTGACAGATACAATATATTACAGTGACAGATACAATATATTACAGAGACAGTGACAGATACAATATATTACAGTGACAGATACAATATATTACAGTGACAGATCCAATATATTACAGTGACAGATACAATATATTACAGTATCAGATACAATATATTACAGTGACAAATACAATATATTACAGTGACAGATACAATATATTAATTACAGTAACAGATACAATATATTACAGTAACAGATACAATATATTACAGTGACAGTGACAGATACAACATATTACAGTGACAGTGACAGATACAATATATTACAGTAACAGATACAATATATTACAGTGACAGTGACAGAAACAATATATTACAGTGACAGATACAATATATTACAGTGACAGATACAATATATTACAGTGACAGATACAATATATTACAGTGACAGATACAATATATTACAGTGACAGATACAATATATTACAGTGACAGTGACAGATACAATATATTACAGTGACAGATACAATATATTACAGTAACAGATACAATATATTACAGTGACATATACAATATTTTACAGTGTCAGATACAATATATCACAGTGACAGTGACAGATACAATATATTACAGTGACAGATACAATATGTTACAGTGACAGATACAATATATTACAGTGACAGATACAATATATTACAGTGACAGTGACAGATACAATATATTACAGTGACAGATACAATATATTACAGTAACAGATACAATATATTACAGTGACAGATACAATATATTACAGTGACAGATACAATATATTACAGTGACAGTGACAGATACAATATATTACAGTGACAGATACAATATATTACAGTGACAGATACAATATATTACAGTGAGAGATACAATATATTACAGTGACAGATACAATATATTACAGTGACGGATACAATATATTACAGTGACAGATACAATATATTACAGTGACAGATACAATATATTACAGTGACAGTGACAGATACAATATATTACAGTGACAGATACAATATATTACAGTAACAGATACAATATATTACAGTGACATATACAATATTTTACAGTGTCAGATACAATATATTACAGTGACAGATACAATATATTACAGTGACAGATACAATATATTACAGTAACAGATACAATATATTACAGTGACGGATACAATATATTACAGTAACAGATACAATATATTACAGTGACAGATACAATATATTACAGTGACAGATACAATATATTACAGTGACAGATACAATATATTACAGTGACAGATACAATATATTACAGTGACAGATACAATATATTACAGTGACAGATACAATATATTACAGTGACGGATACAATATATTACAGTAACAGATACAATATATTACAGTAACAGATACAATATATTACAGTGACGGATACAATATATTACAGTAACAGATACAATATATTACAGTGACAGATACAATATATTACAGTGACAGATACAATATATTACAGTGACAGATACAATATATTACAGTGACAGATACAATATATTACAGTGACAGATACAATATATTACAGTGACAGATACAATATATTACAGTGACAGATACAATATATTACAGTGACAGATACAATATATTACAGTGACAGATACAATATATTACAGTGACGGATACAATATATTACAGTAACAGATACAATATATTACAGTGACAGATACAATATATTACAGTGACAGATACAATATATTACAGTGACAGAAACAATATATTACAGTGACAGATACAATATATTACAGTAACAGATACAATATATTACAGTGACAGATACAATATATTACAGTGACAGTGACAGAAACAATATGTTACAGTGACAGATACAATATATTACAGTGTCAGATACAATATATTACAGTGACGGATACAATATATTACAGTAACAGATACAATATATTACAGTGTCAGATACAATATATCACAGTGACGGATACAATATATCACAGTGACGGATACAATATATTACAGTAACAGATACAATATATTACAGTAACAGATACAATATATTACAGTGACAGATGCAATGTATTACAGTGACAGATACAATATATCACAGTGACAGATACAATATATTACAGTAACAGATACAAAATAATACAGTGACATATACAATATATTACAGTGTCAGATACAATATATTACAGTGACAGATACAATATATTACAGTGACAGATACAATATATTACAGTGACAGATACAATATATTACAGTGACAGATACAATATATTACAGTAACAGATACAATATATTACAGTGACAGATAAAATATATTACTGTGACAGGTACAATATATTACAGTGACAGATACAATATATTACAGTGATAGATACAATATATTACAGTAACAGATACAATATATTACAGTGACAGATACAATATATTACAGTGACAGATACAATATATTACAATAACAGTGACAGATACAATATATTACATTGACAGATACAATATATTACAGTGACAGATACAATATATTACAGTGACAGATACAATATATTACAGTAACAGTGACAGATACAATATATTACAGTGACAGGTACAATATATTACGATAACAGATACAATTTATTACAGTGTCAGATACAATATATTACAGTGACAGATACAATATATTACAGTGACGGATACAATATATTACAGTGACAGATACAATATATTACGGTGACAGATACAATATATTACAGTGACAGATACAATATATTACAGTGACAGTGAGAGATACAATATATTACAGTGACAGATAAAATATATTACTGTGACAGATACAATATATTACAGTGACAGATACAATATATTACAGTGATAGATACAATATATTACAGTAACAGATACAATATATTACTGTGACAGATACAATATATTACAGTGACAGATACAATATATTACAGTAACAGATACAATATATTACAGTGATAGATACAATATATTACAGTGACAGATACAATATATTACGGTGACAGATACAATATATTACAGTGACAGATACAATATATTACAGTGACAGTGAGAGATACAATATATTACAGTGACAGATAAAATATATTACTGTGACAGATACAATATATTACAGTGACAGATACAATATATTACAGTGATAGATACAATATATTACAGTGACAGATACAATATATTACAGTGTCAGAGACAATATATTACAGTGACAGATACAATATATTACAGTGACAGATACAATATATTACAGTGACACTGACAGATACAATATATTACAGTGAGAGATACAATATATTACAGTGACAGATACAATATATTACAGCGACAGATACAATATATTACTGTGACAGATACAATATATTACAGTGACAGATACAATATATTACAGTAACAGATACAATATATTACAGTGATAGATACAATATATTACAGGGACAGATACAATATATTACAGTGACAGATACAATATATTACAGTAACATATACAATATATTACAGTGACAGGTAAAATGTGTTAGAGTGACAGATACAATATATTACAGTGACAGATACAATATATTACAGTGACAGACACAATATATTACAGTGACAGATACAATATATTACAGGGACAGATACAATATATTACAGTGACAGATACAATATATTACAGTGACAGATACAATATATTACAGTGACAGTGACAGATACAATATATTACAGTGACAGATACAATATATTACAGTGACAGATACAATATATTACAGTGACAGATACAATATATTACACTGACAGATACAATATATTACAGTGACAGATACAATATATTACAGTGACAGATACAATATATTTCACTGACAGATACAATATATTACAGTGACAGATACAATATATTACTGTGACAGATACAGTATATTACAGTGACAGTGACAGATACAACATATTACAGTGACAGTGACAGATACAATATATTACAGTGACAGTGACAGATACAATATATTACAGTGACAGATACAATATATTACAGTGACAGATACAATATATTACAGTGGCAGATACAATATATTACAGTAACATATACAATATATTACAGTGACAGGTAAAATATGTTACAGTGACAGATACAATATATTACAGTGTCAGATACAATATATTACAGTGACAGATACAATATATTACAGTGACAGTGACAGATACAATATATTACAGTGACAGATACAATATATCACAGTGACAGATACAATATATTACAGTAACAGATACAATATATTACAGTGACATATACAATATTTTACAGTGTCAGATACAATATATTACAGTGACAGATACAATATATTACAGTGACAGTGACAGATACAATATATTACAGTGACAGATACAATATGTTACAGTGACAGATACAATATATTACAGTGACAGATACAATATGTTACAGTGACAGATACAATATATTACAGTGACAGATACAATATATTACAGTGACAGATACAATATATTACAGTGACAGTGACAGATACAATATATTACAGTGACAGATACAATATATTACAGTGACAGATACAATATATTAAAGTAACAGATACAATATATTACAGTGACGGATAAAATATATTACAGTGACAGATACAATATATTACAGTGACAGATACAATATATTACAGTGACAGATACAATATATTACAGTGACAGATACAATATATTACAGTGACAGTGACAGATACAATATATTACAGTGACAGATACAATATATTACTGTGACAGTGACAGATACAATATATTACAGTGACAGATACAATATGTTACAGTGACAGCTACAATATATTACAGTGACAGATACAAAATTTTATAGTGACAGATACAATATATTACAGTGACAGATACAATATATTACAGTGACAGATACAATATATTACAGTGTCAGTTACAGATACAATATATTACAGTGACCGTGACAGATAAAATATATTACAGTGACAGATACAATATATTACAGTGACATATACAATATATTACAGTGACAGATACAATAAATTACAGTGAGAGATACAATATATTACAGTGACAGATACAATATATTACAGTGACAGATACAATATATTACAGTGACAGTGACAGATACAATATATTTCAGTGACAGATACAATATATTACAGTGCCAGATACAATATATTACAGTGACAGTGACAGATACAATATATTACAGTGACAGATACAATATATTACAGTGACAGATACAATATATTACAGTGACAGATACAATATATTACAGTGACAGATACAATATATTACAGTGACAGATACAATATATTACAGTGACAGTGACAGATACAATATATTACAGTGACAGATACAATATATTACAGTAACAGATACAATATATTACAGTGACAGATACAATATATTACAGTGACAGATACAATATATTACAGTGACAGATACAATATATTACAGTGACAGTGACAGATACAATATATTACAGTGACAGATACAATATATTACAGTGACAGATACAATATATTACAGTAACAGATACAATATATTACAGTGACAGATACAATATATTACAGTGACAGATACAATATATTACAGTGACAGATACAATATATTACAGTGACAGATACAATATATTACAGTGACAGATACAATATATTACAGTAACAGATACAATATATTACAGTGACAGATACAATATATTACAGTGACAGATACAATATATTACAGTGACAGATACGATATATTACAGTGACAGATACAATATATTACAGTGACAGATACAATATGTTACAGTGACAGCTACAATATATTACAGTGACAGATACAAAATTTTATAGTGACAGATACAATATATTACAGTGACAGATACAATATATTACAGTGACAGATACAATATATTACAGTGTCAGTGACAGATACAATATATTACAGTGACCGTGACAGATAAAATATATTACAGTGACAGATACAATATATTACAGTGACATATACAATATATTACAGTGACAGATACAATAAATTACAGTGAGAGATACAATATATTACAGTGACAGATACAATATATTACAGTGACAGATACAATATATTACAGTGACAGTGACAGATACAATATATTACAGTGACAGATACAATATATTACAGTGCCAGATACAATATATTACAGTGACAGTGACAGATACAATATATTACAGTGACAGATACAATATATTACAGTGACAGATACAATATATTACAGTGACAGATACAATATATTACAGTGACAGATACAATATATTACAGTGACAGATACAATATATTACAGTGACAGTGACAGATACAATATATTACAGTGACAGATACAATATATTACAGTGACAGATACAATATATTACAGTAACAGATACAATATATTACAGTGACAGATACAATATATTACAGTGACAGATACAATATATTACAGTGACAGATACAATATATTACAGTGACAGTGACAGATACAATATATTACAGTGACAGATACAATATATTACAGTGACAGATACAATATATTACAGTAACAGATACAATATATTACAGTGACAGATACAATATATTACAGTGACAGATACAATATATTACAGTGACAGATACAATATATTACAGTGACAGATACAATATATTACAGTGACAGATACAATATATTACAGTAACAGATACAATATATTACAGTGACAGATACAATATATTACAGTGACAGATACAATATATTACAGTGACAGATACGATATATTACAGTGACAGATACAATATATTACAGTGACAGATACAATATATTTCAGTAACAGATACAATATATTACAGTGACAGATACGATATATTACAGTGACAGATACAATATATTACAGTGACAGATACAATATATTACAGTGACAGTGACAGATACAATATATTACAGTGACAGATACAATATATTACTGTGACAGTGACAGATACAATATATTACAGTGACAGATACAATATGTTACAGTGACAGCTACAATATATTACAGTGACAGATACAAAATTTTATAGTGACAGATACAATATATTACAGTGACAGATACAATATATTACAGTGACAGATACAATATATTACAGTGTCAGTTACAGATACAATATATTACAGTGACCGTGACAGATAAAATATATTACAGTGACAGATACAATATATTACAGTGACATATACAATATATTACAGTGACAGATACAATAAATTACAGTGAGAGATACAATATATTACAGTGACAGATACAATATATTACAGTGACAGATACAATATATTACAGTGACAGTGACAGATACAATATATTACAGTGACAGATACAATATATTACAGTGCCAGATACAATATATTACAGTGACAGTGACAGATACAATATATTACAGTGACAGATACAATATATTACAGTGACAGATACAATATATTACAGTGACAGATACAATATATTACAGTGACAGATACAATATATTACAGTGACAGATACAATATATTACAGTGACAGATACAATATATTACAGTGACAGTGACAGATACAATATATTACAGTGACAGATACAATATATTACAGTGACAGATACAATATATTACAGTAACAGATACAATATATTACAGTGACAGATACAATATATTACAGTGACAGATACAATATATTACAGTGACAGATACAATATATTACAGTGACAGTGACAGATACAATATATTACAGTGACAGATACAATATATTACAGTGACAGATACAATATATTACAGTAACAGATACAATATATTACAGTGACAGATACAATATATTACAGTGACAGATACAATATATTACAGTGACAGATACAATATATTACAGTGACAGATACAATATATTACAGTGACAGATACAATATATTACAGTAACAGATACAATATATTACAGTGACAGATACAATATATTACAGTGACAGATACAATATATTACAGTGACAGATACGATATATTACAGTGACAGATACAATATATTACAGTGACAGATACAATATATTACAGTAACAGATACAATATATTACAGTGACAGATACGATATATTACAGTGACAGATACAATATATTACAGTGACAGATACAATATATTACAGTGACAGTGACAGATACAATATATTACAGTAACAGATACAATGTATTACAGTGACAGATACGATATATTACAGTGACAGATACAATATATTACAGTGACAAATACAATATATTACAGTAACAGATACAATATATTACAGGGACAGATCAATATATTATAGTGACAGATACAATATATTACAGTGACAGTGACGGATACAATATATTACAGTGACAGATACAATATATTACAGTGACAGATACAATAAATTACAGTGACAGATACAATATATTACAGTGAGAGATACAATATATTACAGTGTCAGATACAATATGTTACAGTGACAGATACAATATATTACAGTGACAGATACAATATATTACAGTGACAGTGACAGATACAATATATTACAGTGACAGATACAATATATTACAGTGACAGATACAATATATTACAGTGACAGATACAATATATTACAGTGACAGATACAATATATTACAATAACAGTGACAGATACAATATATTACAGTGACAGATACAATATATTACAGTGACAGATACAATATATTACAGTAACAGATACAATATGTTACAGTGACAGATACAATATATTACAGTGACAGGTAAAATGTGTTACAGTGACAGATACAATATATTACAGTGACAGATACAATATATTACAGTGACAGATACAATATATTACAGTAACAGATACAATATATTACAATGACAGATACAATATATTAGAGTGACAGATACAATATATTACAGTGACAGATACAATATATTACAGTGACAGATACAATATGTTACAGTGACAGATACAATATATTACAGTGACAGATACAATATATTACAGTAACAGATACAATATATTACAGTGACAGATACAATATATTACAGTGACAGATACAATATATTACAATGACAGATACAATATATTACAGTGACAGATACAATATATTACAGTGACAGATACAATATATTACAGTGACAGTGACAGATACAATATATTACAGTGACAGATACAATATATTACAGTAACAGATACAATATATTACTGTGACATATACAATATATTACAGTGACAGATACAATAAATTACAGTGACAGATACAATATATTACAGTGACAGATACAATATATTACAGTGACAGATACAATATATTACAGTGACAGATACAATATATTACAGTGACAGATACAATATATTACAGTGACAGATACAATATATTACAGTGACAGTGACAGATACAATATATTACAGTGACAGATACAATATATTACAGTGACAGTTACAATATATTACAGTAACAGATACAATATATTACAGTAACAGATACAATATATTACAGTGACAGATACAATATATTACAGTGACAGTGACAGATACAATATATTACAGTGACAGATACAATATATTACAGTGACAGATACAATATATTACAGTAACAGATACAATATATTACAGTGACAGATACAATATATTACAGTGACAGATACAATATATTACAGTGACAGATACAATATATTACAGTGACAGTGACAGATACAATATATTACAGTGACAGATACAATATATTACAGTGACAGATACAATATATTACAGTAACAGATACAATATATTACAGTGACAGATACAATATATTACAGTGACAGATACAATATATTACAGTGCCAGATACAATATATTACAGTGACAGTGACAGATACAATATATTACAGTGACAAATACAATATATTACAGTGACAGATACAATATATTACAGTGACAGATACAATATATTACAGTGACAGATACAATATATTACAGTGACAGATACAATATATTACAGTGACAGATACAATATATTACAGTGACAGTGACAGATACAATATATTACAGTGACAGATACAATATATTACAGTGACAGATACAATATATTACAGTAACAGATACAATATATTACAGTGACAGATACAATATATTACAGTGACAGATACAATGTATTACAGTGACAGATACAATATATTACAGTGACAGTGACAGATACAATATATTACAGTGACAGATACAATGTATTACAGTGACAGATACAATATATTACAGTAACAGATACAATATATTACAGTGACAGATACAATATATTACAGTGACAGATACAATATATTACAGTGACAGATACAATATATTACAGTGACAGATACAATATATTACAGTGACAGATACAATATATTACAGTAACAGATACAATATATTACAGTGACAGATACAATATATTACAGTGACAGATACAATATATTACAGTGACAGATACGATATATTACAGTGACAGATACAATATATTACAGTGACAGATACAATATATTACAGTAACAGATACAATATATTACAGTGACAGATACGATATATTACAGTGACAGATACAATATATTACAGTAACAGATACAATATATTACAGTGACAGTGACAGATACAATATATTACAGTAACAGATACAATATATTACAGTGACAGATACGATATATTACAGTGACAGATACAATATATTACAGTGACAGATACAATATATTACAGTAACAGATACAATATATTACAGGGACAGATCAATATATTATAGTGACAGATACAATATATTACAGTGACAGTGACGGATACAATATATTACAGTGACAGTGACGGATAAAATATATTACTGTGACAGATGCAATATATTACAGTGACAGATACAATATATTACAGTGACAGATACAATATATTACAGTGACAGATACAGTATATTACAGTGACAGATACAATATATTACAGTGACAGATACAATATATTACAGTGACAGATACAATAAATTACAGTGACAGATACAATATATTACAGTGAGAGATACAATATATTACAGTGTCAGATACAATATGTTACAGTGACAGATACAATATATTACAGTGACAGATACAATATATTACAGTGACAGTGACAGATACAATATATTACAGTGACAGATACAATATATTACAGTGACAGATACAATATATTACAGTAACAGATACAATATATTAAAATGACAGATACAATATATTAGAGTGACAGATACAATATATTACAGTAACAGATACAATATATTACAGTGACAGATACAGTATATTACAGTGACAGATACAATATATTACAGTGACAGATACAATATATTCCAGTGACAGATACAATATATTACAGTGACAGATACAATATATTACAGAGACAGATACAATATGTTACAGTGACAGATACAATATATTACAGTGACAGATACAATATATTACAGTAACAGATACAATATATTACAGTGACAGATACAATATATTACAGTGACAGATACAATATATTACAATGACAGATACAATATATTACAGTGACAGATACAATATATTACAGTGACAGATACAATATATTACAGTGACAGTGACAGATACAATATATTACAGTGACAGATACAATATATTACAGTAACAGATACAATATATTACAGTGACATATACAATATATTACAGTGACAGATACAATAAATTACAGTGACAGATACAATATATTACAGTGACAGATACAATATATTACAGTGACAGATACAATATATTACAGTGACAGATACAATATATTACAGTGACAGATACAATATATTACAGTGACAGATACAATATATTACAGTGACAGTGACAGATACAATATATTACAGTGACAGATACAATATATTACAGTGACAGATACAATATATTACAGTAACAGATACAATATATTACAGTAACAGATACAATATATTACAGTGACAGATACAATATATTACAGTGACAGATACAATATATTACAGTGACAGTGACAGATAAAATATATTACAGTGACAGTGACAGATACAATATATTACAGTGACAGATACAATATATTACAGTGTCAGATACAATATATTACAGTGTCAGATACAATATATTACAGTGACAGATACAATATATTACAGTGACAGATACAATATATTACAGTGACAGATACAATATATTACAGTAACAGATACAATATATTACAGTGACAGATACAGTATATTACAGTGACAGATACAACATATTACAGTGAAAGATACAATAAATTACAGTGACAGATACAATATATTACAGTGACAGATACAATATATTACAGAGACAGATACAATATATTACAGTGACAGATACAATATATTACAGTGACAGATACAATATATTACAGTGACAGTGACAGATACAATATATTACAGTGACAGATACAATATATTACAGTGACAGATACAATATATTACAGTGACAGATACAATATATTACAGTAACAGATACAATATATTACAGTGACAGATACAATATATTACAGTGACAGATACAATATATTACAGTGACAGATACGATATATTACAGTGACAGATACAATATATTACAGTGACAGATACAATATATTACAGTAACAGATACAATATATTACAGTGACAGATACGATATATTACAGTGACAGATACAATATATTACAGTAACAGATACAATATATTACAGTGACAGTGACAGATACAATATATTACAGTAACAGATACAATATATTACAGTGACAGATACGATATATTACAGTGACAGATACAATATATTACAGTGACAGATACAATATATTACAGTAACAGATACAATATATTACAGGGACAGATCAATATATTATAGTGACAGATACAATATATTACAGTGACAGTGACGGATACAATATATTACAGTGACAGTGACGGATAAAATATATTACTGTGACAGATGCAATATATTACAGTGACAGATACAATATATTACAGTGACAGATACAATATATTACAGTGACAGATACAGTATATTACAGTGACAGATACAATATATTACAGTGACAGATACAATATATTACAGTGACAGATACAATAAATTACAGTGACAGATACAATATATTACAGTGAGAGATACAATATATTACAGTGTCAGATACAATATGTTACAGTGACAGATACAATATATTACAGTGACAGATACAATATATTACAGTGACAGTGACAGATACAATATATTACAGTGACAGATACAATATATTACAGTGACAGATACAATATATTACAGTAACAGATACAATATATTAAAATGACAGATACAATATATTAGAGTGACAGATACAATATATTACAGTAACAGATACAATATATTACAGTGACAGATACAGTATATTACAGTGACAGATACAATATATTACAGTGACAGATACAATATATTCCAGTGACAGATACAATATATTACAGTGACAGATACAATATATTACAGAGACAGATACAATATGTTACAGTGACAGATACAATATATTACAGTGACAGATACAATATATTACAGTAACAGATACAATATATTACAGTGACAGATACAATATATTACAGTGACAGATACAATATATTACAATGACAGATACAATATATTACAGTGACAGATACAATATATTACAGTGACAGATACAATATATTACAGTGACAGTGACAGATACAATATATTACAGTGACAGATACAATATATTACAGTAACAGATACAATATATTACAGTGACATATACAATATATTACAGTGACAGATACAATAAATTACAGTGACAGATACAATATATTACAGTGACAGATACAATATATTACAGTGACAGATACAATATATTACAGTGACAGATACAATATATTACAGTGACAGATACAATATATTACAGTGACAGATACAATATATTACAGTGACAGTGACAGATACAATATATTACAGTGACAGATACAATATATTACAGTGACAGATACAATATATTACAGTAACAGATACAATATATTACAGTAACAGATACAATATATTACAGTGACAGATACAATATATTACAGTGACAGATACAATATATTACAGTGACAGTGACAGATAAAATATATTACAGTGACAGTGACAGATACAATATATTACAGTGACAGATACAATATATTACAGTGTCAGATACAATATATTACAGTGTCAGATACAATATATTACAGTGACAGATACAATATATTACAGTGACAGATACAATATATTACAGTGACAGATACAATATATTACAGTAACAGATACAATATATTACAGTGACAGATACAGTATATTACAGTGACAGATACAACATATTACAGTGAAAGATACAATAAATTACAGTGACAGATACAATATATTACAGTGACAGATACAATATATTACAGAGACAGATACAATATATTACAGTGACAGATACAATATATTACAGTGACAGATACAATATATTACAGTGACAGTGACAGATACAATATATTACAGTGACAGATACAATATATTACAGTAACAGATACAATATATTACAGTGACATATACAATATATTACAGTGACAGATACAATAAATTACAGTGACAGATACAATATATTACAGTAACAGATACAATATATTACAGTGACAGATACAATATATTACAGTGACAGATACAATATATTACAGTGCCAGATACAATATATTACAGTGACAGTGACAGATACAATATATTACAGTGACAAATACAATATATTACAGTGACAGATACAATATATTACAGTGACAGATACAATATAATACAGTGACAGATACAATATATTACAGTGACAGATACAATATATTACAGTGACAGATACAATATATTACAGTGACAGTGCCAGATACAATATATTACAGTGACAGATACAATATATTACAGTGACAGATACAATATATTACAGTAACAGATACAATATATTACAGTGACAGATACAATATATTACAGTGACAGATACAATGTATTACAGTGACAGATACAATATATTACAGTGACAGTGACAGATACAATATATTACAGTGACAGATACAATATATTACAGTGACAGATACAATATATTACAGTAACAGATACAATATATTACAGTGACAGATACAATATATTACAGTGACAGATACAATATATTACAGTGACAGATACAATATATTACAGTGACAGATACAATATATTACAGTGACAGATACAATATATTACAGTAACAGATACAATATATTACAGTGACAGATACAATATATTACAGTGACAGATACAATATATTACAGTGACAGATACGATATATTACAGTGACAGATACAATATATTACAGTGACAGATACAATATATTACAGTAACAGATACAATATATTACAGTGACAGATACGATATATTACAGTGACAGATACAATATATTACAGTAACAGATACAATATATTACAGTGACAGTGACAGATACAATATATTACAGTAACAGATACAATATATTACAGTGACAGATACGATATATTACAGTGACAGATACAATATATTACAGTGACAGATACAATATATTACAGTAACAGATACAATATATTACAGGGACAGATCAATATATTATAGTGACAGATACAATATATTACAGTGACAGTGACGGATACAATATATTACAGTGACAGTGACGGATAAAATATATTACTGTGACAGATGCAATATATTACAGTGACAGATACAATATATTACAGTGACAGATACAATATATTACAGTGACAGATACTGTATATTACAGTGACAGATACAATATATTACAGTGACAGATACAATATATTACAGTGACAGATACAATAAATTACAGTGACAGATACAATATATTACAGTGAGAGATACAATATATTACAGTGTCAGAAACAATATGTTACAGTGACAGATACAATATATTACAGTGACAGATACAATATATTACAGTGACAGTGACAGATACAATATATTACAGTGACAGATACAATATATTACAGTGACAGATACAATATATTACAGTAACAGATACAATATATTAAAATGACAGATACAATATATTAGAGTGACAGATACAATATATTACAGTAACAGATACAATATATTACAGTGACAGATACAGTATATTACAGTGACAGATACAATATATTACAGTGACAGATACAATATATTCCAGTGACAGATACAATATATTACAGTGACAGATACAATATATTACAGAGACAGATACAATATGTTACAATGACAGATACAATATATTACAGTGACAGATACAATATATTACAGTAACAGATACAATATATTACAGTGACAGATACAATATATTACAGTGACAGATACAATATATTACAATGACAGATACAATATATTACAGTGACAGATACAATATATTACAGTGACAGATACAATATATTACAGTGACAGTGACAGATACAATATATTACAGTGACAGATACAATATATTACAGTAACAGATACAATATATTACAGTGACATATACAATATATTACAGTGACAGATACAATAAATTACAGTGACAGATACAATATATTACAGTGACAGATACAATATATTACAGTGACAGATACAATATATTACAGTGACAGATACAATATATTACAGTGACAGATACAATATATTACAGTGACAGATACAATATATTACAGTGACAGTGACAGATACAATATATTACAGTGACAGATACAATATATTACAGTGACAGATACAATATATTACAGTAACAGATACAATATATTACAGTAACAGATACAATATATTACAGTGACAGATACAATATATTACAGTGACAGATACAATATATTACAGTGACAGTGACAGATAAAATATATTACAGTGACAGTGACAGATACAATATATTACAGTGACAGATACAATATATTACAGTGTCAGATACAATATATTACAGTGTCAGATACAATATATTACAGTGACAGATACAATATATTACAGTGACAGATACAATATATTACAGTGACAGATACAATATATTACAGTAAGAGATACAATATATTACAGTGACAGATACAGTATATTACAGTGACAGATACAACATATTACAGTGAAAGATACAATAAATTACAGTGACAGATACAATATATTACAGTGACAGATACAATATATTACAGAGACAGATACAATATATTACAGTGACAGATACAATATATTACAGTGACAGATACAATATATTACAGTGACAGTGACAGATACAATATATTACAGTGACAGATACAATATATTACAGTAACAGATACAATATATTACAGTGACATATACAATATATTACAGTGACAGATACAATAAATTACAGTGACAGATACAATATATTACAGTGACAGATACAATATATTACAGTGACAGATACAATATATTACAGTGACAGATACAATATATTACAGTGACAGTGACAGATACAATATATTACAGTGACAGATACAATATATTACAGTGACAGATACAATATATTACAGTAACAGATACAATATATTACAGTAACAGATACAATATATTACAGTGACAGATACAATATATTACAGTGACAGTGACAGTTACAATATATTACAGTGACAGATACAATATATTACAGTGACAGATACAATATATTACAGTAACAGATACAATATATTACAGTGACAGATACAATATATTACAGTGACAGATACAATACATTACAGTGACAGATACAATATATTACAGTGACAGTGACAGATACAATATATTACAGTGACAGATACAATATATTACAGTGACAGATACAATATATTACAGTAACAGATACAATATATTACAGTGACAGATACAATATATTACAGTGACAGATACAATGTATTACAGTGCCAGATACAATATATTACAGTGACATTGACAGATACAATATATTACAGTGACAAATACAATATATTACAGTGACAGATACAATATATTACAGTGACAGATACAATATATTACAGTGACAGATACAATATATTCCAGTGACAGATACAATATATTACAGTGACAGATACAATATATTACAGTGACAGTGACAGATACAATATATTACAGTGACAGATACAATATATTACAGTGACAGATACAATATATTACACTAACAGATACAATATATTACAGTGACAGATACAATATATTACAGTGACAGATACAATATATTACAGTGACAGATACAATATATTACAGTGACAGTGACAGATACAATATATTACAGTGACAGATACAATATATTACAGTGACAGATACAATATATTACAGTAACAGATACAATATATTACAGTGACAGATACAATATATTACAGTGACAGATACAATATATTACAGTGACAGATACAATATATTACAGTGACAGATACAATATATTACAGTGACAGATACAATATATTACAGTAACAGATACAATATATTACAGTGACAAATACAATATATTACAGTGACAGAAACAATATATTACAGTGACAGATACGATATATTACAGTGACAGATACAATATATTACAGTGACAGATACAATATATTACAGTAACAGATACAATATATTACAGTGACAGATACGATATATTACAGTGACAGATACAATATATTACAGTGACAGATACAATATATTACAGTGACAGTGACAGATACAATATATTACAGTAACAGATACAATATATTACAGTGACAGATACGATATATTACAGTGACAGATACAATATATTACAGTGACAGATACAATATATTACAGTAACAGATACAATATATTACAGGGACAGATCAATATATTATAGTGACAGATACAATATATTACAGTGACAGTGACGGATACAATATATTACAGTGACAGTGACGGATACAATATATTACTGTGACAGATGCAATATATTACAGTGACAGATACAATATATTACAGTGACAGATACAATATATTACAGTGACAGATACAGTATATTACAGTGACAGATACAATATATTACAGTGACAGATACAATATATTACAGTGACAGATACAATAAATTACAGTGACAGATACAATATATTACAGTGAGAGATACAATATATTACAGTGTCAGATACAATATGTTACAGTGACAGATACAATATATTACAGTGACAGATACAATATATTACAGTGACAGTGACAGATACAATATATTACAGTGACAGATACAATATATTACAGTGACAGATACAATATATTACAGTGACAGATACAATATATTACAGTGACAGATACAATATATTACAATAACAGTGACAGATACAATATATTACAGTGACAGGTAAAATGTGTTACAGTGACAGATACAATATATTACAGTGACAGATACAATATATTACAGTGACAGATACAATATATTACAGTAACAGATACAATATATTACAATGACAGATACAATATATTAGAGTGACAGATACAATATATTACAGTAACAGATACAATATATTACAGTGACAGATACAGTATATTACAGTGACAGATACAATATATTACAGTGACAGATACAATATATTCCAGTGACAGATACAATATATTACAGTGACAGATACAATATATTACAGAGACAGATACAATATGTTACAGTGACAGATACAATATATTACAGTGACAGATACAATATATTACAGTAACAGATACAATATATTACAGTGACAGATACAATATATTACAGTGACAGATACAATATATTACAATGACAGATACAATATATTACAGTGACAGATACAATATATTACAGTGACAGATACAATATATTACAGTGACAGTGACAGATACAATATATTACAGTGACAGATACAATATATTACAGTAACAGATACAATATATTACAGTGACATATACAATATATTACAGTGACAGATACAATAAATTACAGTGACAGATACAATATATTACAGTGACAGATACAATATATTACAGTGACAGATACAATATATTACAGTGACAGATACAATATATTACAGTGACAGATACAATATATTACAGTGACAGATACAATATATTACAGTGACAGTGACAGATACAATATATTACAGTGACAGATACAATATATTACAGTGACAGATACAATATATTACAGTAACAGATACAATATATTACAGTAACAGATACAATATATTACAGTGACAGATACAATATATTACAGTGACAGATACAATATATTACAGTGACAGTGACAGATACAATATATTACAGTGACAGTGACAGATACAATATATTACAGTGACAGATACAATATATTACAGTGTCAGATACAATATATGACAGTGTCAGATACAATATATTACAGTGACAGATACAATATATTACAGTGACAGATACAATATATTACAGTGACAGATACAATATATTACAGTAACAGATACAATATATTACAGTGACAGATACAGTATATTACAGTGACAGATACAACATATTACAGTGACAGATACAATAAATTACAGTGACAGATACAATATATTACAGTGACAGATACAATATATTACAGAGACAGATACAATATATTACAGTGACAGATACAATATATATACAGTGACAGATACAATATATTACAGAGACAGATACAATATATTACAGTGACAGATACAATATATTACAGTGACAGATACAATATATTACAGTGACAGATACAATATATTACAGAGACAGATACAATATATTACAGTGACATATACAATATATTACAGAGACAGATACAATATGTTACAGTGACAGATACAATATATTACAGTGACAGATACAATATATTACAGTGACAGATACAATATATTACAGTGACAGTGACAGAAGCAATATATTACAGTGACAGATACAATATGTTACAGTGACAGATACAATATATTACAGTGACAGATACAATATATTACAGTGACAGTGACAGATACAATATATTACAGTGACAGATACAATATATTACAGTTACAGTGACAGATACAATATATTACAGTGACAGATACAATATATTACAGTGACAGATACAATATATTACAGTAACAGATACAATATATTACAGTGACAGATACAATATATTACAGTGACAGATACAATATATTACAGTGACAGATACAATATATTACAGTGACAGTGACAGATACAATATATTACAGTGACAGATACAATATATTACAGTAACAGATACAATATATTACAGTGACATATACAATATATTACAGTGACAGATACAATAAATTACAGTGACAGATACAATATATTACAGTGACAGATACAATATATTACAGTGACAGATACAATATATTACAGTGACAGATACAATATATTACAGTGACAGTGACAGATACAATATATTACAGTGACAGATACAATATATTACAGTGACAGATACAATATATTACAGTAACAGATACAATATATTACAGTAACAGATACAATATATTACAGTGACAGATACAATATATTACAGTGACAGTGACAGTTACAATATATTACAGTGACAGATACAATATATTACAGTGACAGATACAATATATTACAGTAACAGATACAATATATTACAGTGACAGATACAATATATTACAGTGACAGATACAATATATTACAGTGACAGATACAATATATTACAGTGACAGTGACAGATACATTATATTACAGTGACAGATACAATATATTACAGTGACAGATACAATATATTACAGTAACAGATACAATATATTACAGTGACAGATACAATATATTACAGTGACAGATACAATATATTACAGTGCCAGATACAATATATTACAGTGACAGTGACAGATACAATATATTACAGTGACAAATACAATATATTACAGTGACAGATACAATATATTACAGTGACAGATACAATATATTACAGTGACAGATACAATATATTACAGTGACAGATACAATATATTACAGTGACAGATACAATATATTACAGTGACAGTGACAGATACAATATATTACAGTGACAGATACAATGTATTACAGTGACAGATACAATATATTACACTAACAGATACAATATATTACAGTGACAGATACAATATATTACAGTGACAGATACAATATATTACAGTGACAGATACAATATATTACAGTGACAGTGACAGATACAATATATTACAGTGACAGATACAATATATTACAGTGACAGATACAATATATTACAGTAACAGATACAATATATTACAGTGACAGATACAATATATTACAGTGACAGATACAATATATTACAGTGACAGATACAATATATTACAGTGACAGATACAATATATTACAGTGACAGATACAATATATTACAGTAACAGATACAATATATTACAGTGACAAATACAATATATTACAGTGACAGAAACAATATATTACAGTGACAGATACGATATATTACAGTGACAGATACAATATATTACAGTGACAGATACAATATATTACAGTAACAGATACAATATATTACAGTGACAGATACGATATATTACAGTGACAGATACAATATATTACAGTGACAGATACAATATATTACAGTGACAGTGACAGATACAATATATTACAGTAACAGATACAATATATTACAGTGACAGATACGATATATTACAGTGACAGCTACAATATATTACAGTGACAGATACAATATATTACAGTAACAGATACAATATATTACAGGGACAGATCAATATATTATAGTGACAGATACAATATATTACAGTGACAGTGACTGATACAATATATTACAGTGACAGTGACGGATACAATATATTACTGTGACAGATGCAATATATTACAGTGACAGATACAATATATTACAGTGACAGATACAATATATTACAGTGACAGATACAGTATATTACAGTGACAGATACAATATATTACAGTGACAGATACAATATATTACAGTGACAGATACAATAAATTTCAGTGACAGATACAATATATTACAGTGAGAGATACAATATATTACAGTGTCAGATACAATATGTTACAGTGACAGATACAATATATTACAGTGACAGATACAATATATTACAGTGACAGTGACAGATACAATATATTACAGTGACAGATACAATATATTACAGTGACAGATACAATATATTACAGTGACAGATACAATATATTACAATAACAGTGACAGATACAATATATTACAGTGACAGATACAATATATTACAGTGACAGATACAATATATTACAGTAACAGATACAATATGTTACAGTGACAGATACAATATATTACAGTGACAGGTAAAATGTGTTACAGTGACAGATACAATATATTACAGTGACAGATACAATATATTACAGTGACAGATACAATATATTACAGTAACAGATACAATATATTACAATGACAGATACAATATATTAGAGTGACAGATACAATATATTACAGTAACAGATACAATATATTACAGTGACAGATACAGTATATTACAGTGACAGATACAATATATTACAGTGACAGATACAATATATTCCAGTGACAGATACAATATATTACAGTGACAGATACAATATATTACAGAGACAGATACAATATGTTACAGTGACAGATACAATATATTACAGTGACAGATACAATATATTACAGTAACAGATACAATATATTACAGTGACTGATACAATATATTACAGTGACAGATACAATATATTACAATGACAGATACAATATATTACAGTGACAGATACAATATATTACAGTGACAGATACAATATATTACAGTGACAGTGACAGATACAATAAATTACAGTGACAGATACAATATATTACAGTGACAGATACAATATATTACAGTGACAGATACAATATATTACAGTGACAGATACAATATATTACAGTGACAGATACAATATATTACAGTGACAGATACAATATATTACAGTGACAGTGACAGATACAATATATTACAGTGACAGATACAATATATTACAGTGACAGATACAATATATTACAGTAACAGATACAATATATTACAGTAACAGATACAATATATTACAGTGACAGATACAATATATTACAGTGACAGATACAATATATTACAGTGACAGTGACAGATACAATATATTACAGTGACAGTGACAGATACAATATATTACAATGACAGATACAATATATTACAGTGTCAGATACAATATATTACAGTGTCAGATACAATATATTACAGTGACAGATACAATATATTACAGTGACAGATACAATATATTACAGTGACAGATACAATATATTACAGTAACAGATACAATATATTACAGTGACAGATACAGTATATTACAGTGACAGATACAACATATTACAGTGACAGATACAATAAATTACAGTGACAGATACAATATATTACAGTGACAGATACAATATATTACAGAGACAGATACAATATATTACAGTGACAGATACAATATATTACAGTGACAGATACAATATATTACAGAGACAGATACAATATATTACAGTGACAGATACAATATATTACAGTGACAGATACAATATATTACAGTGACAGATACAATATATTACAGAGACAGATACAATATATTACAGTGACATATACAATATATTACAGAGACAGATACAATATGTTACAGTGACAGATACAATATATTACAGTGACAGATACAATATATTACAGTGACAGATACAATATATTACAGTGACAGTGACAGAAGCAATATATTACAGTGACAGATACAATATGTTACAGTGACAGATACAATATATTACAGTGACAGATACAATATATTACAGTGACAGTGACAGATACAATATATTACAGTGACAGATACAATATATTACAGTTACAGTGACAGATACAATATATTACAGTGACAGATACAATATATTACAGTGACAGATACAATATATTACAGTAACAGATACAATATATTACAGTGACAGATACAATATATTACAATGACAGATACAATATATTACAGTGCCAGATACAATATATTACAGTGACAGTGACAGATACAATATATTACCGTGACAAATACAATATATTACAGTGACAGATACAATATATTACAGTGACAGATACAATATATTACAGTGACAGATACAATATATTACAGTGACAGATACAATATATTACAGTGACAGATACAATATATTACAGTGACAGTGACAGATACAATATATTACAGTGACAGATACAATATATTACAGTGACAGATACAATATATTACAGTAACAGATACAATATATTACAGTGACAGATACAATATATTACAGTGACAGATACAATATATTACAGTGACAGATACAATATATTACAGTGACAGTGACAGATACAATATATTACAGTGACAGATACAATATATTACAGTGACAGATACAATATATTACAGTAACAGATACAATATATTACAGTGACAGATACAATATATTACAGTGACAGATACAATATATTACAGTGACAGATACAATATATTACAGTGACAGATACAATATATTACAGTGACAGATACAATATATTACAGTGACAGATACAATATATTACAGTGACAGATACAATATATTACAGTGACAGAAACAATATATTACAGTGACAGATACGATATATTACAGTGACAGATACAATATATTACAGTGACAGATACAATATATTACAGTAACAGATACAATATATTACAGTGACAGATACGATATATTACAGTGACAGATACAATATATTACAGTGACAGATACAATATATTACAGTGACAGTGACAGATACAATATATTACAGTAACAGATACAATATATTACAGTGACAGATACGATATATTACAGTGACAGA
This sequence comes from Eledone cirrhosa, assembly GCA_964016885.1. Classification (NCBI taxonomy): domain Eukaryota; kingdom Metazoa; phylum Mollusca; class Cephalopoda; order Octopoda; family Eledonidae; genus Eledone; species Eledone cirrhosa. Next base: position 221,472,203 of record OZ024741.1, read on the forward strand.
TACAATATATTACAGTGACAGATACAATATATTACAGTAACAGATACAATATATTACAGGGACAGATCAATATATTATAGTGACAGATACAATATATTACAGTGACAGTGACGGATACAATATATTACAGTGACAGTGACGGATACAATATATTACTGTGACAGATGCAATATATTACAGTGACAGATACAATATATTACAGTGACAGATACAATATATTACAGTGACAGATACAGTATATTACAGTGACAGATACAATATATTACAGTGACAGATACAATATATTACAGTGACAGATACAATAAATTACAGTGACAGATACAATATATTACAGTGAGAGATACAATATATTACAGTGTCAGATACAATATGTTACAGTGACAGATACAATATATTACAGTGACAGATACAATATATTACAGTGACAGTGACAGATACAATATATTACAGTGACAGATACAATATATTACAGTGACAGATACAATATATTACAGTGACAGATACAATATATTACAGTGACAGATACAATATATTACAGTAACAGTGACAGATACAATATATTACAGTGACAGATACAATATATTACAGTGACAGATACAATATATTACAGTGACAGGTAAAATGTGTTACAGTGACAGATACAATATATTACAGTGACAGATACAATATATTACAGTGACAGATACAATATATAACAGTAACAGATACAATATATTACAATGACAGATACAATATATTAGAGTGACAGATACAATATATTACAGTAACAGATACAATATATTACAGTGACAGATACAGTATATTACAGTGACAGATACAATATATTACAGTGACAGATACAATATATTCCAGTGACAGATACAATATATTACAGTGACAGATACAATATATTACAGAGACAGATACAATATGTTACAGTGACAGATACAATATATTACAGTGACAGATACAATATATTACAGTAACAGATACAATATATTACAGTGACAGATACAATATATTACAGTGACAGATACAATATATTACAATGACAGATACAATATATTACAGTGACAGATACAATATATTACAGTGACAGTGACAGATACAATATATTACAGTGACAGATACAATATATTACAGTAACAGATACAATATATTACAGTGACATATACAATATATTACAGTGACAGATACAATAAATTACAGTGACAGATACAATATATTACAGTGACAGATACAATATATTACAGTGACAGATACAATATATTACAGTGACAGATACAATATATTACAGTGACAGATACAATATATTACAGTGACAGATACAATATATTACAGTGACAGTGACAGATACAATATATTACAGTGACAGATACAATATATTACAGTGACAGATACAATATATTACAGTAACAGATACAATATATTACAGTAACAGATACAATATATTACAGTGACAGATACAATATATTACAGTGACAGATACAATATATTACAGTGACAGTGACAGATACAATATATTACAGTGACAGTGACAGATACAATATATTACAGTGAGAGATACAATATATTACAGTGTCAGATACAATATATTACAGTGTCAGATACAATATATTACAGTGACAGATACAATATATTACAGTGACATATACAATATATTACAGTGACAGATACAATATATTACAGTAACAGATACAATATATTACAGTGACAGATACAGTATATTACAGTGACAGATACAACATATTACAGTGACAGATACAATAAATTACAGTGACAGATACAATATATTACAGTGACAGATACAATATATTACAGAGACAGATACAATATATTACAGTGACAGATACAATATATTACAGTGACAGATACAATATATTACAGTGACAGATACAATATATTACAGAGACAGATACAATATATTACAGTGACATATACAATATATTACAGAGACAGATACAATATGTTACAGCGACAGATACAATATATTACAGTGACAGATACAATATATTACAGTGACAGATACAATATATTACAGTGACAGTGACAGAAGCAATATATTACAGTGACAGATACAATATGTTACAGTGACAGATACAATATATTACAGTGACAGATACAATATATTACAGTGACAGTGACAGATACAATATATTACAGTGACAGATACAATATATTACAGTGACAGTGACAGATACAATATATTACAGTGACAGATACAATATATTACAGTGACAGATACAATATATTACAGTGACAGATACAATATATTACAGTGACAGTGACAGATACAATATATTACAGTGACAGATACAATATATTACAGTGACAGTGACAGATACAATATATTACAGTGACAGATACAATATATTACAGTGACAGATACAGTATATTACAGTGACAGATACAATATATTACAGTGACAGATACAATATATTACAGTGACAGTGACAGATACAATATATTACAGTGACAGATACAATATATTACAGTGACAGATACAATATATTACAGTGACAGATACAATATATTACAGTGACAGATACAATATATTACAGTGACAGATACAATATATTACAGTGACAGATACAATATATTACAGTGACAGATACAATATATTACAGTGACAGATACAATATATTACAGTGACAGATACAATATATTACAGTGACAGATACAATATATTACAGTGACAGTGACAGATACAATATATTACAGTGACAGATACAATATATTACAGTGCCAGATACAATATATTACAGTGACAGATACAATATATTACAGTGACAGATACAATATATTACAGTGACAGATACAATATATTACAGTGACAGTGACAGATACAATATATTACAGTGACAGATACAATATATTACAGTGACAGATACAATATATTACAGTGCCAGATACAATATATTACAGTGACAGATACAATATATTACAGTGACAGATACAATATATTACAGTGACAGATACAATATATTACAGAGACAGATACAATATATTACAGTGACAGATACAATATATTACAGTGACAGATACAATATATTACAGAGACAGATACAATATATTACAGTGACAGATACAATATATTACAGTGACAGATACAATATATTACAGTGACAGATACAATATATTACAGAGACAGATACAATATATTACAGTGACATATACAATATATTACAGAGACAGATACAATATGTTACAGTGACAGATACAATATATTACAGTGACAGATACAATATATTACAGTGACAGATACAATATATTACAGTGACAGTGACAGAAGCAATATATTACAGTGACAGATACAATATATTACAGTGACAGTGACAGATACAATATATTACAGTGACAGATACAATATATTACAGTGACAGTGACAGATACAATATATTACAGTGACAGATACAATGTATTCCAGTGACAGATACAATATATTACAGTGACAGATACAATATATTACAGAGACAGATACAATGTGTTACAGTGACAGATACAATATATTACAGTGACAGATACAATATATTACAGTAACAGATACAATATATTACAGTGACAGATACAATATATTACAGTGACAGATACAATATATTACAATGACAGATACAATATATTACAGTGACAGATACAATATATTACAGCGACAGATACAATATATTACAGTGACAGTGACAGATACAATATATTACAGTGACAGATACAATATATTACAGTAACAGAGACAATATATTACAGTGACATATACAATATATTACAGTGACAGATACAATAAATTACAGTGACAGATACAATATATTACAGTGACAGATACAATATATTACAGTGACAGATACAATATATTACAGTGACAGATACAATATATTACAGTGACAGATACAATATATTACAGTGACAGATACAATATATTACAGTGACAGTGACAGATACAATATATTACAGTGACAGATACAATATATTACAGTGACAGATACAATATATTACAGTAACAGATACAATATATTACAGTAACAGATACAATATACTACAGTGACAGATACAATATATTACAGTGACAGATACAATATATTACAGTGACAATGACAGATACAATATATTACAGTGACAGTGACAGATACAATATATTACAGTGAGAGATACAATATATTACAGTGTCAGATACAATATATTACAGTGTCAGATACAATATATTACAGTGACAGATACAATATATTACAGTGACAGATACAATATATTACAGTGACAGATACAATATATTACAGTAACAGATACAATATATTACAGTGACAGATACAGTATATTACAGTGACAGATACAACATATTACAGTGACAGATACAATAAATTACAGTGACAGATACAATATATTACAGTGACAGATACAATATATTACAGAGACAGATACAATATATTACAGTGACAGATACAATATATTACAGTGACAGATACAATATATTACAGAGACAGATACAATATATTACAGTGACAGATACAATATATTACAGTGACAGATACAATATATTACAGTGACAGATACAATATATTACAGAGACAGATACAATATATTACAGTGACATATACAATATATTACAGTGACAGATACAATATATTACAGTGACAGTGACAGATACAATATATTACAGTGACAGATACAATATATTACAGTGACAGATACAATATATTACAGAGACAGATACAATATATTACAGTGACAGATACAATATATTACAGTGACAGATACAATATATTACAGTGACAGATACAATATATTACAGAGACAGATACAATATATTACAGTGACAGATACAATATATTACAGTGACAGATACAATATATTACAGTGACAGATACAATATATTACAGAGACAGATACAATATATTACAGTGACATATACAATATATTACAGTGACAGATACAATATATTACAGTGACAGATACAATATATTACAGTGACAGTGACAGATACAATATATTACAGTGACAGATACAATATATTACAGTGACAGTGACAGATACAATATATTACAGTGACAGATACAATATATTACAGTGACAGATACAATATATTACAGTGACAGTGACAGATACAATATATTACAGTGACAGATACAATATATTACAGTGACAGTGACAGATACAATATATTACAGTGACAGATACAATATATTACAGTGACAGATACAATATATTACAGTGACAGTGACAGATACAATATATTACAGTGACAGATACAATATATTACAGTGACAGATACAATATATTACAGTTACAGATACAATATATTACAGTGACAGATACAATATATTACAGTGACAGATACAATATATTACAGTGACAGATACAATATATTACAGTGACAGATACAATATATTACAGTGACAGATACAATATATTACAGTGACAGATACAATATATTACAGTGACAGATACAATATATTACAGTGACAGATACAATATATTACAGTGACTGATACAATATATTACAGTGACAGTGACAGATACAATATATTACAGTGACAGATACAATATATTACAGTGCCAGATACAATATATTACAGTGACAGATACAATATATTACAGTGACAGATACAATATATTACAGTGACAGATACAATATATTACAGTGACAGTGACAGATACAATATATTACAGTGACAGATACAATATATTACAGTGACAGATACAATATATTACAGTGCCAGATACAATATATTACAGTGACAGATACAATATATTACAGTGACAGATACAATATATTACAGTGACAGATACAATAAATTACAGTGACAGATACAATATATTACAGTGACAGATACAATATATTACAGAGGCAGATACAATATATTACAGTGACAGATACAATATATTACAGTGACAGTGACAGATACAATATATTACAGTGACAGATACAATGTATTCCAGTGACAGATACAATATATTACAGTGACAGATACAATATATTACAGAGACAGATACAATGTGTTACAGTGACAGATACAATATATTACAGTGACAGATACAATATATTACAGTAACAGATACAATATATTACAGTGACAGATACAATATATTACAGTGACAGATACAATATATTACAATGACAGATACAATATATTACAGTGACAGATACAATATATTACAGCGACAGATACAATATATTACAGTGACAGTGACAGATACAATATATTACAGTGACAGATACAATATATTACAGTAACAGAGACAATATATTACAGTGACATATACAATATATTACAGTGACAGATACAATAAATTACAGTGACAGATACAATATATTACAGTGACAGATACAATATATTACAGTGACAGATACAATATATTACAGTGACAGATACAATATATTACAGTGACAGATACAATATATTACAGTGACAGATACAATATATTACAGTGACAGTGACAGATACAATATATTACAGTGACAGATACAATATATTACAGTGACAGATACAATATATTACAGTAACAGATACAATATATTACAGTAACAGATACAATATACTACAGTGACAGATACAATATATTACAGTGACAGATACAATATATTACAGTGACAATGACAGATACAATATATTACAGTGACAGTGACAGATACAATATATTACAGTGAGAGATACAATATATTACAGTGTCAGATACAATATATTACAGTGTCAGATACAATATATTACAGTGACAGATACAATATATTACAGTGACAGATACAATATATTACAGTGACAGATACAATATATTACAGTAACAGATACAATATATTACAGTGACAGATACAGTATATTACAGTGACAGATACAACATATTACAGTGACAGATACAATAAATTACAGTGACAGATACAATATATTACAGTGACAGATACAATATATTACAGAGACAGATACAATATATTACAGTGACAGATACAATATATTACAGTGACAGATACAATATATTACAGAGACAGATACAATATATTACAGTGACAGATACAATATATTACAGTGACAGATACAATATATTACAGTGACAGATACAATATATTACAGAGACAGATACAATATATTACAGTGACATATACAATATATTACAGTGACAGATACAATATATTACAGTGACAGTGACAGATACAATATATTACAGTGACAGATACAATATATTACAGTGACAGATACAATATATTACAGAGACAGATACAATATATTACAGTGACAGATACAATATATTACAGTGACAGATACAATATATTACAGTGACAGATACAATATATTACAGAGACAGATACAATATATTACAGTGACAGATACAATATATTACAGTGACAGATACAATATATTACAGTGACAGATACAATATATTACAGAGACAGATACAATATATTACAGTGACATATACAATATATTACAGTGACAGATACAATATATTACAGTGACAGATACAATATATTACAGTGACAGTGACAGATACAATATATTACAGTGACAGATACAATATATTACAGTGACAGTGACAGATACAATATATTACAGTGACAGATACAATATATTACAGTGACAGATACAATATATTACAGTGACAGTGACAGATACAATATATTACAGTGACAGATACAATATATTACAGTGACAGTGACAGATACAATATATTACAGTGACAGATACAATATATTACAGTGACAGATACAATATATTACAGTGACAGTGACAGATACAATATATTACAGTGACAGATACAATATATTACAGTGACAGATACAATATATTACAGTTACAGATACAATATATTACAGTGACAGATACAATATATTACAGTGACAGATACAATATATTACAGTGACAGATACAATATATTACAGTGACAGATACAATATATTACAGTGACAGATACAATATATTACAGTGACAGATACAATATATTACAGTGACAGATACAATATATTACAGTGACAGATACAATATATTACAGTGACAGATACAATATATTACAGTGACAGTGACAGATACAATATATTACAGTGACAGATACAATATATTACAGTGCCAGATACAATATATTACAGCGACAGATACAATATATTACAGTGACAGATACAATATATTACAGTGACAGATACAATATATTACAGTGACAGTGACAGATACAATATATTACAGTGACAGATACAATATATTACAGTGACAGATACAATATATTACAGTGCCAGATACAATATATTACAGTGACAGATACAATATATTACAGTGACAGATACAATATATTACAGTGACAGATACAATAAATTACAGTGACAGATACAATATATTACAGTGACAGATACAATATATTACAGAGGCAGATACAATATATTACAGTGACAGATACAATATATTACAGTGACAGATACAATATATTACAGAGACAGATACAATATATTACAGTGACAGATACAATATATTACAGTGACAGATACAATATATTACAGTGACAGATACAATATATTACAGAGACAGATACAATATATTACAGTGACATATACAATATATTACAGAGACAGATACAATATGTTACAGTGACAGATACAATATATTACAGTGACAGATACAATATATTACAGTGACAGATACAATATATTACAGTGACAGTGACAGAAGCAATATATTACAGTGACAGATACAATATGTTACAATGACAGATACAATATATTACAGTGACAGATACAATATATTACAGTGACAGTGACAGATACAATATATTACAGTGACAGATACAATATATTACAGTGACAGTGACAGATACAATATATTACAGTGACAGATACAATATATTACAGTGACAGATACAATATATTACAGTGACAGTGACAGATACAATATATTACAGTGACAGATACAATATATTACAGTGACAGTGACAGATACAATATATTACAGTGACAGATACAATATATTACAGTGACAGATACAATATATTACAGTGACAGATACAATATATTACAGTGACAGATACAATATATTACAGTGACAGATACAATATATTACAGTGACAGATACAATATATTACAGTGACAGATACAATATATTACAGTGACAGATACAATATATTACAGTGACAGATACAATATATTACAGTGACAGATACAATATATTACAGTGACAGATACAATATATTACAGTGACAGATACAATATATTACAGTGACAGATACAATATATTACAGTGACAGTGACAGATACAATATATTACAGTGACAGATACAATATATTACAGTGCCAGATACAATATATTACAGTGACAGATACAATATATTACAGTGACAGATACAATATATTACAGTGACAGATACAATATATTACAGTGACAGTGACAGATACAATATATTACAGTGACAGATACAATATATTACAGTGACAGATACAATATATTACAGTGCCAGATACAATATATTACAGTGACAGATACAATATATTACAGTGACAGATACAATATATTACAGTGACAGATACAATATATTACAGTGACAGATACAACATATTACAGTGACATACAATATATTACAGTGACAGATACAATATATTACAGTGACAGTGACAGATACAATATATTACAGTGACAGATACAATATATTACAGTGACAGATACAATATATTACAGTGACAGTGACAGATACAATATATTACAGTGACAGATACAATATATTACAGTGACAGATACAATATATTACAGTGACAGATACAATATATTACAGTGACAGATACAATATATTACAGTGACAGATACAATATATTTCAGTGACAGATACAATATATTACAGTGACAGATACAATATATTACAGTGACAGATACAATATATTACAGTGACAGATACAATATATTACAGTGACAGATACAAAATATTACAGTGACAGATACAATATATTACAGTGACAGATACAATATATTACAGTGACAGATACAATATATTACAGTGACAGTGACAGATACAATATATTACAGTGACAGATACAATATATTACAGTGCCAGATACAATATATTACAGTGACAGATACAATATATTACAGTGACAGATACAATATATTACAGTGACAGATACAATATATTACAGTCACAGTGACAGATACAATATATTACAGTGACAGATACAATATATTACAGTGACAGATACAATATATTACAGTGCCAGATACAATATATTACAGTGACAGATACAATATATTACAGTGACAGATACAATATATTACAGTGACAGATACAATATATTACAGTGACAGATACAATATATTACAGTGACAGATACAATATATTACAGTGACAGATACAGATACAATATTTTACAGTGACAGATACAATATATTACAGTGCCAGATACAATATATTACAGTGACAGATACAATATATTACAGTGACAGATACAATATATTACAGTGACAGTGACAGATACAATATATTACAGTCACAGATACAATATATTACAGTGACAGATACGATATATTACAGTGACAGATACAATATATTACAGTAACAGATACAATATATTACAGTGACAGATACGATATATTACAGTGACAGATACAATATATTACAGTGACAGATACAATATATTACAGTGACAGTGACAGATACAATATATTACAGTAACAGATACAATATATTACAGTGACAGATACGATATATTACAGTGACAGATACAATATATTACAGTGACAGATCAATATATTATAGTGACAGATACAATATATTACAGTGACAGTGACGGATACAATATATTACAGTGACAGTGACGGATACAATATATTACTGTGACAGATGCAATATATTACAGTGACAGATACAATATATTACAGTGACAGATACAATATATTACAGTGACAGATACAGTATATTACAGTGACAGATACAATATATTACAGTGACAGATACAATATATTACAGTGACAGATACAATAAATTACAGAGACAGATACAATATATTACAGTGAGAGATAGAATATATTACAGTAACAGATACAATATGTTACAATGACAGATACAATATATTACAGTGACAGGTAAAATGTGTTACAGTGTCAGATACAATATATTACAGTGACAGATACAATATATTACAGTGACAGATACAATATATTACAGTAACAGATACAATATATTACAGTGACAGATACAATATATTACAGTGACAGATACAATATATTCCAGTGACAGATACAATATATTACAGTGACAGATACAATATATTACAGAGACAGATACAATATGTTACAGTGACAGATACAATATATTACAGTGACAGATACAATATATTACAGTAACAGATACAATATATTACAATGACAGATACAATATATTACAGTGACAGATACAATATATTACAGTGACAGATACAATATATTACAGTGACAGTGACAGATACAATATATTACAGTGACAGATACAATATATTACAGTAACAGATACAATATATTACAGTGACAGATACAATATATTACAGTGACAGATACAATATATTACAGTGACAGATACAATATATTACAGTGACAGATACAATATATTACAGTGACAGATACAATATATTACAGTGACAGATACAATATATTACAGTGACAGTGACAGATACAATATATTACAGTGACAGATACAATATATTACAGTGACAGATACAATATATTACAGTAACAGATACAATATATTACAGTAACAGATACAATATATTACAGTGACAGTGACAGATACAATATATTACAGTGACAGATACAATATATTACAGTAACAGATACAATATATTACAGTGACAGTGACAGATACAATATATTACAGTGATAGATACAATATATTACAGTGACAGATACAATATATTACAGTGCCAGATACAATATATTACAGTGACAGAAACAATATATTACAGTGACAGATACAATATATTACAGTGACAGATACAATATATTACAGTGACAGATACAATATATTACAGTGACAGATACAATATATTACAGTGACAGTGACAGATACAATATATTACAGTGACAGTGACAGATACAATATATTACAGTGACAGATACAATATATTACAGTGTCAGATACAATATATTACAGTGTCAGATACAATATATTACAGTGACAGATACAATATATTACAGTGACAGATACAATATATTACAGTGACAGATACAATATATTACAGTAACAGATACAATATATTACAGTGACAGATACAGTATATTACAGTGACAGATACAACATATTACAGTGACAGATACAATAAATTACAGTGACATATACAATATATTACAGTGACAGATACAATATATTACAGAGACAGATACAATATGTTACAGTGACAGATACAATATATTACAGTGACAGATACAATATATTACAGTGACAGATACAATATATTACAGTGACAGTGACAGAAGCAATATATTACAGTGACAGATACAATATGTTACAGTGACAGATACAATATATTACAGTGACAGATACAATATATTACAGTGACAGTGACAGATACAATATATTACAGTGACAGATACAATATATTACAGTGACAGTGACAGATACAATATATTACAGTGACAGATACAATATATTACAGTGACAGATACAATATATTACAGTGACAGATACAATATATTACAGTGACAGATACAATATATTACAGTGACAGATACAATATATTACAGTGACAGATACAGATACAATATTTTACAGTGACAGATACAATATATTACAGTGCCAGATACAATATATTACAGTGACAGATACGATATATTACAGTGACAGATACAATATATTACAGTGACAGATACGATATATTACAGTGTCAGTTCCAGCTACAATATTTTACAGTGACAGTGATAGATAAAATAATTTTACAATGACAGATATAATATATTACAGTGTCAGTTACAGATACAATATATTACAGTGACAGATACAATATATTACAGTGACAGATACAATATATTACAGTGACAGATACAATATATTACAGTGACAGATACAATATATTACAGTGACAGATACAATATATTACAGTGACATATACAAAATATTACAGTGACAGATACAATAAATTACAGTGACAGATACAATATATTACAGTGACAGATACAATATATTACAGTGGCAGTGACAGGTACAATATATTACAGTGACAGATATAATATATTACAGTGACAGATAGAATATATTACTGTGACAGTGACAGATACAATATATAACAGTGACAGATACAATATATTACAGTGACAGATACAATATATTACAGTAACAGATACAATATATTACAGTGACAGATACAATATATTACAGTGACATATACAATATATTACAGTGACAGATACAATAAATTACAGTGACAGATACAATATATTACAGTGACAGATACAATATATTACAGTGACAGATACAATATATTACAGTGACAGTGACAGATACAATATATTACAGTGACAGATACAATATATTACAGTGACAGATAGAATATAATACAGTAACAGATACAATATATTACAGTGACAGTGACAGATAAAATATATTACAGTGACAGATACAATATATTACAGTGACATATACAATATATTACAGTGACAGATACAATATATTACAGTGACAGATAGAATATATTACAGTGACAGATACAATATATTACAGTGACAGATACAATATATTACAGTGACATATACAATATATTACAGTGACATATACAATATATTACAGTGACAGATACAATATATTACAGTAACAGATACAATATATTACAGGGACAGATACAATATATTATAGTGACAGATACAATATATTACAGTGGCAGTGACAGATACAATATATTACCATGACGGATACAATATATTACAGTGACAGATACAATATATTACAGTGACAGATACAATATATTACAGTGACAGATACAATATATTACAGTGACAGATACAATATATTACAGTGACAGTGACAGATACAATATATTGCAGTGACAGATACAATATATTACAGTGACAGATACAATATATTACAGTGCCAGATACAATATATTACAGTGACAGTGACAGATACAATATATTACAGTGACAGATACAATATAGCACAGTAACGGATACAATATATTACAGTGACAGTGACAGATACAATATATTACAGTGACAGATACAATATATTACAGTGACAGATACAGATACAATATTTTACAGTGACAGATACAATATATTACAGTGCCAGATACAATATATTACAGTGACAGATACGATATATTACAGTGACAGATACAATATATTACAGTGACAGATACGATATATTACAGTGTCAGTTCCAGCTACAATATTTTACAGTGAAAGTGATAGATAAAATAATTTTACAATGACAGATATAATATATTACAGTGTCAGTTACAGATACAATATATTACAGTGACAGATACAATATATTACAGTGACAGATACAATATATTACAGTGACAGATACAATATATTACAGTGACAGATACAATATATTACAGTGACAGATACAATATATTACAGTGACATATACAAAATATTACAGTGACAGATACAATAAATTACAGTGACAGATACAATATATTACAGTGACAGATACAATATATTACAGTGGCAGTGACAGGTACAATATATTACAGTGACAGATATAATATATTACAGTGACAGGTAGAATATATTACTGTGACAGTGACAGATACAATATATAACAGTGACAGATACAATATATTACAGTGACAGATACAATATATTACAGTAACAGATACAATATATTACAGTGACAGATACAATATATTACAGTGACATATACAATATATTACAGTGACAGATACAATAAATTACAGTGACAGATACAATATATTACAGTGACAGATACAATATATTACAGTGACAGATACAATATATTACAGTGACAGTGACAGATACAATATATTACAGTGACAGATACAATATATTACAGTGACAGATAGAATATAATACAGTAACAGATACAATATATTACAGTGACAGTGACAGATAAAATATATTACAGTGACAGATAAAATATATTACAGTGACATATACAATATATTACAGTGACAGATACAATATATTACAGTGACAGATAGAATATATTACAGTGACAGATACAATATATTACAGTGACAGATACAATATATTACAGTGACATATACAATATATTACAGTGACATATACAATATATTACAGTGACAGATACAATATATTACAGTAACAGATACAATATATTACAGGGACAGATACAATATATTATAGTGACAGATACAATATATTACAGTGGCAGTGACAGATACAATATATTACCATGACGGATACAATATATTACAGTGACAGATACAATATATTACAGTGACAGATACAATATATTACAGTGACAGATACAATATATTACAGTGACAGATACAATATATTACAGTGACAGTGACAGATACAATATATTGCAGTGACAGATACAATATATTACAGTGACAGATACAATATATTACAGTGCCAGATACAATATATTACAGTGACAGATACAATATATTACAGTAACAGATACAATATATTACAGGGACAGATCAATATATTATAGTGACAGATACAATATATTACAGTAACAGATACAATATATTACAGTGACAGTGACAGATACAATATATTACAGTGACAGTGACAGATACAATATATTACAGTGACAGATACAATATAGCACAGTAACGGATACAATATATTACAGTGACAGTGACAGATACAATATATTACAGTGACAGATACAATATATTACAGTAACAGATACAATATATTACAGTGACATATACAATATATTACAGTGTCAGATACAATATATCACAGTGACAGATACAATATATTACAGTGACAGATACAATATATTACAGTGACAGATAGAATATATTACAGTGACAGATACAATATATTACAGTGACAGATACAATATATTACAGTGACATATACAATATATTACAGTGACATATACAATATATTACAGTGACAGATACAATATATTACAGTAACAGATACAATATATTACAGGGACAGATACAATATATTATAGTGACAGATACAATATATTACAGTGGCAGTGACAGATACAATATATTACCATGACGGATACAATATATTACAGTGACAGATACAATATATTACAGTGACAGATACAATATATTACAGTGACAGATACAATATATTACAGTGACAGATACAATATATTACAGTGACAGTGACAGATACAATATATTGCAGTGACAGATACAATATATTACAGTGACAGATACAATATATTACAGTGCCAGATACAATATATTACAGTGACAGTGACAGATACAATATATTACAGTGACAGATACAATATAGCACAGTAACGGATACAATATATTACAGTGACAGTGACAGATACAATATATTACAGTGACAGATACAATATATTACAGTGACAGATACAGATACAATATTTTACAGTGACAGATACAATATATTACAGTGCCAGATACAATATATTACAGTGACAGATACGATATATTACAGTGACAGATACAATATATTACAGTGACAGATACGATATATTACAGTGTCAGTTCCAGCTACAATATTTTACAGTGAAAGTGATAGATAAAATAATTTTACAATGACAGATATAATATATTACAGTGTCAGTTACAGATACAATATATTACAGTGACAGATACAATATATTACAGTGACAGATACAATATATTACAGTGACAGATACAATATATTACAGTGACAGATACAATATATTACAGTGACAGATACAATATATTACAGTGACATATACACAATATTACAGTGACAGATACAATAAATTACAGTGACAGATACAATATATTACAGTGACAGATACAATATATTACAGTGGCAGTGACAGGTACAATATATTACAGTGACAGATATAATATATTACAGTGACAGGTAGAATATATTACTGTGACAGTGACAGATACAATATATAACAGTGACAGATACAATATATTACAGTGACAGATACAATATATTACAGTAACAGATACAATATATTACAGTGACAGATACAATATATTACAGTGACATATACAATATATTACAGTGACAGATACAATAAATTACAGTGACAGATACAATATATTACAGTGACAGATACAATATATTACAGTGACAGATACAATATATTACAGTGACAGTGACAGATACAATATATTACAGTGACAGATACAATATATTACAGTGACAGATAGAATATAATACAGTAACAGATACAATATATTACAGTGACAGTGACAGATAAAATATATTACAGTGACAGATAAAATATATTACAGTGACATATACAATATATTACAGTGACAGATACAATATATTACAGTGACAGATAGAATATATTACAGTGACAGATACAATATATTACAGTGACAGATACAATATATTACAGTGACATATACAATATATTACAGTGACATATACAATATATTACAGTGACAGATACAATATATTACAGTAACAGATACAATATATTACAGGGACAGATACAATATATTATAGTGACAGATACAATATATTACAGTGGCAGTGACAGATACAATATATTACCATGACGGATACAATATATTACAGTGACAGATACAATATATTACAGTGACAGATACAATATATTACAGTGACAGATACAATATATTACAGTGACAGATACAATATATTACAGTGACAGTGACAGATACAATATATTGCAGTGACAGATACAATATATTACAGTGACAGATACAATATATTACAGTGCCAGATACAATATATTACAGTGACAGATACAATATATTACAGTAACAGATACAATATATTACAGGGACAGATCAATATATTATAGTGACAGATACAATATATTACAGTAACAGATACAATATATTACAGTGACAGTGACAGATACAATATATTACAGTGACAGTGACAGATACAATATATTACAGTGACAGATACAATATAGCACAGTAACGGATACAATATATTACAGTGACAGTGACAGATACAATATATTACAGTGACAGATACAATATATTACAGTAACAGATACAATATATTACAGTGACATATACAATATATTACAGTGTCAGATACAATATATCACAGTGACAGATACAATATATTACAGTGACAGATACAATATATTACAGTGACAGATACAATATATTACAGTGACAGATACAATATATTACAGTAACAGTGACAGATACAATATATTACAGTGACAGATACAATATACTACAGTGACAGATACAATATATTACAGTGACAGATACAATATATTACAGTAACAGTGACAGATACAATATATTACAGTCACAGATACAATATATTACGATAACAGATACAATATATTACAGTGACAGATATAATATATTACATGTCAGATACAATATATTACAGTGACAGATACAATATATTACAGTGACAGATACAATATATTACAGTGACAGAGACAGAAAAAAATATATTACAGTGACAGATACAATATATTACTGTGACAGATACAATATATTACAGTGACAGATACAATGTATTACAGTGTCAGATACAATATATTACAGTGTCAGATACATTATATTACAGTGACAGATACAATATATTACAGTGACAGATACAATATATTACAGTGACAGATACAATATATTACAGTGACAGATACAATATATTACAGTGTCAGATACAATATATTTCAGTGACAGATACAATATATTACAGTGACAGATACAATATATTACAGTGACAGATACGATATATTACAGTGTCAGTTACAGATACAATATATTACAGTGACAGATACAATATATTACAGTGTCAGATACAATATATTTCAGTGACAGATACAATATATTACAGTGACAGATACAATATATTACAGTGACAGATACGATATATTACAGTGTCAGTTACAGATACAATATATTACAGTGACAGATACAATATATTACAGTGACAGATACAATATATTACAGTGACATATACAATATATTACAGTGACAGATACAATAAATTACAGTGAGAGATACAATATATTACAGTGACAGATACAATATATTACAGTGGCAGTGACAGGTACAATATATTACAGTGACAGATACGATATATTACAGTGACAGATAAAATATATTACAGTGACAGATACAATACATTACTGTGACAGTGACAGATACAATATATAACAGTGACAGATACAATATATTACAGTGACAGATACAATATATTACAGTAACAGACACAATATATTACAGTGACAGATACAATATATTACAGTGACATATACAATATATTACAGTGACAGATACAATAAATTACAGTGACAGATACAATATATTACAGTGACAGATACAATATATTACAGTGACAGATACAATATATTACAGTGACAGTGACAGATACAATATATTACAGTGACAGATACAATATATTACAGTGACATATACAATATATTACAGTGACAGATACAATATATTACAGTGACAGATACAATATATTACAGTGACAGATACAATATATTACAGTGACAGATACAATATATTACAGTGACATATACAATATATTACAGTGACAGATACAATATATTACAGTGACAGATACAATATATTACAGTGACAGATACAATATATTACAGTGACAGATACAATATATTACAATGACAGATACAATATATCACAGTAACAGATACAATATATTACAGTAACAGATACAATATATTACAGGGACAGATACAATATATTATAGTGACAGATACAATATATTACAGTGGCAGTGACAGATACAATATATTACCATGACGAATACAATATATTACAGTGACAGATACAATATATTACAGTGACAGATACAATATATTACAGTGACAGATACAATATATTACAGTGCCAGATACAATATATTACAGTGACAGATACAATATATTACAGTGACAGTGACAGATACAATATATTACAGTGACAGTGACAGATACAATATATTACAGTGACAGATACAATATAGCACAGTAACGGATACAATATATTACAGTGACAGTGACAGATACAATATATTACAGTGACAGATACAATATATTACAGTAACAGATACAATATATTACAGTGACATATACAATATATTACAGTGTCAGATACAATATATCACAGTGACAGATACAATATATTACAGTGACAGATACAATATATTACAGTGACAGATACAATATATTACAGTGACAGATACAATATATTACAGTAACAGTGACAGATACAATATATTACAGTGACAGATACAATATACTACAGTGACAGATACAATATATTACAGTGACAGATACAATATATTACAGTAACAGTGACAGATACAATATATTACAGTCACAGATACAATATATTACGATAACAGATACAATATATTACAGTGACAGATATAATATATTACATGTCAGATATAATATATTACAGTGACAGATACAATATATTACAGTGACAGATACAATATATTACAGTGACAGAGACAGAAAAAAATATATTACAGTGACAGATACAATATATTACTGTGACAGATACAATATATTACAGTGACAGATACAATGTATTACAGTGTCAGATACAATATATTACAGTGTCAGATACATTATATTACAGTGACAGATACAATATATTACAGTGACAGATACAATATATTACAGTGACAGATACAATATATTACAGTGACAGATACAATATATTACAGTGTCAGATACAATATATTTCAGTGACAGATACAATATATTACAGTGACAGATACAATATATTACAGTGACAGATACGATATATTACAGTGTCAGTTACAGATACAATATATTACAGTGACAGATACAATATATTACAGTGTCAGATACAATATATTTCAGTGACAGATACAATATATTACAGTGACAGATACAATATATTACAGTGACAGATACGATATATTACAGTGTCAGTTACAGATACAATATATTACAGTGACAGATACAATATATTACAGTGACAGATACAATATATTACAGTGACATATACAATATATTACAGTGACAGATACAATAAATTACAGTGAGAGATACAATATATTACAGTGACAGATACAATATATTACAGTGGCAGTGACAGGTACAATATATTACAGTGTCAGATACATTATATTACAGTGACAGATACAATATATTACAGTGACAGATACAATATATTACAGTGACAGATACAATATATTACAGTGACAGATACAATATATTACAGTGACAGATACAATATATTACAGTGTCAGATACAATATATTTCAGTGACAGATACAATATATTACAGTGACAGATACAATATATTACAGTGACAGATACGATATATTACAGTGTCAGTTACAGATACAATATATTACAGTGACAGATACAATATATTACAGTGTCAGATACAATATATTTCAGTGACAGATACAATATATTACAGTGACAGATACAATATATTACAGTGACAGATACGATATATTACAGTGTCAGTTACAGATACAATATATTACAGTGACAGATACAATATATTACAGTGACAGATACAATATATTACAGTGACATATACAATATATTACAGTGACAGATACAATAAATTACAGTGAGAGATACAATATATTACAGTGACAGATACAATATATTACAGTGGCAGTGACAGGTACAATATATTACAGTGACAGATACGATATATTACAGTGACAGATAAAATATATTACAGTGACAGATACAATACATTACTGTGACAGTGACAGATACAATATATAACAGTGACAGATACAATATATTACAGTGACAGATACAATATATTACAGTAACAGACACAATATATTACAGTGACAGATACAATATATTACAGTGACATATACAATATATTACAGTGACAGATACAATAAATTACAGTGACAGATACAATATATTACAGTGACAGATACAATATATTACAGTGACAGATACAATATATTACAGTGACAGTGACAGATACAATATATTACAGTGACAGATACAATATATTACAGTGACATATACAATATATTACAGTGACAGATACAATATATTACAGTGACAGATACAATATATTACAGTGACAGATACAATATATTACAGTGACAGATACAATATATTACAGTGACATATACAATATATTACAGTGACAGATACAATATATTACAGTGACAGATACAATATATTACAGTGACAGATACAATATATTACAGTGACAGATACAATATATTACAATGACAGATACAATATATCACAGTAACAGATACAATATATTACAGTAACAGATACAATATATTACAGGGACAGATACAATATATTATAGTGACAGATACAATATATTACAGTGGCAGTGACAGATACAATATATTACCATGACGAATACAATATATTACAGTGACAGATACAATATATTACAGTGACAGATACAATATATTACAGTGACAGATACAATATATTACAGTGCCAGATACAATATATTACAGTGACAGATACAATATATTACAGTGACAGTGACAGATACAATATATTACAGTGACAGTGACAGATACAATATATTACAGTGACAGATACAATATAGCACAGTAACGGATACAATATATTACAGTGACAGTGACAGATACAATATATTACAGTGACAGATACAATATATTACAGTAACAGATACAATATATTACAGTGACATATACAATATATTACAGTGTCAGATACAATATATCACAGTGACAGATACAATATATTACAGTGACAGATACAATATATTACAGTGACAGATACAATATATTACAGTGACAGATACAATATATTACAGTAACAGTGACAGATACAATATATTACAGTGACAGATACAATATACTACAGTGACAGATACAATATATTACAGTGACAGATACAATATATTACAGTAACAGTGACAGATACAATATATTACAGTCACAGATACAATATATTACGATAACAGATACAATATATTACAGTGACAGATATAATATATTACATGTCAGATATAATATATTACAGTGACAGATACAATATATTACAGTGACAGATACAATATATTACAGTGACAGAGACAGAAAAAAATATATTACAGTGACAGATACAATATATTACTGTGACAGATACAATATATTACAGTGACAGATACAATGTATTACAGTGTCAGATACAATATATTACAGTGTCAGATACATTATATTACAGTGACAGATACAATATATTACAGTGACAGATACAATATATTACAGTGACAGATACAATATATTACAGTGACAGATACAATATATTACAGTGTCAGATACAATATATTTCAGTGACAGATACAATATATTACAGTGACAGATACAATATATTACAGTGACAGATACGATATATTACAGTGTCAGTTACAGATACAATATATTACAGTGACAGATACAATATATTACAGTGTCAGATACAATATATTTCAGTGACAGATACAATATATTACAGTGACAGATACAATATATTACAGTGACAGATACGATATATTACAGTGTCAGTTACAGATACAATATATTACAGTGACAGATACAATATATTACAGTGACAGATACAATATATTACAGTGACATATACAATATATTACAGTGACAGATACAATAAATTACAGTGAGAGATACAATATATTACAGTGACAGATACAATATATTACAGTGGCAGTGACAGGTACAATATATTACAGTGACAGATACGATATATTACAGTGACAGATAAAATATATTACAGTGACAGATACAATACATTACTGTGACAGTGACAGATACAATATATAACAGTGACAGATACAATATATTACAGTGACAGATACAATATATTACAGTAACAGACACAATATATTACAGTGACAGATACAATATATTACAGTGACATATACAATATATTACAGTGACAGATACAATAAATTACAGTGACAGATACAATATATTACAGTGACAGATACAATATATTACAGTGACAGATACAATATATTACAGTGACAGTGACAGATACAATATATTACAGTGACAGATACAATATATTACAGTGACATATACAATATATTACAGTGACAGATACAATATATTACAGTGACAGATACAATATATTACAGTGACAGATACAATATATTACAGTGACAGATACAATATATTACAGTGACATATACAATATATTACAGTGACAGATACAATATATTACAGTGACAGATACAATATATTACAGTGACAGATACAATATATTACAGTGACAGATACAATATATTACAATGACAGATACAATATATCACAGTAACAGATACAATATATTACAGTAACAGATACAATATATTACAGGGACAGATACAATATATTATAGTGACAGATACAATATATTACAGTGGCAGTGACAGATACAATATATTACCATGACGAATACAATATATTACAGTGACAGATACAATATATTACAGTGACAGATACAATATATTACAGTGACAGATACAATATATTACAGTGCCAGATACAATATATTACAGTGACAGTGACAGATACAATATATTACAGTGACAGATACAATATAGCACAGTAACGGATACAATATATTACAGTGACAGTGACAGATACAATATATTACAGTGACAGATACAATATATTACAGTAACAGATACAATATATTACAGTGACATATACAATATATTACAGTGTCAGATACAATATATCACAGTGACAGATACAATATATTACAGTGACAGATACAATATATTACAGTGACAGATACAATATATTACAGTGACAGATACAATATATTACAGTAACAGTGACAGATACAATATATTACAGTGACAGATACAATATACTACAGTGACAGATACAATATATTACAGTGACAGATACAATATATTACAGTAACAGTGACAGATACAATATATTACAGTCACAGATACAATATATTACGATAACAGATACAATATATTACAGTGACAGATATAATATATTACATGTCAGATACAATATATTACAGTGACAGGTACAATATATTACAGTGACAGATACAATATATTACAGTGACAGAGACAGAAAACAATATATTACAGTGACAGATACAATATATTACTGTGACAGATACAATATATTACAGTGACAGATACAATGTATTACAGTGTCAGATACAATATATTACAGTGTCAGATACATTATATTACAGTGACAGATACAATATATTACAGTGACAGATACAATATATTACAGTGACAGATACAATATATTACAGTGACAGATACAATATATTACAGTGTCAGATACAATATATTTCAGTGACAGATACAATATATTACAGTGACAGATACAATATATTACAGTGACAGATACGATATATTACAGTGTCAGTTACAGATACAATATATTACAGTGACAGATACAATATATTACAGTGCCAGATACAATATATTACAGGGACAGATACGATATATTACAGTGACAGATACAATATATTACAGTGACAGATACGATATATTACAGTGTCAGTTACAGATACAATATATTACAGTGACAGATACAATATATTACAGTGCCAGATACAATATATTACAGTGACAGATACGATATATTACAGTGACAGATACAATATATTACAGTGACAGATACGATATATTACAGTGTCAGTTACAGATACAATATATTACAGTGACAGATAGATACAATATATTACAGTGACA
Source organism: Eledone cirrhosa (assembly GCA_964016885.1). NCBI lineage: Eukaryota > Metazoa > Mollusca > Cephalopoda > Octopoda > Eledonidae > Eledone > Eledone cirrhosa. Next base: position 221,497,860 of record OZ024741.1, read on the forward strand.
GATACAATATATTACAGTGACAGATACAATATATTACAGTGACATATACAATATATTACAGTGACAGATACAATAAATTACAGTGACAGATACAATATATTACAGTGACAGATACAATATATTACAGTGGCAGTGACAGGTACAATATATTACAGTGACAGATACGATATATTACAGTGACATATAAAATATATTACAGTGACAGATACAATATATTACAGTGACAGATACAATATATTACAGTGACAGTGACAGATACAATATATTACAGTGACAGATACAATATATTACAGTGACAGATAGAATATATTACAGTAACAGATACAATATATTACAGTGACAGTGACAGATACAATATATTACAGTGACAGATACAATATATTACAGTGACATATACAATATATTACAGTGACAGATACAATATATTACAGTGACAGATACAATATATTACAGTGACAGATACAATATATTACAGTGACAGATACAATATATTACAGTGACATATACAATATATTACAGTGACATATACAATATATTACAGTGACAGATACAATATATTACAGTGACAGATACAATATATTACAGTGACAGATACAATATATTACAATGACAGATACAATATATCACAGTAACAGATACAATATATTACAGTAACAGATACAATATATTACAGGGACAGATACAATATATTATAGTGACAGATACAATATATTACAGTGGCAGTGACAGATACACTATATTACCATGACGGATACAATATATTACAGTGACAGATACAATATATTACAGTGACAGATACAATATATTACAGTGACAGATACAATATATTACAGTGACAGATACAATATATTACAGTGACAGTGACAGATACAATATATTGCAGTGACAGATACAATATATTACAGTGACAGATACAATATATTACAGTGCCAGATACAATATATTACAGTGACAGTGACAGATACAATATATTACAGTGACAGTGACAGATACAATATATTACAGTGACAGATACAATATAGCACAGTAACGGATACAATATATTACAGTGACAGTGACAGATACAATATATTACAGTGACAGATACAATATATTACAGTAACAGATACAATATATTACAGTGACAGATACAATATATTACAGTGACATATACAATATATTACAGTGACAGATACAATAAATTACAGTGACAGATACAATATATTACAGTGACGGATACAATATATTACAGTGACAGATACAATATATTACAGTGACAGTGACAGATACAATATATTACAGTGACAGATACAATATATTACAGTGACAGATAGAATATAATACAGTAACAGATACAATATATTACAGTGACAGTGACAGATAAAATATATTACAGTGACAGATACAATATATTACAGTGACATATACAATATATTACAGTGACAGATACAATATATTACAGTGACAGATAGAATATATTACAGTGACAGATACAATATATTACAGTGACAGATACAATATATTACAGTGACATATACAATATATTACAGTGACATATACAATATATTACAGTGACAGATACAATATATTACAGTAACAGATACAATATATTACAGGGACAGATACAATATATTATAGTGACAGATACAATATATTACAGTGGCAGTGACAGATACAATATATTACCATGACGGATACAATATATTACAGTGACAGATACAATATATTACAGTGACAGATACAATATATTACAGTGACAGATACAATATATTACAGTGACAGATACAATATATTACAGTGACAGTGACAGATACAATATATTGCAGTGACAGATACAATATATTACAGTGACAGATACAATATATTACAGTGCCAGATACAATATATTACAGTGACAGTGACAGATACAATATATTACAGTGACAGATACAATATAGCACAGTAACGGATACAATATATTACAGTGACAGTGACAGATACAATATATTACAGTGACAGATACAATATATTACAGTAACAGATACAATATATTACAGTGACATATACAATATATTACAGTGTCAGATACAATATATCACAGTGACAGATACAATATATTACAGTGACAGATACAATATATTACAGTGACAGATACAATATATTACAGTGACAGATACAATATATTACAGTAACAGTGACAGATACAATATATTACAGTGACAGATACAATATACTACAGTGACAGATACAATATATTACAGTGACAGATACAATATATTACAGTAACAGTGACAGATACAATATATTACAGTCACAGATACAATATATTACGATAACAGATACAATATATTACAGTGACAGATATAATATATTACATGTCAGATACAATATATTACAGTGACAGATACAATATATTACAGTGACAGATACAATATATTACAGTGACAGAGACAGAAAAAAATATATTACAGTGACAGATACAATATATTACTGTGACAGATACAATATATTACAGTGACAGATACAATGTATTACAGTGTCAGATACAATATATTACAGTGTCAGATACATTATATTACAGTGACAGATACAATATATTACAGTGACAGATACAATATATTACAGTGACAGATACAATATATTACAGTGACAGATACAATATATTACAGTGTCAGATACAATATATTTCAGTGACAGATACAATATATTACAGTGACAGATACAATATATTACAGTGACAGATACGATATATTACAGTGTCAGTTACAGATACAATATATTACAGTGACAGATACAATATATTACAGTGTCAGATACAATATATTTCAGTGACAGATACAATATATTACAGTGACAGATACAATATATTACAGTGACAGATACGATATATTACAGTGTCAGTTACAGATACAATATATTACAGTGACAGATACAATATATTACAGTGACAGATACAATATATTACAGTGACATATACAATATATTACAGTGACAGATACAATAAATTACAGTGAGAGATACAATATATTACAATGACAGATACAATATATTACAGTGGCAGTGACAGGTACAATATATTACAGTGACAGATACGATATATTACAGTGACAGATAAAATATATTACAGTGACAGATACAATACATTACTGTGACAGTGACAGATACAATATATAACAGTGACAGATACAATATATTACAGTGACAGATACAATATATTACAGTAACAGACACAATATATTACAGTGACAGATACAATATATTACAGTGACATATACAATATATTACAGTGACAGATACAATAAATTACAGTGACAGATACAATATATTACAGTGACAGATACAATATATTACAGTGACAGATACAATATATTACAGTGACAGTGACAGATACAATATATTACAGTGACAGATACAATATATTACAGTGACATATACAATATATTACAGTGACAGATACAATATATTACAGTGACAGATACAATATATTACAGTGACAGATACAATATATTACAGTGACAGATACAATATATTACAGTGACATATACAATATATTACAGTGACAGATACAATATATTACAGTGACAGATACAATATATTACAGTGACAGATACAATATATTACAGTGACAGATACAATATATTACAATGACAGATACAATATATCACAGTAACAGATACAATATATTACAGTAACAGATACAATATATTACAGGGACAGATACAATATATTATAGTGACAGATACAATATATTACAGTGGCAGTGACAGATAGAATATATTACCATGACGAATACAATATATTACAGTGACAGATACAATATATTACAGTGACAGATACAATATATTACAGTGACAGATACAATATATTACAGTGCCAGATACAATATATTACAGTGACAGTGACAGATACAATATAATACAGTGACAGATACAATATAGCACAGTAACGGATACAATATATTACAGTGACAGTGACAGATACAATATATTACAGTGACAGATACAATATATTACAGTAACAGATACAATATATTACAGTGACATATACAATATATTACAGCGTCAGATACAATATATCACAGTGACAGATACAATATATTACAGTGACAGATACAATATATTACAGTGACAGATACAATATATTACAGTGACAGATACAATATATTACAGTAACAGTGACAGATACAATATATTACAGTGACAGATACAATATACTACAGTGACAGATACAATATATTACAGTGACAGATACAATATATTACAGTAACAGTGACAGATACAATATATTACAGTCACAGATACAATATATTACGATAACAGATACAATATATTACAGTGACAGATATAATATATTACATGTCAGATACAATATATTACAGTGACAGATACAATATATTACAGTGACAGATACAATATATTACAGTGACAGAGACAGAAAACAATATATTACAGTGACAGATACAATATATTACTGTGACAGATACAATATATTACAGTGACAGATACAATGTATTACAGTGTCAGATACAATATGTTACAGTGTCAGATACATTATATTACAGTGACAGATACAATATATTACAGTGACAGATACAATATATTACAGTGACAGATACAATATATTACAGTGACAGATACAATATATTACAGTGTCAGATACAATATATTTCAGTGACAGATACAATATATTACAGTGACAGATACAATATATTACAGTGACAGATACGATATATTACAGTGTCAGTTACAGATACAATATATTACAGTGACAGATACAATATATTACAGTGCCAGATACAATATATTACAGTGACAGATACGATATATTACAGTGACAGATACAATATATTACAGTGACAGATACGATATATTACAGTGTCAGTTACAGATACAATATATTACAGTGACAGATACAATATATTACAGTGCCAGATACAATATATTACAGTGACAGATACGATATATTACAGTGACAGATACAATATATTACAGTGACAGATACGATATATTACAGTGTCAGTTACAGATACAATATATTACAGTGACAGATACAATATATTACAGTGACAGATACAATATATTACAGTGACAGATACAATATATTACAGTGACAGATACAATATATTACAGTGACATATACAATATATTACAGTGACAGATACAATAAATTACAGTGACAGATACAATATATTACAGTGACAGGTACAATATATTACAGTGGCAGTGACAGGTACAATATATTACAGTGACAGATACGATATATTACAGTGACATATAAAATATATTACAGTGACAGATACAATATATTACAGTGACAGATACAATATATTACAGTGACAGTGACAGATACAATATATTACAGTGACAGATACAATATATTACAGTGACAGATAGAATATATTACAGTAACAGATACAATATATTACAGTGACAGTGACAGATACAATATATTACAGTGACAGATACAATATATTACAGTGACATATACAATATATTACAGTGACAGATACAATATATTACAGTGACAGATACAATATATTACAGTGACAGATACAATATATTACAGTGACAGATACAATATATTACAGTGACATATACAATATATTACAGTGACATATACAATATATTACAGTGACAGATACAATATATTACAGTGACAGATACAATATATTACAGTGACAGATACAATATATTACAATGACAGATACAATATATCACAGTAACAGATACAATATATTACAGTAACAGATACAATATATTACAGGGACAGATACAATATATTATAGTGACAGATACAATATATTACAGTGGCAGTGACAGATACAATATATTACCATGACGGATACAATATATTACAGTGACAGATACAATATATTACCATGACGGATACAATATATTACAGTGACAGATACAATATATTACAGTGACAGATACAATATATTACAGTGACAGTGACAGATACAATATATTACAGGGACAGATACAATATATTACAGTGACAGATACAATATATTACAGTGACAGATACAATATATTACAGTGACAGTGACAGATACAATATATTGCAGTGACAGATACAATATATTACAGTGACAGATACAATATATTACAGTGCCAGATACAATATATTACAGTGACAGTGACAGATACAATATATTACAGTAACAGTGACAGATACAATATATTACAGTGACAGATACAATATAGCACAGTAACGGATACAATATATTACAGTGACAGTGACAGATACAATATATTACAGTGCCAGATACAATATATTACAGTAACAGATACAATATATTACAGTGACATATACAATATATTACAGTGTCAGATACAATATATCACAGTGACAGATACAATATATTACAGTGACAGATACAATATATTACAGTGACAGATACAATATATTACAGTGACAGATACAATATATTACAGTAACAGTGACAGATACAATATATTACAGTGACAGATACAATATACTACAGTGACAGATACAATATATTACAGTGACAGATACAATATATTACAGTAACAGTGACAGATACAATATATTACAGTCTCAGATACAATATATTACGATAACAGATACAATATATTACAGTGACAGATATAATATATTACATGTCAGATACAATATATTACAGTGACAGATACAATATATTACAGTGACAGAGACAGAAAACAATATATTACAGTGACAGATACAATATATTACTGTGACAGATACAATATATTACAGTGACAGATACAATGTATTACAGTGTCAGATACAATATATTACAGTGTCAGATACATTATATTACAGTGACAGATACAATATATTACAGTGACAGATACAATATATTACAGTGACAGATACAATATATTACAGTGACAGATACAATATATTACAGTGTCAGATACAATATATTTCAGTGACAGATACAATATATTACAGTGACAGATACAATATATTACAGTGACAGAATACAATATATTACAGTGACAGATACAATATATTACAGTGTCAGATACAATATATTACAGTGACAGATACAATATATTACAGTGTCAGATACAATATATTACAGTGACAGATACAATATATTCCAGTGACAGATACAATATATTTCAGTGACAGATACAATATATTACAGTGAGAGATACAATATATTACATTGACATATACAATATGTTACAGTGACAGATACAATATATTACAGTGGCAGATACAATATATTACAGTGACATATACAATATATTACAGTAACAGATACAATATATTACAGTGACAGTGACAGATACAATATATTACAGTGACAGATAAAATATATTACAGTGACAGATACAATATATTACAGTGACAGATACAATATATTACAGTGACAGATACAATATATTACAGTGACAGATACAATATATTACAGTAACAGATACAATATATTACAGTGACAGATACAATATATTACAGTGACAGATACAATATATTACAGTGACTTATACAATATATTACAGTGACAGATACAATATATTACAGTATCAGGTACAATATATTACAGTGACATATACAATATATTACAGTGACAGATACAATATTTTACAGTGGCAGATACAATATATTACAGTGACATATACAAAATATTACAGTGACAGATACAATATATTACAGTGGCAGTGACAGGTACAATATATTACAGTGACAGATACAATATATTACAATGACAGATAGAATATATTACTGTGACAGTGACAGATACAATATATAACAGTGACAGATACAATATATTACAGTGACAGATACAATATATTACAGTAACAGATACAATATATTACAGTGACAGATACAATATATTACAGTGACATATACAATATATTACAGTGACAGATACAATAAATTACAGTGACAGATACAATATATTACAGTGACAGATACAATATATTACAGTGACAGATACAATATATTACAGTGACAGTGACAGATACAATATATTACAGTGACAGATACAATATATTACAGTGACAGATAGAATATATTACAGTAACAGATACAATATATTACAGTGACAGTGACAGATACAATATATTACAGTGACAGATACAATATATTACAGTGACATATACAATATATTACAGTGACAGATACAATATATTACAGTGACAGATACAATATATTACAGTGACAGATACAATATATTACAGTGACATATACAATATATTACAGTGACATATACAATATAATACAGTGACAGATACAATATATTACAGTAACAGATACAATATATTACAGGGACAGATACAATATATTATAGTGACAGATACAATATATTACAGTGGCAGTGACAGATAAAATATATTACCATGACGGATACAATATATTGCAGTGACAGATACAATATATTACAGTGACAGATACAATATATTACAGTGACAGTGACAGATACAATATATTACAGTGACAGATACAATATATTACAGTGACAGATAGAATATATTACAGTAACAGATACAATATATTACAGTGACAGTGACAGATACAATATATTACAGTGACAGATACAATATATTACAGTGACATATACAATATATTACAGTGACAGATACAATATATTACAGTGACAGATACAATATATTACAGTGACATATACAATATATTACAGTGTCAGATACAATATATCACAGTGACAGATACAATATATTACATTGACAGATACAATATATTACAGTGACAGATACAATATATTACCTTGACAGATACAATATATTACAGTAACAGTGACAGATACAATATATTACAGTGACAGATACAATATACTACAGTGACAGATACAATATATTACAGTGACAGATACAATATATTACAGTAACAGTGACAGATACAATATATTACAGTCACAGATACAATATATTACGATAACAGATACAATATATTACAGTGACAGATATAATATATTACATGTCAGATACAATATATTACAGTGACAGATACAATATATTACAGTGACAGATACAATATATTACAGTGACAGAGACAGAAAACAATATATTACAGTGACAGATACAATATATTACTGTGACAGATACAATATATTACAGTGACAGATACAATGTATTACAGTGTCAGATACAATATATTACAGTGTCAGATACATTATATTACAGTGACAGATACAATATATTACAGTGACAGATACAATATATTACAGTGACAGATACAATATATTACAGTGACAGATACAATATATTACAGTGCCAGATACAATATATTACAGTGACAGATACGATATATTACAGTGACAGATACAATATATTACAGTGACAGATACGATATATTACAGTGTCAGTTACAGATACAATATATTACAGTGACAGATACAATATATTACAGTGCCAGATACAATATATTACAGTGACAGATACGATATATTACAGTGACAGATACAATATATTACAGTGACAGATACGATATATTACAGTGTCAGTTACAGATACAATATATTACAGTGACAGTGATAGATAAAATATATTACAGTGACAGATATAATATATTACAGTGTCAGTTACAGATACAATATATTACAGTGACTGATACAATATATTACAGTGACAGATACAATATATTACAGTGACAGATACAATATATTACAGTGACAGATACAATATATTACAGTGACAGATACAATATATTACAGTGACATATACAATATATTACACTGACAGATACAATAAATTACAGTGACAGATACAATATATTACAGTGACAGATACAATATATTACAGTGGCAGTGACAGGTACAATATATTACAGTGACAGATACGATATATTACAGTGACATATAAAATATATTACAGTGACAGATACAATACATTACTGTGACAGTGACAGATACAATATATAACAGTGACAGATACAATATATTACAGTGACAGATACAATATATTACAGTAACAGACACAATATATTACAGTGACAGATACAATATATTACAGTGACATATACAATATATTACAGTGACAGATACAATAAATTACAGTGACAGATACAATATATTACAGTGACAGATACAATATATTACAGTGACAGATACAATATATTACAGTGACAGTGACAGATACAATATATTAGAGTGACAGATACAATATATTACAGTGACAGATAGAATATATTACAGTAACAGATACAATATATTACAGTGACAGTGACAGATACAATATATTACAGTGACAGATACAATATATTACAGTGACATATACAATATATTACAGTGACAGATACAATATATTACAGTGACAGATACAATATATTACAGTGACAGATACAATATATTACAGTGACAGATACAATATATTACAGTGACATATACAATATATTTCAGTGACATATACAATATATTACAGTGACAGATACAATATATTACAGTGACAGATACAATATATTACAGTGACAGATACAATATATTACAATGACAGATACAATATATCACAGTAACAGATACAATATATTACAGTAACAGATACAATATATTACAGGGACAGATACAATATATTATAGTGACAGATACAATATATTACAGTGGCAGTGACATATACAATATATTACCATGACGGATACAATATATTACAGTGACAGATACAATATATTACAGTGACAGATACAATATATTACAGTGACAGATACAATATATTACAGTGACAGATACAATATATTACAGTGACAGTGACAGATACAATATATTGCAGTGACAGATACAATATATTACAGTGACAGATACAATATATTACAGTGCCAGATACAATATATTACAGTGACAGTGACAGATACAATATATTACAGTGACAGATACAATATAGCACAGTAACGGATACAATATATTACAGTGACAGTGACAGATACAATATATTACAGTGACAGATACAATATATTACAGTAACAGATACAATATATTACAGTGACATATACAATATATTACAGTGTCAGATACAATATATCACAGTGACAGATACAATATATTACAGTGACAGATACAATATATTACAGTGACAGATACAATATATTACAGTGACAGATACAATATATTACAGTAACAGTGACAGATACAATATATTACAGTGACAGATACAATATACTACAGTGACAGATACAATATATTACAGTGACAGATACAATATATTACAGTAACAGTGACAGATACAATATATTACAGTCACAGATACAATATATTACGATAACAGATACAATATATTACAGTGACAGATATAATATATTACATGTCAGATACAATATATTACATTGACAGATACAATATATTACAGTGACAGATACAATATATTACAGTGACAGAGACAGAAAACAATATATTACAGTGACAGATACAATATATTACTGTGACAGATACAATATATTACAGTGACAGATACAATGTATTACAGTGTCAGATACAATATATTACAGTGTCAGATACATTATATTACAGTGACAGATACAATATATTACAGTGACAGATACAATATATTACAGTGACAGATACAATATATTACAGTGACAGATACAATATATTACAGTGTCAGATACAATATATTTCAGTGACAGATACAATATATTACAGTGACAGATACAATATATTACAGTGACAGATACGATATATTACAGTGTCAGTTACAGATACAATTTATTACAGTGACAGATACAATATATTACAGTGCCAGATACAATATATTACAGTGACAGATACGATATATTACAGTGACAGATACAATATATTACAGTGACAGATACGATATATTACAGTGTCAGTTACAGATACAATATATTACAGTGACAGATACAATATATTACAGTGCCAGATACAGTATATTACAGTGACAGATACGATATATTACAGTGACAGATACAATATATTACAGTGACAGATACGATATATTACAGTGTCAGTTACAGATACAATATATTACAGTGACAGTGATAGATAAAATATATTACAGTGACAGATATAATATATTACAGTGTCAGTTACAGATACAATATATTACAGTGACAGATACAATATATTACAGTGACAGATACAATATATTACAGTGACAGATACAATATATTACAGTGACAGATACAATATATTACAGTGACAGATACAATATATTACAGTGACATATACAATATATTACAGTGACAGATACAATAAATTACAGTGACAGATACAATATATTACAGTGACAGATACAATATATTACAGTGGCAGTGACAGGTACAATATATTACAGTGACAGATACGATATATTACAGTGACATATACAATATATTACAGTGACAGATACAATATATTACAGTGACAGATACAATATATTACAGTGACAGATACAATATATTACAGTGACAGATACAATATATTACAGTGACATATACAATATATTACAGTGACATATACAATATATTACAGTGACAGATACAATATATTACAGTGACAGATACAATAAATTACAGTGACAGATACAATATATTACAGTGACAGATACAATATATTACAGTGACAGATACAATATATTACAGTGACAGTGACAGATACAATATATTACAGTGACAGATACAATATATTACAGTGACAGATAGAATATATTACAGTAACAGATACAATATATTACAGTGACAGTGACAGATACAATATATTACAGTGACAGATACAATATATTACAGTGACATATACAATATATTACAGTGACAGATACAATATATTACAGTGACAGATACAATATATTACAGTGACAGTGACAGATACAATATATTGCAGTGACAGATACAATATATTACAGTGACAGATACAATATATTACAGTGCCAGAAACAATATATTACAGTGACAGTGACAGATACAATATATTACAGTGACAGATACAATATATTACAGTGACATATACAATATATTACAGTGACAGATACAATATATTACAGTGACAGATACAATATATTAAAGTGACAGATACAATATATTACAGTGACAGATACAATATATTACAGTGACAGATACAATATATTACAGTGACAGTGACAGATACAATATATTACAGTGACAGATACAATATATTACAGTGACAGATACAATATATTACAGTGACAGATACAATATATTAGTGACAGATACAATATATTACAGTGACATATACAATATATTACAGTGTCAGATACAATATATCACAGTGACAGATACAATATATTACAGTGACAGATACAATATATTACAGTGACAGATACAATATATTACAGTGACAGATACAATATATTACAGTAACAGTGACAGATACAATATATTACAGTGACAGATACAATATACTACAGTGACAGATACAATATATTACAGTGACAGATACAATATATTACAGTAACAGTGACAGATACAATATATTACAGTCACAGATACAATATATTACGATAACAGATACAATATATTACAGTGACAGATATAATATATTACATGTCAGATACAATATATTACAGTGACAGATACAATATATTACAGTGACAGATACAATATGTTACAGTGACAGATACAATATATTACAGTGTCAGATACAATATATTTCAGTGACAGATACAATATATTACAGTGACAGATACAATATATTACAGTGACAGATACAATATATTACAGTGACAGATACAATATATTACAGTGTCAGATACAATATATTACAGTGACAGATACAATATATTACAGTGTCAGATACAATATATTACAGTGACAGATACAATATATTCCAGTGACAGATACAATATATTACAGTGACAGATACAATATATTACAGTGAGAGATACAATATATTACAGTGACATATACAATATATTACAGTGACAGATACAATATATTACAGTGGCAGATACAATATATTACAGTGACAGATACAATATATTAGAGTGACAGTGACAGATACAATATATTACAGTGACAGATACAATATATTACAGTGTCAGATACAATATATTACAGTAACAGATACAATATATTACAGTGACAGTGACAGATACAATATATTACAGTGAGAGATAAAATATATTACAGTGACAGATACAATATATTACAGTGACAGATACAATATATTACAGTGACAGATACAATATATTACAGTGACAGATACAATATATTACAGTAACAGATACAATATATTACAGTGACAGATACAATATATTACAGTGACAGATACAATATATTACAGTGACTTATACATTATATTACAGTGACAGATTCAATATATTACAGTATCAGGTACAATATATTACAGTGACAGATACAATATATTACAGTGACAGATACAATATATTACAGTGACAGATACAATATATTACAGTGACAGATACAATATATTACAGTAACAGATACAATATATTACAGTATCAGGTACAATATATTACAGTGACAGATACAATATATTACAGTGACAGATACAATATATTACAGTATCAGGTACAATATATTACAGTGACAGATACAATATATTACAGTGACAGATACAATATATTACAGTATCAGGTACAATATATTACAGTGACAGATACAATATATTACAGTATCAGGTACAATATATTACAGTGACAGATACAATATATTACAGTGACAGATACAATATATTACAGTGACAGATACAATATATTACAGTGACTTATACAATATATTACAGTAACAGTGACAGATACAATATATTACAGTGACAGATACAATATATTACAGTGAGAGATACAATATAATACAGTGACAGATACAATATATTACAGTATCAGGTACAATATATTACAGTGACAGATACAATATATTACAGTGACATATACAATATATTACAGTGACAGATACAATATATTACAGTGACAGATATAATATATTACAGTGACAGAGACAGATACAATATATTACAGTGACAGATACAATATATTACAGTGACAGTGACAGATACAATATATTACAGTGACACATACAATATATTACAGTGACAGTGACAGGTACAATATATTACAGTGACAGATACAATATATTACTGTGACAGATACAATATATTACAGTGACAGATACAATATATTACAGTGACAAATACAATATATTACAGTGACAGATACAATATATTACAGTGACAGATACAATATATTACAGTGACAGATACAATATATTACAGTGACAGATACAATATATTACAGTGACAGTGACAGATACAATATATTACAGTGACACATACAATATATTACAGTGACAGATACAATATATTACAGTGACAGATACAATATATTACAATGACAGATACAATATATTACAGTGACAGTGACAGATACAATATATTACAGTGACAGATACAATATATTACAGTGACAGTGACAGATACAATATATTACAGTGACAGATACAATATATTACAGTGATAGTGACAGATACAATATATTACAGTGACAGATACAATATATTACAGTGACAGATACAATATATTACAGTGACAGATACAATATATTACAGTGACAGATACAATATATTACAGTGACAGTGACAGATACAATATATTACAGTGACAGTGACAGATACAATATATTACAGTGACAGATACAATATATTACAGTGACAGATACAATATATTACAATGACAGATACAATATATTACAGTGACACATACAATATATTACAGTGACAGATACAATATATTACAATAACAGTGACAGATACAATATATTACAGTGTCAGATACAATATATTACAGTGACAGATACAATATATTACAATGACAGATACAATATATTACAGTGACACATACAATATATTACAGTGACAGATACAATATATTACAGTGACAGATACAATATATTACAGTGACAGATACAATATATTACAGTGACACATACAATATATTACAGTGACAGATACAATATATTACAGTGACAGATACAATATATTACAATGACAGATACAATATATTACAGTGACAGTGACAGATACAATATATTACAGTGACAGATACAATATATTACAGTGACAGTGACAGATACAATATATTACAGTGACAGATACAATATATTACAGTGACAGTGACAGATACAATATATTACAGTGACAGATACAATATATTACAGTGAGAGATACAATATATTACAGTGACAGTGACAGATACAATATATTACAGTGACAGATACAATATATTACAGTGACAGATACAATATATTACAGTGACAGATACAATATATTACAGTGTCAGATACAATATATTTCAGTGACAGATACAATATATTACAGTGACAGATACAATATATTACAGTGACAGATACAATATATTACAGTGACAGATACAATATATTACAGTGTCAGATACAATATATTACAGTGACAGATACAATATATTACAGTGTCAGATACAATATATTACAGTGACAGATACAATATATTCCAGTGACAGATACAATATATTTCAGTGACAGATACAATATATTACAGTGAGAGATACAATATATTACATTGACATATACAATATATTACAGTGACAGATACAATATATTACAGTGGCAGATACAATATATTACAGTGACATATACAATATATTACAGTAACAGATACAATATATTACAGTGACAGTGACAGATACAATATATTACAGTGACAGATAAAATATATTACAGTGACAGATACAATATATTACAGTGACAGATACAATATATTACAGTGACAGATACAATATATTACAGTGACAGATACAATATATTACACTAACAGATACAATATATTACAGTGACAGATACAATATATTACAGTGACAGATACAATATATTACAGTGACTTATACAATATATTACAGTGACAGATACAATATATTACAGTATCAGGTACAATATATTACAGTGACATATACAATATATTACAGTGAGAGATACAATATTTTACAGTGGCAGATACAATATATTACAGTGACATATACAAAATATTACAGTGACAGATACAATATATTACAGTGGCAGTGACAGGTACAATATATTACAGTGACAGATACAATATATTACAATGACAGATAGAATATATTACTGTGACAGTGACAGATACAATATATAACAGTGACAGATACAATATATTACAGTGACAGATACAATATATTACAGTAACAGATACAATATATTACAGTGACAGATACAATATATTACAGTGACATATACAATATATTACAGTGACAGATACAATAAATTACAGTGACAGATACAATATATTACAGTGAGAGATACAATATATTACAGTGACAGATACAATATATTACAGTGACAGTGACAGATACAATATATTACAGTGACAGATACAATATATTACAGTGACAGATAGAATATATTACAGTAACAGATACAATATATTACAGTGACAGTGACAGATACAATATATTACAGTGACAGATACAATATATTACAGTGACATATACAATATATTACAGTGACAGATACAATATATTACAGTGACAGATACAATATATTACAGTGACAGATACAATATATTACAGTGACATATACAATATATTACAGTGACATATACAATATAATACAGTGACAGATACAATATATTACAGTAACAGATACAATATATTACAGGGACAGATACAATATATTATAGTGACAGATACAATATATTACAGTGGCAGTGACAGATAAAATATATTACCATGACGGATACAATATATTGCAGTGACAGATACAATATATTACAGTGACAGATACAATATATTACAGTGACAGTGACAGATACAATATATTACAGTGACAGATACAATATATTACAGTGACAGATAGAATATATTACAGTAACAGATACAATATATTACAGTGACAGTGACAGATACAATATATTACAGTGACAGTGATAGATAAAATATATTACAGTGACAGATATAATATATTACAGTGTCAGTTACAGATACAATATAATACAGTGACAGATACAATATATTACAGTGACAGATACAATATATTACAGTGACAGATACAATATATTACAGTGACAGATACAATATATTACAGTGACAGATACAATATATTACAGTGACATATACAATATATTACAGTGACAGATACAATAAATTACAGTGACAGATACAATATATTACAGTGACAGATACAATATATTACAGTGGCAGTGACAGGTACAATATATTACAGTGACAGATACGATATATTACAGTGACATATACAATATATTACAGTGACAGATACAATATATTACAGTGACAGATACAATATATTACAGTGACAGATACAATATATTACAGTGACAGATACAATATATTACAGTGACATATACAATATATTACAGTGACATATACAATATATTACAGTGACAGATACAATATATTACAGTGACAGATACAATAAATTACAGTGACAGATACAATATATTACAGTGACAGATACAATATATTACAGTGACAGATACAATATATTACAGTGACAGTGACAGATACAATATATTACAGTGACATATACAATATATTACAGTGACAGATACAATATATTACAGTGACAGATACAATATATTAAAGTGACAGATACAATATATTACAGTGACAGATACAATATATTACAGTGACAGATACAATATATTACAGTGACAGTGACAGATACAATATATTACAGTGACAGATACAATATATTACAGTGACAGATACAATATATTACAGTGACAGATACAATATATTAGTGACAGATACAATATATTACAGTGACATATACAATATATTACAGTGTCAGATACAATATATCACAGTGACAGATACAATATATTACAGTGACAGATACAATATATTACAGTGACAGATACAATATATTACAGTGACAGATACAATATATTACAGTAACAGTGACAGATACAATATATTACAGTGACAGATACAATATACTACAGTGACAGATACAATATATTACAGTGACAGATACAATATATTACAGTAACAGTGACAGATACAATATATTACAGTCACAGATACAATATATTACGATAACAGATACAATATATTACAGTGACAGATATAATATATTACATGTCAGATACAATATATTACAGTGACAGATACAATATATTACAGTGACAGATACAATATGTTACAGTGACAGATACAATATATTACAGTGTCAGATACAATATATTTCAGTGACAGATACAATATATTACAGTGACAGATACAATATATTACAGTGTCAGATACAATATATTACAGTGACAGATACAATATATTACAGTGTCAGATACAATATATTACAGTGACAGATACAATATATTCCAGTGACAGATACAATATATTACAGTGACAGATACAATATATTACAGTGAGAGATACAATATATTACAGTGACATATACAATATATTACAGTGACAGATACAATATATTACAGTGGCAGATACAATATATTACAGTGACAGATACAATATATTACAGTGACAGTGACAGATACAATATATTACAGTGACAGATACAATATATTACAGTGTCAGATACAATATATTACAGTAACAGATACAATATATTACAGTGACAGTGACAGATACAATATATTACAGTGAGAGATAAAATATATTACAGTGACAGATACAATATATTACAGTGACAGATACAATATATTACAGTGACAGATACAATATATTACAGTGACAGATACAATATATTACAGTGACTTATACATTATATTACAGTGACAGATTCAATATATTACAGTATCAGGTACAATATATTACAGTGACAGATACAATATATTACAGTGACAGATACAATATATTACAGTGACAGATACAATATATTACAGTGACAGATACAATATATTACAGTAACAGATACAATATATTACAGTATCAGGTACAATATATTACAGTGACAGATACAATATATTACAGTGACAGATACAATATATTACAGTATCAGGTACAATATATTACAGTGACAGATACAATATATTACAGTGACAGATACAATATATTACAGTATCAGGTACAATATATTACAGTGACAGATACAATATATTACAGTATCAGGTACAATATATTACAGTGACAGATACAATATATTACAGTGACAGATACAATATATTACAGTGACAGATACAATATATTACAGTGACTTATACAATATATTACAGTAACAGTGACAGATACAATATATTACAGTGACAGATACAATATATTACAGTGAGAGATACAATATATTACAGTGACAGATACAATATATTACAGTATCAGGTACAATATATTACAGTGACAGATACAATATATTACAGTGACATATACAATATATTACAGTGACAGATACAATATATTACAGTGACAGATATAATATATTACAGTGACAGAGACAGATACAATATATTACAGTGACAGATACAATATATTACAGTGACAGTGACAGATACAATATATTACAGTGACACATACAATATATTACAGTGACAGTGACAGGTACAATATATTACAGTGACAGATACAATATATTACTGTGACAGATACAATATATTACAGTGACAGATACAATATATTACAGTGACAAATACAATATATTACAGTGACAGATACAATATATTACAGTGACAGATACAATATATTACAGTGACAGATACAATATATTACAGTGACAGATACAATATATTACAGTGAGAGATACAATATATTACAGTGACAGTGACAGATACAATATATTACAGTGACACATACAATATATTACAGTGACAGATACAATATATTACAGTGACAGATACAATATATTACAATGACAGATACAATATATTACAGTGACAGATACAATATATTACAGTGGCAGATACAATATATTACAGTGACATATACAATATATTACAGTGACAGTGACAGATACAATATATTTCAGTGACAGATACAATATATTACAGTGACAGATACAATATATTACAGTGACAGATACAATATATTACAGTGACAGTGACAGATACAATATATTACAGTGACGGATACAATATATTACAGTGACAGTGACAGATACAATATATTACAGTGACAGATACAATATATTCGAGTGTCAGATACAATATATTACAGTGACAGTGACAGATACAATATATTACAGTGACAGATACAATATATTACAGTGACAGATACAATATATTACAGTGGCAGATACAATATATTACAGTGACAGTGACAGATACAATATATTACAGTGGCAGATACAATATATTACAGTGGCAGATACAATATATTACAGTGACAGTGACAGATACAATATATTACAGTGTCAGATACAATATATTACAGTGGCAGATACAATATATTACAGTGACAGTGACAGATACAATATATTACAGTGACAGATACAATATATTACAGTGACAGTGACAGATACAATATTTTACAGTGACAGATACAATATATTACAGTGACAGTGACAGATACAATATATTACAGTGACAGATACAATATATTAGAGTGTCAGATACAATATATTACAGTGACAGATACAATATTTTACAGTGACAGATACAGTATATTACAGTGACAGATACAATATATTACAGTGACAGATACAATATATTACAGTGACAGTGCAGATACAATATATTACAGTGACAGATACAATATATTACAGTGACAGTGACAGATACAATATATTACAGTGACAGTGACAGATACAATATATTACAGTGACAGTGACAGATACAATATATTACAGTGGCAGATACAATATATTACAGTGGCAGATACAATATATTACAGTGACAGATACAATATATTACAGTGACAGATACAATATATTACAGTGACAGTGACAGATACAATATATTACAGTGACAGTGACAGATACAATATATTACTGTGACAGATACAATATATTACTGTGACAGATACAATATATTACAGTGACAGATACAATATATTACTGTGACAGATACAATATATTACTGTGACAGATACAATATATTACAGTGACAGATACAATATATTACTGTGACAGATACAATATATTACAGTGACAGATACAATATATTACTGTGACAGATACAATATATTACAGTGACAGATACAATATATTACTGTGACAGATACAATATATTACAGTGACAGATACAATATATTACTGTGACAGTGACAGATACAATATACTACAGTGACAGATACAATATATTACAGTGACAGTGACAGATACAATATACTATAATGACAGATACAATATATTACAGTGATAGATACAATATATTACAGTGACAGATACAATATATTATAGTGACAGATACAATATGTTAGAGTGACAGATACAATATATTACAGTGACAGATACAATATATTACAGTGACAGATACAATATATTACAGTGACAGATACAATATATTACAGTGACAGATACAATATATTACAGTGACAGATACAATATATTACAGTGTCAGATACAATATATTACAGTGACAGATACAATATATTACAGTGCCAGATACACTATATTATAGTGACAGATACAATATGTTAGAGTGACAGATACAATATATTACAGTGACTGTGACAGATAAATTACATGTCTATATTTAATTACAAATCTTTACCTGTTGTTTTCTAATCATCTCCAGGTGAACTTTTCCTTTCATATATTTTATTTATTACTTCTTAAAATGGTTTGCAATAAAATATTGACAATAATGTGTTGAGTAGAATATTCTGTCTTGCCCATCTCATGACACGTGTCCATAGATGGTGACATGATAAAATGTACTCAATACACTCTGTAAACTGGTTGGCATTAAATGGGACATCGACCTCAAAACCAAGCCAAAATATGGGCTATATCATCTTGACTTGATTATCCAAACTATTATATCTGAGATTGTGATGACATGGCCAATCCATGACAGCATGGGAAATGGATCTATCGTGTGTGTGTGTGTGTTTTATCTATTATAACTTTGTATAACTGTGTATAACTGTGAGGTAACAAGGTCTCTTAAAGGTTTGGATGAATGCCTCAGAGCCAACAGCCATCCAATCCACATTTAACCCTTTAGCATTTAAACGAGCCATATCCGGCTAGAACACTCTCTCCTGTTTCTGTTTAAACCGGCTGTAACTGGCCACTTATACCGACGTTGAGATATTGTTCTCAAAATAAATAATATCAAAATCTCATAGATTTGATATTACATTAGATAATTATATGAGGAAAATATAACAGTAAATATAGAATAATGTAAATGCTAAAGGGATAAACAATTTCACCAACCTGCAATTGGCCAAACTTGATGAGTATGACCGCACCCCTGACATCATCACAACCAAACAAAGTGGTGTAGGTCAACCAGGGAGGGGAACCTCCAATAGGAATGAGAAGGCCCTGGATTGGATTGGCTTGAATACCAATATTAATGGTTGTGGTTGGTAATGGTGGCATCAGCAGTGAGGATGGGGAGGGTGTTCATCAGCTATATTGTTTCTACATATCCATTTAGTTTGAGAAGTTATGTCAATCAGGGTTGTATAGCTACCCAACAGTACAAAGAAAATCCCAAAACGACTCAGGGGAATTTCTCGTGGAGTTCATTTACATTAGTTACATCAGCTACTAGCAAATGTTGGAAGTTCTTTCAGAGATTGGAAATGTTTTATATATATATATATATGATATGTGTGTGTATATATATATATACAATATATATATAAATACATATATATATATATATATATATATATATATATATATATATATATATATATATATATATTCTAGGTTAGAGATTAGGTTGGTAGCAGATGAAACATAAATCTGTGTGTGGTGTATGTGTGTGTGTTATTTGTGGTATGT
Source organism: Eledone cirrhosa (assembly GCA_964016885.1). Lineage (NCBI taxonomy): Eukaryota > Metazoa > Mollusca > Cephalopoda > Octopoda > Eledonidae > Eledone > Eledone cirrhosa. The sequence continues at coordinate 221,521,580 of OZ024741.1, forward strand.
GTGCTTGTATGTGTGGTATGTGTATATGTGGTGCGTATGTGTGTGCATGTGTATTATGTATGTGGTATGTGTGTGTGTGCGTGTGCGCATGTTTGTGTATATTGAAACATATATTTTTTCTTTTATTCTTTCGTTTTTTACTGGTTTCAGCCATTAGATAACGGTCATGCTGGAACACTGTCTTGATTTAATCAATCTTATCTACTCTAGTGTATATATATATCATCATAATCATCATTATACTGTTTAATGTCTATTTTTCCATGCCTGCATGGGTTAGACAGGTTTCCCGCATCATGAGACAAGTCTGGCCAGCTGGCCATACCATATTTTGCTCTGACGGAACTGTATTTTGGCTGGGATTTTTACAGCTGGATGTCCTTCTTAACACCAACCACATTTACAGTGTGGAACTGGGTGGCACTGTTATGAGGAGGGTCTGGCCAGTTGGCTGCACCATGCCCTGCTCAAATCAGAACCATAATTTGTGAGCTGGGTGGTTCCATTATGATGGAGGTCTGGCCAGTTCTCATAGAGGAGCAGTGTTTGTGCTTGGTTTTTACGGCTACTGGATGCCCTCCCTACTGTCAACCACATTTACAATGTGGAACTAGATGGTATATATATATATGTGTGAGTGTGTGTGTGTGTGTGTGTGTGTGTGTATTTATGTATATCTGTATTTATGTATATATGTAAATGTGTAATTGTTTATGTATATATGTATGTAGAGCAAGAGACCCCTAGTCTTCATTAAGAGAGGGCCTGTAACAGGCGGCCCGCAGGCTACAATCCAGTCCACCAGACCAGTCAGAGTGGCCAGCAATGATCGTTTTTAATTTTTCCTTGTAGGCTTATTTAGAATTTTTTTTGTAACTATAATGCAATTTTCTGTTAGTTGACCTATACTGAAGGGCTTCACTAATAGGGTTATGTGTTATAATTCCCCAGTTCCATGTTATGGAAAGATGTTGTGGTGAATCTTTGGAATAGTGCTTGATAAATATTAGTGGCCCTAATAGTTGTTCCAATGTTCAAAATTGGCCCGCCAATGGAATATGTTGCACACCTCTGCTCTAGAAAGTCACTCTGATATGAAACCTGCAACTTCATTTGCATCTAATGACATAGATCAGTTCTTCTTTTTGGGTAAATGCATTCAATGTTCAGAGATTGGGATTGGCCCCATGCAAAGCCTTTCCTCACTTAAAAAAGCTTCAAACACAGGCATCGCTTGATATGTGACATTTTTTTGCGGTGCATGGTATTGCTGGCCATAGGCAAGTCCCTAGCAGGACTAAAAAGCCACGTCCATGATGCTCATGCTTAAGTATCAAGCAATGACATTACTCAAAATTGATTTGCAACCACCATGTATGTTTGTATGTATAAATGTATATGTTTAATTATATATGTATGTACCGATATATGTATATATATATAAAAAAGGAACGATCGACTTTCATCAAATTGGAGCGAGGAGACAATGTTTCCATTGGTCTTTCCAATTGCCAATACTATCTATCAGTCGCAACTCCAGGGAGAAGGAGCAACGTGAAATAAAATGTCTTGCCCAAGGACATAACGCATTGCCCAGTCCGGGAATCAAACTCACAACCACACGATTGCAAATCCAATTCTCTAATGACTCAGCCACACACTTTCAATATATATATGTGTATGTATATGTGTTAGGTAATTCCAAACGAAAAGCAAAGGAAAAAAGAGTGCTCTATGACGATAATAATATACATCTGGATCGTTCGTCAGACAGAGATGTTATCTGTCTGACAAATGATCCAGACGTATATTATTATCTTCTGTGATCCAGAAACCTTTGGTAATGGAGTAGTTATATTTTTTGTTGTTCACTTTATAATTATGTGTATGTATATATAATTCTATTGTTCTCTCATTTCCAGGATACGATGACAATGGTGCTGAACCACCTGAAGAAGGTTTCCAGCAAAAGTGATTTAAACAAGATGACCCCCGAGAATGTGGCTGTCTGTTTCGGACCTGTGCTATTGTGTCCATCCCCGTCGACATCAGCTGACTTAGACTTCAGGAAACATATTGATGTACTTAAATACTTGCTTGAAATATGGCCAGATGACTTCAGTAAGTTGCTACCATACTCTTCTCCTTTCTTGGTTTATTGATGTTGTTGCTGCTGCTGCTGTTACTACAGCTGTTGTTACTGCTGCTGTTGTTGTTGCTGCTATTGCTGATGTTGCTGCTATTGTGGTGATGGTGGTGGAGGTGATATAGCCCCTAAGTCAGCCTTTATAAAACTGACCTATGATCATACACCTCCTAACTATGATTGTTCAGCCTATCTATTTTAATCTTCTTCTTCTTGCTAACAAGACTGTTGCTGTCTCTGGTTATTGTTGTTTGCCTGATTGAGATCAGTGATCAGTTTCCAAGGCTCACTGCAAGAAGGTCAACAACTTGAGCCCCAGTCATAGATATATCTTCTTCTTCTTCTTCTTCTTGCATATGAGACTGTTGCTCTCTCAAGTTGTTGTTATTTGCCTGATAAAGATCAGAGATCAGAGATCAATTTCCAAGGCTCAGCATGAGTAGGTCAACAACTTGAGCCCCTCTTGTTTAATGAGGTGTGTAAGTAAGTTTATATTATACTATGTCTCGTCAACAAAAGCTAATATGTCATTTGAGGGAGAATTGGTTGTATAGTCGATTATCAAGATCCCAGACCTCAATTACTTAATAAGTGGGATAGAACTTGTCAAATCTGACAAAGGTCATATCTAGGCTGATCAAAATTCTGATAACATCTATGATCAGTCTAGAAAAGACCTATGATCAACTTAGATAAGACTTATGACCAACCTGTAAAACATCTATGATCAGTCTAAATAACATCTATGATTAGTCTAGATAAGACTTATGATCAACCTAGAAAACATCTATGATCAACCTAGATAAGACCTATGATCAGTCTAGATAAGACATATGATCAGACCAACACCATTCCTGCCATGGCCATCCCATCTTTTTCCTATCTGTAGACACACCATGACTACATTATCCACTGGGTTCTTTTTCTAAACTGCTATATCAGAGTTGACCTAGGGTTAAACAGCAACAACAGCAACAACAACAGCAACATATAGCTAAAGAACAGTAACAAGGTAGAGACTGCACAACACAAATATTCCCTCACAGTGTATTATATTATTTCTCTACATGCTGAGTTCAAATCCTGCCATGGTTGGTTTGGGGATTAACTCCCACCCAGACACCAAGTAATTCAAATTCTATCATTACAAGTAGTAGTAGTAGTAGTAGTAGTAGTAGTAGTAGTAGTAGTAGTAGTAGTAGTAGTAACTGTGCTGTTTGTATTTAATGTCTGTAGTTTACACATAAATATAATATATATATATATATATATATATATATATTATATTCATATACAGACACACACATATATATATACATATATATATATATATATACATATATATATATATATATATATATATATATATATATATATATATATATATATATATATATATATATATATATATATATATATATATATATATATATATATATATAGTATATATATATAGTATGTATATATATATAGTATATAGTATATATATATATATATAGTATATATATATATATATATGTAGGAGGTGAGTTTTATTGTAGTACAATAAAGCAATGCAGATATCGGATAAGAAGCACTCTACAGGAACTCTTTTAACCATCTTTTGTTCTTATATATTATATATATATATATAAGTAGTTCCACAACAGTTAGTTCACCATACTGAGATCCTTATTCAGATCATCAGCTCAGTCTAAATGAAGTTGTACGGAAAAGGAAAAACAACTGTACGAATACACATGTGCAGAAAAAGTCACTTTTCCTGGGGGAAGTAAACCCACAATAGATCGATGTAAGGGCGATAACTGTGGATGCTTGCAATAAATTATTCACGTCATTCAGAATATTATAGATTGTTGATGTTAGTCAATCTGGAGCTTTGTAATTATGTAATGGGTGTTTCCAGACGTGTGGATAATGTCAAAAAGTCCATTCCTTAAATTTAGGCAAGCGCTATTGCATAATCTTCTCAGGATATTGATCCTTTCTTCAATGCACAGCCTACAAGATGGATTCCCATTTGTGTATGGCTTAGACTTAGTAATAGCTTTCCATTGGATGGAGTAATTTATGCCTGTGCCCTTAAGGGATCATACGTGGCTCGCGAGCTTGGTGAATAAAATATAATGTCCAGATATTTTTCAAATTCTTTTCTTATAGCTGAATCAACTATCTTAAATTTATAAAGAATAACTTCAACGATTTTCTATATTAAAGATGAATTTGGGTGTGGATCTAGTGGGGGTGGGGGTTAATGAGGTGTAAAATACATGTCTTTTGATAAAAATGGGATGACAGCAAAGAGAAAAATAAGGATAGTTTTGGAATATTTGTTGATAGAAATGTATGTTGTTGGTATTGTTTTGGGAGGGGAGGTGGGGCTCATATTTACTTCCCTACATGTAAACATACATACCACCCATATACATATATATATATATACATACACATACACATACACACACACACACACACACACATATATATATATATATATAATGAAGGAAATGTGGTAAGGAACCAGGTGGACCATAACGCACCAAAGTACTCAATACTTAGGGTAGTAGAGTGGGTAATAGGAACAAGTAAGACCCCGACGGCTGAGCTCAAGCCGTTTCAACGGCTAATTCAGTCCAGAATTAGCCGTCGAAACGGCTTGAGCTCAGCCGTCGGGGTCTTACTTGTTCCTATATATATATATATATATATATATATATATATATATATATATATATATATATATATATATATATATATATATATATATATATACACACATATATATAAAATAATAATAATGAAATATTGTGTAAAGTGTTCAGGTGCACTACAACTCATCAAAAAGTGTATGTATAGTACATAGGGTAATGTACAAACGTCAGGAAAATGAACAGTGCATGAGTCATGATACACACATGTGTGCATGTGTATGGAAGGGGTACATCAGATGTAGTTTTGGCGTATTTCGGGAAGCATGAGTGTCTTAAAGGATGCAGTGTCTCAGCAGCTAACAACTGACGCAGGCAGTTTGTTCCATGCTTCAGCAACTCTGAGTGTGAAAAAATGTTTACGAAAGTCATGGGAGCTGTGCTGTTTTCTGATTTTGTAGGCATGTCCACGTGTGTTAGACACATGAAGATCAAAAAGGTGCTCAGAGTTGTTGTTGGCGAGATGGTTAATAACTTTGTGGGTATTCACCAAGTCCATTGCCAGACGTCGGAGCTTCAATGAATCCATGCCCAGGGAAGCAAGGCGTTCAGAGTATGGTAGGTGTCTGATGGAGGGTATGCGCTTGGTTGTACATCTCTGAACAGTTTCCAGGAGGTCAATGTTCTGAGCAAGATAGGGGTTCCAGATAGATGATGTGAATTCCAAGTGTGGTCGTACCATAGCTGTATACAGTTTTAAATAGATGGCTGGAGAGCGGCTAACAAAGGTCTTGCTGAGTGATACCAAGACACCCTCGGCCTTCTTGACAATCTTAGAGAGATGCTTTGTCCAACGCAAATCGCTGCTGACAGTAATGCCCAGGTCACATTCACAAGAGGACTTCTTGATATCGGTGTTGTGGAGGGAGTATGTGGACGCTGGATTTTTCCTCCCAAAATGCATGGTGGTACACTTGTCCACAGCCAGCTTCAGTTGCCAGTCTGTGATCCATTGCTGCATTGTGTCCAGGTCTGATTGTAGGAAAGAGTTGTAGATTTCGGGATCAGTCCTTTTGATTTCAAGGTACAGCTTGATGTCATCTGCATATTTCAGTACCGTGGTATTCTGTAAGTTGGCATCTATGTCATTAATATATGCCACAAACAAAAGGGGACCAAGAACAGATCCCTGTGGTACACTAGATGACATCTCATATGGTGAAGAATGCTGTCCTAGAACCGTGACTACCTCTTTTCGGCTGAGAATGAAGGATTTCAACCAGTCGAAAAGATCATCCTTCACACCCATTGCAGAGAGTTTTGCCATAAGTCTTTTGTGTGGCACAGAATTAAAAGCCTTAACAAAGTCAAGGTAAACAACATCCACCCATGAGCCGCTGTCAGTGATCCGAGTGATCTCTTCAAGGAACTCGATAAGCTGATCACAGCAGCTGGAGTTAGGGATAAATCCAAACTGTGAGGGCTGGATGAGGCTGTGAGAGCTCCAGAAGTTCCAAAGTGTTTCTCTGACACAGGATTCCATCAGTTTGGCCATACAGCTAGTACGACTGACTGGACGATAGTTGACAAGTGACATGCGGTTGCCCTTTTTGAACAGGGGAATGACACTGGCAGTTTTCCACTGCTCCGGAGTAGCATCATTGTTGAGACAGTATTGAAAGAAGAAAGAAAGCTGGCGCAAAAGGAAATACCCACCATGTTTGAGAAGCAGGTATATAACACCATCAAGACCAGGGGAGGCATAGTTGCGCTTATTCTTAAGGTGACGTCACAACATTGCAGGTGTAAATTCCATAGTTGTTATGGAATTTGATGTTAGAGATGGTGGAGATGGTACATTCTGGTTTTCAACAGTAAAAATACTTGGATAGCACTCAGCAATGAGTTCTGTGCATTCTTTGGGATCGTCAGTGATCTGGCTTGTGTGGGGATTGTGAAGAGGACCAACTGGAGAGTGAGATCTCTGCTTTGAATGAACATATTTCCAGAACACCTTACTGTCAGGATTGGTTGCTATGCACTGTTCAAATTCAAGCACTGCCTTCTTTGTCACTTGCTTGAGATGGTTAGAAGATTTATTCCGCTTTTTTCTGTTGGCATCTGATTTATGCAGTTTATATTACCTTTCAGCGTTCCAACGTTCTTTCCTGGCAAGTCGGACTGCTGAAGTTTCCCAAATTGCACTTTTGGGGTGGTTTTTTTTCTGCTTACGTGGCACCGATGCTGCACACGCTATCCATATTGAGTCCAGGATGCTCTGGAGTATAGTGTTCACATCTCCAGAGTTATACATCTCATGCCAGTTTGGGCACTGTAGCTCAGTGCAGTACAAGTTCCAATCTGCTTTCTTCCAATCAAAGCAAGCAGATTGGAGATGGCTCTGGTTTTTGTTGCTACCCGCAAGAGCCAGATTGGCAATGATCATAGCATGATCAGAGTCGCCTAGAGGTTCCTCAGTAGTACAACTGATAACCACTTCAGGAGTAGTGGTGAAGATCAGGTCCAAAGTGTTGTCACCTCTTGTTGGAGAGGTGACTACTTGTGACCAGTTTGAGTCCAGCACTAGTTCAAGGAAATCGTTTGCACCTTGTGGCCAACGAAAGGTTTCCCAATCGATCTCAGGATGATTGAAGTCACCTGCAATAAACACATAAGTGGCTGTTTTCTTGGCAGCAACTCTGAGGATATCACAAAGCTGTGTGTCCTGATGGTAGTTTGGGAGGCGATAAACAACATCAAGCAGAAGTGTTGACATGGTCATATGTATATCACAAAAAAAAACTTCTTGTGATTCGTTCAAATCAACACAAGGATTTACTGAAAGGTTTGAACGAACGTAGACCATCACACCACCACCACGGCGATTAATGCGGTCCTTGTGGAAAAGGTTGTACCCAGTAATGCTGAAAACCCCATCACAGAGTAAGGAATGTGCCCATGTTTCCGTGACTGTGATGAAGTCAGGGTCGATGCTTCTGACGTAGGAGTCAAACAGATGTATTTTGTTGCATAAACTGCGAGCATTTAAGGACAACAATTTGTACCCTGCTTGCAGTTTATGATGGTGTGTAGAGGATGGCAGATTGTTCTGGTTTAGTTTCCCAGAGTTGTTGCAGTTTTTTCATTGGCAGTTATTGTGGCACTCAGACCAGCTGGTATCTCTCTTCCACGTTTCACCATATATATATATACATACACATCTATGATACATACACATATCCACACATATATGCACACATATATATAGATATATATATATATATATATATTTACACACATACATGCATATATACATACACATACATGTATACACATACCTGTACACCTACAGACATACATACATATACATATACATACATACACATCTACACACACATCTACTTAAGTATTTAAGCTCACATATACATTCTCCAGGAAAGTTAACCAGGAATCTTTAAATATCTCCCCACCAAAGTTAACAAAGAACTTACTAGATCTACAAAACCAAATTGCAAAATTATGATATTATAAAATTAAATTAAAGTGAAGTCGTTCTTTTCCTTTTAAATATACCTAACTGTACCAAGGATTTCACACATTTTCTTATATATATATATATATATATATATATATATATATATATATATATATATATATATATATATATATATATATATATAGTCAGTTTGAATGTTTGGTAAAATGGCACTAAGTGTAAAGATAGTAATTGTAAGATGGAAATATTTGATAAGACATCAAGAGAAAATAAACTCCCCCTCACCTCCCCTCCCTGCTCTTCCTCCTCCTCTCCTTCCCCTTCCTCCTCCTCTCTCCCACTTTCTCTCCTCCTCTCCCTTGTCTTTCTCCTCCTCCTCTTCTTCCTCCTCTCCTCCCCTCCCTGTTCCTACTCCTCCTCTCCCTCCTTTTCTTCCTATCTCTCCTCCTCTCCCTCCTCTTCTTCCTGTTCTTCCTCCTCCTCTTCCTCCTCTCTCTACTCTCTCTCCTCCTCTCCCTCGCCTCCTCCTCCTCCTCTCCTCCCCTCCCAGCTCCTCCTCCTCCTCTCCCTCCTCTCCCTGCTCTTCTGCTTCTCAACACTTTCAGAACATTCTATAGCTTCCATGCAACAATAGTTTTGTTTAAGCCTTGCATCAATCTGAATCTGATTACAGAATTGCTAAAGCAAAGCTGTAGGAGAAATGAGATTTCTGTCATGCAAAATCAGTTAAAAGACAAAAGTATAGCAAGATTATTTGTATTAAGCAGTTCGAAGCCTTGGAAGAAGCAATTCATGTCTGGAGAAGAAACAACAAGAGTATAAAAAATAAGAGAGAGAGAGAGAAAAAAAACTCTTTGGCTCAGATGAATCTTTCAAAGCTAGCTAAAGTCTGTTTCTGATCTCTGCTGAAGTGAAAATCAGATCAGTAGATCAGGAAGGTCAGAGTTTTAAGATATTTAAAGACTAGTTTTATGTTATACTAAATATTAAGTATTAAATCAGTGGTTCAAATATTGGTTTCTTATATAGGCACAAAGCCAGCAATTTTGGGGGAGGGGAAAGTCGATTAAATCAACCCCAGTGCATGACTGGTACTTTATTTTATTGACCCCGTAATGATGAAAGGCAAAGTTAACCTCGGCGGGATTTGAACTCAGATCATAAAGGGCCGTAACTCTATGTTGCAAAGCATGGTGTCTGACCCTCTACTGATACTGCCAATCGACCGCCTTCAGTGGTTCAAATATTAGAAATTGAAATAATATCAAAAAGTAGAGTGTGACGAAGATCATCATCATCGTCATCAGCGTTTTACATCCATTTTTAATGCTAGCATGGGTTAGACGGGTTGTCCTGTTGTGGGCAGTGTCCGGTCGGCTGACCTTTTCTTGCTCATACGGGAACTGATTCTGGCTTGATTTCTACAGATGGATGCCCTTCCTAACACCAACCTCATTTACAGTGAGTGCAGGGTGCTTTTTTCCATGGCCCCTACACATCCACTTTACAGTGTGGGCTGGGTGCTTTTTTGCTGTGGCACCCCCACGACCTCTTTGCAGTGGGAGGGGGTGGGGCCACATTGTCTATATGCTTCAGCTTCGGCTTGTACCCGTGGGGGTTCGGGTCTTCTGTATTACTGCGTGACGCCAGAGGTCACGGTCATGTGTCATCGCCCTTGAGAAGATAACTATAGTTATAATCATCATCATCGACATCATCGACATCATCAGTTTTACATCATCATCATCGTCATCATCTTCCTCCTCTTCATCATCATCATTTTTACATCATCGTCATCATCATCATCATCATCGTTGTCATTATCATCACCATCATCATAGGGCGGTGGATTTGCAGTATCGGTAGAGGGTCGGACGCCATGCTTTGACGTATAGAGTTATGGCCCTTGCCATTCTGAGTTCAAATCCCGCCGAGGTTAACTTTGCCTTTCATCCTTACGGGGTCGATAAAATAAAGTACCAGTAATGCACTGGGTAATTGCTGGCGTTGTGCCTAAAGTAGAAACAATTATCATCTCCATCATCGTCATCATCATCATCATCATCATCATCGTTGTCATTATCATCACCATCATCTCCATCATCATCATTATTATCATCATCATCACTATCCTCACCATCATAGTGATCATCGTTATTCTCTTCCTCCTCCTCATTATCATCATCGTCATCCCCCCCCCCCCTCCACCTCCATGTTATCAAATGTCATCATCATCATCCTCATCATTTTTAAATCACCATTGTCATCATCATTGTTGTCGTTGTCATAACCATCATCCTCATTTTTATATCTGCTTTCAATGATCCACTACCTTCCGGTACACTTCACACCTCTCATCCTCTTCTCAAAAAACATAGGTAAACCTCTCATCCTCTTCTCAAAAAACATAGGTAAACCTCTCATCCTCTTCTCAAAAAACATAGGTAAACCTCTCATCCTCTTCTCAAAAAACATAGGTAAACCTCTTGCTTTCATTTTCCCTTGAGCGCAAACAAGAGCAGCAGCAACAAACTCCCCAGCATGGCCACAGCCTGTCGGCTGGAACATGTAATGGAGTAATGCAAACTTCTAGCTTCTTTTCTAGCTATTTGATATTGATCTTTCCAGTCTCCTTTGGGATCTTTCCAGGGGTCTTTTGGTTGTATGACTTAATCTACAATACAAGAGCTGTTTTGTAAATAGGGTTCTAAATGTGGCACAGCGGAATGAGTATCCTCCACCTCAAACTTTCTTACACCCTGCCTCTTGGTTCCAGCCGGGGATGGTGAGGGAGACATGCTGCAACAGCCACTCCACTTCATGGGGCTTGCATTTGGTGGCATTTGGTGGCAGCCAACTTTGCTCTGATAGCATTAAGTAGGGATGTGGTCCAGGGACCAGGGCCTCCAGGACCCCTTTGGGGTTCGAAGCAGGCAAAGATTTTTCTCAAAATGGATGTTGCACGGTTGCTGTGAGGCCTTCTTAGCACATGGGCCCTAGAACAAAATACCAGCTGGAACCCCCCCCCCCCCCTCTTGTAGACCCTGCCAGAGACCAAGAACACTCAAAGTCTCCACTGCTACAGGCTCAACCACAAACCTATCAGAGAGTAGCCAGTACTTGCACAGTTTGCCCTCTTCAGTCTGATGGGCAGCGAAGTCTTGACTGGTAACCAAACACTCAAGATTGCCTATGACTGTTTGGTACTTGCTCCCACCACAGACCTCCTCAGTGAACCTAATTAGGTTCTCTCATAGAAACCTTCAATTGTCCTTTATGTCATATGTATCTATCTCCTCTTCCTTCTTGTCCTACACATCCCACAGACCCTCTCTAAACCTATATTAACAGAGCAACCATCACATAAACCCTCTCTAAACCTATATTAACAGAGGAGCAACCATCACATAAACCCTCTCTAAACCTATATTTAACAGAGCAGACATCACATACAACCCTCTCTAAACCTATATTTAACAGAGCAGACATTACATAAAACCCTCTCTAAACCTATATTTAACATAGCAGCCATCACACAGACCCTCTCTAAACCTATATTTAACATAGCAGCCATCCCAGGAGACCCTCTCTAAACCTATATTTAACATAGCAACCATAACACAGACCCTCTCTAAACCTATATTTAACAGAGCAACCATCATATAAACCCTCTCTAAACCTATATTTAACATAGCAGCCATCACACAGGCGCTCTCTAAACCTATATTTAACATAGCAACCATCACACAGACCCTCTCTAAACCTATATTTAACAGAGCAACCATAACATAAACCCTCTCTAAACCTATATTTAACAGAGCAGCCATCACATAAACCCTCTCTAAACCTATATTTAACATAGCAGACATCACAGACTCTCTCTAAACCTATATTTAACATAGCAACCATAAGATAGACCCTCTCTAAACTTATATTTAACATAGCAGCCATCACAAACCCTCTCTAAACCTATATTTAATATAGCAGCTATCACACAGACCTTCTCTAAACCTATATTTAATATAGCAGCCATCACACAGACCCTCTCTAAACCTATATTTAACATAGCAGCCATCACAAACCCCCTCTAAACCTATTTAGAAGAAGGTCATAAAGAAGATATTGATATAGATGGATGTTATGAATGTTAGTATTTGTTTGTGTATTGTATCAGAGAAGTCACTGTTGAAGCAGTCCAAGGGAATGTTGTGGCAAATATCATCATAAGACGTTACAACGTTCTTTGATAAATAATTTATTTACAAAGATGAGAAGTTGAGTTAGCAGTGAAGACATGTCATAAGAAATGAAACAAAACAAATTAAGATGCTGTAAAAGAATACGCAGACCGATGGCTGAAGTTAGAAGCCACAGCCGCGGTAATTGTTCGATAGCTACATTTTGGAATGTTTGTTGAGGAACAAAAATCAAGAGATCTTTAACTTCCGGTGCCGAGATTCAAAGAGAGAGATTTTTGAAGAGAAGCGGGAATTTTTCGAGACCCCAACAGCAGAGCTCAAGACGTTTCGATGGCTATTTCTGGACTCAGTCCAGAAATAGCCGTTAAAACGGCTTGAGCTCTGCTGTCGGGGTCTCGAACATTTTCCTATTACCCACTCTACTACCCTAAGTATTGAATACTCTGGTGCGTTATCATCCACCTGGTTCTTTACCACACTTCCATATATATATGTGTGTGTGTGTGTGTATAAATATATGGATGATAAGAATCGATCTTATAACATCTTTTCTCTCAGATCTTCTTAATCTATTGCGCCAGTAGGATTAGTACAAACACACATAATGTGGATACATTTGTCTCAACAATACCTTACTCTTGCATTTATATATATATAAATATCATCATCATCATCGTCATCACCGTTTTACGTCCGTTCTTCCACGCTAGCATGGGTTAGACGAGTTGTCCTATTGTGGGCAGTAGCCGGTCGACTGACCATGTCTTGCTCATACAGGAACTGATTCTGGCTTGATTTCTACAGCTGGATGCCCTTCCTAAGACCAACCACATTTACAGTGGTGCCTACACATCCACTTTACAGTGTGGGCTGGGTGCTTTTTTGCTGTGGCACCTCCATGACCCCTTTGCAGTGGGAAGGGGTGGGAGCATATTGTATATATGCTTCAGCTTCAGCTTGTACCCGTGGGGGGTTCGAGTCTTCTGTATTACTGTGTGATGCCAGAGGTCACGGTCATGTGTCATCACCTTTGAGAGGTGTAATTGGATAAGGTCGGCTTTTATCACCTCATCCCAGGTCTTCTTGGGTCTCCCCACTCCATGGCTTCCATCGACTTCTAGTGCTCTGCACCTTTTTATGCAGCTGTCATCCTTCATACGCATCACATGTCCATACCAACGCAACCTCCTCTCCTGCACACAGCATTTGATTCCTCTTATGCTCAGTCTCTCTCTCAATTCGTTTATGCTTTGTTGTTTGCATATATTACTATTATACATCCATCGGAGCATGCAGGCTTCATTTCTTTCTAATCTACGCAAGTCTTCTACAAACAGTGCCCAGGTCTCACTACCATGTAACATTGCTGTTTGTATACATGCATCATACAGTCTGCCTTTCATTTTGAGGGAAAAGCCTTTTGCAGCTAGCAGTGGCAGTAGCTCTCTGAACTTCTTCCAACCCGTTCTTACCCTAGTTATTGTACTTTCCGAACACCCACCTCCACTGCTAATTCAGTCACCTAGGTAGCAGAAGCTGTCTACTGTTTCTACAGAGCTCTCCCAGAGTTTGGTGGTGTTTGTTTCCTGTGGCTGTTTGCTGCTTGCTGTCCCAGCGTGGCTGCTACATATGAAGCCTACATTCTTAATTAAGCTTGCTGAGATCCCACTACATCTCTAGTGTACCCATTGTTTGCATTTGGGGCAGAGGATGGAGTTCCTACCTACACCTTTCCTGCATACTGAACAAGGCCATTTTCCTGAGGGGATCTGGGTTCTATTTTCTTGTCTACTTACAAGGACCTTAGTCTTTGTCAGGTTGACTTTGAGACCCTTTCTTTCTAGTCTCTGCTTCCATGTTTGGAATTTCTTCTCTAGTTCTACCATAGATTCAGCTATAAGTGCAAGGTCATCTGCATACAGGAGTTCCCATGGGCATCTGGTCTTAAACTCCTCCGTTATTGCCTGCAAAACTATGATGAACAGGAGAGAGCTAAGAACAGAGCCCTGGTGGACACCAACCTGTATGCTAAATTCCTCGCTATAGTCATTGCTAATCCTAACTTTGCTGACTAATCCCCTATACATGGCTTGTACAGCTTTCACAAGCCATTCATCTACTCCTAGTTTTCTAAGAGCCCACCAGATTATAGCAGATTATAGTGCGTGAACGACCGAGCATGGATGTGTTGAGAGAGAAACTGTGTCTGAGAGGGATAAATTGTAATGTGCGGGAGAGGAGACTGTGATGGTTTGGACATGTGATGCACATGGAGGATGACTGCTGGGTAAAGAAGTGCCAAGAAATGCCAGTTGAAGGAAATGCAGTAGAGGAAGACCACAAAAAACATGGGCAGAGGTGGTGAGAGCAGACCTCAGATCGCTGAAGCTCACGGTGGAGATGACGAAGGACCATGACAAGTGGAGAGATGCTGTGCTGAATAGGACCCATCCCACCCTTGCAAGCAGGGAAAAGCGGATGTAAAATGATGATGATGATAATGATGATGATATATACATGCATTTATATATATATAATTGGTGTGGGATGCTTAAAACATCCGTATGCAGTAGGTCATTTGAGCACTTGATGCTCTTACAGAGCAGAGTATAATATCACATAAGAAACGGAGAATCAGTGGTGTGACGAATTAAAATTTATTAGACATATTACAATTGTTTCTCTGGTGACCAGCTTGAGGCATGATCGATGCAATGATCGAACCTGACTCTGAAATCGCAAGATCCTCAGATACGTCTCAATCTTTCGAATCTTTGGAAACTCTGCTTCGAACGATTGAGACATATCTGAGGATCTTGCGATTTCAGAGTCAGGTTCGATCATTGCATCGATTGTGCCTCAAGCTGGCTGCCAGAGAAATGATTGTAATATGTCTAATAAATTTTAATTCGTTGCACCACTGATTCTCCGTTTCTTATGTGATATATATATATATATATATATATATATATATATATATATACATGCAAGCCAATGATTGAACTTCTACACAGTAGCTCAACCAGCCAGGTCTATTAGAAATGGTAAAACTAGAAAGGGCTAAAGAATAACTGTTTACATGGATCATAGGTGTTGTTCTATGTAGTGTCTGTAGCTAGCATCATACAGAATTAATATAGGAAGATTGTTAATGTTACATAAACAGGTCTCAAGAGTTACATTGGATCTTAACTCATTGTCTCAGATTTTGAACAAAATATGTTGGAGGTTTGATATCTTAAATTTAGGAGCACAAAACAAACAAAAGTGTCGGACGCCATGCTTTGCAGCAAAGAGTTACGGCCCTTTATGGTTTGAGTTCAAATCCCGCCGAGGTTAACTTTGCCTTTCATCCTTACGGGGTCGATAAAATGAGTGTACCAGTAATGCACTAGGATAATTGCTGGCCTTGTACCAAAAGTAGAAATAATTATCTGGCAGCAAGTGGATTAGCAGTATCGGTAGAGTGTCGAACAACATGCTTTTGTGGTATAGAGTTACGGCCCTTTAAATTCTGAGCTTTAATCCTGCAGAGGTTAGCTTTGCCTTTCATCCTTACAGGGTTGATAAAATAAAGTACCAGTAATGCACTGGGGTCAATTTAATTGGCTTTCCCCTCACCCAGATTGTCGGCTTTGTGCCTAGAATCAGAAACCATTGTCAGGCAGCAAGTTAACAAATATGCTGGCAGACAGGAACCACTCCTTGCAATGGTGTAAAGATGGAAGCTTGCTTGGTATGGTCATGCATCCTACTCACAACTACTTGGCGAAAACCATCCTTCAGAGCATAGTTGGGAGAGGGTGAAGGAGAGGCAGACAAAGAATATCCTGGTCCAACAACATCAAAGACGAGACTGGTGACAACACTGAGACACTTCTACTCATGATGGAGAATAGAGACTGGTGGTGATGGCTGACTGTGAAAGTATCTAGCGTGACACACCAATGACTGGCTGCACCAGTTATTACAGGAACGGGATTGATTGATATATATAGATATATATATTAAACCCATGCTAGCGTGGAAGATAGACGTTAAACGATGATGATGATGATGATGATGATGATGATGATATATGTGTATGTGTGTGTGTGTATTTATATATATATATATACATATATATATATATATATAACAAAGAAGGTATGGTAAGATATGGTAAGGACCATAATGCACTAGAGTACTTGATACTTAGGGTAGTAGAGTAGGTAATAGGAAAAGAGTCAGGACCCTAACAGCTGAGCTCCGGCCATTTTAACAGCTAGGTCCGAACAGTTCAGATCTAGCTGTCGATATATATATATATATATATATATATATATATATATATATAGAGAGAGAGAGAGAGAGAGAGAGAGAGAGAGAGAGTGTGTGTTAAAGTTTGCTGGAAACATAGTGGAATATTAAAAATATTAAAATGACCATTTTTAATATATATATATATATATATATATATATATGTATGTATATATATATATATATATATATATATATATGTAAAAGGTAAACAGAAATAACAACACAATAACAACACAATTGGTACAGTATATGGAAGGGATATAGGGGGGGGAGGTTGGAGGAAGCGCTTGAGAGTAAAATGGAGCTGGCGGAGAAAAGATTTGAGATTGAGTATATTGAAGGTACTAGGGTGGGAGGGAAAAATAGACGGGTGAGAAGAAGAAGGTGGTATAAGAAGATTGTAGTAGAGGAAAAGTGGTAGAGAGTCATGGAATATTTAAATTTAAGAAGCAAAGAAAATTTCAATGATACAAAAGATTTCCTGGTGGAAGTTCAGGTGTACTCCGGGTTGAATACGAGGTGGGTCAGAAAAGTTCCAGGACTGATGTCACAAAAGATTTATTTCAAACCCAAACTTCGCACTAAGAGTTTTCTCTTTCAAAGTAATCCCCCTGGAATCTAATGCACTTTTCCATTCTTTTCTGCCATGTTTGCATGCACTCCTGGAAGGATTCTTCCGGGATCCTCCGCAGTTCCGTCGTCACAGCCTTTTTGATGTCGTCTACGTCTTCAAAATGGGTCTCCTCCGGATCGTACTCAAAGATCCATGATTCATCACCGGTGATGACTGTCCCTAGCAAGTCTGGTTTGGTTTCAAGACATTCGAGGATATCCTGACACACTTGCATGCGTCGACCCTTCTGGTCATCATTCAGCAGTTTTGGCACCATTTTTGCGCAGACTTTCCGCATGTCCAAATCTTCAGTGAGAATCTTCCAGACGCTGTCCCGATTCATGCCCAGCTCATTTGTCATCAGTCAAACAGTCAGCCGACGATCTCTACGCACCATCTGCTTGATGCGCTCAACGTTGACCTCAGTCCTGGTTGTTGAGGGCCTTCTGCTCCTGGGGTCATCTTCCACGTCCTCACGTCCTTCTTTAAACCTCTTGCACCACTCAAAAACGCATGAACGTGACATCGTCTCATCTCCATACACTTGCTGCAGCAATCCCAGTGCTTCTGACGGAGTTTTCAAGTTTGTTTGTTGCTCTGTACTCATTGCTTAACGACCTGAAACAGAGGACATGTATATAAAATTATGAAGAAAAAAGTTTGATCGCTGCAGAGAGCTAAGATTACAGTTACATACTCCAGGGGGATTACTTTGAAGGAGAAAACTCTTAGTGTGAAGTTTGGGTTTGAAATAAATCTTTTGTGACATCAGTCCTGGAACTTTTCTGACCCACCTCATATATGTATAAAGACTGGACTGGTCACAACACCAAGACCTTTCTATGCATGACAAAGAATAGAGACCAGTGGCATCAGTTAACTACAAAAGTATCTAGCATGACACCTCAATGACTGCTGCAGGAACATAATGAGGATTTAGGAAGACTTGATAAAACAGATATTTACATGGTTTTCATTTATTTCTAAATATCATTTTTTTTTTTTTACTTAATACAAATGTTTATAATTTTCTTCATAATTTCAATATTCATGTTGAGTTTGAAATTAAAAATACTTGTAAAAATACATTGAACTTTTGAGTTCGTGGGTATGTGTTAAATTCTTACTTTTACAACCAAAGTCTTAAGACTGTGAACAAGATACTTAACAGTTTGCCTTCAGTCTCACAAACTGACAAATATGTTTGTTCTAGTGTAAATTTGAAGAATGTAATATTTACAGACGTGTCAACTCTCCCCATATGATGGTGAGATTTGTAATAATCTTTGGGGTGGGTGAGAGATGTCTTCTCTTGTGAAAATGGGTATAGCTTTTGTTATGTAAAATCTCCCCATTTTGCCTCATTTCTCCCCGTTTTGAGACACTTTTTTTCATGGTACACCCTGTTTGGGTTTTTAGAGGTTGGCATGTCTGTATTTAATAACAGCTTCGAACAGACAAATAGCTGTGAAAATAATGATTCCAACAAAATATATTCAAAATGGATGCAAAACGCAGAAGAAAATATAATCCCTTTAAATTTTGTTGTAATTTTATTTAAATTCTAATTTACTCTATCTAGAATAGATTAAACTAGAGTTTAAAAATATGTATAATTTGCTTTAAATTTTTTTTAAATATGATTTATTTATTATTTTTAATTTGCTTTAACTGTATTTTTAAATAATTTATATTGTATTTTAAATTGCTTAAAATTGTATTTTAATATACTTTGTATTTTATTTTAATTTGCTTTAAATTGTATTTTAAATAATTTTAAATCACATTTTAATTTAATTTTAAATTATATTTCAATGTATGTTAAATTGTGTTTTAATTTATTCAAAATTATATTTCATTGTTCTTTGAATTATGTTTTCAGTTTCTTTATATTTATTATCTTTGCATTTAGTTTTAATAAATTACATTTCATTTTAATTTAATTTAAATTGCATTTTCATTTCATTTAATGTGAATTGTATTTGAATTTAGTTTATTTTGCATTTAAATTTGCTAAAATCTTTAATCTAATTTAAAAATGCAATTTATTATAATTTTAATTTTAATTCTATTCCAATTCAGTTGAAATTATATTTTAATTTGCTAATTTGCTTCTGACCTTCAGTTTGATATCTATGTTTCCATCTTCTGATCATTGCCAGAGCAGAGGGCTGTCTTTATAATTCACACATCACAGAACATGACTAACATTGATAATGATAACAGATTTTGGTCCTTTATGTCATTGACATTGAGAAGTTAGCTACAGTAGTGACACAACAGAATTTGGTCATTCATGACAACATTGAGATTAGTTAACTATAGTAGTGACACAACAGAATTTGGTCCTTCATGCCAATATTAAGATGAGTTAAACATGGGAGTGACATAACAGATTTTGGTCCTTCATGTCTTTGACATTGAGATAAGTTAGCTACAGTAGTGACACAACAGAATTTGGTCATTCATGTGAACATTGAGAACTTTAAACAACAAAAATGACATCAACAACAATGACATCAACAACAATGACAATAGTAGACAACTGCAATACCAACACCAACATAATGTGAAAATCCCATGGGTATAAAGAGATGGCCGTCTCTCAGGTAGGAACGATCAGTCTAAAATGGAAACAATATTTTCTGAAAACAGAAACAAACATTTACCTTTAATGTTTATTTGAATCTGAGCTGAAAACTTATATCTTATATATAATATAAACACATTAGACACACACACTCACACTCACCTATATATAGTTGGTGTTGAAAACTATGATTATGTGTACTCAACCTTAACTTGAAAGTGTTGGAAGTTATGCCAATATAAGCTTTCATAGTGGAGTTGGTCTTTACATTGCACTTGTACACAATGTCCTTGGTGAGACATTGTGCATTTACTGAGCAGGAGTTAGGATTATGAAAATTAAAAGGGTACCTCAAACCACTCCATGTGTATCTATTCAACTTGGATAACTTTTAGTTAGCTAAGTTCCTAGCAAATTTATAGCAGCCAAATATGAGACCTAATTTTATTGCTGTTAAGGATGGGATAGTATTTATGCTGTGTGGGGAAGTGTTTCTGTTGTAGTCTCAAAGAGCATCTGGGTATTGAAGCAGTGACTGTTAGATTAAAGGAGGGGATATACCAGCTGATGTTCCTGCACCTATTTTTCTAGGAGGAGTGTTAAGATAGGTGATTGTTTTCCTCTAAAACCTCTTCTAGTTAGGGCATCATTATAATATTGTGCTGAATTGTTGAATATTTCCTCATAAGCCAAAAGATTAGAGATTCTGAAATATATCTTAGCTAGATTCTTGCTAACATTTTGAAGGGGATTAAAGTGTATATTAATGTATTGTGGTGGTTAAGGTTAGGGTTGGCTTTGTAGAAAGGAGAGTAGAGCAAGCTAGCGAGATCAAAAGTAACATCAAGAAAGTAGGCTCAAGTTAACTTGGTTTGGATTGTGATTTAGAGGCCTAAGTTGTTAGAGAAGGGATAGAGGTTCTTTCTAAACATATTGTGGT
Organism: Eledone cirrhosa; assembly: GCA_964016885.1. Taxonomy (NCBI): domain Eukaryota; kingdom Metazoa; phylum Mollusca; class Cephalopoda; order Octopoda; family Eledonidae; genus Eledone; species Eledone cirrhosa. The sequence goes on from OZ024741.1 coordinate 221,542,514, forward strand.
TTGAGGAGTAACCTTGTGTAATGTCAAAAGGCTGTCACCATGTTATAGGCCACTATTAATTCCTGTGGAGAATGTTCCTTTTGTGCAGGATGTAGAGACCAAGAAGATGACTGAACTCCACTGAATCACTTGTGCCCACACTGACATCAAAAGGAGTACAACACAAATATACATACATATATATATATATATATATATATATATATATATATATATATATATATATATATATATATATATATATATATATATATATATATATATATGTTCATATATATATGTATATATATATATATATATATATGAATATATATACATATATATACATATATACATATGTGTGTGTGTATATATATATATATGTATATATACACACTCACACATAGAGATATATGATAAATGAGACATATACACCTGCAACAACAACATAAGTACAATATATATATATAGACAGACATCAAATTTTTGCCTATTTCACAACCTTTTTGCTCCTGCTAAATGCGTCACTGCTGTCATATACCAAGCTGAAAAACAACTGTTTCATGTCCTTTGTTACAGAATAGTGTTCAAACCCCTAGCTTTCTCCTGAAATAATCAGTAAGTCTCTTTACATTTAAACGTTTGTAGCAAAACACACACCTCACCTCTTCTAACTGCAGCTGTGTGTGTGTTTAGATGTTATGTTCTATTTCACCTTGCTACCACTGCTCTTCTTCTTCTTCTTCTTCTTCTTCTTCTTCTTCTTCTTCTTCTTCTTCTTCTTCTTCTTCTCCTCCTCCTCCCTCTTTTCTTCTTCTTTCTCTTTCCTCTCTTCTTCTTCTTCTTCTTCTTCCTCCTCCTCTTTCCTCTCCTCTTCTTCTTCCTCTTTCCTCTCTTCTTCTCTTCTTCTTCTTCTTCCTCCTCCTCCTCCTCTTTCATCTCCTCTTCTTCTTCTTCTTCTTCTTCTTCTTCTTCTTCTTCTTCTTTCCTCTCTTCTTCTTCTTCTTCTTCTTCTTCTTCTTCTTCTTCTTCTTCTTCTTCTTCCTCCTCTTTTCTCTCTTCTTCTTCTTCTTCTTCTTCCTCTCCTCCTCCTCTTTCTCCTCCTTCTCTTCTCTTTCTATCATCTAGCTTCTCCAAGTTCACTATTTCGTTTGTGCATACTTATATATCTATATACACTCACACGCATGTATATATGTGTGTGTATGTATGTATATTTGTGTGCGTATGTCTCTGTGTATGTATGTAAATGTATATATACACACACATGTGTATGTGTGTGTGTGAATGTGTTTGAAAATACATCAAGAAATGAATTGTAAGGTAGGAGTCTACAAGGATGCTCAATGAATTGTTTCTGTATTTCCATGTCACTCTCACTCTCTCTCTCCTTCTCTCTCTCTCTCTACCATCCTCTCTCTTTTTCTATATTTCTCTCTCTCTCTCTCTCTCTATCTATCTATCTATCTATCTATCTATCTATCTATCTCTTTCTCTTTCTCTATCCCCCTCTCTCTCTATCTATCTATCTATCTCTCGCTCTCTCTCTCTCTATCTATCTATCTATCTCTCTCTCTCTCTCTCTCTCTATATATATATATATATATATATATATATATATATATATATACATATATACATATAATTGGTGTGGGATGCTTAAAGCGTCCGTAAGCCAGAAAAACGATTGTAATATGTATAATAAATTTTATTCGTCGCAACACCGATTCTCCATTTCTTATGGGATATATATACATATATATATATATATATATATATATATATATATCACTCTCTCTCTCGCTCTCTCTCTTTCTCTCTCTCTCTCTCTGTCTATCTCTCTCTCCCTCTCTCTCTCTCTATCTATCTCTCTATCTATCTCTATCTCTCTCGCTCTCTTTCTCTCTCTCTCTATCTATCTATCTATATATCTATCTATCTCTATATACAGCCTGTACCCTCCTCCTCTCACACCTCTCTTCACATAGATGTCTGTACATGGAGTTCACATAAGACAATATGATATGCTTTACTAGTAGTTGTAGCATTTGTAGTATCAGTATTATTAGTAGTAGTTGTAGTAGTAGTAGTGTTACCAGAAGTAGCCCTCCCCCACCATTGTCACTCCACTGTTACACCAAGGTTACATCAGTGTTACACTAAAGATATGGCTTGGTAACCAAGCGATGAAAATATTTACAAGAACATTTCATATATTATTTAATATACAACGCCAATCATATATATATATATCTCATAGAGCAGAGTATGATATCACAGAAAAAAGAGAATCAATGTTGCGACAAATGGAATTTATTGGACATATTACAATCGTTTCTCTGGCGACCAGCTCGAGGCACGATCGATGTGATGATCGAACCTGACTCTGAAAATCACAAGGTCCTCAGATGCGTCTTGATTCTACGAAGCAGATTTTCCTATGTCGATATACTTCGCCTGTCGATGTAAAAGGACATAGAAAAATCTGCTTCGTAGAATCAAGACGCATCTGAGGACCTTGCGATTTTCAGAGTCAGGTTCGATCATCACATCGATCATGCCTCGAGCTGGTCGCCAGAGAAACGATTGTAATATGTCCAATAAATTCCATTCGTCGCAACATTGATTCTCTTTTTTTCTGTGATATATATATATATATAAAGAAGAATGTGAAGGCGCATGACTTAGTGGTTAGACCATTGGGCTTGCAATCAAAAGGTTGTGAATTCAATTCTCGGACCGGGTGATGTGTTGTTTCCTTGAGCTTTATCTCACGTTGCTCTAGTTTACTCAGCTGTAGAAATGAGATGATAGGACTGGGGTCCCTATCATTAAATTACCCAAGACACCTCCAATGAGGTATACCTTGGAGGAGGCCAGTGAAGCCTGCATAGGTGTGAGCTGTGACACACATTGTAAAGAGTCAGAACTCAATGGTTGAGCTCTTGCCATTTCAACAGCTAGTTCCAGACTGTTTGCTTTGCTGAAAGAACAGCTTTTGAAATGGCAAGAGCTCAGCTGTCGGGTTCCGACTCTATATAATATAATCACACTCTACTACCACAAGTATTGAGTACTCTGTTGAGTAATGGTCTAACAAGTTTCAAACTGATTCCATCCTGATTTTTATATATATATATATGTATATATATATATATATATATATATATATATATATATATATATATATATATATGTATATATATATATATATATATATATATATATATATATATATATATATATATATATATATATGTATATATATATATATATATATATATATATATATATATATATATATATATATATGTATATATATATATATGTATATATATATATATATATATATATATATATGTATATATATATACATATATATATATATATATATATATATATATATATATATACATATATCAGGGCCCTACTCGTTCCTATATATATATGTAAAAGTTCTATTTAAATTGTTGGGATACAACAAGCAAATATTTATATATATATATATATATATATATATATATATATATATATATATATATATATATATATATATATATATATATACATATATATATACATATATATATACATATATATATATATACATATATATATATATACATATATATATATATATATATATACATATATATATATACATATATATATATATATATATATATAGAGAGAGAGAGAGAGAGAGAGAGAGAGAGGGAGAGAGAGAGAGAGAGAGAGAGAGAGAGAGAGAGAGAGAGAGAGAGAGAGAGAGAGAGAGAGACATACACATACACATATACATGCATATATATATTTATTAAAATAACAGATTAAAGTTTAAGCAAAAAATCGCTGCTTTCACCCTTAACGGGATCTTCTGAAACTAAAAAAATCAATCTGTGAACGCAGAAGAAAAAAATTTCGAAAAACGTTGCAACCGAAGGAAAACAGGAAGACGATACTTTGGTTCGTGGAGACGTTCCCTGGCAAAGAACGGAAAAAAAGCAAAGATAATACGTCATTATGTGGACGATGAGAACAATTACAACCAAAGACAAAACTACGTTTATGGTATAAATGAAGTCGTAGACTAATATACTATTTAGGAAACCGAATCAATTTACCTCTTCTTCTTAGAGCTATCAATTTCGCTAAAACGCTCACGGTGGTTAAGGATTTCGAAGTTGATGTCATCCTAAATGCCCGTAAGTCGGTGATTAATTTCGACGACTCTGTTTGGATTAAAAAATCTAATAGTACTCCATTCGACGTGAGTATGGGCGCCAGCGATTCCGCGGAGGTTACTGATATTATCGGCATTTTTCTTCTTTTCTCTATCAAGGAAGAATTCCCCAATGTGGGCGGTGGTTTGTACCGTGATGACGGTCTTTTGGCCATGACAAAGTGCGGCCCACGCGCTTGCGACAGGTTCAGAAAAGAACTCACAGCCTTCTTTAAAGGCTTCAACATCTCCATACAGGTTGTAGCCAACCTCTCGGTCGTTAAATACCTCGAGGTTACCCTCAATTTGTCGAATGGCTTGCACTACTCGTATAGAAATGCAAATGATACGCTTAATTACATAAGTAAGCATTCTAACCATCCTGCCAGCATAACCAAGAACCTGGTAAGAAACGGTTATTTGAGGCTTTCCCGTCTATCTACAAACGAGCATATTTTCACCGACCATTCCACATATTACAATGAAGCTCTTGCTCGGAGTGGATTTGTCGATAAGGTAGCATATACTGAGTATGAGCATAGACCTAGGAAAAATAGATCCCGACGCATTATATGGTATAACCCACTATATAATATGGAGGTGGCCACACCATTAGCTAAGATCTTTCTCTCCCTTATTAAGAATAATTCCCCCCAGCACATAAATATAATAACATTTTTAATAGAAATACTATTAAAATGTCTTACTCTACGACTCCTAGCCTTGCACATAACTTCACTGCTTCAAATTTAGCTAAATTACCTAGCCGTAGGAACACGTGCAACCCTGTAGCTAGTAGTACTAACTGTAACTGTAGGAATCGGGTTGACTGCCCCCTAACCGGAAAATGCCTCTCCAGTAACGTTGTCTACAAATGTAAGTTTGAAACACCTGTAGGGCCTACATGAGGTTAACCGCCAATAGATTCAAGCAGCGTCTTTACATGCACACCCATTCTTTTCTTAACCCTTTAAGAAGGAATATGACGTCACTTTCAGCTTATATCTGGAGTCTAAAAGGCAACCACACCCAATATAGGTTACACTGGGAGATCCTAGCTAAGGCTAGATCGTATAACGGAAATAAAAGATCATGTGACCTCTGTGCCGCTGAAGCCCTGGAAATACTCTACGCCAATGACCACATCTTAAACAAAAAATCTGAGGCAATTTCGGCTTGTAAACATAAATTGCATAAAACTTTCCTGTATTACAGCCCCACATTATACCCTAACGGATAGTACGAACAATACGCGGATAATTTACGTCTTGATGTGTTAGCTAAGTATAATTTATGTTTAATCCATTACTTATTTGTATAGGTAAGTATATATTGCCTGTATGTTTTGTGAAGGTACGTATACTTTCTCGTACGTATATTTGCTTGTATTTGTTATAGGTGTATATATTATATTATATATACTGATACATGTGTATATGGTTATGTGTACACGTGTATTTTGCGTTTGTGTGTGTATGCGGGTTTGCACGTATGTAGGGTGTGTATATGTGTACTTTGAATTTTGTTTGACGTACGTTTAGCAAACATATGTGTATTTACCTGTAGGTATGTGTGTGCGTGCGTTATATACGCATTTATGTGTGTATATTTATATAGGTTTATATAATTATATGTATACACGTACACACACAAACTTATATATTTTTTTTAATATATTTTTTATGTGTATTTGGTGTATGCGTTCGTATGTGTGCGGGTACAGGTGTTGCGCGGGTTTTTGTATGTGTGCGCGTGTTTTCGTGTACGTGCTTGCATATGCATACCATGGCGGGTGTTTTCGCGTATGCATGTGTATGTACGTATATAGATGCGTGATTGTATATATTTAATTATTGTTAATTTCAATAATCTCTGTAATTTATTTACATTATTCTTAACTCTGAAGCCGAGAATCATTCGGTTTCCTAAATAGTATATTAGTCTACGACTTCATTTATACCATAAACGTGGTTTTGTCTTTGCGTGTAATTGTTCTCATCGGTCCACATAATGACGGATTATCTTCGCTTTTTTCCGTTCATTGCCAGGGAACGTCTCCACGAACCACCTAAATAGAATATTAGTCTACGACTTAATTTATACCAGAAACGTGGTTTTTTTCTTTGCGTGTAATTATTCTCACCGTACCAAATAATGACGTATTATCTTCGGTTTTTTTTCGTTCTTTGCTAGGGAACGTTTCCACGAACCAAAGTATCGTCCTCCTGTTTTACTTCGGTTGCAACATTTTTCGAAATATTTACTTCTGCGTTCACAGATTGATTTTTTTAGTTTCAGAAGATCCCGTTAAGGGTGAAAGAAGCGATTGTTTGTTTAAATTTTAATCTGTTATTTTAATAAATATTTGCTCTATGGTTCTTATATATTTGATATATATTTATCCTTATCGAGCCCTCTTTGGATTTTAGTCTTCAAATTTATTATTATTACTATATATATATATATATAGATATATACACATATACATATATATATGTATATATATATATATTACTATATACATATATATATATACATATATATATATATATATATATATATATATATATATATATATATATATATATATATATATATATATATATATATAAGAGAGTATTGGAGTTTGCTTGTGTGGAATAATAAGGTAAATTTCTTTAAGTCGTTTGGAAGCCTCGACAATGCAGATGGGTAAATCTCCGGGTAACAAGATCCGGTGGTGGAGAGAGAGATGTAAGTGGGTGTACGTTGAGATGCGTGGCGTGTATAAGGCGTGTAGAAGAATGAAGGAAAGAGCGTAAAGGATAAAAATAAAAATAACAACACGAGAGAGTACCTTGGGAGAGATTTAATTGTCCCTATATATTTCGGATTCACATCCACTTACATCTCTCTCTCCACCACCGGATCTTGTTACCCGGAGATTTACCCATCTGCATTGTCGAGGCTTCCAAACGACTTTAAAATATATATATATATATATATATATATATATATATATATATATATATATATATATATATATATATATATATATATGATATTAACAAATGGAAACTATATATATAAAACCATATTTATTTCATTATACATATTTCAAGGACACCAAGTTAAATTATGGTGTGCTTTCATCAAACAAAATATAATATAGATCAGTTTTATAAATAAATATTGACATACCCTTAAAAAATGCAACCATTACTGTTGGAAGCTCCCGGAGCTTCCAACAGTAATGGTTGCATTTTTTAAGGGTATGTCAATATTTATTTATAAAACTGATCTATATTATATTTTGTTTGATGAAAGCACACCATAATTTAACTTGGTGTCCTTGAAATATGTATAATGAAATAAATATGGTTTTATAAATATAGTTTCCATTTGTTAATATCATATGTTTACTCCAAATACTTGTTGAGTGCTTTATATCAGTTATAAAAATATTTGCTTGTTGTATCCCAACAATTTAAATAGAACTTTGCATATATATATATATATATATATATATATATATGCAAAAGTTTTATTTAAAATTGTTGGGTTACAACAAGTAAATATTTTATAACTGATATAAAGCACTCGACAAGTTTTGGAGTAGATATACGATATTAAACAAATGGAAACTATATTTATAAAACCATATTTATTTCATTATACATATTTCGGGGATACCATATTAAAAATATGGCATGCCTTCTTTTTATAAATAATTTTGACGTACCATAAATATTGAGCAACCTTTATGTAAGAAGCTGGTTTGGTAGTGAGATGTTTATAAATATTTAGTGTTAAGCACAGTTAAAAAGAAAGACGGAGAAAAAGAAGAAATGTATGTAAAGAAAAACAGAGAGAAATAGAGAGAGATAGGGGAGAGAGAAATAGTGAGGAGGTGAAAAAAGAGAGCAGCTGAGGCAACAGATGAATAATAATAATTCATCATACAAATTGAGAGATTTAGGAGGGAGGGAGTACTGTAATTATTTAGTTATAGTGTTAAGGACAGTTGGGGAGGAGACGGGGAGAAATAAAAAATGAAAAGAAAACAGAGAGAGAGAAAGATAGAGGTGGGGGGAAAAAAGAGGTAGACCAAATAATAGTTTCTCTCTTATTTCTCTCTTATTTCTCTCTTATTTCTCTCCTATTTCTCTCACCTCCCCATATATAATTATTATTATTTGGTCTACCTCTTTTTTCCCCCCACCTCTATCTTTCTCTCTCTCTGTTTTCTCTTCATTTTTTATTTTTTATTTCTCTCCGTCTCCTCCCCAACTGTCCTTAACACTATAACTAAATAATTACAGTACTCCCTCCTAAATCTCTCAATTTGTATGATGAATTATTATTATTCATCTGTTGCCTCAGCTGCTCTCTTTTTTCACCTCCTCACTATTTCTCTCTCCCCTCTCTCTCTATTTCTCTCTGTTTTTCTTTACATACATTTCTTCTTTTTCTCCGTCTTTCTTTTTAACTGTGCTTAACACTAAATATTTATAAACATCTCACTACCAAACCAGCTTCTTACATAAAGGTTGCTCAATATTTATGGTACGTCAAAATTATTTATAAAACTGTTTATATATTGTATTTTATCTGAAGAAGGCATGCCATATTTTTAATATGGTATCCCCGAAATATGTATAATGAAATAAATATGGTTTTATAAATATAGTTTCCATTTGTTTAATATCGTATATATATATATATATATATATATATATATATATATATATATATATATATATATATATATATATATATATATACACACACACACATATACATACATGTACATACAATCATAGAAAATGTTTTTTTAATTGAGTGAAATCTTTGGTTATTCATTTAAAAAATGTGTGTGTATATATATCTATACACACACACACACACACACACACACACACACACACACACACACACACACATACACATTCCTTTTCTACCTTCCTCTCTGCCTGTCTATTTTTCAAGCTTCTTGACTCTCTCTTTCACTTACTTATCTGCCTGTCACTATACCTTCCTATCTATTTTCTATATCCAGTTAGTATTACCTTGATAAGGGAGACATGGGGGACATACCATGCCTATGTTTTCTATTTTATATTTTCATTTGTTTTTTTTTAAATATCTTAATTATTTTTCAAATGATTAATTAAAACAATGTCTTTTGATTGTTATGTGAATAAATGCATTTTGGTAGAGTCATTTACGAAATTGTGTCATCATGTATTGTGTGTGAAAAGATTGTTACATGATGTTACAACCAAAGAAAAGTCAACAATGAGAAACAGCACAGGAGAACAATGATGATAGACATTATAGGAAAATAGTGATGACGTTTCGGACATTAGTCCTTCATTGTAAGGCAAAACGAGAGAGAAAAATAAATAGAAATATAGACGAGAGCAAGAAATAAAAGAAAGGGTATTTCTTCCATGAAGAAAACACATGTGTGGTCAGCTATTTTGGACGATTGATATAATCTAATAACATGAAAATATAATGAAAGGTCTATAGGAGAGAATTTTGTTTTGTTCTAGAAGTACATGATTGCCAAATACAAACATGTTTCATGTACTTCTAGAACATAGAAAAGTCATCTCCACTTTGTTGATTTATGGCTAGGTCTCATCCAGTTACAGTTTAACCCTTTAGCATTTACATTACTTTATATTTACTATTATATTTTCGTGATAAACGTTCTACTTCACATAATTACCTCACATAATATCGAATCTATGAGATTTTGATATTTATTTTGAGAACAATACCTTAATATTAATGTGAGCAGCGGTTATGGCTGGTTTGAATAGAAAAAGGTGAGAGAATTCTGGCCGGATACGACCAGTTTAAATGATAAAGGGTTAAGTTCCTAAATGCATTGCAAATATTATTCTGATAGCTTCTTCCCTTGCACATCTTGCCTTTAGAATTTTCTTCTGGATTCTTGCTTCCCTTGCACATCTCATCTATGGAATTCTTTTCCAGATTCTTGCTTTCCTGGCCACAATAATTTTCAAAAAATTCAAAAGCAACATAAATCTTCATCTCTCTCTTTGAATTATGTTCTTTCTGTCTTGTCGTTCTCCCTTCTTAGTAATCCCTTACATTTTAGTGGCTTTATTGACTTGTTTAGGGTCAGAAAAAAAAGAAGAAAAGGCCAAATATCCAGTTTGAAAAGATCTTCCATCCATGTCCCTAATATTATCCCTAAAAATACTTAGAAGGGTCATGAGCATAACCCTACATCCTAAGTGATTAAAATATTCCAGCTAAATGGATTTCAGTGGAGGAATGATTAAGAAGAATTTAGGGTGTCGATGAGAGGGAGACAAAGTAAGTATGATAGGCTG